>JAIQDA010000038.1:0-601729 GCA_020080225.1 Gynochthodes officinalis | reverse complement strand
CCATATGACTCAATTTACCATATAATTAAAACTAAACCCATTAACAAGACCCAATTACACTTAGTACATTAATAAACATGGTCTTGTCAATCTTGGTCTTCTCCCCATCCTTTTGGGCCGTTTGGATAAGTCCATTCAAGGCTTCCTTCATTTTCTTTGTTCTAGCCCTTGTCAAGTGGATCCGAGCTTGTTCTGGAGACATTGCTATTGACATCATGCTTCGGGTTCGAAGTCTCTTCAATGCTTGTTGGATTCATATCAATGGTTCAATTCTCAACTTTGAGTTTGGATAATTCCTTCGGGTGTCAAGTAGACAAAAGCAAGGTTCTTCTTCAATCTTGGAGTTGGTGTCTTACTAAAGGAAGAGCTATTTCAAACTAGAGGACGATACTAGGACCAACACTCTGATATAAGTTTGGATTTTATTTTATTGGTTTAAGATTCGTATCAGGTAAGGTGACATCTTATGGGAAAAAATGGTAATATAAGAGAAAAGAAAAAGAACAATGGCCTTAAAAATAGTGTTATTCCTAAGGATGAACATTAGTCACTAAGACTTACTTGAGTTAAGACAACAAATCATTATTTTTGAGTAGTGGTAAATTGAGAAGTTTGGTTCTAATAAATGAGTTTAACATTGCAAAAGTTGAGTGCTTTTTGAGATATCTATGCTTGAAAAGTTTCTAAGTAGTAAGAAATCTTATAAGATGAAAATGAATTATACTTTGAGCAACCTTGAAAGTTGGATACAGTTCTTTACTTTAATTTGTTCTCTTTGTGTGTTAAATCATCTTGACAAGTTTTTAATATAACAATTTGATTCTATTTATTCAAGGATGAGTAAGAGTTCAAGTTTGGAAGAATTTGATATGATTACAAAAACATTCTTTAAATGAACCCTAAAATAGGAAATTTACATAATTTATTGAGTTAAAAAGATGTTAATTATGTATTTTCTTTTATTTTTAAATAAAAACATTCCATTATCATGCAAGAGTCAGAAAAAGAAGAAATTTGGAGAAAATTTAGAGAAAGATGGTGCTTGAACATGCATAAGGGCAACTAAGAGGCCAAACTTCCACAGGATGTTTCTCTTTTCTACACAACCAAATGAAGAAATTTAGGTGCCTTGAAAACCTCTTTGGAGGCACTTCAATGTTGGTGTCTTAAGTTTCTTCTGAATCAACCAACATTTAGGTCAAAATTGTGGTCAAAATAATTATTTGACTCAACCAACCGATGACCAACATAACCTAACAGAATGGTTACACCTAGAGCTACATAAGTCTGATTTCAATTGATTTTTGAAATACTGGGAAAAAAAGTTAAAATCTAATTCTCCCTAAAATGCCTCAATAGATTGATTCAATGAAGCACTAATGCACTAAATCAAGAGAAGGTCGAAATGGAAGAACTAGGAGAATGAGTCATGTTGGTCGTCCCAACCCGATTCCCTTGAGACAACTTGGAGAATTTTGACCTTTTAACCTTTTTGAGTACTTTGGACTAATTTGGGCCATTTGTTATAAATTCATAAGTCTAGTTCTTGTAAAAACTAATCTTTAGGTCATTTGTGGAGACTTTTGGAGAATTTAGGAACTTTAAACTTCCATAAGAGATCTACAATTTGTATAAAAAAAATTTCCTTAACCTGAGGTTCTTATTAGTTTGGAAATAATTAACTTCTATTTTGGAAGAAATTAGAACTTAGGTTGGAGATTAAGTGTGAGGTAGAATGCTTTTGGTAAAAGGGAGTCTTCTACATCCTAAAACTCTAATATTATATTTCATTTATACATTTTGGTGTTTCTTTTTATAGTGATGTGAGGCAAATTTCTTATAATCTCTAAGATCTAATGATAGCTATTTGATAATTTTCTTTATTGTGTTCATTTATGTTATGGGTAATGCATATTTATGTTATTAAGTTTTCATTTGATATTTATACAATTTGTGTAGGTCTCATGAGTTGTGTAAAATAGTGCTTGCGTTTGATCATTTGATCTTCACTAAGTTTGAACCATTATTATTAGAACCATAGTACTTTTAGCATAAGAATATATAGGGAGAACTGGCAGGCTCTATATTGTCAATATGCTCCATTAAATAGTATGGTAGAATTGGAATATGACCCATATCATTCCATTATAGTGACTTGAAATAGAAGTTAGAGTAAAAACGATAACTACCTTTTCAAATGAAATCACAGAATCAAGGAAAAATATATACAATTCTAATTACTTCTTAGGGATTAATCAATTATTATTGGTTTCAAATTTAGTTTAGTTCAAACATTAAGATTTTCCCTATTTTTTTCCATCTTGTTGATTTTCATTCATTTTCTTCTACTTTAATATAGCATAGTTGTAGTTTTAACTGTTTAATTGGCTTTTATCTTCTAAGCAAGGGAATAGCCCTCAAAGTGACAATATTTTACGTGAGATAGACCATATTTCCACAATACAATAATAAACATATACATTTAATTGCATGGATTTAGTTTTCATCACTTTATATATGTGGTTTTGTGTCGAATTTTATATCCTAATCTTGCATATATTAGTTCTACAAAAATTATATTAGATGAAGAAAAATATAAAAAGAAGACAATCAAAATCACAAGAAAGTGTTCAAAACATTCCGTTTGGATTGGGTTGTATTTGAGAAAAGTTGTATTGGAATGTGTCAAAATTTTGGTAGATATTTTTTGATAGAAAAAGTATTTTGGAAGGAAAAATAGGAGGAATTTTTTAAAAAAATTATGTGAGATGAATTTGAGTGGAAAATTTTATATTTTAAATTTTGAAATAAAAATATGTTTGGATGTTTTATTTTTGTTTAAGAAAAGTTAACTTTTTGTAAATATAAATGTTTTCCAAACATAGCCTTGAATTAATGTTTAAGTGAAAGGCAGAAGTATTCTTGTACGATTAAATCTCAATTCATGCTTATATAATATTGATGAGAATCAAAAATACCAAAATTTAACAAGTAATTTTACTATATTTTTGGTAATTTTTGTTATCATTCTAGTAGATTTTGTAGATTTGGTAAGTTTACTATACTTAAAGTGCTAAATTTTAATTTTTCTTTCCCAAAGATAAAAATAACATTTTGTAGGATAAGTGTTGTCTTTTATAGCCTTACTAATTGAGGCATATAAATAAATAAAAGCAGGTCAATTTGTAGAGGAGAAGGTTCGAGAAAGAGTTGAAATTTCTGGAGCAGGAGGCAAGCAGCACAAGGTTCAAAACAGCAGGTAGGCAAACAATTACTTTTAGAAGGACCCACTGCCCGAGCAAAATGTATCAGCTCAATTAGAATCAGTTACCCCAACTGTATCCGAGGCTAACGGTCTACCCAAATCTGATTCTAGTGAATAGTGTCCGAATTTTAGGATTAAAATTCAGAAAATTTAGTTTCCTTTTTATTATATATACTATTTCCTTTATTTTTACAATGGCAACCGTCAGGAGGGAAAATATATATTTTGGAAAAAAATGGCCGCTTTTGTCTTCTCACCTATACGGTTCTTCTTTCCTTTGTAATCATTCTCAATAAAATTACAAAATTGATCCGAGGATGTTTAGCACCACCATGAAAGGCTAAAGCGTTGGTTTCTAATCTAGGGAGAGATTTAAGTCAATGTTTTCTCATGAGGTTTCGGTTTAATTTAAATTTCTTGTTGTGTCCGAGTATTCATTAATTCTTGATTGAATTGTTATGAAAAATTAGGATCATTTGAATTGACGACTTAACTAGTTTTAATCTTTCAACTGCTATACACCCTGTTCTAAATCCGGAATAGTTTAGAATTATTGGAACTGAGAGCACCTGTAATAATTTGCACATGAAGAATGTGAGCGATCGTGTGACTTTGGCTTAGGAAAGAATTAATGGAATGAGTCCAAAGAATTGTAGCTATCTCAATTGTTTGGAATTGGTTTAACCATTTCACCTACTCAATGTTGCTGTCAATTTGATATGGAATGCTATCGTGCCCAGTCGGTTGAGAATTAGGTTTGTTTTGGATGCTAGGTTCAGGCAAACGAATTTGGAAAACATATAATCTACTTAGGCTAATCCGGTAGATTTTTGGTTAAATATTTGAACTGATAAGAAATGCTGCTTAGTATCCCGTGATCGAGAAGCATTGACAGAAATCGTATTCCCTGGGTTGGATTCTTGGTAAGATTGTTATTCCCATTTGTTTATTTCGTCATTAAAAAAATATTTTTAGTTGAATCTATATTTTAATTTTATAAATAGTTTAGTGAACCCAGAACCCCTCTTTTGTTTATTGCTAAGAACTTAGAAAAAAGTTCCCTGAGGGATTCGACCTAGTCCACTTTTTACTATAGTTAATTGTGAGATCGGTAATTAATTTTGGGGGTTTCAACAATCTCAACAAAATTTTGGCATCGTTGCCTGGGAACTTGTGAAAGTTCTTAGAATTTTTGTTACTAATCTTTGCTTTGTGTTTTATGATTAATCGTGCTTCTCGGGAAAGAAAAACATTAGAGTATATCTCAGAGATTGAGAAGGAAGCACAAAAGTTAAGAAAGAGGATGAAGAAAGGGAAATCATTCACCACTGAATCCGAGGACTTGGAGACCGATTTACTTATTAGAGATACTTCACCTTTTAACGAGACAAGTGACGAGGAGTTTCCAATGGTTGCCAAAGACAGAACTTTGAAGGAGCTAGCTATTCCTGACCTTAACCAGCAACCATTATGCATCAATTATCCGAATTTAGAGGTAGCCTTTGAACTCAAATATGGACTAATACATTTACTTCCTACTTTTCGTGGTCTTGCAGGTGAGGACCCTCACAAACACCTTAAAGAGTTCCATGTGGTTTGCTCCACTCTAAAACCCAGAATGTAAGTGAGGAACAGGTTAAGTTAAAAGCCTTTCCCTTTTCTCTGGGAGATAAAGCAAAAGATTGGCTCTATGACCTTCCTGAAGGATCAATTGGTACGTGGGATGAGGTGAAGCAGTTATTTCTGGAGAAATTTTTTCCAGCTTCGAGAGCTACCAATATAAGGAAAGAGATATGTGGCATTAGGCAATTCAATGGAGAGATCCTACATGAGTATTGGGAGCGGTTCAAGCATTTATGCACTAGATGTCCACACCATCAAATCCCTGAGCAACTGTTGGTTCAGTATTTTTATGAAGGATTATTGCCCATGGATAGGAGTATGATAGACACAGCTAGTGAAGGGGCATTGGTAAATAAAACCCCTACAGTAACCAAGCAGTTGATTTCGAACATGGCAGAAAATTCTCAGTAATTTGGCACAAGGATGGATGGAACCACCAAGAGGATAAATGAGGTAACTTCTTCTAACTTAGAAAATCAGATTTCTGACTTGAGTACTTTGGCTCATCAATTGGCTATAGGTGTAGGACAGATGCAAAATGTCCAAGTGTGTGGAATTTGTTCAGTGTCTGGGTATCATACAGAAGGGTGTCCAGCACTTTAAGAGGAGCCAATTCAGCAGGCGAATGCAGTAGGTGGATATCCCAATCAACCTCAAAAAAGATATGATCTTTTCTCCAACCAGTATAATCCCAGCTGGAAGGATCATCCAAATTTCAGCTACGGGAATCAAGGAGGTCAGCAAAGATATCAACCTCAAGTTCAATTTAGAGCACCTCCACCACCAGCACAAGCTTCATTTTCAAATTCAGATATGTCTTTAGATGACATTGTTAAGGCCCTCGCCACTAACATTGGCCATTTCAACAAGAAACGAGGGCTAGTATTCACAATTTGGAAAATCAAATGAGCTAGCTAGCCACAAGTGTGGCCAGATTAGAGTCCCAAAATTCAGGAAAATTACCTTCTCAAGCCGCGGTAAATCCGAGGAGAATGTAAGTGCTATGATTCTAAGGAGCGGAAAGGAGGTGAAAGATAGATCTTTTTCCGAGGAAAAAACCGGGAAGAAAGATAAAAATGAGGATGAGGAAGAAGGGGCTAAGGAAAGCAATATGGTAAAGTTTGAGTCTTCGTTACCTGGTGTTACTAAAGCTATTGTTGCACCTTTTCCTAGCAGGGTTGGCGAAGAATAAGAAAGAAGAATACGAACAAGTATTTTGGATACATTCAGGAAGGTGGAGATCAATATACCACTTTTGGAGGCTGTCAAGCAAATTCCAAGATATGCTAAGTTTCTAAAGGAATTGTGCACCAATAGGAAGAAATTGAAGGGTGATGAAATAGTTAACATGGGAGAAAATGCATCAGCAATAATTTTGAGAAAAATGTCCTAAAATGTGGTGACCCTGGTATGATTTCAATACCATGTGTAATTGGCAATAGGAGAATTGAACGTGCTATGCTCGATTTAGGAGCTTCAATAAATGTCATGCCTTATTCTATTTATTGCAAGTTGAATTTGGGTCCTATGAAGGGAACTAGTGTAATTATTAAACTGGCTGATAGATATAAAACTCACCCTGTGGGAGTTGTGGAGGACGTCTTAATTCAGGTTAATAAGTTGATTTTCCAGCAGATTTCTTTATAATGAAGACTGAGGATGACAACGATGATGCGCATGATTCAACACCCTTCTGCTGGGGAGACCTTTTATGATGACAGCCAAGACGAATACAGATTTGGATGAGTGCACTATTTTGGTTAAATTTGATGGAGATATAGTTAAATTCAATATTTTTGATTCCATGAAATTTCCTGCTAAATCTCACTCACTGTGTTCAATTGATGTAGTAGAGACAGTTGTGTAGGAATTCTTTGAAGAAGAAAATGAAGATGCTGATTTAGAATTAAATAAGCATTTGGAGAATGATAACTCTATTTTATATAGGGTTTTCTTATTAATTTTGGTTAGAAATTGGCTTGTGTTTTCATTTGTTTTCACATATTTTGGCCAAATTATCCTTTGATTTTATGATTTCCTAGTTTGCTAATATTTTTAGAACTTTTGAGTTTAATCTTGAATTTTTCTTCTAATTTGAAGATCAAATGACTAACCAATTATCTAGGCATTATTTTGTTACTTTATAGCCAAGAAAGCTTATCAAAACTTGACCGAATTGCTTTAACAAAAAGACAGAGAATACTCTAGCTATAATTAAGAAAGAACAAGAAGTCGTGTTGCACAATTAAGAAACAAGAAGCAGCTGCACAAACAAAAGGAAACTTCTTTAAGCAAAAGAAGACAAAACCGTGCTGTACAAGAAGTAGGAAATATAAGTCAGCTACAACAAGAGAAAAGGAAACAAAGCTGAGTACAAATTAGAAAACAAGAGGTGGGCAGCAACAAAGATAAGAAGACTACTGAAATTTGGAAACAAAAGTCGGCTGGGATTTGGAAACAAGAAAGAAGAAGCCAATTACAATTTGAAGATGGACTCGGAGTTTAGGAAATCAGCTTCTCTATATAAACAACAGTCGGGTTAGCAGAATTCATAGAGAGATAGAGAGCAGCACTTCATTATTTTCTTCTTTTTCTTTAGCTTTAGTTTAGATTTAGCAGAATTTTCTTTTCTTTTTCTCTCTGTTTTCTGTTTCGTTAGTTAGCAATAGCAGCCACCATCCCTTTTTTTTACTTGGAACCGCATGTCCTTTGTTTTCTTATTTCTCTTCTTGTCTTGGTTTTCTTCATAATTGTAGTAGTTTCTTTTCTTTTCTTAGCAATTTTTCAGAAGATATTCTCGGTTTTCTGTAGAAATTTTCATTAGATTTCTTTCGATTTTTTCTGCTGTAGAATTTCAGTCATCCTCTTGTTATTCTTCCTGATTTCCCGTCATTCCTTTGTTTGTCTTTTTGTTGTTTTTAGTAGTTTAGGAAGTCCAGAAATTTCAGCCGCCAACTTGGACTTGAGTTGAAAGCAGCCGATTCTCTTTCTCTTTGGAAGCTTCCGGGTGCAGAAACATAGCAGCAGAATTTCGTTTGTCCTCATGACTTTGACGGGTTTTGTCTCTTATTGTTTTTTTGGTTTACTTTAGTTTAGTTAGCAATTTTAGCTTTCTTTTCTTGTTTTTCTTTAATTAGTTTAATTTAGTAATTTTAGTAGTTTTATTTCTTGTGTTTTGTTATGAAATTTTTGGTTATGTTTTATTTTTAAGTACCAAATAATTTATAGCTTTTATATTTATTAAATATAGTTATCTTAATTTTCAGAATTTATTTTTAATTTTAATTATGTCTACTTTTATTTTTGTTGTTAGTTTAAATTTCATTATGTTCTAATTTCTTTTGTTAGAGATTAGATGGATCTTAATCATGAATAATTAATTCTTAAGACTTGTTCATGCAACTTATATTTCAGTAATGAGTTTAATATCATGTTCTTAATGCTTTTAGGTGATTGATCACCACCTAATTGATTTTTTATGCTTGTTTGATACCATGTGGAGATAACATGCATGTGCTCATGTGATATTAAACCGTGAATTCAATTTAAACCGTAATAATCTAGGTTGTTCATATGGTTTCGATAGTAGAACAAGGTCGTGGCTACTTAGATTAAATCCGGGAATTTCCATAGTTTCTAATGCATTTAGAAATCTAAATTCACCTAGATCAAGTGTGAGTTGATTTTAATCTAAATAGGGTTATTAGACCGATGTCGGCTATTAATTTACATTAGGGAAATTTCACCATCATAATTTGAAATTTGATTTAATTGCATGACAAGTCAAGAGAGTTAATTAGGATTGATTAAGTGAAATCGAAATCTCTAACATCTTATTTGTTGCTTTTATCAATTGTTATTAATTTTTCCTTCTTTAGTTTAATTTACCAGAAAACAATTTAATCTGCTAGCTTGTTGTTGAATTAATCATATTGGTAAGTAATTGGTTAGTTTTAAACAATCCTCGTGGGAACGATACTTTACTCACTACTTTATTACTTGTTGATATTGTACATTTGCAATTCACCGAACAAAGAATAATAGTGAAGAAAATAAGAAGAAAGACGTTAACAACTCTCATTTTGAAATGCCAAGTAGATCTATTAATTTGAATAATGAGAGTTCAAGTTCTTATAAGTCAATAATACCTTCTGTTTTGTAGGCACCTAAATTGGAGTTGAAAACCTTGCCAAGCCACCTTAAGTATGTTTACTTAGGTAATGAGGAGACCTGCCAGTTATTATTGCAAGAGGCTTCACTAAAGAGCAAGAAGCAAGGTTGATTCAAGTTCTGAAGAGGCATAAAACGGCAATTGGGTGAACCTTGACGGATATCAAAGGCATAAGTCCGTCAATTTGTATGCACAGAATTCATTTCGAGGACGATGCCAAACCAGTGAGAGAACCACAAAGAAAGCTCAATCCTACAATAAAAGAAGTGGTTCTGAAGGAAATCTTGAGACTCTTAGAAGAAGGCATTATTTACCCAATCTCAGACAGTGAATGGGTAAGTCCGATTCATATGGTGCCTAAGAAGATTAAGCTTGCTGTGGTAAAGAATCAGCATAATGAGTTATTACCCACAAGAAGATCAGGAGAAAACCACATTTACATGCCCGTTTGGCACGTTTGCATATAGGAGAATGCCTTTTGGTCTGTGTAATGCTCCAGGTACATTTCAAAGATGCATGATGAGTATTTTTCTGATTATATTGAAAAATGCATTGAAGTGTTTATGGACGATTTTACTGTGTATGGTGATTCTTTTGATGAATGCTTAGTTAATTTGGATAGAGTGTTGACGAGATGCGATGAAACTAATTTGGTTTTAAACTATGAAAAGTGTCACTTCATGGTAACTGAAGGAATTGTTTTGGGGCATGTTATCTCTTCTCGACGCATAGAAGTAGATAATTGTGAGCTTACCTTACCCTACAAGTGTTAGGGAAATTCGATCTTTTCTTGGCCATGTAGGCTTTTATCGCAGATTCATCAAAGATAGCTCTGCCTTTAACCAATTTGCTTCAAAAGGATGTAGAATTTAAGTTTGGAATAAGGTGCAAGGAAGCATTTGACAAGCTTAAGGAGTTGTTGACCACAACTCCGATTATTGAACCACCAGATTGGAACTTGCCATTTGAGATAATATGTGACGCTAGTAACTTCACTTTGGGAGCAGTTCTAGGCCAGCAAGTGAATAAGAAAAGCCATATTATTTATTATGCTTCTCGAACTTTGAATCCAGCTCAGAGCAATTACACTACTACAGAGAAGGAGCTTTTAGCAATTGTTTTTGCTTTAGAGAAATTTAGATCTTATTTACTAGGCTCTAAAATAGTTGTGTTTTCTAATCATGCTGCTTTGAAGTATCTGCTGGCGAAGAAGGAATCAAAACCAAGGCTAATGAGATGGATTTTGTTACTCCAAGAGTTCGATTTGGAGATTAAAGATCGGCCGGGATCAGACAATTCTGTGGCGGATCATTTGAGTAGGTTAGTTCGAGGACCAGATTCATTGCCCATCTCTGAGTCATTCCCTGATGAGCAATTATTCCAAATAAAAGGTACAATCCCTTGGTATGCTGATATAGTGAATTATTTTGTTACGGATAATTTGCCTAATTTCATTAGTAAATCTAGGAGAACAAATATCAAAATGAGGCAAAATATTATGTTTGGGATGAACCCTTTTTGTGGAAATTTTGTTTAGATCAAATAATTAGAAGATGTGTGCCTGAGAATGAGCATCTGTCCATTTTAACCTTTTGTCATAATTTTGCGTGTGGAGGTCATTTTGAACCTAAAAAACAGCTAGGAAGATTTTTGATAGTGGGTTTTATTGGGGAACTATTTTTAAAGATTCATATCACTATTGTAAAAATTGTGAAAGATGTCCAAAAAACTGGATCTTTATCCCAGAGGAAAGAGATGCCGAAGACCTCCATCCTTATTTGTGAAATATTTGATGTATGGGGTATTGATTTTATGGGCCCTTTTCCATCTTCTTGTGGTTTTTTCTTACATTCTTTTAGCTGTTGATTATATGTCCAAGTGGGTGGAAGCAAAAGCCATCAAGACTGACGATTCCAAGGTTGTTGTAGGGTTTATCAAGACTAATATTTTCAGCAGGTTTGGCATTCCAAGAGCAATGATTAGTGACCAAGGGAGTCATTTTTGTAATCGCACAGTTGCAGCTCTTTTGAAGAAATATGAGGTCCATCATAGGGTGGCTACAGCTTACCACCCCCAAACCAATGGCATGGCTGAAGTTTCTAACCATGAAGTAAAGTCCATTCTAGAGAAAACAGTCAACCCAGGGAAGAAGGATTGGAGCCTATGCCTTAATGATGCACTTTGGGCCTACCAGACGGCTTACAAGACTCCTATAGGGATGTCTCCTTATAGGTTAGTGTTTGGGAAGTATTGTCATTTACCGGTGGAGATTGAGCATAGAGCTTATTGGGCGGTGCGTTGTTGCAATATGAATATGGAGAAGGCTGGAGAAGAAAGGAAACTACAGCTTCAAAAGCTTGAAGAATTGAGATTGGAAGCTTACAAGAATTCACGCCTTTACAAGGAGAAGACCAAATTATTTCATGATAACATGATTTTGAGGAAGCAATTTGCAATTTTTTTTCTGAAATGATATTAGATTAATAAAGTGGCACAAAGGCCAATGTATAGACCCACAAGGGCTTAGAGTTTCGTGGATTTGCAACTGAAGACAGCGCTATAACCCACGAAAACAAAGGCCCTCAAAGGGGCAACAAAAGAAAAACAATGTAAACCCGCACGAGACGGGAAGCAAAACCCGCACTAGAGAGGAAGGGGTGACAACCTAGACGACCTAAGCTCAACCGAATTTAAACCTGCACAAGACGGGAAGGGTTGAGGACTTGGACAACCTAGGAACTACCCACAAGTACAAAAATACAAAAGCCCGGTTATATCGGGGAACTAATACTATACAAAATTGATGCGATGCATCTCAATGGGCCCACAGCTAATGGCCTGTGATGAAAGAAACTAGAACTAAATCTCTAACTCTCACCGCAAGTTGTAGCTTGAATCCAAGTTGCAGAAACCACAGCAGTAGCAGCAAGGAAAAAAAAATCATGAACGAGAAAACCGCTCATGAACGTTAAAATTTAAAATTTTTTTACTGTTCCATGAACAGTATTTACTGTTCATGGAACAGTAAAATTTCGCACCGTGAATCGCACCTTAAGTCGCTCGCACGCACAGTATTTTGCTTTGTTTGCGTAGCCTGCCGGCCTTCTTTTTTTCTATATTGGCTTTTAGTCAGCAATTTGCAATTGGTTAGAAAGTTTTACTCTATAATTCTCATCTAAAGCTCATGCCAGGTAAGTTGCACTCTAGATGGATTGGACCATTTGTTGTTACCAATGTTTTTCAACATGGTGCAGTGGAGATAAAGAGTGTGGATACGGGCAAGGTTTTTACGGTGAATGGTCATCACTTAAAACTATTCCATGAAGGTGTTGATGCATCCCCAGAAGAAGGCATTACGTTGACTACGCCAATTTATTTAGAAAATTGAGAAAACAAGAGGTCGTTGGGCATACGACGTTAAAAAGTTGTGTTTTTGGGAGGCAACCCAAGGAATAAATATCCTTTTAGTATTGTTTTTTTTACTCTTTCAGGTCGTTTAGCCCTATTGCATTGCATATTAGAAGTTAATTTTATGTCATATTAGAATTTAGTATCCTGTTTATGTCATTTGCATTGCAAAAGAGTAAGAGAAAAATTTGAGAGATAGAAAAATTGAAGAAAAATTACATTGCATTTTTAGAAATAGAACCTTTGTCAGTTTCACTTAGTGTAGTTGCATATAAATTGCATGAAAAAGAAGAAGAAGAATTTGAGAAGAAAAATTTTCTGGAGGAGCTGGGAACAGTGCTTGCATTTTGCATGAAACTTAGACGTCCTTCAAAATTTTCCAACTACTGCTCAGGACAGCCCACCCGAAAGCTGAATTTTGTATGCAATATTTTGTTTGATGCCTACCTGCTAAATCTTGATTAGTAGCTGCTTTCTTGTGCTGCATTTTGCTTATTTGTCTGCAAACTTTTTTGTTTATTGAGGACATTGCACATTTCAAGTTTGGGGGTGATATTTTGAGAGCATTGCATGCAAAATTCTGGGTAAAGTGTGGATGGAATTTTGTGCCTAAATGAAATATAGAATGCATTTGTTTTGTAATGCTTGTGACTTCCTTAGGGGTGGCAAGAAACGGCCGAAACATGCATCATCTAGGACACCTTTATTGGCCAATTGCATGTGAAAATTGAAGAAATGTGAACATTAGTCAATGAAGAAAAAGTGGAATAAGCATGAAAATGGTGGTGTATTTTTTTTTCGATTCCTTACTTATTTAGGAAAGTTTTACTTATTAAATGATGTTGTTTTAGTGCACATTTCACAGGGCATGTTTGTGAGATGTCGTGTATTGATTATGAGGCCTTTGTGAGCCAAAGTAGTGTTCCTAATGCATCTCAATAACTACGGCACTTCACTTAAAACTTGAAAGATGACTTAGGCAATCATTTTTTGCATTTTTTATGTTCACAGTTGTGGGCAGAATTGCTACTCCGCTATGAGACTGCTCTTAGGGGAGATCTCCTGAGTGAACTTGTATGAGTAGTAGAAGGAAAAAGAGCAACAAAACTCTGGGCCGATAAAAAAAAAAAAAAAGAGTGCAGTACCCCAAGTGGAATGTGACTTTCATTGCTTAATGTGATAGAAATTTTCCAAAAGGCTATGTGACAACTTGGGGGAAAGGAATAGAAAAGAATTCAATGCCTTAATGATTTCAAGTCAGTGATTTTTTTTTTTGTGAAATTTTGAGATGTCTTAGTAGCATGATTATCATGAGTGGTGCTCAATTCTTGCATTGCATTGTTCATGAACATGTTCCTTTATCACACACACACACGGCAACATTTAATATGCAAATATTAGTACCGAAAAGTGGAGAAAAGAGGGACTTACATTACCTTAGTGCATGCTGCAATATTCCACTCTATGAGGCAACATGGTGTTTACATTTTTTGAAAATTAAATGTGCATTGTTCAGTAAAATGGGGACATCAATGAGGGGCATGATTAGGTCAATGCTTGCCGTTACATAAGAAGTCACTTTGTGTTAGTCCGAGTTGTGTTTTTCTTTACGTGTTTTATTTGCTCTTATGTGTTTGTGAATAAATTGCTCGAGGACTAGCAATGGTTTAAGTTTGAAGGTATTTGATGAGAATCAAATATAACTAAATTTAACAAGTAATTTTACTATATTTTTGGTAATTTTTGTTATCATTCTAGTAGATTTTGTAGATTTGGTAAGTTTACTATAATTAAAGTGCTAAATTTTAATTTTTCTTTCCCAAAGATAAAAATAACATTTTGTAGGATAAGAGTTGTCTTTTATAGCCTTACTAATTGAGGCATATAAATAAATAAAAGCAGGTCAATTTGTAGAGGAGAAGGTTCGGGAAAGAGTTGGAATTTCTGGAGCAGGAGGCAAGCAGCACAAGGTTCAAAATAGCAGGTAGGCAAACAATTGCTTTTAGAAGGACCCACTGCCCAAGCAAAATGCATCAGCTCAATCAGAATCAGTTACCCCAATTGCATTCGAGGCTAACGGTCTACCCAAATATGATTCCAGTGAATAGTGCCCAAATTTTAGGATTAAAATTTGGAAATTTTAGTTTCCTTTTTATTATATATACTATTTCCTTTATTTTTACAATGGCGACCGTCAGGAGGAAAAATATATATTTTGGAAGAAAACGGCCGCTTTCGTCTTCTCATCTGTACGGTTCTTCTTTCCTTTGTGATCATTCTCAATAAAATTACAAAATTGATCTGAGGATGTTTAGCACCACCATGAGAGGCTAAAGCATCGGTTTCTGATCCAAGGAGAGATTGAAGTCAATGTTTTCTTGTGAGGTTTCGGTTTCTGATTCTCCTCCTTCGAGTAGTTCTGGCTCATGTTCAAAGGAAGCTGATCTGTGTTAAACCCCACCGAAGTTGACGAGGTTGGATTCACGTTTCCATCATCAGACTGGGAAGATGACCCATTTTGTTATGATGACAGCCGAGAGGAATGAGGAGGATAAGGCAATTTTGGCTAATTTGACCCATTTTCTTGTGACTCGAAATTATTGCATTTTACCCGAAATATGATCCGCGTGTTTGGATATTGGAATTGAAAATTTTAACTTTGGACAAAGAATTCAATTTATAGAATTGAAATGTAATAGAATTGGAATAGATTTTAAATTCTTAAACTCCTTGGTAAAACAAACAGTAAAATTGGAATTGGTGCCTCCAATTCCAATTCTAAGGCTCCAATTTCATGGAAACAAACAGACTCTAAGGGAATTTTTGAAATTTAGTTTGAAAATGAACTTTTTTTTTATATAAGAAAAAATTTTAAGAGTTGACTCTTTTTTTGGGACAAATGGAGTAATTAATTATGTATTCATAAAAAATATTTCATAAGTTGTGATCAATAGAGTTTTTGGAAAGTAAAAAAGAAATAAGTTATTTCATACTATTAATAGAGAGAAGTAATTTAAATCTTCCTTGTTGAGAAATTTAAGAAATAGATTGAGAAAAAGATCAAATATTGGATTGTCTAAATACTAATGCCATCAGAGCAAAGAGATACTTTCAGATAATGACTACATGTTTCCATAGAACTTGGGTTATCTGTAAACTTGGAATTCTTCATATATACTTCATGTAATTTACAAGAGAATGAAAAAACAGTCAATTTGGCAAAAGTTAAACTTAAATCTACAACATGAGACACCAACAAGTATTCAAATTGTTTGGGTATTCTTCCTGTACATCATGCATTAACAATTAGAAGCTAAAAAAAGTACACTGAAAGTTTGACTTTCAGTTTTGTCCTCATAACTATAACAATGACCAGAATGGGCAATTCTCCAAGGATTGGAGATTTTGTCTAGTACAAATGTTCAATTAAAAATCAAGATGTATATGTATGAAAATAAAGAAGGGGGCAAATTGCAATTAGCTCTACTTTTCAAATAAACTCTAACTACACAATTTCCCAAGATACATGATGTAGAAAATAAGGCTAAAATAAGGAGGCTGTAGTGTTAGTAATGTTTGAGTCGTGCAGATTTTTGCTTTGTAGTTAGAGTTCTGCAAAGTAATGAAACATGGTTTTTATAGGCTCAAATATGGTAATCATTAAGAACTAGGACATTGAGAGAAATATAGCCAACATGAATTATTTAAAAATAAGGTTAGAATAAGTAAAAAAAAAACGTGAATCAAGTGTGGCATGGTAAAAGGTAAGAGTTGTATTGGCAAGCCTTGTGATGGAAACCTAAGAACCGAGACAACCACACAAACTGAGACAACTCCACACTTGAAACGTCCACACTTTGATCCATTGCAAAGCATTGGAGGTCCTTTGACTAGATCAAGAACTAAGAGAATGCAAACTGTCTTAGCAACTCTTATAGCTGAATTTCAAGTTAAGGAAACAATGAAGGATGAGGCAATGAAAACCGGCTCTCAATATGTCACTATGATCATTATGCTTAGTGGTGTAAATGATAAGCTAAGTGTTTCTAATGCTTCATGATCGATAGGACAACCAAAGTAGTTAGAGAAGCTTCCAAATCTATAGTCATGATGACTAGAAAAGCTTCCAAATCCAATCCACGCTTGGATTATAGTTTAGGAAGTATTTCATTTTCTTAGAATAGTAGTTCTTTTTAGTAAGTGCTTCTTTAGATAGTTAGTTTCCTAAAAGGGCAAGGAGTTCTAATCCTTCTAGAGAATGGAATTCTCCTTGACTGAATCTATAAATAAGGCTATTGGCCACACAAAGAAGACACAATTTTTATCAATACAAACTTGAGAGCTTTTTGTTTTTCTTTGAGTTCTAATTTCAAAACTTTCTTTGAGTCTTTGAGGATAGCCTCTTAGGTTCATGTTTAAACTATCTTGTTGAGTCTCTTTCCCTCAACAATTTGAGCGTGCTTCTTGGTTCCAAGGAAACAATCCAATTGACAACTGGGTTTTGGCTTGATCCTTCTGGTGTCAAGCAGACAAAAGCAAGGTCCTTCTTCAATCTTGGAGTTGGTGTTTTGCTAAAGAAAGAACTAGTTCAACCTAGAGGACGATACTAGGACCTGCACTTTGGTATTTGTTTCGAATTTTATTTTTTAAGTTTAGAATTTGTATCACCTTGTTTTGTCAAAAATAATTTTTTCATTAGGCCCAAATTAATTAGAAAAGAATGAAATCGAATTGGGTCACATTTGACCCAAGCACAGGAAAAAAATCCATTTTTTTTTATTAACTCTACCCAATTTAATCTTTCTTATGCATGCGAACCTACTATTAGTTGGCTGATTCAATATAAAGAACCCATTAAGGTCTGAATCAATATAAAGTGTTGTTCGTTGGGTGTGATTCAATATAAAGAACCCATTAAGATGTGATTCAATATAAAGTGTTGCTTGTTAGGGAGATTTTACACATGAGGAGCCCAGCTAGAGCATCCCAATAAGCAGTAAGAGTCCACATGAACCCAAAAGTTTAAGTTAGTGGGTTTTAGGTCCTTCTCACTTATAAGTTGCTCCAGTTCTTCTTAATTTTCCAATATAAGACAGTATCCATAAACACAACAAACCTCCCCCTTCACGGATACACTACCACATTAAAGTGCACTCCCTTACAAACCTAATCCCCACTCTAGTAAGTTCATCTCTTCACTATAGACCCATTTAATACCCGTACAAGTAGTAAATCACCAAACCTACTTATCCACGAGTTCCCCACTAAACTCCGGTCCAACCAGAAGAACCAAAAAAGGAACCACTTGCTTCCCAGAGTAGTCCAACATTCTGACTCTGATATCACTTGTTGGGGAAGTTTCACATGTGGAGCCTAACTAGAGCGGCCCAATAAGTAGTAGGGTCCACTTGAGCCCAAAAGTTTAAACTAGTGGGTCTTGGGTCATTCCTACTTATAAGGTGCTCTAGTTATTCTTAATTTTTCAATGTGGACAGTATCCATAGACACAACAAGTTGTTGTGATTATTCCCAAGATTGTTCAAGAACAAAAAAGTAAGAACAAAGAATAAATCGAGACACATAAGTTAACCCGGTTATTTCGACAATTCAAGGCTGTATCCATGACAAAAACAATGATGATATTATTAACAAGTTCAAAAATTACAAGGATTTCCCAAACCCTTAGAAACACCCCACCTCTCACTAATCTTGTATACACATTCTCTCACAAATCTCTTTCTAAAGCTTTTAAAGTTTTTTTTGAAATCTCTACTCTCTATTTCTATGAAAAAAGACCCCTACTACATCTACATTTATAGGCACTAAGTAGAGATCTAATTCAAATCTAATTTAGATCAACGTTACAAAACATAATAGGATTACCTAAAAGTTCCAAATCCTAATTGAATTATGAAAAACACCAAATTAAAATATTAAATAAAATTATCTAATCCCATTCCAATATAGAAATAAGACATAATCCAACAAATCTCTAGCTTGACTTGTTTTCTATAATAACATCTTCGCACGTTGAATTCTTATATCAAATTGCATACCTTGACCAAATCCAAGCAATGCTTCAACTCTACCGATGTAATTGACGTAGTCATCATATTTACCAAATTATCTGCAGTCTTAATTTTTTTTTTTATAGAGATTAACCTTTGAGACAAAATTCTTCGAACAAAATGATATCTAATATCAATGTGCTTGGTATCATCAAAATGGCTACCATCAAGTATGACATTGAAAATTTTGATGGCAAGAATGACTTTGGACTATGTAATATGAAGATGTATGCTTTTTTATGTAAAGAAAGTCTTCAGAGGGCATTAAAGGGTAAAGAGCATTTACTTCAGACAATGATAGACCAGGAGAAGGACAAATTCTTAGAGAAGGCATATGACTCAATTGTTTTGTCACTGGCAGATAATGTCTTGAGAGAGGTTGTTAGAGAAAAAACATCCGTAGGATTTTGGTTAAAACTTGAGAGTCTCTATATGACAAAGTCTCTCATGAATCGATTGTATTTGAACCAATGGTTATACAACCTGAAGATGAATGAAGGTATACTCATTGATACACATATAGATGTGTTCAATAAAGTTATTTTAGACTTGAATAATATCAACGTAAAAATAGAAGATGATGATCAAGCCCTTATTCTTTTGTGTTCTTTACCAAAATCCTATAATCACTTGATTACCACTTTGTTGTATGGGTGTGACTCGATTTCCATGAAGGATGTAAAGGCATTGTTGAACTCTAACACGTTGCTAAAATCAGTTACTGATTAAGGTGACACGGTTATTATTCAAGTCTAAAATAATTTTATTGAACACATCTATATGTGTATCAATGAGTGCACCTTCCTTCATCTTCAAGTTGTATAACCATTATTTCAAATACAACCAATTTGTGAGAGACTTTGTCATGTAGAGACTCTCAAATTTTAACCAAAGTCCTATGAGTGTTTTTCTCCAAGAACCTCTTTCAAGACATTATACAATGACAAAACAATTGAGCCATACAAATTCTTTAAGAATTTGTCTTCCTCCTGGTCTGTCATTGTCTAAGGTAAATGCTTTTTACCCTTTAATGCCCTCTAGAGATTTTCTTTACATAAAGAAGCATACATCTTCATCTTCCATAGTCCGAAACCATTCTTTCCATCAAACTTTTCAATGTCATACTTGACGGTAGCCATCTTGAACTAACCCTGGCTTTGATACCAATTTGTTGTATGGGCGTGACTCAATATCCATGGAGAATGTAAAGGTTTCGTTGAACTTTAATGAGTTGCAAAAATCAATTATCAAACAATGTGATACGGTTAGTGCAGAAGGATTAGTTATCCGAGGTAGAGAGAATGAAAGAGGAAAAGGGAGTAAAAGAAGATCCGATCGACATTTAAATCCAAAAAAAAAATGACAAGTGCTTTAACTATGAGCGAAAAAGGCGTTATAAAAAGGATTGTTCAGATATCCAAGGAAAGAAGATAGTAAACTCTATAGGAAATGTTGCAATTGCTGAAAGTGAATCAGAGGGTGTAGATGTTCTCACTGCTACTGTTGGTTATTTGGGTTCAAAGTGAATTCTTGATTTAGACTGCACTTTTCACATGAGTCCGTGTATGGACTGCTTTACTACTTATCAATCTATTAATGGTGGTAAAGTTCTCATAGGGAATAATATTGCTTGTGAAGTGGGTGGAGTAGGTACAATAAGAATTAAGATGCATAATGGTATGGTGAAAACTTTGACAGATGTCATGTATGTACCAGACTTGAAAAAAATTTTGATTTATTTAGGAACACTTAATGCAATTAACTGTTACTACAAAAGTGGAAGTGGAGTTCTAAGTATCATTAGAGGTGCACTAATGGTCATGAAAGGAATTAGATAAAATGCGATCACACGAGGGATTGTATCTACTATCCACGAATTAAGTGCTTCCTTTGCACTTTGAGAGAGTATCAAAAGAAACACTTTTCTTATTCTTTTGTTTTTGTTTCTTGCTTTAATTTTGTTTGCAGAATTTTTCTATTTTTTTCTTCAAACTTCTGTTGCCTTCTTTTGCAGCAGTTTTTGTTTTCTTATATTGGATGGTTGCCTTTGTAGTTGGAAAACATGGGTTGTTGCCCAACATAGGTGGCTACTTTCATCCCCCACTCACCCAAGATGGGCAAACTGTAGGAAACCAAATCAAAGAATGCAATGAAAATTTAATATTTTGGTTTCCTCCAAGGATCCATACGAAGTGAAATCAAATTAGTAGTGATAAATTATACCTTTTTTCAGTAGCGATAGAAGATTGTAGATTGTCAAATCACGAGCAAAACCAGTCTAGCCTTGCCTCTATGGTATCCACACAATTGTATCTAAGCCTCAAGTTAATTGTCACACAATTAACTAAAGAAAGAAGTAACAAAATCATTTGATGCTAGCTAAGATTCTGTTACTCGGGTTTTCTCTCAAGTTCACATCTCAAGAATTGGTTTTCTTTCAAACTCTTAGCTTAAAGGTTGTTTGTTCTTGTTTCTCAAGCAAGAAGTGGTGGCTGTTTTTGGATAAGAAAAGACTAAGGAAGATAAATTCTTAAATAAAAAAAGATTCCTAGTTTGATAGCAGAATTTTCTTTTAAAGAAGAAAGCAAAACCTCTTGACTTTTCGGGTAACCCATTATCTTCAATTAATGAAGACTCTTGGCTTTTCAGCTAACCCACTATCTCCAATAATGAAGACCCGATAGATTCCTATTCTCAATAGAATTCTTAAATTAACCAAAATTCATCATATAAATTTTACACTTCTTTTGGATACGATCAAAGTGTGAAACCCAATAGGTTCTCATAACATTAGCATTGACATAAAATCTATTTTATGCTAAAAATAATGAGCAGTGTCTAGCAACACATCAATACAACCTAAGTAATGAGAATATTAGTAATTCGACATTACTTTTCTTGTGGTAGATATTACCGTGTAATTAAATCCATTTGCCCTAGATATCTTAATTGAACACGAGTCATGTAGCGTGTCATGCTCGTATAGTTCAATCTTTTCGTTTTTTGATTTCCCGAATAGACGAATCTAAGCAAATGTGCTCGATATCACATATCGACTCATTTGAGCACGACCATGCATTATATAGGAATGGCAAATCCTATCTTGATCACTCAACATGATTTATTATATATCCAATTACTACTTTTATAGTTCACGTTACGAGTAACGTTTAGTAGTATCAAAACATGTAACTCCTCATGTTGGGATCTCTAAATATCTCAAGTTTAAGGATTATTTACACCATCATCACTATGAGAAATATTATGACACTTCATATAATAATCCATATAGTATTTCTCATGGCGGGTAGATCTAGTACATAAGTTTATAACATGTACCTATGTGTTGACTTGATATCTTATATCATGAACTACTTCATCAATCACTACACATGCTTGTTTTAATGCATTATCATTGTCCCATTTAATGATAATACTCGACTAGGGATAATTTTAGAATAATTAAATTCTTGAGACATTATTATATTTATTTCATAAAGCGTAGATATGAGATAAGCATAATAATCATTTTCATTAATTATAAACATTATGATACAATATATGCCTATATCATCATCATATGATTGTTTTAGGGCATAATCAAACACAAACCATAACTCTCTCTTTTCTGCAAAATTCATACAAGCAAATAATCCGTGCGACCAGCATACATTGAGAGCTCATTGCCATACATCTGTTAGGAATACATAGCAACTCAAATTTGGGCATAATTATTTTGAGTAGATCTTGTATGCATTACCTAGACCAATTAGTCATATTATATATCTCTTGATCTCTTTAAATATCATATATTGTATTCACAATTAGGATTAAACTCAAAATAATCATAATTGGTCGATTTGTGAATACAAAATAGAATGTGACAAATAACAAATTGATCTTCCTCTTTCTTCAATCTCTGAATTTCAATTCAATTTAGTTTTCTAGAAATGTCCCGTTAGATTGCATCATTAATGATCATGGGCAACATTCTAAGATAGCAAACATTGAATAAAAATTTTAAGAATAAGATAAGAGTCATAAGGTTACTCAATTGAGGAAATCTCATCCTTGTGAGTCTCACATGGTTTAAAAGTTGAGATCAAAACTTTCACCAACTCATAGTGGTCGAATCATGCATACGTAATATAAAATATGTATTACAGTATTTTTCTCTTTTCCCATAGAGCATATGTCTTTACACTTAATACCATATAGATAATAGTTCAGACATTCACAATATCTAACTTGAGTTCACATATCTACTCCTTTTAAAATATGAATCCATTAGAACTCAAATCTGGCATTAAAGACATATAAAGTGACATATGTGGGTTACTTCACTTTTAGACAAAATCAATATTATGTCCTCATCTTAACACTTTGTTAAGGCGACATTCATATTTTAAGCTTGAGCTCTCAATTATCACCTAAATTATAAGTTTAAAATTATCTCATCTCTATTAATCACTCAGCAATAGAGGTGATTACCTGTGTGAGTGGGTTAATCTTCCATCTGTCCGACATTCTTTCTAAATAATATAATATAATGCACTAAGCGTTAACATGCATAAATGTTGAATAAAGTCTTAGGCAATAATAAGTAAGAAAATATCAAGAAATTGTGAACTTTTGAGAAATACAAAATATTCAGTACATTAACTTCTATGTAATCCTAGAGATTTCACACGACTAAGAAACACATCTCTAGGGATTGGTTTTGTCATAGGATTTGCTATCATTCTATGCGTAGATATGTACTGTCTAATCACTTCCTTTTGTTCAACCATGTCTTTTATAAAATTATACTTCGTATCTATGTGTTTGGTCTTATAATAAAATTTAGGATCTTTAGTGTATACTATTGTTGCTTGGCTATCAAAGTTAACCAATAGTGGATTTGCAGCATGTTTAGCAACATCTAAGTGATAAAAAAATCTTTTAAGCTAAACACCCTCTTGTACTGCTGCTAAAAGTGCCACAAATTCAGCTTCCATTGTTGATAAGGCTATACACGTTTGTTTCTTACTACTCCAAGATATGGCACCATTATTTAGTAAGAAAACAAATCCAGAGGTTGATTTTCTCTCATCTAAATCTTCTCCCCAATTAGCATTAGTATAACCTTCAAGGTGCAGATCACTTCCTTAATAATATAATGAATAGTCGACAGTATCTTTTAGATACCTCAGGATTCTTTTGACAGCAACCCAATGTGCTTGACTTGGATTGAATTGGTATCTACTCACCATTCGAACTGCAAAACAAATGTCAAGTCTTGTACACATCATAGCGTACATCAAGCTTCCAACAGCATTAGCATATAGAACACGTTTCATATGTTTCTATTCTTGTGGAGTCTTTGGACACATTCTACGGCTCAATCTTTCACCTTTTGCAATAGGAGTACCTATGGGTTTGCAATCTTGCATATGGAATCGTTCAAGGATTTTATCTTGTGAAGAGATAATGATCTCTTTGAATGATCTTTAAAATCTTAACTCCAAGAATAACCAATTCTTCACAGTATTTATAAACTCCTTATTGTTTCCGACAATAGGTATTTCATCAACATATAATGATAAGATCACGTATTGATCTTTGGATCTTTTGATATATATATAATGATCTTCGTTAATCATGACAAAGGCATATGATATTATGGCATTATGAAAACATATATACCATTGTCTCGACGATTGCTTAAGGCCATATATCAATCTTAAAAGTCGACATACCTTTTGTTCTTGGCCTTTTGTTATAAAACCTACAGGTTTTTCCATATATATTTCTTCTTCTAATTCTCTATTGAGAAAAGCAGTCTTTATATCCATCTGATGTAATTCAAGATCCATACTTGACATTATAGCTAGAATAAGGCAAATTGAGATAAATCTCACAATAGGGGAAAAAGTTTCTTCATAATCGATTCCTTCATGTTGATTATACCCTTTCGCTACAAAGTGTGTCTTGTATCTTTCTATCGAGCCATTAGCTTTAAGCTTTATTTTGAGAACTCATTTGTTCCCAATGACTTTGCGTCATTTTGGGAGATCAACCAGTTCCCAAATTTGGTTTGATCTCATTGAGTTCATTTCTTCTTCCATTGCTAGTATCCATTTTTCCTTATCAAGGCATGTTAGAGCCTCATTTGCATTCCTTGGCTCATCATTTTCTTGTGGAACAATCATGAAAGCCTTCCCTTCAATGTCAAAATGTTGACAGGGAATGCTTTTACAACTCAATCATCGTATAGAAGGTTGTTCACCTTGTAACTCATCATATTCCCGTAATGCTCTCACTCGGATTAGATAATGGTGGTATCGTCTCATCAAATGGTTGAGATGATGATGTTGTGTTAACTTCTACTATTAGAGTAATCCCATTATCTTGTTGTAGAGTTTCATATAGAAATAGGTTTTCACCTATCTCGCCCTTTTTAGGAAATTCATTCTCTAAGAATGTGATATCTCATGATTCAAATTCAGTTATACTCCCATTATCTTGCTCACCTATAAACACATACCATTTGGAGTGCTCTGAGTATCTTATAAAAGTACTCTTTTTACCTCTTGCACTCAATTTTTCATATTTTTTTGAGATATCATGAGTATAGGCAGCACATCCCAAAGTTTGAGAAAACTCAAATCGGATTTTCTTCCTGTCCATAACTCATATGAAGTGGAAGTGACTAATTTAGTAGGCACACGGTTAAGTATATAGACAGCAGTTAACAATGCATCACCCCAATAGGTAATTAGTAAGTTAGCTTGTGCCATCATAGACCTAACCATTTCAAGTAGGGTTCTATTTCTTCTCTCCGCAATACCATTTTGTTGAGGAGTCCGGGAATAGTCAGTTGTTGTTCTATTTCTTTTTCATCACAAATATCTCTGAACTAATAAGATAAGTATTCACGACCTCGGTTGGTTCTAAAAGTTTTTATTTTCTTGTCCAATTGATTTTCAACCAAACTCATAAATTTCTTAACGCAACTTAATGCTTCAAATTTATGAGAAATCAAGTAGACATTATCGAATCGAGTATAATCATCTATAAATATGATGAAGTATATAGCCCCTACCTTGCTCTTACATTTATTGGACCACATATGTCATAATGGATCAATTGCAAAAGAATCTCAGCTCTTGTTTCTTTTCCAAATGGTTTTCTTGTTGTTTTTGCCACCAGGCAATTCTCACAAATAGGTAACTTGACACTTTCAATATTGTCTAGTAGGCCCTCTTTGGCTAACCTTTTCATTCTATGTTAGCCAATGTGAGCAAGTCTAAAATGTCATATGTTCACATTATTTTCATAAGAATTAGAAGACATGAATAAGGAATAACATACATTAATGTTATTATAGAAAATATCTAACACAATAAAACTATCCAGAAAATATCTAGAATCATAATAACTTGTTCCCAAAGACAAGTCAACACCATTGATATGAAAGTTCAAATTAAAACCAAACTCAACTAAAACCAACACAGAAACTAAGTTCCGACCAATGTCCGGAGCATACATCATGTAAGAACAATGTGTGCCCACCACACATATTTAATTGGCAGGTGCCAATTCCTTTCATTTCCATTTTGGAGTTGTTCGCTACATATATTCACTTGGTTTCTTGTGGAATTCGTCGGAACTTCATGAAGGCATTTCTTTCCTTCGCTACATGGTTAGTAGTGCCTGAGTCTACAATCCACAAAGGATGAGATTCAGTAAGTAAAATAGTACTTGATACATAAGTTGTACTTTCAAAAGTACAAAAGGTTTTTACCTTCTTTGGCTCGGTACAATCACAAGCAAAGTGAGCCTGTTTGCCACAGTTGAAACATTTCACTTTTGAGATGTTTTTCTTGAAAGAACGCTTTACTTTCCCATGTTGGTTAAGCTTTGGCTTTTTGTCTGAAGGACATTTTCCCTTGCCTTTCCAATTCTTATGCTACTCACCTTGATGCTTGCATTTGGAGCTCGAAGCTCCTTGTAAGCTAGAATCTACATAATATATGTCAATTTCTAGTTTAGTTGCCAACAAGCGGTCCTCTTCTTGCTCAAGATGATGTATAGCATCTTTCAAAGTTTTGATATTTTCATTGTGGGTCAAGTGGACTTTCATATGTTCCCAATTTTGAGGCAAGGAACGGATCACTGCTTTCACTTGCTGCTCGTTAGTTAATATGTGGCTAGCATCCTTGAACTCAGTAATCATGTTTGATATCTACCTCAAATGTTGTTTCATTGTCTATATATGAAGCTTTTTGTAAGAGTCAAACCTTACAGTGAGTTGTTTTAGTTTGGTAACTGATGTATTACCAAACCTCGCTGCTAAGGCAATCCACATATCTTTGGCATTGTCAAAACGTTTAAACTCTCGCATAACATCATTGTCCATACTACTCAGCAACATAATGTGAGCAAGAGAGTTCTTTCTTTTCTATGCAGCAAATGCCTCACTATCTCTTGGATGTTGAGTAGTATTCCCATCTTCAAGTTCTTCCATAACTTGATTAAGAGCTTCTAGTACTTCTTACACTTCTAGCACATACTGAATTTTCAGATTTCAGATTTCATAATTTTTGTCGTTCAACTTGTCACCTTTGTTGAGTTCAGCTACGATATTCTTAGATGCTGAAGCCATTTTCTTTGAACACAGAGTTCTACAGACATATATGCAATAATTGCTAATGCCTATCATTTATGCATTAATTTTACACTGACTAATTATATTAATAATAATTTCACATAAGGTTTTAGATTCGAAAGTTCACTATGTTCTCAATCATCACCTAAAATTTCAATTTGAAATTATTATTAAAATAATTATTTATGTAAAAACTTAGTTCTTTAAAGTTAGTAAAACTTTTAGAACTTCCCACATGAATAAAATATGAATTAAACATAATCATATAAATATTCAAATATATATGCAAATAAAGCATAATCATATAAATATTCAAATATATATATGCAAATAAAGCATAATAATATAAATATTCAAATATATGCGAGTAAAATATGAATTAAGCATATTCATATAAATACTCAAATATATGCAAGATCATAAATAAAGTACATGCACTTCATATTAAAATAAATAGTAGAAATAAGATTTCAACCTCAGCTACATAAGAGGTCTACTATTTACAACCAATTCAAGTTCTAAAAAATTTAACCCAAGCAGGAAATAACTCATAAAGTTCCTTTGATAACTCTATGTTTGATTTCAGTAGCCAAGGAGTAACCGTCGCTATGCCCTTAGATTTGTGCAAACATGAATTCATTTAAAGAATTGATGACTCTGCTGCCCCTATCTTTATATATTCTTTCAAGAAAGTTTCTACTATCTTATCATATTTAGGGAATTCATTGTTAATACTTTCGATTTCCCAAATTTTGTCAAGCATTGTTTGCCATTTTTCAAGAAGTATCTGTCTCAAATAGAGAACTTTTCCATTATCAGGCATTAGGGCACCTTCGCATATTACTTCTTGTATATGAGATTTCCATTCCATCGACAAATTGTTAATGCTTCTCCGCATTTTGCAAGTTTTGCTCTTTGTGCTGGTGTTCTCACTATTTGTGGAGATCTCATAAACAAAACCATGATTTCTGTAACAAATATAGAGTAAAGGATACTCATTATCCTTAGATACAAAAAAGTAAATATAAATAGGAAATCAATCTAAAAAACAAAAAAAATAATTATATATATATATATATATATATTTTAAGTCGTCGACGCGTGGGTCCACGCTATGTAACATCAGCATTTGGTGTGTGGGCCATGCACCTACTTAGGTCACACGGCGCGTGAATCTCATGCGTCGCCCTCCTTAGCCACAAAAATCTCATATTTTAGTTGCAACTTTGGAGTTTCATTTTAAGTGCAAAAATTGGTCATACAATATATCATTTTAAAGCCTAAAGTACCTAGTTTTCAGCTGTATAGGAGGTGTTAAACATGACAAAAAATTCAAAGAGATATAGGCAATCAAACATGGTCACTTAATTATGTTAAAATCTGGACCAGATTCAGTCGTGGTGAATCCGTAATTTTGGAGACTTGAATCTCCATTATCTTAAGTCCAAATCAAGCATACAATACCTCATTTTAAAGTCTGAAGCATCTAGTTTTCAAGCATATAAGAGGTGTAAATCAAGACAAAAAATTAAGTGATATACAGGCAATCAAACATGGTTTCTTGAACATACTGATTCTGGAAAACAAATTTCTAGAGAATTTGCAAACCCGAATCTTTGTTGATTCATATCTCTCTTGTTTTTCATTCAAATTACACATATTATATACCGATTTGAAGCATGTAATGTCTAATTTCATAATATATAACCATTATAGCCTATATCATTCCATATTTCAAAATAAAAATTTCACAAAATGGGCCGACCAATATTCTTGACAGAAACAAAATTCATATAAGAAAAATATAAACCCGCCATCAATTCTTAAATTTTATGTTCAAGCATTAATTAAACATGCTAAATGACTAAAAAACAAGCAATTTAGGCTCTAATACCAATGAAGAAAAGGAATTCCAAAATTTGTATACAAAATACATGCGGAAAATGCCCAAAAATGACTTATTTGTATCATCGGTCCGAAATATGATCACACGATTTATCCATGGATTGTATCTACTATCCATGGATTAAGTGCTTCTTTTGCACTTTGAGAGAGTATCAAAAGAAAAATCTTCTCACTTTTCTCTTTCTTTTGTTTTTGTTTTTGTTTTCTTGCTTTACTTTTGTCTGCAGAATTTTTCTATTTTTTTCTTCAGACTTGTGTTGCCTTCTTTTGCAGCAGTTTTTGTTTCCTTATGTTGGATGGTTTCCAACTTCCTTTGTTGTTGGAAAACATGGGTAACATGGGCGGTTACTTTCAAAATAATTGAAATATCTATTTCTGGTCTTTCATTGTTTGAGCATCAAATCTTTCACCTTTGTGTTATTCATAATATAGGCCATCTATAGATATTT
Source organism: Gynochthodes officinalis (assembly GCA_020080225.1). Taxonomy (NCBI): domain Eukaryota; kingdom Viridiplantae; phylum Streptophyta; class Magnoliopsida; order Gentianales; family Rubiaceae; genus Gynochthodes; species Gynochthodes officinalis. Next base: position 572,190 of record JAIQDA010000038.1, on the reverse strand, counting down.
ATAAGCAAGGTAAGGTAATAGTGGTGTTGGATACACAAGAGATGTTTGCATATGGAGCCTTTAGAATTGGTTTTGCCTTCTAGCTATTTATGGACTAGTGACCTTTATTAAACCTTGTAAATTTCTGATGGACATATAAGAACTGATGATTGATATGAATCTTATCTTTATGCAACTATAGTTACAGGGGAAGATCTCTTGGGCTTAACATGCAGGATACTAGCTGTGGTTGTGATGTCTCTCAGGTCTATACTTTTTACTCTGTAGATATTTTGTTTAAATCAAGATGCATACAATGCATAAATTTGGACACCACAATGTACTAAAAATAGTTGTTGCTAATTGTTGGGATAAAAAATAATAAATCCCAAAAGCAGCAAAATAGATTGAAAAACCTTTCACAACCATAAGGCTTTAGACGAAAGCTTGGCCGCAAAACAATTCAAAAAATTGATTTGGGTAGGAAACCAATGGCTATGGCTGCACAAACAAAAAAACAAACAAATTTGTTTGAATTTGTATGAATAACTTCGGCCAACAAACAAACAAAGAAATAGAAAAACCCATGCTACTGCCACGTTCAAACAAAAGAAACATTTGTAGCCGAACAAAATTGGCAGCCAAGATTTTGAAACAAAACAAAGCAAACTGTATGGCCAATAATAAAAAAAGCTGAACGGCTTTTTAAGGAAGCAATTGAATTTTTTTTTTGTGTTTCTATGTACATCAATTGTGAATAATATGTCCTATTTATAAGACTCAACAAAACCCTACACTTATTGGATTTGATAACTATTAAATCCAAAATTTAGTATGATTAATAATTCTAAACCTAATAGAATTATCAAATTACAAAATCACAAACCCAATAGGAAATTTAGTTTAATTCTACCACATTGCTTTCCTTAAACTAAGTTTTCATAACTTGTCATGCCTAGTATTTTCTTCAACTTAAAAAACGAATCCATCTTCAATGCTTTCATGAAAATATCAGCAACTTGATCTTCGGTCTTGCAATAATTGATCAAAATTTCCTTTCATTAAACCAAATCACGAATGAAGTGAATTTTAATGTCGATATGCTTGCTTCGACCATGAAACACTAGATTCTTTATCATTTTTATTGCCAACATACTATCACACATAATAGAATTTGCTCCATATTGCTTATGCTGAAGAAAATCTATCATTCTTCCAAGCCACAATGCTTGAGTAGCACTATTAGCTACTGCAATGTATTTTGCCTCCACTGTAGACAATGCAATAATTGATTGCTTCTTTAAATTCCCCAAAAAATATACCGAAACCAATAAAGAAAGCATAACCAAAAGTACTCTTTTTCTCCACAGTGTCACCAACCTAATCACTATTAGTGAATCAAAGGAGATCAACAGGATTATCCTTGCATAGAAAAGTCCATCACCTTGAGTACCTTCAATGTACTTCAAAATTCTCTTAGCTGCCTACAAGTGAGACTGACGTGGATTTTTCATAAATATACTAATGAAGCTGATATTGAAATTGATATCAGGTCTTGTAACTGTCAAGTATCTCAAACTCCCAACAAAACTTTTAAAATAAGTAGAGTCCACACAAGTGCCAGTCTCATCTTTGGTCAAACGCAAATGTTCTTCAATTTGAGTCAAGATTGGTTTTGCATTGTCCATCTTGAACTTCTTCAAAATATGTCTAGCATATTTTTTTTTAGCAAATAAAAATCCCTTGATCAGTCTGCGAAACCTCAATTCCAAGAAAGTATGACATAAGACCCATGTCGGTCATCTCGAATTGTTGAATCATAGCCTCCCTAAATTCTACAATCATCTTGGAATTATTCTCAATAAATATTAGATCATCCACATATAAGCATATGATAACAACTGCATCATGAGTAGATGACTTCACATATGAAGCATGATCAAAAGGACAGTGTTGAAAACCACAGTCAATGAAGAAAGAATCAATACGGGTGTACCAAGCTCTTGGAGCTTGCTTCAAGCTATAAAGGGCTCTTTTCAAATAGTACACCTTATTTTCTTGACTTTTCTTCACAAATCCTACAAGTTGTTCAACATACACCTCTTCCTCAAGTATACCCTTCAAAAATGCAGACTTTACATCCATTTGATGTATTTTCCAATGATTTTGGGCAGCTAAAGAAATAATTAAATGAACGGTATCAAGCCGAGCAACAAGCGCAAATACCTCAAAATAGTCGATGCTAGGTTTTGGTTTATAACCTTTAGAAACCAACCGCTCCTTGAATCTATCTACTTTTCCATTGGGCTTGTACTTTGTCTCTTAAACCCACTTGACACCAATGGGTTTCTTGCCACTTAGAAGATTTGTGAGCTCCCAAGTATCATTCTTTTCAATGGCATGAATTTCATTAGCCATTGCTTTTTTCTAGTGATACTTACGAATAGCATCTTCAAAAGCAATAAGGTCATAGTTTGCAAAAATAGCAAAATTAACAACATCTTCATTAGATAAATTGTGAGAGTGACCATCAACAACATAATTCTACAAATGGGCTGGTAGACGTCTTTGTCTTTGTGGCCGACTAGACTGCACAGGAGTGGGTTGAATAGAAACTTGCTGCTATTTAGGTACTTCAGGCTAATTGACCTCATCATCATCACTGTCATCAAAGTATGAAGATTGTGAAGGATGATTAACCGCTACATCTGACCTCTTTTTCGACCAGTCCCAGGCACCTTTCTCATTAAAATTCACATCTCTACTAAAAGTGATCTTCTTTGTCATAGGGTTGTATAACTTGTACCATTTAGTCTCAAAACTGTAGCCAATAAAAATATACTTCTCCACCATATTATCCAGTTTCTTCCTAAGAGCATATGGAACATGTGCATATGCCAAACAACCAAATGCTCCAAGATGAAAGATATTTGTCTTTTTACCAAACCAAACCTCATAAGGGGTCTTCCCACCATTACAACTAGTAGGACATCTATTTAACACATAGATAGCACATGAAACTACTTCTGCCCAGAAACCCTTGAGCATATGTTTGTCAACCATCATTAACCGCACCATGTCCATCACAGTTCTGTTCTTTCTTTTCGCAATGCCATTCTACTGAGGAGTATACCTTGTTGTCAACTAATGCTTAATCCCATGCTGTGCCAAAAAAATCATCACACACTATATACTCTGTTCCTCTATTAGTTCTTAGAGTTTTGATGGAGTAACCACTTTGCTTCTCAACATACACTTTAAAATTTTTGAAGTGTCACAAGCATCAAACTTATTTTTCAAAAAATAAACCTTGGCTTTTCTGCTGAAATCATCAATGAAAGTAATAAAACCCTTATTACCTTCATTAGAAGGAACATCCACTATACATAAATCAAATTGAATGAATTGTAAAGGTTTTTTTACTCTCCAAGCCTCCCTTTTAGGAAACAGGTCTCGATGTTTCTTTCCCAGAATACAAGACTTACACCGTCTATGGTGAAAGTTGATGGAAAGCAACCCAAAAATAATATTATTTTTAGCCAAAAATTGCAATCCACGAAAGGGAAAGTGCCCAAATCTCATGTGCCACAACCAAGTATCATCAACTTCAACAAAGTTAAAACAATGTGAACCACCACAATTCAAAATAATAAGAAACAATCTGTTATTGATCATATTCATCTTTGCAATCAAACCTAATGTATCATCAGTGATGGTGCAAACACGTTTCCGAAAACCCAAATCATAATTCTTCTCTTAAAGTTGACCCAAATTCAAGAGATTTTGATGCAAATCAAGCACATAATATACATCAGTAATGGCTTTTTGTGCCATTTTTCAAGATAATAGAAATATCTCCTTTATCACATACAGGCATTTCATAATTATTACCAAAACGAATAGTGGATTTAAATGACTTATTCAAATTTACAAATAGTTCCTTCTTTCCAGTCATGTGGTTACTACATCCAAAGTCAACATACCACGTGTTATTTTTTGACTTCCCAATCACACCAGCAGAAAATAAGATTGTCTCATACTTTTCACCATAATCTTCAAGAACATTAGTATTGATATCTTTATTTTCTGATTTATTATACCAACAATTCTTTTGGATATGGCCTACTTTACCACAATTAAAACATTTAGGCCTTTTTTTGTTGATCATTGTTGGAATTATAAAAATTGCCTCTGTTTTGGGAGGAATTGTTACCTCTACTGTGACCACGAGAGTTACCTCTTTCACGTCCACGAACTCTGAAATTTTGACCACAACCACGACCACGACCACTAGAAGCAACACCATTGGACAAATTTTCACTGTTTTTCTCCTTAGCAGTCTGTATTTGCAAAGCTTGCAACACCTTCTCAACAAGCTCCTTTTCATGTGATTCATCCAATTTGCCATTAATTCATTGTTCATGCAGTAGTAATGACCCTTACAATTCATCAGCTGACAAGGTTGACATATCTTTTGTCTCTTGTATCATGGCAATGATATGATCAAAGTTTAACGACAAAGTATTCAAGACCTTTTCTACAATGAGCTGATCAGTGAGATCATATCAGTATGATTAATAATTCTAAACCTAATAGAATTACCAAATTACAAAATCAGAAACCCAATAGGAAAGTTAGTTTACCACACTAATATGCAGATCCTCAAAGTCATCAAATGCTCGCGATTATAAGGTATGGGTTAACATGGTTCCACTTTTTTACATGCTTTGTCTTTTTGGGTAATGAAGATTTATAGGAAATTGAACTTCATGGACATTCATAACACAATAATATATTGGATAATTAGTACTTCTCCTATTGCTTTAATAAATCCATAAGCATGAAATATATTATAATGTAAGAAAACATCTGATATGCACTCAAGTTTGGCATATAATGCAGGTTGTTTGGCAAGATAACATTGATCCTAACAACATGACTTACGAGTCTAATATCATTTTATCTCTTTGCATATTACACCTGATTTGGGGAATTATGATGAATAATTTTTAATTTTTATATACCTTAGTCTTATACAGTGGACTTACAAATTAATGTGTGAAAAGATGAAAGTAGTCTTGGATGAAGGGTGCAAGTCAGAGAAAATTCTAATTGTAAGCTTCTTTTTTTACAAAATGTAGCCAAATTGATGCTGATTTTGGGCAAAATTCCAAGATTGTGCATTTCGCATTTGAGAAATGTGAAACCCAGTCAACATTTGCATTTCTCAAATGTGAAATTGCTTTGTCAGGAAAAGAAACAAAGCAAAAAACAAAGCTAATTAGAATCCCAAAACCCAATTCCCAATTCCCATTCTGCATTTTCACTCTACTTTTTACCCAAACCCGATGCAATCCCAAATCCCGTTCTGCATTTTCACACCAGGAACAGACTAGAGCTGGACTGGTAAGGGATGCGAATGTCGAAGCTCACATGGCCGTCCGCCTGTGTTGATTTCCCGACATCCAATTCGTGCGTTACCACCATTGATTAACTAAGGCAGACACATACATCTAAACAGCCGCCGCATAAGAAGACTAGTGACTGACTATGTTTTTTTGGCCATCACCACCGTCCATGTCAATTTTTTTTTAGTTTGCTTTAATCAATCCCTGTCTGAAAATTAAAGTTATTTTTATTATTTAGATTCAATTCAAACTGCAGAAACTGGAAATGCTATTTTTTGTCATGTATATGTAAGTATACATCCACCAAAATCCACAAATTCTTTTATAATAGTAAAATTCAAGAGTAATAATTGAAATATTTGGAAGAAGAGCATTGTCTAAAAGGCAATAGTTAACTAAGCTATAGAGGGTGCTTCAAGACCCCAATCTCTTGATGAGTAAAGTCCTTAGAGCTAAATATTTTTCTCAAGGTGGGTTGATGCAGGTGATACCACAAGGGAATATATCATGGTTATGGAAAGGCTGGTTAGAGGCTAGATTTCTGTTGGAAAAGGGAATGAGGTTCCACATTGGCGAAGGCAAGTCTATCAGGGTTTGGGACTCTCCATGGTTACCAGTTAGCAAAAGGTTTAAGCCGACTCCAATTAATTCAAATAAAGAGAAGGTTACTTGGGTTAATAAGCTACTATTATCGGAAGGCCAGGAATGGAATATGCAACTAATCTCCATGATCTTTGTGTAGCCAAAGGCAAAGGAAATTATGCGACTACCGCACGGACCAGTTGGAAGTCAAATCTGCGTATCAGCAAGTTAAACGGGAACAATGACAGCAGCAGGATGGAGCTGAAGAAAGTTGCAGTGGAAGTTTGAGAAGAGCAATGTGGAGTTTCAACTGGAGATTGAATAGAAAAAATAAGTTGAAGCATTTTCTTTGGCGGTGTTGCCATGATATAGTCCCGACTAGACAAAAGCTTCAAAGCAAGCATCTAGTCATAGATCCAATTTGCCAAATGTGTGGTGAAAATAAAGAGACTGGAACATATGCTGTTTAATTGTACTAGAGCACAATTGGTTTGGTGCATTGCCCCGATACAATAGCATAGACAAGATATAGAGGTATTGAGTTTTGAAGGGTGATGGCAGCAGGTTAGTCATAGTAAATATGAGCCTCTTTGGTAGGAATGGAGTCAATTTACTATCTATTTTTTGTGGATGTTGTGGAAATCTAGGAATTTGTGGGTGTTCAAAGGGGAATGGATGGTGAAAAAACAGTTGTGGATTTGGCTGTGAAAGAATGGCTGGAGTTTGACAAGGCAAGGACAAGGGCGAGTCCTATGTAACTAGAAACGTGAGTAAGGTTGTTCAGTGGTTACATAGGTCGGGTGGGTGGAACCATAACAGTTGTTATATTAGCTATGGTAACTTTCTATTATATAAGGAGGTTAGCGTAATCACTCTTTAACTGCGTAGTTTTTTTGGGGACTTTTTTTGTATGTTGGTGAGAGAGTTCAAGTGTGTTACGTATGCCTTGGCTACTTCCTAGGGTCAATGAGGGTTCAGAATAGAAACCATTGTTGTACTTGTTAACGTTCTTGCCAAACGTTAATCTAATGACAACATTTTGACAAAAAAAAAAGGCAATAGTTAGTTATCTATCAACAGTGCACGTGTGAAGGAGTGAAGTAAGTGATGAGTATGGAATTTACATAAAGTATGCGGCAATCACGATGCAACAATATACGGCAATCACGGGCGTAACTGTATATGGCACGAGCGACAATGATGGAGAAATGAAACAACGGGTAATTAACCAACAGACTGAGCTGTAACAATTCATTCCCCTCAAATTATGGAAAAGGATTAATGTGTATGGGATCCAACTCCCAAAACTAAGACGAGACCTTGGAACCGAAGATCAGACCTCAATGACGTGTGAAGGTTCAGACCTTTGCGGCATGTGTAGGCCAAGGGCCTAAACTACAACAGAATGCTCTTTAGTTAGACTTTGGACTCTAAGTCTAAAAGCCTGCAGTGAAAATACACTAAAATCACACTAAGTGAACAGGACCTTGGAGTCCCAAGCTACGAGGTAGGAATTCAGCAAAGTTGTGTTTATCCACAAACGCATAATAACAGGCTATAATTATGGAAAGCTATTGCGGCGTGTGAACAGCAATTACAACCATATCCTACATGCCAATATATGACAACAAATCTCACGAATAACGAGATAAGGTATAAAAAACCCGGAAGACAATCAGGTATGGGGACTGTTAGGAAATCATGTATGCCATAAACAAATTTATAGGCAGCGGAATTAAAGCATGATTTTCACCAGGATCAATTTCAATATACGTATAAAACAAAAACCTGTTTTGATGACTGAAGATTGTGTCGTCAAAAGAAGATTTGTCAACCACAACCGCACAGACGTCTGCCCTCTAAGGTATCCACACAAACTAGTTCTTAGGATCCTTCTAGGATTGATTAACACCAAGCCAATATGCTAGTTCCTTCAATGAGCGCATAATCTAGAAAATTTAGAGTTCAAGAGAACTCTAACAAAAACAAAAGAAAAACTTTTTTCTCTCATTTTGCAGTAAAGTTTTTTTTCAATGAAAACTTGTACGATCAACTGATATGGAACTTGGCGTTTGTCTCCTATTAAAAGGTAAGTTCTGTCTGTTAGAAAATCTAAAAGACTCATCTGATACTCTATCATGATAGAGTTTATCCGATAACCTTCTTATCAAATTTCTTTCAAAAAGAAATTAAAACTTATTTTTATAGGAGACCCTTTAAGTTAATTGTTTTACAAATTAACCCCAATAATTATCGTATAATTATTTAATCATTTTAACCTAAGAACAAATTTTTTATGTGTGTGACCCTTTAGATTCTTAATCACTTGGCAATAAATAACAAATTATGATCTTAGATTTAATTGGCTTTAGTACAAAACCAACAAACTCCCAATTGGACTAAAGTCAATTTAGTCAAGAGCATTTCAAGATCAAATAAATTAAACAACTTTAATTTATCATTAATTCAATAATTAATGAGTTTATATTTATAGATCAACATTGGCTTGTAGCTAGGCATCATGACCACCCAAGAGTTAAGAAAAGTCAAGTGGTTGACTTCACCTTTTCATGAACCAGAATCCGTGTAATTAATATCTTTTCACCATACTATATCCCTAATTAGTACAAGAGTAAGGTATAAGTACCAACTCTTAATGTACTAATTGTTATAATTTCTTATTCTCGAAATTCAACTCCTTTAAAATAAATTTAGAACTCTTCCAAATTTATTTACTCGTTTGCAAACATTTTGAGTTGATATTTCAACAAGTGGCCATTTGTGGGATATACTCTTCTTACTATTAGAAGTGGTGAATCCTTTATTAATCGTAAATCATCCATCAATGTTTAATGTTATACCCAACTTCTATGGCACACATAACTAGTTACAGTTATGGACTCATAGGGTTAAAGTATAACAATTCACACTATAAATACTCTTATAATCTCAAGTTTAAGGATCATTTACACTACTGTCATATAGAGATTATACCATTGGTACTCAAATAGTTAACCTCATGGAATCTCTAAGCGGATCAATCCAATGAATTGTTCTCCAACAATTCATTCATATATTAACATATATGCTAATCTATCTGTATCAACAACGTCCTTAATGTTGTTAATACTATGATTAAGGATATTTAAGAATAATAAGTATTATTCTAAGGACTTTATCATCAATATAAATATATATAATCCAAGATGATAAAACGCCATATATCTTTATTGCATAAAATATCAAAATACAACCAAATATGATGGTTTTAAATTACATAACATATCTCTTACTAAAACCAATCATTCATGTACTTTAAACCAAATGAAGACACATGGCAATCATGTTTCTTTTGAGATAAAGGTTTAGTCAATGGATCTACTATGTTTTCCTTTATAGGAATCTTTTCTATCTTTACTTTATTTCTACCAATGATTTCTCTAATGAAATGATAATGCCTAAGTACATTTTTGGACCGTTGATGAGACCTAGGTTCCTTGGCTTGAGCAATAGCCCCATTATTATCACAATACAAAGGTATTGGGTTGGCTATTGAAGGAACCACTTCAAGTTCAGAAATGAACTTTTTGATCCAAACAGCCTCTTTAGCAGCTTCTGAAGTAGCAATATATTCGGCTTCTGTTGTAGAATCTACAGTAGTTTCTTGTTTGGAACTTTTCCAACTTACAGCACCACCATTGAGGGTAAAAATGTACCCAAACTGAGATTTGCTATCATCTTTATCAGATTGAAAGCTAGCATCATTGAACTCACGTACTTTAAGCTCTGCCCCTTCATATATCAAGAATAAATCCCTAGTTCTCCTTAAGTACTTAAGGATATTCTTGATAGCTTTCCAGTGACCATCACCGAAATTAGCCTAGTATCTGCTCGTAACACTCAGAGTATGAGAGACATCTGGTCTTGTATATAACATAAGGAACATTTTGCGTACTATGATTTTCAACATCAGTTTTTGGACACATATCTTTAGAAAGGTAAATCTCATGAGACATGGAAACATAACCTCTCTTAGATTGATCCATGTTAAACTTTTTTAGCATTTTATCTATGTATGTTGACTGTGAAAGGCCAAGCAACTTATTGGATCTCTCACGATAGATCTTTATTCCCAAAATATAAGTTGCTTCACCCAAATCTTTCATTGAGAAGTTTTTGGACAATCATACCTTAACTGACTATAGAGAAAGTATGTCATTTCCCACCATTAATATGTCATCCACATATAATATTAGGAAAACTACAGCACTCATTTTGTATACAAAAGGTTCGTTTTCGTTTTTGATAAAACCAAACTTTTTGATTGTATCATCAAAACAAATATTCTAACTCCTTGAAGCTTGCTTAAGTCCATAAATAGACTTTTGTAGCTTACATACTATATTAGGGTCTTTGGATACAAAGCCCTCAGGTTGTATCATATGCACCTCTTCTTGCAAATGACCGTTAAGAAAAGCTGTCTTAACATCCATTTGCCAGATTTCATAATCATAGTATGCAATACAAAGAAGTAAAATTCTAATGAATTTCAGCATAGCAACTGGTTGAAAGGTTTCATCATAGTCAATACCATGTTTTTGTGTGTAACTTTTTGCAACTAGCCGAGCTTTATAAGTAGTCACATTACCATCCATGTCGATTTTCCTTTTGAAAACACACTTGCACCCTATGGGTTTTATCCCTTCAAGTGGATCGACTAAGGTCTATACCTTATTTTCATACATGGAATCCATTTCAGATTTCATGGCTTCAAGCCACTTCTCAAAGTCCTTATCAGATAAGGCTTCCTTGTAAGTAGTAGGTTCATCATTATCAATGATAAACACATCATTATACCTACTGGGTGCATGACGTGTTCTAATTAACCTATGTACAGCTTGTGTATCTAGAACTTCGATTTCTACCACATTATTATGAGGTTCATGCTCTTGTTCCATGTTCTTATCTTTGCTAATTTGTGGTTCTAGAACTTCTTCAAGTTCTATATTGCTCCATCTTGCCTTTTCTAGAATAAACTCTTTTTCTAGAAATATGGCATGTTTTGAAACAAACACCTTTTGTTCAAGGGAATTATAAAATTGATACCCAAAAATTTCTTTTGTATATCCTACAAAATAGCATTTTTCGGATTTTGGATCGAGCTTGTTTGATTCTACCTTTTAACAAATGCAGGACATCCCCAAATTCTTAAATGTTTAAGATTTGGCTTTTTCCCATACCATATCTCATATGGGGTAGTATCAACAGCTTTAGATGGAAACATGATTTAATAGGTAGGAGGTAGTATTTGGGGCATATCCCTAAAACGATTTTGGGAGACTCATCATGGATCAAACCATATCTAATAATGTTCGATATCGCCTTTCAAATACACCATTCAGTTGCGATGTATATGGAGGAGTCCATTGTGAAAGAATCTCATTCTCTTTTAAATAATTATGAAATTCTTGGTTTAGGTAGTCTCCACCTCAATCTAATCGAAGTATTTTAATACTCTTCCCAAGTTGTTTTTCTATTTCATTTTTATATTCTTTGAACTTTTCAAAGACTTCAAATTTATACTTCAATAAGTATACATGTAACATGACCATATCTAGAATGATCATCAGTAAATGTTAGACAGTATGAAAAACCTCCTCTAGCTTGAATTGACATAGGCTCGCACACATCAGTATGTATGAGACCTAATAATTCAGTAGATTTTTCACCTTTTCCAGTAAAATGTGTTTTAGTCATTTTTCCTAGTAAACAAGATTCTCATGTTTCATATGATTCATAATCAAATGAGCCCAAATAACGATCATTATGTAATTTGGTTGTGCATTTCTCATTTATGTGACCTAGTCTACAATGCCAAAGATAAGAATTTCCAAAATTATCAATTTTGGGTTTCTTTGTATTTATGTTGAAAATTGGGTTTGCAAGATCTAATATATAAAGACCATTATTTTGATAACCAGCACCATAAAAAACACCTTCACGAAAAATAGAACAACACTTATTATTTTGATTTATTTCAAAACCATCATTGTCTAAATAAAAAATTGAAATAATATTCTTCGTGAGTATTTGTACAAAATAACAATCTTTCAAATCAAGAATCAATCCACTAGGCAGAGAGAGACTATATATTCCTACGGCTAAAGCAGCAACTTTGGCTCCATTGCCCACACGTAGGTCTATCTCTCCCTTTGCCAGCTTTCTACTTATCTTTAGACCCTACATATTATTACAAATATGAGAGCCAGATCTAGTATCTAATACCCAAAAATTTGATTTTGAAGTAGAAAGGTTTATTTCAATCATAAACAAACCTAAAGTAGAAGCTTCAGTAAGCTTCTTCTGTTTTACGGTTTCGAGATAAGCCTTGTAATTTCTCTTCCAATGTCCATCTTGTCTACAATGGAAGCAAGTGCCCTTTTCTTTCTTGTCCCTTTTGGCTTTCTGTGTTGCCTTGGATCCAGCTTTACACTTTCTTTTATTGGACCTCTCAATTAGCAACACAGTAGCCTTCTTTTTCTTTATGGTATCCTTAGCTTCATTAAGCAAGTTCAATAACTCAAGCAAAGTAGAGGTCTCAACTTTTTTCATGTTGAAGTTCATCACAAACTGAGAAAAGCTAGGAGGAAGGGATTGTAGTATTAAGTCAACACTTAACTCATAATACATAACAAATCCCAGTTTCTCCATCTTTTTAATGAGACCAATCATCTTTAGTACATGAGTTAAAAATGAAGATCCTTCCGCCAATCTACTTTGGAAGAGTTCCTTCGATGTATCATATCGCTCACTTCTAATCCTTCTATCATATAATACTTTCAGATGTTAAAGCATTGTAAAGGCACTCATGTCCTCATGCTGTTTTTGCAGCTCGGGACTTATGGAAGCGAGCATGATACAACATGCATTTTCAAAATCATATAAATGCTTCAAATATGCATTTTTTACTGCTTGATCAACATCAGCAGCAGGCTAATCAGGAACAAGACCATCAAGGACATAGAGCAACTTCTCATTCCGAAGAACAATTGTTAGGTTTTGAACCCAATCCAAATAGTTTGGGCCAATAAGTTTATTGTCAAACAAAATAGTATGCAAGTTCATGTTTTTATTCATTTTTCTACAACAAGAAAATAAAGATAGAATAAGAATTTTTTTTCTTCAAAAGATCGATAATATTATTAACCTTTGAAAATTAACCTGTACAAGTAATGTCTACCATAATTGGACTCTTCCTAGCACTAAGGATGGCTAAGACGAAATTATAACAAGTCAAGACCCTACCCTCTATCTCACAAAAATACAGGACAGACAAAGCTGTCATGTTCCACCTGCTACACAACCCTCTTTATACACATCAGCCACTGATCCACTAGCAGATCCTAGCTAACTTCGAGTTGCTGCTGAAAACTTCAACCATGCATGCCTCGCGCACTTCACAATTTCCTTTGCCTCCAACCATTGTCACTAGAAAACCCACATATTCCTAAATTTCCATATCGTCCACATAATGTAGGCTGTAAACTGGGCTTGCTTCTTCCAAAAAAACCCCTATGCTCCTAGAGCAAAAATCTTGCCACCATTGCCAAAAATTTGCCTGAAACAGTCCCAGCTTCGCCCAGTCGACATGAGTCAACCTCCAAACAGTTTTAGCCTGAGAGCAATTAAACAACACGTGCTCAATCGTTTCACCCTCATCACTGTACAAAGGCCGTGAAGGCTCCACCTACATTTTCTGTTGGTACAGTTTTGCATACAGTGGCAAAATATTATGACAACATCGCCATACAAAATTCTTAACTTTACCGGTCACCTTCAATTTCCATGTGGCATTCCACATATCATGACGGTGCTCGCGCACATTACTACATTCAGGTTGCTGATCTACAGATTGTCTCTCTTGCCCCAAAGTATGGTATACTGACCTAACTGAATATACACCATCACTAGTATGCGGCTCCATGTCTTGCAAAATGAACTTTGCTCCCATCCACCCCTTCCACAGCCATGATGCATTTGTCTTTGCCACAGCCGACTGCAACTGATCATTAGGGAAATATTTGGCTTTCATCACTCGACTTATCAATAAATTCGGTTGGGACGTAACTCGCAAAAGTTGTTTAGCCAGCAAAGCATCATTGAACAGTTCAAGATCCTGAAACCTCAATTCTCCCTCTTCCTTTACCTTAGTAAGCTCTTGCTACCGTTTCTAATGAATTTTATGTCTGACATCCTTATGCATTCCCCACCAAAAATTCGCCTTCAGACGACAAATCTCCCTACAAACTCCCATTGGAAGTTTAAAACATCCCATCACGTATATAGGTAAAGCATTGAGCACTAATTTAATGAGTACCTCTTTGCCCGCCAAGCTCAAGAACCGAGTCTTCCAATTCTGGATCCGGTGCTACACATTCTAAATGAGAAAATTAAACATCTCCCTCTTCCAGCAGCCAATCCGCATCGGCAACCCTAGATAGCGCGAATTAGATTATTCCTTCACTTCCCTCAGTAGATGACAAATCTCCGCCTGTACTGCCCTGGGAACATTAGGATTAAAAAACACTGACGACTTATCCAAATTGATCGCTTGGCCCAAACAATGACTATACTGATTTAGAATACCCTGCAACACCCTTGCCTGACCCAACTCTACCTCACAGAAAAGTAATGAATCATCAGCAAAAAACAAATATGTAATGATCGGTCCATTTCTACTAACCCGCATGCCCTTATAGTCCCCATGGTCCCTAGCCTTATTAATATGATGAGACAACCCCTTTGAAACCAGAAGAAACAGAAAAGGCGAGAGAGAATCCCCTTGACGAAGACCTCTAGTTGGCTGAATGTACCCACAGGATCCCCCATTAATATTAATGGACAAAGTGCTAGTACAAAGGCACTTCCTAATCCATATAAGCATTCCCCTCGCAAACCCCATTTTTCTCTTTACCTGCTCCAAAAAAACCCCACTCTACCCAATCATAAGCCTTAGCCATATCGAGTTTCACTACCATATACCCCTTTCTTCCTTGTCTCATCAAATTCAAAGTATGAACACACTTATGAGCTATAACCACATTGTCAAGAATTTGACGGCCAGGAAGAAATGCTGACTGATTTTGACTAACACATGTATTGAGGTACGGCTTAAGCCTTTCTGCCAAGATCTTAGACGCAATCTTATAAACCACATTACACAAACTAATGGGCCTAAATTGTGATATCGATATCGGAGTTTGGACCTTAGGAACCAATGTAATCAAAGGATGATTGAGTTGTCTAAGCAATTTCTTACTATGAAAAACTCCTTTACAGCATTAACAACATCAAATTTAACCTCATTCCAATAAGTTTGGAAAAATAAAGGAGTCATACCATCCAATCTGGGAGCTTTATTGGGATTCATTTGGAATAGGGCCTCTCGCACTTCAGATTCCTCCACGGGGCCCAACATAACACGATTCATGGTTGGACTGATAGAATGAGGTAACCCATCCAGTAAAGAAGGAGACGAAGCTCGGTGACTAGAAGTATAGAACTTGTCAAAGTACCCCACTATTTCCTCCTTTAACGCCTGTTTAGTGACACATACCCGCCCCGCCGTTGTGATCAAAGTCTCAATACCATTCCTTTTCCTCCTCTGAATAGTAAAAACATGGAAGAATTTAGAATTGCTATCCCCTTCCATTTGCTATTGATTCCGGGACTTCTGCTGCCAATATCTCTCCTCCTCCCGGTACTCATATCGGAGTTGAGTCATAAGTCCATTCTATATTCTCCAATCCTGCCCTCCTCCAGCGCCACTCAACGCCTCTAATTGAGCTTGAAGAGCCCTAATTGACCTAGCAGAATTTGTTCCCGAATTGAAGCTCCACTTCGGTAGCTCTAAACGGCATTCCAGAATCTTAGAGCTTAAGACAAATTGTTGTGTCCCTCACTTTTCTCGATTCCATGCCCCTACCACTGTTTCCTGGAGATCTGATAGCTTAATTCACCTCTTATCAAACACAAAGCAGCCCCGAAGTCATTGCCGCGTAGAATCCCTTTCCAAAAGACGGAAGGAATGATCCGAAACCTGCTTGGCACAATGAAGAACCCTAGCATTCAGAAATCCCAACCTCCACAATGAGGAAGCAAAAAACCGTTCCAACCGTTCCTCGCCAAAACCCTCTCCAACCCTATTATTACTCCAAGTATACGGACGACCTACATACCCAAGATTCACCATCCCCATTCTATGGATAAAGCCCTGAAACAAAGTACAGCTATATTCCGTTTGAGTTCGGTCCCCTCCCTTTTCAGATGGATGTACGATATCATTAAAATCCCCTCCCCCCTAGAACCCACCAATCCACCCACCAATCCCCCCAATGGGGCTTCTCACATTCCAAACAACACCATTGAAGCACTCTCATTGCCACATCCATCTTGAAAACACAAAAATAGCCCATTCTAGCCGTTCATGCCCCTCAAGTTTATATTGCATCTGTACACAAAATGAAGTAGTCAATATATTTATAACCGACACCTGGGGCACCCAACATACTAACAACCCTCCCTGAGTACCTTCAGGCTGAACAGAACACCACCTATCTCCAAACTTCAATTGTCGAACCACCTTTTCAACAAAAGCATTTTGTTGTTTTGTTTCCGCAAGAAAAAGTATCTCCAGATGCTGGGAGATAATAGACTCCCTCAACTGGGAAATTGTAAAGGCTGCACCCAAGCCTCGACAATTCCACATCCCCATCTTCATTGAACTACATGGGATCAATGAGGGCTAGTCCCCATCACCCCAAAGTGTTGACTCACTTCTTGATTTTGAGCCACTTGTTTAAATTTCTTTCCAGTCGGACCATCATTCTCACCAATGTCCCAAGAAGAGCCTTCACATTTCTCCCCCAACCTCGGCAACAAACACAAATCCTCGTCCAAACCTAATGTTGCCCCCCTTTGCAAATGACCATGGAGCCGTCGCCATCAAGCATTAGCCAACGGTGAACAACTTAGTGATGACACTCCAGCTAGCTTTGAGGACACTCCAAGATCAACGAAATTTTGCATCAATTTGGGAGAAGAAATTGACAAATCCATGCGGTCCAATAACAGCAAAGGCGAAGACTCAACTATCCGAGAATCCACACGCAAAGGAGAAAACAAATTATGCATCAACTTGGGAGATGAAATGGACAAATCGGTTCGGTCCAATGACAACAAACTAGAAGATGCAACTACTCGAGACTCCACTTGCAAATGAGCAACCAAATTATGCAACAACTCGAGAGATGCAATTGCCAAATCAATTCGGTCCAATGGCAGCAAAGGAGAAGACTCAACTACAAGAGAATCCACATGCAAAGGAGTAGCCACTTGTTGAAACACTTGAATATCATCACCCGTGTCAACAGCATTCCCATGCAAAGAAGCTGCCAATTTCGCCATCGCTTGGATGAACCGGTGAAGAATCTAGTCTTGGACACCGCTTTGGAGAATGAACACCAAGAGATGACGAAGCTCCAACTCTAACAACCGCAGCAATAAGTGAGGCAGAAGACAAAAGAGCTTCTGCCGTAGCCATTGCAGAAACGTCATCCAACACACCATCAAAACTAGGAGCTGGAACCCAAGCACTAGGCACTCACAACATCAATTCATGTGGAAGCAATGGTCCAATCTTTTGAGTAGCAAAATTACCAGCACCTGCCGGGCAGAAGTCACTGCACCCGCACGGCCGCCTCCCAAATTGCCCTCCCGGCCGATTCTCTCTTTCTCTTCAGTCTTGTGACTACACCACTTCTCCCCATGTCCAATTCTCCCACAATACACACAAAACAGTGGTAAGAACTCATATTGGAAGAAAACCCACCTGAACTCATTATGGAAATGAACCATGGTTCCACGCAAAAGAGGAAGCTCAAAATCGATAGTAACCAAAGCATGGACATGTCTTCCATGTCTGCTGCCACCCTCTGGAATTATCACCTCATGAATAGTTGGGAAAACACTACCAAGCTTCCAAGCCGTGGCCAAAGTAATCCAGTGAGCTGGTAAATGCCAAAACTGAACCCACACTTTCTGCTGCTTGAACTCAACGTCCTAGCTCTGCACCTTTTCCCCTCATTCCTTCAACACCAAAAACTGATTTTCACAAGTCCAACCACGGCCAGCCAAGACCCTACTTCTATCCTCCTTGGAGTGGAAAACAAATGGGAAGAAATTGTCATCCAACTCCCGAAGCACAAACGAATGATGAATTGGCCATAGTGCTTGAAACGTATGTTTTAAACCAACAAAATTACCTTTTTTATCTCCAAAAACCTTGCCCAACAAACTCCTTTCCCCCTTTTCCCTACTCTCCTTAAAGTTAGCTACCTCCAGCTGAACACCACCCTCCTCCGCATGTGAGAATTGCAGCCGTTGCATTAACTCCTCAATATCTTGCTGCCAATGACCCACGCGACCCACCTCCATCCTCCAACTACAAGCTAAAAAACTGGAAACCAAATAACAACTCCTCTGCTCAAAGAGCAAAGAAACTTATCCCAGAAGTAACAGACAGCCCAGGCAATAGATACACATGGAGAGTGAAAATCACCCACACTACCCTTCAAATCGCCAAAGGATTCAAGGAACAAACTATTAAACAATAGAATAAGAATTTAAATTTATGCAATTTACAAAACCAAAATACACAAATATATAGACTTGATAAAATCTTGGTTTTGCTCCCACTATTTTATCCAAATCAATATCCCTTAAATTGATTCGAGAATTTTCTCAAAATTCTTAGTAGGCTAGAATCCCATTTCAACTATTTTTAATCTTGAGTTAGCTCATCAAATCAAAAATAATTTTAATGAGTAGGTATTAATTACCAATTACAACTTATTTGTAACTCCTAAATAGTTAGGTTATTAACTTTTGATACACATATCACATATGTCTCCTAACTCTTGCCTCAAAGACTTTTGACTTTGTGTTAGCTCAACAAATCAAAATCTTTGTTAAATCATACCCATCATTCAGAGATCTTATCTCATAGTTTGAAACACATTTTTGGTAAGACAACCTTGAGTTAGCTCAACAAGTTACCCTAACAAAAGCTGTTTTAAACTATAATAATGGAAGGCATTTAAATTGATTTAATATTTAATTAAGGGATTAAATTATGGTCTCATCATTTACATATATCATATGCAATAAATACTTGATTATATTAAACATACAATCTGCCATTAAATAATCTAATCATTTAATCAAATATTAAATCACATATGACATAACAATTGAATAATCACATTAAACAATTCTAAACAAATTTCAGTCATAAATCTTGTATGCATTACATTTCTAATCATATTATAAATATTATTAAATTAATTGAGAATTTTTATAGGTTAACTTTTAAAAAATTCAAATTTTTGGGCCATAATAAATAAATAATAGAAATTAAAAGGGCCTTAACATAAATAAATTCTTTATAATGAATAATGCCCTAAATTTATTTATTTATTTATTTAGTGTTGGTCCAATTGGGTTTGATCCATTTGGTATTGATGGACTCAAGGTCCACTATACATGCCAGAAAGCTTAAACCTTAGCCCAAACCATTTGGGCCAACTCCTAACTTGGAGTCCGCCAAACCATCTGGCCCAACTCCCAGCTTGGAGCGTGCGGGCCTTTGTTTAAATCTAATTCAACAGTTTCGGCCCAAATCAAAACCAAGTCCTTAATGTGGACTTGATCCAGCCCAATGGCCCAATGACACACTAAATCAAAATGAAAAAGAGCCCAAGGAGCCCAGGGAGTCCAAGGAGCCCAATGAGCCCAATGCCCCACTAGCCCTACGATAACGTTATCAGTGATGTCATCTGATGACGTAATCACTGATGTCACTGTTGCACAGTCGGGCTAACTTTGATCATGATGTCATCATCATCTTCAGCGAGTCGCCACCTCTAAAAAAAAAAATTTTCTTTTTTTCTCCTTTACTGCTACCAACATTCCAAAAACAAATAAAAAAACTTTTTTTTTAGTCTTCTATGCCACTGTTTAAAAAAAGAAAAAAAATTTCTTTCTTTTGAGAACATGAATCATAAGCAGCAGCAATAAATCAGAAAATTTTCAAATAAAATTTTTAACTTGTTTCGGAAGTGAAAAACAATTTTTTTCACTCAACAAAATAAATTTTCTCAATCATTCAACATAACACATACACATATGTAAACATAAATAATTTATATTCACATAGATTTATATTTATACGCAAAATTAAATCCTCATTTTCTGATACCACTGTTAGAAAATCATGTATGCCATAAACAAATTTATAGGCAGCGGAATTAAAACATGATTTTCACCATGATCAATTTCAATATACGTATAAAACAAAAACTTGTTTTGATGACTGAAGATTGTGTCGTCGAAGGAAGATTTGTCAACCACAGCCACACAGACGTCCGGCCTCTAAGGTATCTACGCGAACTAGTTCTTAGGATCCTCCTGAGATTGATTGGTATCAAGCCAATATGCTAGTTCCTTCAATGAGCGTACAACCCTGCAAAATTTAGAGTTCAAGAGAACTCTAACAAAAACAAAAGAAAAACTCTTTTCTCTCGTTTTGTAGTAAAGTTTTTTTTCGATGAAAACTTGTACGATCAACCGATATGGAACTTGGCGTCTGTCTCCTATTAAAAGGTAAGTTCTATCTGTTAGAAAATCTAAGAGACTCATTTGATACTCTATCATGATAGAGTTTATTCGATAACCTTCTTATCAAATTTCTTTCAAAAAGAAATTAAACTTATTTTTATAGGAGACCCTTTAAGTTAATTGTCTTACAAATTAACCCCAATAATTGTCATATAATTATTTAATTATTTTAACCTAAGAACAAATTCTTTATGTGTGTGACCCTTTAGGCTCTTAATCACTTGGCAATAAATAAAAAATTATAATCTTAGATTTAATTGGCTTTAGTAGAAAACCAACAAAGACATTGTCAAAAAAAAAAAAAAAACTCAGAAAATATTATACTCTGACTAAGGTTCTAACTTAGGCATCGGAGAATTTACCTGAGAATTTACCTCGAAGAACCATTTCAGAATCTGTTTTGCAGGAATAATCACCAATCTAGAATACAAAGAATCTCAAATCCACACTATCTTGTCAGATCCTAATTGGGTTGCAGATTTTGCCTTCATCATTAAGCAAAATTTAAGGCATGGAATTTCCTTAATTTTCATTATTTTTATTCCATTTTTTGAGTTTCATGGTGTTTCGATTATATTGTGTATCATATTCCAATTATATACTACCTCTTTGCAGGTAGAGCTTCAAAAAAGCTGGAGGATCACAAGGGAATTATTGCAAGATTTGTCATTAGCCGAAGGTGTCCTTTCTCATATTTCCAATTTTTTATATCCTATATGTTCGATTTCTATTTTGGATATCATTTTAATGGAAATTTTGGCATTGGCTTGCAGTTCTTATCGTGGAGACAGCTGAGACAGAAGCATTGACAGTGAAAGCAAACAAACAAATGATTTTTAATTCTTGTATGTCCCATCATCTCATTGAATCTATTGAAAAATAAATCATTTTTCCTCTCTTTTGTTTTTCATTCTAGAATATTTGGTTGTGATGGAAGTTAAATGGACATGCATCTAAAAAGGGGCATGCGGCCCAGTTGTCAAATGGATGAATGTGATTAAGATAAATTTGTTGTTTTTGACAGGAAAACCATGTTGAGGTACCTGAGAAACATCTAAAGAAGACAAAGTTATTTTTTTCTCATGCTGCAGAACATTGGGATGCTGACTTCTTTGCGAAGGTTAATGATGATATCTACGTAAATATCGGTGAGTATTTTTCTAAATTGCATGCTGTAGCTTCGAGGAACCAGTGGAATGCTTATTTTGATTGTTTGAAAATTTGTACCATTTACCTTGTTGAGATTCTAAACTTGCATTAAAAATTTTACCCGTGATCTGGTTTCAGGCTTCTGTCAATTTATCTTTTTCCACCATTTGAATCATGTAGATTTCTTGCTGACATATCCGGGTTTTCTTATATTTGGACTGCAGATGCATGAGGAAGTACACTTGCTGCATATGTGGGCAAACCTCGTGTATATGTTGGGTGTAGGACATTAGGAGAAGTCTTTTCTGAACAGTCAGTGGGCCAAGGAATTTGATTAAGTAGTGACATATGGTTTAGAAAGTGAGCAAACACGTTGTATTTGACTATAATATATTATGCGTCATCAACTGATAATGACATTTTAGTCTCCTCAATTAATAAGTTTGAAAGTTTATTAGACAACCTTAGTTACCTGATTATATTTAGGTTGTTCAGCTACTGCTTTTTCTGAACTTGGATGCAAGTCCTTTTAGTTTTAAGTTCTCTGCACAGCATTAAGGATATTTATATGAAATACAAATTTAGCATGAAGCACGAAGCATGAAGTGTCCTGCACCATTTCAAAATTGCTAGAAGTCTTTTCTTGAAACAACCGATCTGGATCAAAACCAAATATTTTTTAAAGCCCATGAGGCCTTAAGTTTCTTTGATATTTCCTTGAATTTGTCAAGTCTATCTCTTTTATCCATTCATTTTCAAGCTTGCAAATATTTTATGGTGAGGTACGTTCATATCAATGTTAAGAAGTTTAATGGGCAAAATGAATGTTGTGCATTAGTACGTCGGGTGTGGTTTACAATTCTGATTCTCTGCACCCACAAGGTTTGTCGTTTTTTGTGTCTCGGAATGTTTCTCCTTTTCCGGAAAATAAGCTATTATGCCATGTGAACTCACAAGTGTTGTAGATTGGAATAATTTTCCTTATAGTTTGTCCTCCCTGTAAACATTGCAAAAAAAAGCAAAAAAAACATATACGACTCTCAAATAAGAAAAACATACAAAACAATGATACAAGTCTAAAATAAAATCATAGTACTTTATAAATTTTGTATATTAATGCTCGACAAAACATCCAAAATCGTCCTCCATATTTTAGCAAGTAATCTGTTTCATCCTCCACTTTTAAAACGGGAACAAATAGTCCTTCAAATTTCATAAATCTGAACTTTTAGTATTATTTGTGGAATAAACGGGAACTTTTAGTCCTTCAAATTTCATAAACGGGAACGTTTAGTCCTGAAATTTTCCTTCAAATTTTGGTCCTTAAAATTTGAAGGATTATTTGTTCCCGTTTTAAAAGTGGAGGATGAAAAAGATTATTCGGTGAAATGTGGAGGACAATTTTGGGTGTTTCCTCATTATGCTTTTAGTTATTCTAGTAGGTTTTAAATTTTGATATTGATGAAGCCGTAATCCGCTACTGTCAACGATCCAATCTTGATGTCACAACCCGTCAGCTTCAGAATCAGTAAGAGAGGTGATTCCTGCAAAACAGATCCCGGAGTAGTTCTCTGGGGAAGACACTCCGATGCTTAAGTCAGCCTTTCACCTAGAGAGTAATATTTTTCGTAATCTGTTACCGCTTATCCATACCTGGTGATCTCTGCCGGCTTTTATTCTCTTCTTACCACTAATCGTGGGATTCTGTAACGATTTCCCAGTTGATAAATTGCGGATGTTTCTCCTTTTGGAGCACTGTTGTTATCTTCCCGTGATTGTGGATTTTGTTTACGTGTTTATGGATAAACACGATTCTATTATTATTGTGATCTTATTTAAGGAAATGGAATTCTGCAGTAAAGTAAGAGTTGTTACCACTGTAAATATTTCGAGTCTTAGATGCCTCTCTGAAAGTCCAGAGTCGCAACTGTCAGAATTTGTTCGAGACTCGCAGGTCCCGAACTGTATCGAACTCACATGTCCCGAACTGCATTAGATGCACAGGTCCCGAATTGCATTAGATGAACAAGTCCTGAATTGCATTAGATGCACAGGTCCCAAATTGTATTGAACTCATGTCCATCATAAGCCCCCCAGTCCTTTGTCGGATTATGTTAGGCAAAGGTCTAATCAAAAGAAATAGTGGGAGAAAATATAGGAAATCAAAGTGCATCGTGTAAAGACAGGAGTTATAATTCCGCTTTTTAAGAGTGAGACGTGAGAGATCGTGGGGGCTATAAAGATTGTGTGAGTTCACACGAAAGCTAGAAGTTTTAAGGTATAAAAGTAACTTTTCGGTTCTAGGGTATTTACCTAGCAGTATCAGCAGCCTGTATTCGATTTGGAGAGGCAATAAGATACAGTCAAATGACGCCGACGAATAGCAGTAGTTTCTCGCCCCTAAAAAGTAAGTATGGCTTCTTCCACTTCAATGTAATCAAGATCTTCCCAAGGGGGAAGAACAATGTCTATGGCAGGGAGAGATGATGACATCTCTGAGTCATCCAGTCATGGATTAATAGGAGCCAGTAGACGTAGTATGAGAGGGAAAACGACTGTGGTTGTCACTAGTTCAGAGAAAGAAGAGAATGTGTCAACTAATTTGAATTCCTCGGAAGAGGAATTAGAAAAATTCATGGCCCCACCAGTAGTAGGATACCCTGGAAAATTTACCCCTACGGCGGAGGGGTTGGATCGATTTTTAGCGAAGCCGACGTGAGGGAGTTAAGGAGGAAGTATCATATTTCCAAAGAATATGGTGCTAGGGCCCCGGGGAGTGAGGGTAGGGCTTGTAATCCGCCACGTGGATATACCACCGTGTATGAAGAACACTTGAAAGCAGGCCTTAGGTTTCCTGTTTGTCAACTTCTGGTGGATGTCTTGAGATATTATGAGATATCTGTGGCCTAATTAGCCCCCAAGGCCATAAGGCTGATAATAGGGGTAGAATTATTATGCAAAGAGGGAAAATTTAAGAGTTGTATGGACCTGTTTAAGTTCTTTTTTTGCATGAAAAGATCAGCAAACTCGGTTGGGTATTTTACCTTTTTTCCCAGGTATAAGAGTAAGGGAGGTAGGCCTTCCACTCATCATGAATGGAAGAAGAGATTCTTTTTTGTAAAATCCGATGCATGTGGGTTGAAAACAGGTTGGTTCTTTGGGGAAAGAACAGACCCGTACCCCAATCGGAAAAAACAAAACCCCTAGAGAAGAGCATATGTTGAGTTTCGAGAAGAAAGGAATGGTACTTTTACGAAAGAAGATTTGGTTAAATACAATCTAAACTCTGCGGTGGCTGATACCGGACCTTTGGTTATCCAATCTTCTCAAGATGACGAGGGTAGGAATTTTGTGTAAGTTTTGTAATGGTTGTGTTTATTCAGACATAAATGTTATGCATTATGAAATTATGCCGTGAAATTTAGAAGCTCAATCAAAGTGGAACCCACAACGGGAGCCCAATCGGAAACAGAGGGGGTATCTAAAGAAGTTCTCTCAGTCAAGGAAGTGGAAACAGGGGACTCTTCAAAGAGAAGAGCGGAGGAAGAGGTGGTGGAGACTGTTGCTGCAGCGAAGAGGAAAAGAGTGAAGGTGCCAGCCACAAATAAGGCAGTTGGTTCTGAGGAAGATACTGCTGCAGAGGTTGCTGTTTTATTTGTCAAACCTAGGGTAGAGGAAATGCTGAGGTTTGAAGGATTGGAAAATTACCAGAGGAAGCTGGCAGGAATGCCATTGACTGAATTGAATGACAATTTTTGCCATACCATTCCCCGGATAATATTTCCTTTTGGGTAACAACTGTAATTCGTCTTATTTCTTTTTGGTTTTTTTTTTGATGGGTTATGTTACAGGCACTTGCAACTGGAGTGAATATTTCTTGAGAATGAATGACGAGGCTGGGGCAGTTGCAGCCTATAAAGTTGAAAATGAAGAGTTGAAGAAATCGGAAAGAGTTTCGATTGAGTCCTGAAGGAGGTTGGAGAGGGAGGTTGCCGAGATGAGGAAGAAACAGGAAGAAAAGGAGAAGGAGATGTTAGCCCTACAACAGCAGCTGCGAGAGAGAGAGATTGAGTTGCGGAAGACTCTAAGCATTGCCCAAGGAGAATTCTCTAAATTGTTGGTGAAGAAGATTTTTCACATGTAAGATTATGGAGATTTTGTTGTTAAGTTCTGCAGAGCCACTGGGCAGGTTGGTGACCATGAGGTGGCAGTAGATATTCAAAAAAGACATCCTTCTCTGAGGCTTGAAGAATTGCTTGGGTATGATCTGGAGGTTGAGGTGAGGGCAACCTAGGTGTACATGGAGGCTGTTAAGGCGTTTGATGGCTTATTCGCCTTATTAGAGCACATAGCCTCCTGTGACACTCCGATGACCCTGGAGGAACTGAGCATGTGCAATGTGGACGAAGATCCAGATCTTTGGGATGAAGCTGATGCAGGGCCAAGTGACCGTGTAGTAGCAGGGACATCAGTGCACGGAAATGAAGTCCCCCAAGAGGCTAGCTCCTAGGCTGACTTTACTTTGGATTTTTTATGATATTTTTAGACACATTAATGGTCTGTAAACTTAAGGGATGATTTCGGTTCCAGGAATTACTAATTGGATATTTTTCTCTGTTCATGTGTTTGATGGTTTGTATGCTAGGCATTCCTATTCCGGACAAGAGTTTGTGTTAGTCATTTACACGAACAGATCAGGGCGCTTGAAGGTGCCACTATAGATCTCCGAGATATCATCTCTCTCCTAAAGAGAGAAAACAAAGAGTATCACGGGCAAGTGTCGTATTTACAATACCGAAATCACTGCTTAAGTGAAGATTTGACCCAAATACAAAGGGTATTAGAGAGTTTAAGTTCATCAAGTGATGAGAAAGTTATTGAAATAGTTGCCAAACTTGTAGCAGAAGTAGAGGGACCAGTGATGTGGAGAAAGAGCGCCGAGAGGTTCGAGGTCTTCAGGAGGCTCTGAAACCCCACAAGCTGCAGATCCGAAAATTGCAGCTTGAATGTAAGATTTGGAAATCTAAGGTAACTGAGATGGAAGCACAACTGCAGGGTGCTGGTGTGAAGATAGCCTCTGCAGATAAAGATCCTGTAGACATAATGCTAGAGGAGTTAGAACTGATGGTCAAACGAGGTCAATCAGATACTCTTTTGTATAGGAGTAAGGAGGCTTCGCTCAATAAGTATCTGCAAGAAATAACAAAATATGAAGAGGCGAGGAAAAAGGAAAAAAGAAAGTTTGAGCTAGTTTAAGGATCCATTTAGTTGTTGACGCAATTCCCCATTTATATATGGAGGCACAATTCCCCGCTTGTGAGCGGGTTCATAAGTCCGCATCTGTGAGTGACTCACAATTCCCCACCTGTGTGTAAGTGTTAGGGAATTGCGATAAGGGGTAAATTTTGTTTTCATTATAAGTACATGTAATTTCCTCACCCCTTAGGGATGTTACGGAATAAGCAGCTGATCTTAGCTGAACCAAGGTTACGCGTTAGTTCCTCGATTTAATAATTAGCAAGGCAGTTTCACCATCTTGAACCGAGTTTTACAAAGGTAATAAACTCTTCACTTGATTTATTAAACATTACTTGTTTTATTCAATGATAAAAAGGAAAGTAATTAAACATAGAAACGTTTCAAGTTGCTAACATGCCAAACTCGGGGTATTAAGTTTCCCTCCATGGTGGCCAACCGATAACTCCCCAATTTGGACGCATCAATGACTTTGTATGGCCCTTCCCAATTGGCTTCTAATTTACCCAATTTTTGAGCCTTGCTCACCTCGTTCTTACATAGAACCAACTCCCCTAGAGCGAATTCATTGATTTTCACTCTTTCATTGTAATATTTCGCCATATGTTGTTTGTATCTAGCCTCTTTAATGGAGGCTAAGTTTCAGTGTTCCTCCAGCAGGTCCAAATTAAGGCGAATATCCTCCTCATTGGCTGTGTTATTGAAAGCAATAAGTCGGGGACTAGGAACCCCAATCTCTACTGGGATCACAACTTTTGAACCGTATATGAGGCTGTAAGGAGTTTCATCAGTTGCTGTTCGTGGAGTTATACGATAGGCACACAGAACATTTGGGAGGTTTTCCACCCAATCTCCTTTTGCTTTATCCAAGCGCGTTTTTAACCCTTGTAAGAAGGTCATATTGGTGACTTCCACCTGTCCATTGGCTTGAGGATATGCCACTGATGTAAACTTCTACTTGATGTGGAGTTCTTCGCACCACGATCGGAAAGGATTGTTCGCAAACTGTTTACCATTGTTTGAGATGATCACCTGAGGGATCCCAAACCTGCAGACAATAATGCTCCATACAAATTTCAGAATGTTCTTTCCAGAGATTGTAGCGAATGGTTCAGCTTCTACCCATTTAGTGAAGTAATTGATGACGACTAATAGGAACTTCAACTGACCTGGAGCTTCAGGGAATGGGCCCAATATGTCAACTTCCCATTGAGTGAAGGGCCATGAGCTTTGAATACTAACCATCTCCATCTGAGGTCATCTGACTAAAGGGGCATGGAGTTGGCATTTGAGGCATTTATGTACGAAATCACAGGCGTTCTTGAATAGCGTTGGCCAGTAGTATCCCCATCGGATAATCTTATTAGCTAACGTTTTGGGACCTGTGTGACTTCCGCAAGACCCGAAATGCACTTCCCGAAGTATGTAGTCTGCTTGCTGTGGCCCAACGCATCTGAGCAGAGGCTGCAAATACGACCGCTTGTATAGGATTCCATTTTGTATCACATAGCAGGATGCTTTTAGCCTGAGTTTTCTGGCCTCATTTTTATCAGGGAGTAGCTCTCCAGTCTCCAGATATTTCCAAATGGGTGTCATCCAAGTTTCTTCTATTCCTTCAATGACCATCACAGGCTTCGCATCTGTGCTCCTACGAGAAAGCACTTTCACTAATACTTTTTTGTTGAGGTGGGAAAAAGCAGAATATGCCAACTTGCTAAGGGCATCAACCATTTTATTTTTAGATCTCGGGATCTGTATGATCTAGAAAGCCTTAAAAGACAGGCTGAGAGCCCGAACTTTACCTAGGTATTTTTTCATTTGTGGTTCTTTAGCCTCATAAGTCTCTTGCACCTGGTTGACCACAATTTGGAGTCGCTATAAGCACATACCTCTTTTGCCTTCATTCTCTATGTCAGCTTCAGGGTTCTGGGTGGTACCATCTCTGTAATAGCTCGGACTTTATCTGGATTAGCTTTAATCCTGTGTTTGGAGACCATAAAACCTAGTAATTTTCCTGATCCTACCCAAAGGTACACTTTTTGGGGTTCAGACGCATTCCCACTTTGATCATCGTCTGCAAGGTTTCCTCCAAATCTTCGGGCGCACTCCTACTGTTCTTTAATTTGATTACCATGTAATCTACATACACCTCCAAATTTCTTTCAATCTGGTTGGAAAATACCTGGTTGACCATACGTTGGTAGGTGGCTCCTGCATTTTTCAGACCAAACGGCATTTTTGTGTAAAAGAAAATTCCCGTTTCCGTAATGAACGCTGTTTTTTCAGCGTCTTCCTCATCCATTAAAATCTGGTTATAACCCTTGCACGCATAAAAAAACATCAGTACTTCATACCTTGAAATGGTCTCAACTTTCTGGTCAATCATAGGTAGGGGATAACAATCTTTTGGACAATACTTGTTCAAATTAGTATAATCAATACACATTCTCCAACTATCATCTGGTTTCTTGACCAAAACAGGATTGGATAACCAGGTAGGATAAAATACCTCTTTAATGATGTCAGATTGGAGTAACTTCTTTACTTCCTCATTGACAACTGCATTTCTATCCGGTGCTAAAGACATCTTCTTCTGTTGCACAAGTTTGATCCTTGGATCAATGTTGAGTTTATGCGTCATCAAGAACAGTGAGATTCCTGGCATGTCCTTCGGTCCCCAAGCGAAGACTTCCTTATACATGCGGAGGAGATGAATAACTTGTTCTTTGATCTTCGGGGGCAAAGTGGCTCCTACCTTGATGGTTCTGTCTGGATGTTGGGATCTAGGACGACCTCTTCAACTACATCTGTGATCTCATCAGGTTCAGACAGCATCTGTTCTGTATTATCAGAATCGTGAAGTGTGGAATTCACAATTGTTATCTCATTACCCTTGCTCTCACTTCCCCGAGGTGTTGCCTTAGGGTTAGTGGTTTGCAAGTCTGCAGCTTGTATAGTGTGTACTCTTTTGGCATCTGTATGTTTGCCTTTAAGAGCAATACGTGTGCATTCACGTGCTACATACTAGTCTCCACGGATAGATGCAATTCCGTGCTCAGTTGGGAATTGCATGACAAGATAATATGGAGACTAAATTGCCTTAGCTTTATTCATCAAGGATCTCCCAATTTCCCAATTATGGCATTAAACGGGGACGAGGCATCTACGACGTAGAAGTCTATCATGATGGTTTTATCTCTAGGGAACTCCCCAACCGTGACTGCCAGCGTAATTATTCTTAGTGGATGAACTACTTCATGAGCGAAGGTGACCAGCGGCATGCTGGAAGGCTTTAAAGCTGCAAAATCAATTCTCAACTTGAGGAAGCAGTCTATTTATAAGACATCGACTGCACTCCCATCATCTACGTATACTCAATACACTTTTTTGTTAGCAACAATTGCTTTAATAACTAAGGCATCGTTGTGCGGACTTACAGTGAGAACTGCATCCTCTTCTGAAAATGTAATAACTTCAGAGGGTTTGAATTGCTTATTAGCTGGCTCCTGAGGTGAAATCCTTCTTGCACTAGCCTTGATTGTAGACTGGGACAAACTTTCTGGATATCCTCCGAATATGGCATGGATTACGCCAGTAACGTTTCGGTTGTCATTGGGTGGTGGCGGAGGCACCCCCTGTTGGGGAGGAGGATTTGGATATGGTTGATATGGTGGATTGGAAGGATGATCCCATCTCTGTCTGTAATCATGTTGCTGCGTGGGTTGGCCCCGACTTCCTTATCTTCCTCCGCGCCCTCCGGCATGATTACTGTTTCCTCGGCCTCCAGACCGAGGTTGGGTTCCCGAATGCCATCGCTGGACGTATTGGCCTAACATGCCATTGCAGATGCAGTCTTCGATCTCTTTCTTGAGATCTTTACATTCTTCAGTATCATGGCCATGATCGTTATGAAAAGCACACCAAATGTGCCGTGCCCTTTTATGTGGTACAGCTATTAACGGTACAGGTGGCCGGAGAAGTTCTTTATGTAAGGCCAGAATTTCAGTGCGACTTTTGGTGAGTGGCGTTAAGCTCTTTTCCTGAAGCCGCGGCTCTAGCCACCCTTTATTGTAGTTTAACCTATCAAAAGCACTCTTCTGGGGGTTTTTTTCCTTTGGCATCATCTTTCTTTTCATGCTTTTCATTTTCCCTCTTCTTTTTGTTGGCCTCTTCTCCTTTGGTGTAACTTTCCACCATTTGCCATAGGGTTTGGGTATCTCCTGGGGTGTCCCTAGCCAGTTTAGTATAGAATGGCCCTCGATTCAGACCATTCATAAAGGCAGAGATTACCAGTTGATCTGTTCTGTCAGCCTCCTACAGGCTTTCATCATTGAATCGTTCTACATAAGATTTCAAATATTCGTCTTTGGCTTGCTTGATATTCATCAAGTCTGCTGTCGACTTATGAAATTTCTTTCTTTGGAAAAAGCGGGTATGAAAGTGCTGGACTAACCTCCTAAATGATGAAATGCTGTTACAGGGGAGTCCATCAATCCATACACGGGCTTTTCCACTCAAATATATAGGAAAGGCTTTGCACATCACATCCATCGGGGTGTTTTTGAAATTCATTGCTTATTTGAAGCGCGATAAGAAATCCAGGGGGTCCGTATCCCCCTCATAAGATGGAATGCCATCCTGCATCTTAAAGCCTGCTGGAGTTGGATATTGCATGATATGAGCTGTAAACAGGGAAGGGATGTCTCCTTCGTCATCAGATCCTAGCAAACCATAAATATCATCAGCCACCCGATTACTGATCGGAGGAATGTCATCATGTCGTGGACGTTTAGGGGTAGGCGTGATCCTAAGATGTCCATTCTCAAAATTATTGCCTGCATGAGAGATATTATCATCATTTCTCCCTTCGTCCCTTTTGCGGCGGGCTTCCTCACGATTGTTTTGATTGGACTTATTCTCTCGTTGATACGTGGGGTGTCTATTTCTGCAAAATTCTTCAAATTGAGCATGGTGCAGTTCAACGAAAGCTCGTTCATCTTTTTCTATCTGGTGATGCGTAGAAGACTTGTCTAGGTTGCGAGACCTTTGCCTAGAGGCTTCATTAGTGTGTTCGGAGTGATGCTCCGATCCTTCAGGGATGTTGTCCAGACGTAGAGGGCCATCTGCACTTGGCTCAGAGTGACTTGGCGGTATTCCTCCTTGGCTAGTTCCCTCACCAGCTCTTTGTCCTCCTAATCGGGTTCCTACCATGTTGGTGACAAGGAGCGGAAAGTAACAGCACGAGTACGTCTTCCTAGAAAAAACTAGATTTCCACAGACGGTACCAATTGATGAAGCCGTAATCCGCTACTGTCAACGATCCGATCTTGATGTCACAACCCGTCAGCTTCAGAATCAGTAAGAGAGGTGATTCCTGCAAAACAGATCCCGGAGGAGTTCTCCGGGGAAGACACTTCGATGCTTAAGTCAGCCCTTCACCTAGAGAGTAATATTTTTCGTAATCTGTTACCGCTTATCCATACCTGGTGATCTCTGCTGGCTTTTATTCTCTTCTTACTGCTAATCGTGGGATTTTGTAACGATTTCCCAGTTGATAAATTGCGGATGTTTCTCCTTTTGGAGTGCTGTTGTTATCTTCCCGTGATTGTGGATTTTGTTTACGTGTTTATGGATAAACATGATTCTGTTATTATTGTGATCTTATTTAAGGAAATGGAATTCCGCAGTAAAGTAAGAGTCGTTTACCACTGTAAATATTTCGAGTCTTAGATGTCTCTCTGAAGGTTCAGAGTCGCAACTATCAGTATCTGTTCGGGACTCGCAGTCCCGAATCAGACGAACTCACATGTCCCCAACTGCATTCGATGCACAGGTCCCGAATTGCATTAGACGCATAGGTCCCGAATTGTATTGAACTCATGTCCATCAGATATATTGTCATTTATATTGATAGGCCAACTGAATTATGTAGATTAGTTTGTGGTGCAATAGTTTGATGAGGGCAACAAATTTCGAAAGATTGGATCAAGAGTATATTGCTTTGAGATAAGTGATGCCATGTTTAGTTTAGCAGTGATATCTACAATTATGTTTGTGAATTTTTGCATGCCATATATATGCGTTGTTGCAAAATTTTCTAGTTTTGCTGTAATGTTTGAGTTATGCATCTTTGGTAATATGAAAAATATAATAAATGTCACTATATAACAGTTGTTGCCCAACAATGTTAATGGCAACACTTTGTTTACCATCGTCTAAAGAACTATATATTATTTCACGAGCACTTGTTAGTGCGTTATGTGAGTTGGGTTTATGTGTGGTAGATATTAAATTTCTGTATTTGAAGTAGCAACATAAAAATTCCCTCTTGCATGTCACGATAGGTCTGTCTTGGGTTTAGATTAACTGTAGGTATGATACCGTCTTTCTTTCTTTGCACCTTTGTTTATTCTAAATCAAATATCATTAAATTGCTCTTATGACTACTTAGTTGGTTTACACAATAGGTGTGCTAATTCTTATTTAACTAATTTTGCCACTAGGATAAATTGAGTCATTGGTATGGCTTTAGAACATCCGTTCCCGCTCAACTTCTTTTGGGGTAGTACATTCAATGTTGAGAATGGATCGTTCAAATGTGAACCTTCAGTCTATAATGCCACAATAATAGTTGCACATAAAATGCAATATGAGTTAGTTGACAGCATTTATACACAAGCAAATGTTGACAAGAGGCACTTTAGGTTCAAAATATTTCTCTCGTGCGAAAGTGTTGGCAATTGTAGAAATGGCAAGGCTATAGCTATTGCTGATGATGTCACGCTGGAGATAGTATACTATTTAGCCCAAAAAGTTACAGATTTCTGGGCAAAAATGTATGTTGAGATGGAAAAAATTCTGCAAAGTTCAGCAAATATAGATTTACTCGTGCCCCATGGTCATGCGAGTTTGGTTGCACTCCTTAATAGTTTTGGAAGATCATTACCTTAATCGGGATCATCATGTTGTTCAGTTCAAGTCTATACCTCACACCTTATAACGTCCAAATTACCTGCCATTGAATGGAATGTGGATCCTCACCCATATAAACGTAGTCAAACTCCCAATGTTACTCCCGACAGTCCATCAACACAATATCCAACTCTTAAAACCACAGTATCTACTCCGTTTCAATTGTTAAGAACACCCAGAAATCTAAATCTAGAATCCAATAAGGATACTAGTGCACATTTTAGCGATGTTGGTGAGGATTGGTCGGATGATGGTGAAGAAGAACATGTTTAGAAAGGTAGTTGAACTCTCCCTCCATACACTAACAAGGCGATCAAGTTTATGAACAATATAGGGGATGCCGATCCTTGTGTTGATGATGTGGATCATGGAGAAGCGATTCGGATTGATAGGTGGAGTGAATCAGACAATCACATTCGATTGAGAATGCGATTTGAAAGCTAAGCACAACTCCAGAAGGTGATGACATTGTGGTTTGTGAGCCAAAAATAGGAAATTTAGAATCATCAAGAGTAGGATAAATACCTGGGCTGCATAGTCCAAAACAGTGGATGAATCAAACAACCATGACCATGATAGCAACGTTTCATAGTGTAATTTGTGTGTTCATGCTATGCAAAGGAAGACCCATTAGATGTGGCAAATCACCAAGTGGGTGAATGGTCACAACTAACTTAGATCCACCAATGGCAATAACAATAGAAATCTGACTGCTGTTTCATTGCCGCTTACATCTGCCACTCAATTGAGACCGATCCAGGCTATCCTGTGAAAACATTCAGGCGGATATTAAAAAGCAATTGAATGTGGATATATCTTATAAGAAAGCATGACATGGAAAGAGGAAAGGCATCAAGATGGTAAATGGGGTTTAAGAGAGTAACTTTGCTCAATTACCTAAGTATATTGCAGCGTTGGAACAGTCCAATCCATATACTATTATTAGGTGGCTTTATCACCCAAATAGTACTGCAAGGGTCAAGATTTTCAAATATATTTTTTGGGCATTTACCCCAATTATTGATGTGTTTCTGACGGGTTTGTTGAAATTCGCAAAATTAATCACTGATCCTTAAGTGATTGTAAAATTAATTTGTAGCAAAAGTGGACCACAAAGGAACCGAAGAATAGTTCCAAGTCTTGAACAATAAATTATAAATAAATAAACAAGGGGTATTTTTTAATATTTAACTAAATTACTAAAATTATAAAAATTAATAAAAATAAATATTAAAGCAAAAAAATATAAAAATAACGAAAGTTACCAAATTAACCGAGTTTCCAATTCAATGGTTGATATCATTCAATTGCATCACTGATCATAGGTCATGAAAATAACTTTGCAAATTCAAATATTTAACTTGAAACTTATTAGGATAGCCGTAATAAATTTCTGCTCTCCTAATATAATTGACCGAACCCAACACCTTAAATAAAAACTTACCATTAATTGACTGGGCACGATAGCATTCCATATCAATTTAATGATAGCATTAAGAGTTATGAAAACAGTTAAACCAAAATTAAAACACTGAGACAGCTACAGTAAATTAATCTTGTCCTGTTAATTCCCCTAGGCTAAGCATGCATATTTCAAGCTATATACATAATTAACCTAATTTCTACTTGGTCAACTTATTCATGACAATTACGGATCACTGAATTTATGGATAGCAATAGAATAAATAATGAATAATTAATTTGACAGATTAACCAATCATCAATTATTCATAGGAATTAAATCAAGAATTAACAAGCACTTAAAAAAAAAGCAAGAATATAAATTAAAAACAAAACTTCACAGTGATTGCAATTGAAATTAATCCTTTCCTTGAATTAAAAAAGAGAATTTAAGAGAAAAACTAAACCAAAGAAAATAAGAAAATAAGAAAAGGGACGTTGGTTTCTTTTTAGATCAAAGGGTATGGCTGCCCTCAATCCAAAAAATTCTGCACTTTTTGGCCTCCTAGGTTGCCCTATTTATAACAAAAGTAAGCCCTAAAATATAGTAATGACAATTATTACTAAAAAATAATTCTACTCTAAAAAGGAAACATAAAAAGAATAGAAAATATACTCCTAACTAAAATAAAGTGCTTGTTTCCTAAAAGCTTGCTGCCATAATTCCTTTCCTTTTCCAATTTGACAGCTTCCAATTTTCTTTTTTTGCTGGAACTCTCCATTAATTCTTCTTGCTTCAATTTTCGCCTATTTTTTCCTCTTTTTCCCCAATTCTCTATTTTCCCTACCTAAACAAGAAGTATATCAATTTCAAACACTTTCACCTTGTAATCAAATTAATATGGAGAAATATTAACAAAAAATATGCACAATTTAAACTCTATCAGTTTCATAGGTATAGACCTATTTTGAGTGTTGATGGGACTCCGGGAAATGCTCGTTGCAGTGTCGAAAGCACAAATAACCACATTTTGCCTATATCTTTTACTATTGTAGACAAGGAGACTGTGGAAAGTTGGTGCTAGTTTTTTGAACAGTTCAAGCATTATGTAGCGCAAGATAGCCAATTATGTATTATTTCAGATAGGCACCATAGAAGCATTCATACCATGTCTAATTTAGAAGATTGGAAAGAGCTACTTGCATATCATAGATTCTGCCTTTGACATGTTCATAGTAATTTTATGGCCAGGTTCAAAATTTTAGTTTTGAAAAAATATTGTGGATCATTGGCAATACTACTCAATTGCGGAAGTTCATGAGGTATAGGAGAGACATAAGATCAATTACCCCTAAGGCATGGGAATATCTAAATGAGATTGATAGAAGCCAGTGGTGTCTTGCTTACAATGGCAATCATCATTGAGGTTGTCTTACAACAAACATTTATGAGAGTTTTAATAATGTCCTGAAGAGCGTTAGACATTTGCCAATTTTAGCTTGCATAGATTTGTCCATTTATAGAACTGTTAGGATGTTCAGGAAACACAGTGAGATAGCTCATCATTACAATACAGCACTTCATTTCGAACAGTGACATATATTCAGGGATTATGAGAGCCATGCCTAAAGACACAACATTGATGCAGAAGAGGTGTACAAAATTGTAACCGCAAGACAATTAAATGGTAAAATGGGCAATATACAAACCGTTAATTACTACGAATAGAAGTGTACCTACAAAAGTAGTAAATGCACAAATTTCCATGCTCACATACAATTGTTGTATGTAAACATAGAGGTAATGCTCCAATTAAAATCATGCATGAGGTTTATACCAATGAAACACACAAGGCTCAGTACTCGGCAGATTTATTCCAATTCCAAATTATGAAAATTGGCTAGGTCCAAGATGGGAGCTTCAAGAAGATTACATCAAATATGGCGTCCACGATCGGGTAGAATGCTATAGAATGAGATGGATTGTAGATACCTTGACAAATTTTGTCGATGCCGTATTTGTCGCTAGGTTGGTCACAATTGGAGAAAGTGTCCCAACTCCAAACCTATAGCACATAACAACATTAATGTTTGATATATTTTTTGTTATTTGTTATTTGATGGAACACTGAGTGGGAGGGCTTTTATATCCCATCCAACTTGCATATGTTGTACTTTTTTTTTTATTGGATTTCTTGGTACAATGGCTTTTATTATCCCTTCTAATATATGTTGGTGCTATATTTGACGTAACTTGAATTGAAATTTCTCTATACCTTGCCTTTTTTGTAATGATAATTGTGCTATTATTTTTTTGTGATTAGATTGCATTTTTATGACAAAGAGGTTCTTATAATTTTTAGGGACCACTTTGTCCAAATTTTTTTTAACAGAAAAACACTTTATCAACTATGATGTCATGTCGTTCGCATTTTATTGTAGGTGCATGGCAGCGTTACCACTTCATAATCTACATCCAGATCCACTCATACCCAACGTTCTATTCGCACACCAAGAATATAGAGCAGCCGCATTATTTGAGAGCAGAATAGATGACCGATGGCTTAAGGTGAGGAGGTGTGACAATAACTTTTGGAAGCATGTTCAAGATATTCTAGAGCATGTTATGTGTCACGTATGGGAGGTTGGTTTTGAGAGTGTGATTCGATGTGAACACATCACACTTGATTATGAACTTATTATTACACTAGTAGAGCAATGGCTTTCAAAGACTCACACTTTCCATTTCCTCGTTAGTGAGGCAGCGATTACTTTATAGGACGTCAAGGTGTTATGGGATCTTCGTGTAGATGGAATGGCTGTAATCGGCATTGATTGAAATAAATCATTAGAGGAATGGAAAGAAGACTATAATAATTTAATGGGGTTTACACCGCCAAATGGAGCAATTAGGCACAATCACATTCACCTCTCGTGTTTATATGATGTCATTGGTACCCCATTACCTAATAATGCAATTGAGGAAGCATACGAACAAAAGGCAGAATTTATATTTTGTAGCTATTCGGTGGTATTCTTTTATGTAATTTATCTGGTGATACTGTTTATTTACACCATCTCTTTCACCTAATAACTATGAAAAGTACTGCGCTGATGAGTTGGGGAAGTGCTATTTTGGCACGTTTATATAGACTTTTGTGCAAAGTCTCGTCCCAACAAGCTACTGAAATATGTGATCCATTGGTATTGTTATAGGTACAATTTGATTTTTTAATTTCATTTCATATGATTTCGATTATACCATATGCTATATTTGACATTGTTTCATTATTCGTAGTTGTGGGCTTGGGAACAACTACCCACCATTTGACCCATTCGGCGGAATCCAGAAATTGATTTTACGTGCCCATACGAATCGAGTTGTATTTTGTAAATTTGGTAAAATAATTTATACATTTGTACGTATTTATTTTTGTCCATGTATTTATTTATTTGTAAATTGAATTAGGTGGAATGTGGAATTTGGTATGTCTCAAGTGCCACTGCACGTGTTTTTTATTTATCATGACTAATTAGCTAGCTTGTGCCCTGATCATTTATTAATGTATTTTATTGCAATTATCATTTTTAAATCAATATATATATATATTGATGGTTTATTGTTAGTGTAAATATTGGGTCTTAAATTTTTTAACCGATATATACATTCATAAATATGGGAGATTCTACCCGTTTCTTTTTTCTAATTGATTTTTTTTTAAAATTATGAAAAGTAACACCACATGTTAGACTTTTTCAATATAGTTTGTTCATTTTGGATTATTCATGTTGAAGCGGTAGATAGACTAATATTACTATTTATGCAATTTATATGGCTTCCGTACTCAGATGAGGTGCTTGCAGCATTACTTCTTTATTGTACGGGTTGCCGAGGTTGTTGACAATCCATCACATACCCATTATGTTGGAAGTTCGTTGAAATGCATCTATCCAATAGAGTTTTACAACAATTTGGAATGCACCAGCCAATCTCGATTCCTCATTTGTTGGATAATCATATTGCACTGCACAAAGTGTCATAGGTTGAATACTAACTGAATTATAGCTCATCGCTTCTACCATGATCATTGGGATGAAGGGCATAACCATGTTGAAAGTGATGCTTTTGTAGATGACACAATGTATGCCACTGTGGAATACATGGCTTAGTATTGACAGCACACAATCATCTATATCACAAACCCTGTGAGAGGACTTCCATTTGCAGAGGGTTATCAAGGTGACAGGACAGCAACTAAATGTTTGGTATGGTTTATAACACTTTGTATTATGTTATATATTTTCATTGGTGCTATATATTATAAGTCAAATTGATTAATTGATTTTAATTGCTAAATAGATGAATGGCATGTACCAAATGATCTACTTGTCACTATATTTGATGGGCATGAGTGATGTTAGGCATGTAGGATATTTTGCATAGATTCAAGACCTTGCAAACCACTATATGCATCTTGCTAAAGGTCAGCAACGTTTGCAAATTAGGATGAAAGGCATAACCATGTTGAAATGGTGCTTTTGTAGATGATACAATGTATGCCACAGTAGAATACATGACTTGGTATTGACAACACACGATCATCTATATCACAAACCCTATGAGAGGACTTCCATTCGCAAAGGGTTATCAAGGTGGTGGGTTTGGGGGGAATGGATTGAAATGTGGAAGAAAACTATTCTTTGGTAGGTGGATTTGGGTTTAGGGGAATGGAATAAAACTTGTGGGGGTGGGTTTTATTGAAACTCACCCCCTCCCCCCTGGGTTTTAGGGAGGGGGGGGGGGGGGGGGAGGTTTCACCGAAAGATCAAAATAACGTCGTTTTGAACTTGTTTTAAAAAAAAATTCTACAGCTGACAGGCGCGTCAACTGCAGACGTGACTCGCGCAACGTGCAATGGCTATTTCAAACCCACCACTGGTTTGCAACAGCCATTTCACCTATTCTTTTTAAAAGAAAGAAATAAATTTCACTAACGAGTATAAAATATTTTTCTCTACATATTGACATGCACTTTGTCTATTTTTGGTACAAGATATGATTTTCTTAAATCTAATATAATGTAAAATAATAATATCTTTATTATAATATTAATATTAAATTTTAATATAAAATCTATTAATAAATTTATTAATATTAATATTAAATTTTAATTTTAATATAAAATCTATTCCATTCCATGATCAAATAATACCAAACGTCATAATTACTATCATTCCGTTCCATTCTAAACATTTTCTTCTATCCAATCCAATCCATTCTTAAACCCACAGTTTATACCAAATGCCTCCTGAATGTTTGGTATGGTTTATAACACTTTATATTATGTTATATATGTTCATTGGCGCTGCATATTATAAGTCAAATTTTGATTAATAGATTTTAATTGCTAAATAGATGAATGGCATGTACCAAATGTTCTACTTGTCACTAGATTTGATGGCCATGAGTGATGCTAGGCATGCAGGATATTTTGCACAAATTCGACACCTTGCAAAACCACTATATGCATCTTGGTAGAGGCCAGCAACGTTTATAAATTACGCCACTGCATGTACTTGAACAAATTCCTCTCCGAAGACAGATATACATTAGATTCAAAGTGAAGGCAGAAATGGTTTGAAATGTAGACAAAGTGGTAGAAGACGGCGAAAACATCCATCAAAATCAAGACATCAATTTGATGACTCTCGTGTTGCAGATACTTATGTTGGTGGTGCCATCTATTGGGCACACTTTGAGCACATCAATTTCATAGACTCCCCATTTAGATACCAGTAGCACAACATCACAGGTTCGAGTGTCACCGGTTCATTGTGCAATGATAAATTCGGATAGTACTCGACCATCTATTACCCCAATCCCTTTTTCTAGTTTTTCTAGTGCTTCTAATATAACCCATAATGTAGTAGAACCTTTCAGTTTAAATATTATAGTACCAAATGATAACGATATGGATGAGTCTACTAAAACTGTTTTTGATGATCAGGTTATGCATGTCAAACAAGATGTACCCCTGGCACGGCATAAATCGAAAAAGATAATTAAACCTACTACTTGTGATACACATGGACGACTTACAAGTCATTGATAGTTTAACATATTTTTATTGTATTCAAAGGATGTTTGTCAATAGTTTATGTAATATTTCAGTAAAGTATTATTTATATCTTTTTGATTCATAAATTGCATACTTATTGAATTTTAATTTTAACAATTTATTCTTACCAACTAATGTCTATTGCTTGAGAAAACATCTTTAAACCATATGAACATTTCAAAAATTGTTTACACCTTAGAATATAAAGAAAAATAAAATTAATATATTCGTAATTATCTAAAGTTAAACATGTTTTTTGTTACAATATAGATCAAGCCAAATCACAGGTATAGATTCGAAATAACCTTTGATTCAATACAATCTAACATCTTTTGTATGACTATTTCTTTTATCCTATATGGTATGTAAATGGAGAACATATTAATTCTATGTTTATTTGATCTTTGTGTTATGGGACACGTTTCATAATATGCTCTCAAATAAAAAATTGTTTTTTTCTTGGAAATTTCAATCATAACAAATTTCAAAATAATACTAGATTGTTTTTTTTTTTTCTCGAAACGATAGATATTTCATTCAATAAATGAAATGAAATATTAAAATATTAAATAGAAAGCTAATCTCCTTGGTCTAATGTACTAGCCAAGGAGGAAAATGGAAGAATGGTTGGGGATACCACTTTCCATTAGTTACATAGGGGAGTTAGCCGAGTAGTAACTTTCCATTAGTTACTAGATTGTTTTCAAGACTAGCAATACAGGATATGGTTGAAGGGGAAAAAATTTAAATACCTTCAAGTGTTATGCAAACTATTTTCATGATACATATTCTTATCATTTTCTTTTTGTCTAAAGCAATTTATCATTATTAATGTCTTTTGACAAGGATTAGAAATAGTTAACATATACAAGACTATATGATTAGAAAATATCTATTATTATAAAAGAAAGAATAGGTGTTTATTCTTTTTTTTGTCATAATCTTTCCAATTTATAGGTTATTCCTAAATACAAGTGTAATTTTGTATGCAATTTTCCTTTAATTAATATTTTGCTATAAAAGTATTTTTTCAATATTTACATTAGTTTTAATTTGCTTTAAAAGGTTTTATATTAATTTGTTTTCATTTTAACATGAAATTTGTTGAGAGTCATTTAAATTTTACTTTCAAAAGAAATTAATGATTAAAATGTAAAATGATATAATTTTTTTGTCATGCATCTAGAATAAATTTAATCTTTTGTTGTCAATTTTTCTATAAGTTGTACATTTTATTTCGTGAATATTATGCTGAATTACAAGTTATTAAACCTTTAGTTTAGATTTATTATTCTAAAAATCTATAGTCACTATTTATAATTGTCTTCTAAGTGTATATGTAATTTTGTAGAATTTTAAAACCATTCAATTTGCTTTATAACTCTTACAGTCTTTTTTTTCAAATGACATTTAAATTTATTTTTGATTATTTAAAATTTACAGCCAAATGTAATAGTTTGAATCTAAAAGTAATGTGGTTTTAATTTTCATTTTATAAAAGTGTTTGTCTTATTAAAATTCTTGTTATACAATTTCCATTTATTTAAATATTATTTTGAACATATGATTTAATTTTCATAATTTAGCCATTGCTAAATTTTTTTTAATTTAAAAAATACTTTACAAATATAATTTAAATTTTTTTATATAAAATCATTTAAAAGTTTATCCATATTTTATCTCTGTATAATTATTTAAAAGTTTTATTAACGCAGCGTTCAGCGTAGAGAGATATTTAGGGAAAATCAATTCCGAAAAAAACTGAATAATAATAATGAATTGTATCTGTCAAAGAAATCCTAAGCACCCTTATATAGGCCTAAAACACAACTCGACTATGGTTAGGATATTAAAACACAATTCTACTAAGTTTAGGAGACTAAAACACAATTCTACTAGATTTAGGATACTCTAAATAAAAATCCTAAAATATATTAAAAATCAAAAAGAATAAGAAAATACTAAAAACTAGAAAAGTTCAGGTAAACGATCCCCCATCATTCTCCTCCACTTGAAGAAAACTCGCCCTCGAGTTAGAAGCAAAATCTGGATATATCGATTCTGTGGACTCATGGAACGGCGACAAATCAGCAACATTGAAAGTGTTTGAAATGCCCATGCTACGTGGGAGGTCAATCACATAAACATTGTCATTAATCTTCTTGCTGACAGTGTAAGGTCCATACTTCTTTGGCTGCAATTTGCTATAAGATCCCACTGGGAACCGCTCCTTTCGAAGAAATACCATAACCTGATCCCCCACTCCAAACACTTGCTTTCGACGGTGCTTATCCGCGGCTGCTTTATACTTTTTATTAGCCTCCTCTAGCTTCTGCTTGACTTCATGATGCACCTCTACGACCTGTTTAGCCATATGACCGGCTGCTATACTCTTGTCCATTTGTT
This sequence comes from Gynochthodes officinalis, assembly GCA_020080225.1. Lineage (NCBI taxonomy): Eukaryota > Viridiplantae > Streptophyta > Magnoliopsida > Gentianales > Rubiaceae > Gynochthodes > Gynochthodes officinalis. The sequence continues at coordinate 528,182 of JAIQDA010000038.1, read as the reverse complement.
TAGGCAACTGTACCAAATCCAGAGTATGTTGAGGTGCCTTTGTATACACAACAGAAAAAAGCGACATACCAATAGAACTATGAACCGCATTATTATAAGCAAACTCTGCCTGCGATAAAGCCACGTCCCACTGCTTTGGCTTATCCTTGCAAATACACCGAATTAAATTGCCCAGAGTTCTATTGACCACCTCTGTCTGGCCATCAGTTTGTGGGTGAGCTGTACTACTGAAATTCAAAGACGAATCAAATAGCTTCCACAAAGTCCGCCAAAAATGTCCTAGGAATTTGCTGTCCCTATCAGAAGTAATAGATTTAGGAATGCCATGCATGCTAACCACCTCCTTAAAGAACAATCTGGCCACACTTAAGGCATCAGAAGTCTTCTTACAAGGAATGAAATGTGCTATCTTGGAAAACCTATCAACCACAACGAAAACCGAATCTATTCCCCGTTGGGTACTTGACAAACCAAGCACAAAATCCATGGACAGATCTTCCCATATATTGTCAGGAACAGGTAAAGGCATATATAAACCCGTATTATTAGATTGCCCCTTAGCAGTCTGGCAAATATAACACTTCTGCACATACCTGCTGACATCTCTACGAATCGAGGTTAATAGAATCGCTCCTTAACAAAGAGCCGATGGTTTTGTCACTACCAAATGTGCAAAGTCCCCCCTCATGTAAATCACGAACTACCTTTTCTCGCAACGAAGTTTGAGGAAGGCAAAGTTGATTGCCACACATCAAATACCGATCCTGCACATAAAATTCTCGCACAGGTTGACCAGCAACACATGACTCCCAAATCTGTCCAAAGTCAGTATCACTTGCATAACATTTTTTTATTTGCTCAAACCCCAAAATGTCTTGGCTCAAGGTAGTTAATAATCCAGCTCTCCTGCTCAACGCATCAGCCACCACATTATGCACACCTGATTTGTGCTGTAATCTGAAAGGAAACTTCTGCAAAAATTGACACCAACGTGCATACATATCTTTGCTAATTCTCTTCTGGCTATTCAGATATTTCAAAGCTTCATGATCCGAATATAGCACAAACTCCTTTCCAATCAGATAATGTTCCCAGGTCTTTAAAGCCCTTACAACAGAATAAAATTCCTTGCCATAAGTACTCTATTTTTGCCTGGCGTCACTAAACTTCTCACTGAAATAGCAAATAGGCCTACGGTCCTGAGATAAAACAGCCCCTACGCCCACACCACTAGCATCACAATCAACCTCAAACAGTTTATCAAAGTCTGGTAATGCAAGAACAGGTACAGTACATAATTTCTCTTTTAATATAGCAAAGCTATTTGCTGTTTCTTCCCCCCATAAAATTTACCTTTCTTCAGGCACTCAGTAATTGGGGCGGTGATAGTACTGAAATTTTTGATAAAGCGCCTATAAAAGGTAGCCAACCCGTGGAAACTCCTAACTTCAGAAATAGTCTTAGGGGTCGGTCAATCTCTTATTGCCCTTACCTTTGCCTCATCCACCTCTATTCCCTCAGCAGTAATAATAAACCCCAAGAAAAGCAGCTTATTGGTTAGAAAACTGCACTTTTTAAAATTGATATATAGCTTATTGTTCTGCAAGGCTGTCAACACCTCTCTTAAGTGCATTAAATGATCCTCCTCAGTTTTGCTATAAATTAGGATATCGTCAAAATAAACGACAACGAATTTGCCAATGAAAGATTTTAGAACCTGATTCATAAGCCTCATGAAGGTGCTTAGAGCATTCGAAAGCCCGAACGGCATCACCAACCACTCGTACAGTCCCTCATTTGTCTTGAAAGCTGTCTTCCACTCGTCTCCGGGTCGTATGTGAATTTGATGATATCCATTCTTCAAATCTAACTTTGTAAACCACTTAGCTCCATACAACCTATCCAGCATATCATCCAATCTAGGAATTGAAAATTTGTAGCCCACGGTTATCTTATTAATGGCTCTACTATCCACGCACATCCTCCAACTCCCGTCTTTCTTAGGAGTTAATAGCGCCGGAACAACACAAGGACTCATGCTATTCTGAACGTGCCCCTTTCGCAACAACTCCTCCACCTTTTCTTTTAGAATCTCGCGATCTTTAGGACTCATCCTATAGTGCGGGAGATTGGGCAAACTAGCACCAGGAATTAAATCTATATGGTGCTGAATATCGCGCGTGGGAGGCAATCCATCTGGAATCTCGTCGGGCATCAACTCTTTAAATTCCTCTAACAAAGGCTTAACAGCTTCAGGATACTCCTCCACTTGTAATTCAGCCTCAGCCTCTATGGTTTGCTTCACAATCAATACGTGAATTTGCCGAGTATCTGCAACTTCCGCTTCAAACTTTCTTGTGAGAGTAATGAAATTATCACTCGCGATCTGCTTACTTTTATTCTTTAAGGGCAGCAAGGTATATCTCACCCCATCTTTCACGAGGCTATACTGATTGACCCTTCCTGAATGCTGAGCATCTACATCAAATTGCCACGGTCTCCCAAACAACACGTGACATACATCCATATCTACCACATCGCAATATATCTCATCACAATACTTACCAATGGAGAATGGTATTTTGCACCGCTCAGTCACCTGGATACTCTCCACCCCAGATTTAATCCACCCTAACATGTAGGGATTGGGATGCTTTTCCACAGGTATCCCCAACTTCTTTACTGTCTCCTTCCCAATAATATTCTCCATGCTCCCACTATCAATAACTACAGCAAAAATCTCACCCAAAATGGTGCATCGGGTTCGGAATAATTGATGACGCTGTGACTCATCTTCTCGTTTTGGAGATAACATCATACAGTGCACTACAAAATTCTGTTCCCCTTCTTCTTCTTCTTCAAAATTTTCGGCCTCACCATCTGGCTCGCAGCAATATTCATCTTCCTCCTCTTCTCTCGTTGCCATGTTCACAGTTTTCCTTTGAGGGCATTCATTAGATCGATGCTCTGGTTGATTGCACCGATAACATTTAAACCCCGCCGGTTTAACATACGGGTTGGGATTGGCAGATTTTTGTGCCTGCGCCTCTTTCACCTCGGTCATAGGGCGTTTTTCCAACGCCTTGTCTTCTTGATTTCGCCCTGCATTATAGCGATTATTGGAACCGCTCTTTTCTGTAGGACCAGCAGAACTGCTACCTCTATAATTCTCGTAGCCTCTTTTATTCCGCTCTTGCTGCATCAATTCGGCTTTCATAGCCATATTCTTCGCTTCAGAGAGATTTCGTAAAAATTGTACTCCAATTTTGTCTCTGATGAAAGGCTTCAGTCCCTCAAGATACCTCGCCACCTACTGTCCCTCTGTTTCTGACAGATTATTCCGTTCAGCCAACCTCATAAATTCAGCTGTATATTCATGTACAGTCCGAGTACCTTGTTGACAACGTTGGTATTGCTGGAACATAATCTGCTCATAATCTGGTGGAAGGAATTCCTGTTTTAACAACCTCTTCATCCTATCCCAAGTTCGAACTCTCTCCTTTCCTTCTCGCTCCCTCCTATTCTGCAATCTTTCCCACCATGCAGACGCACCCCCCTTTAGTCTACAGGCTATTAATCACACTTTTTTCTTACTTGGGGTCTCCATGTAATCAAAGAATTTATCTATGTCGGCAACCCAATCTAGAAACTCTTCTATTCCTAGACTTCCATTAAAATAAGGAATATCGACTTTTAATTTAAAGTCGTTACCTTCATAATCTCCCTGGTGCCAACATTCGTTTCTTCCATCACGTCCCTTTCGAAATCCTCCATGACGATTTCTTTCACCACTTTCGTCATTGGAAAATTCGCTTCCTTCCTCTTCCGAACTCTCTGAAAAGATCGGGTTGTTCTGCCTGTGAACAGGAACAGGTATATTGACAAGTTCACCACGAGCATCATATGCACCCGGTCTTCTGCCGTTTCGCCGATTCCGGTTCACCTCAATGCCAAGATCCTCAAACCGATCTGCTAGTTCACCGAGTCGCTCTTTGATACAATGAAGGCCCTGATCAATTCGCTGATCAATGCATTCCATTAAACGCTGCTCCAATCGTTGCAGCGCGTCGTCCCCAAGGATTAGGGCTCCAGTCTCCTGAACATCGTCACGAAGACCACCGCCAGTCGTCATGGGCTCTGATACCAACTGACGCAGCGTTCAGCGTAGAGAGATATTTGAGGAAAATCAATTCCAAAAAAAACTGAATAATAATAATGAATTGTATCTGTCAAAGAAATCCTAAGCACCCTTATATAGGCCTAAAACACAACTCGACTATGGTTAGGATACTAAAACACAATTCTACTAAGTTTAGGAGACTAAAACACAATTCTGCTAGATTTAGGATACTCTAAATAAAAATCCTAAAATATATTAAAAATCAAAAAGAATAAGAAAATACTAAAAACTAGAAAAGTTCAGGTAAACGATCCCCCATCATTTATTCTCTTAACCTTTTGAATTTCTTGCGATTTTTATAAACTTTTAAATAATTACCATTATAAAAATGTAATTTAATTTAATTTAATTTATTCATACAAAATTATAACTTCTTTTTTTTTTTTAAATATACCTTAATTTCGTATTTTAGGAATACGATCGAAATTGATTTCGCATTCCGAAAATGCAAAATCAGTTTCGCATTCCGAAAATGCCAAACTATGTTTAAAAAAATAAATTAAAACAGGCTTTCTCATTTGGAGAATGTGAAAGCTGACTATGTTTCACATTCTCCAAATGCGAGAATATGGCCAAAAGAGAGAGGAGGATAGTCATAGGTTAAGGGGTGGGGCAGTCCAAATCCAAGGTTATTGCTTGGATTAGAGGCAACAGTGAAACCATTTACTAAAAAGTGTCAATTTCCTTTTCTTAACCACAAGTATCTTGTGTTGGCAGAGGAAACCATTAGAGACAACAACGGTAACTTCTTTTTCTCCAAAACAAACACAGAAACTAACTAACAATAATTAGAGTTAACCCACTAGACTTAACCAAATACGACAAAAACTCTTGTTGCACCCATAGCTCTGAAACTACAACCACTTCCAAGCAGCTACAATAAGCATTAACTGGAAAGCAGGGACATCTTTGCCGATGCAAGAGAGATAGAAGATCTAGTCAGCAAGCTGAAATTGTCTAGGGAAGAAGAAGGAGGAATAGCTCTGGTAGCAGGAGATATCATTGGAGGTAAAAAGGAAAGAAAAGTTTGATTGGGAAAATACATGGAGCAAGGAAAGCCAATTTCTTAGGGCTCAAACACACCTTGCAGGCAATTTGGCCGATCTCATCACCCATGAAGGTATAGGAAATTGGGGTAAACTTCTATCAGTTCGTGTTTACAAACCTGGAAGACAAACAAAGGGTGCTCCAGGGGAGATGTTGGACTTTCGACCAACAGTGCTTGATTTTGAGAGAATGGTCCGAAGATATAACAAAGCAAGATAGAGTTTTTCAGTAAGTGGACATTTGGGTACAGATCTGGAATCTCCCCAACCATTGGCTCACTAAACAAACAGCAACACGGTTAGGCACACTATTCTGCAAAGTTCATGATATAATAATTCCAAGGTAGACATCTCAAAATGCTGGTAGCTATGGACTTGGAGAAACCATTGCTCAGAGGTACGATAGTGAGACTCGAGAACAAGTCACATTAGGCGGTTTTTAAATATGAACAACTGGCAGGGTTTTGTCACTACTACGGCAAGGTTGGACATCTAGAGCAATATTGTAATCAAACGCAAAAAGATCAAAAGAGTGGGATTTTGCAAGAAGGGGAATATGGTGAGTGGATAAAGGCTATTGTTTTTAGAAAGGAAAAGAATGGAATTTGGCCCAAGGGATCTGCAGGGAAAAAGAAAGTAACTGATCCTACCCCCCACATTTTATCTGAAGGAGGTGCAACTAGGGCAATACAAGTGATAGAAAACAGCAAGAAGACAATGCGGGAAAAGTTTAGAGACTCAAGAGAGGTCCCAAGGGCAAATCAAGGAGAACAACTACTGAGCAGCAACGGGTATCAAGAGAAGAAGAATAAAGGAGAAACTACACCAATGGAAGAGAAGAAAGGAACAACACATGAAGAAGCAGGAAATACAAACAGATCAAAATCTAATGAGAAGTTTAATCCACAGGCAGTAGCAATGGAGGAAGACATGGTTCAGGTAACTAAGACTGATATGCTGCAAGAATTGGGGGAGACTATGCTTGTGAACATACCTATAGAAAATGCAGACACAAGCAGTAAGAACAGAAAGCCAGGAAGCAATAGAAAAGGAGATCTAACGGCTGAAATGGAAAGCACAACTGAAAGGAAATGGGCAACATGGAAGCGAGAAGACAAACACTCAGGGCAGAAAATAAATAAGGAGGAACAAATGACACAAGGCCTACAACGAATAGGAGATAAAAGGATTAGAGTGAAGCAAGAGGAGAATTCAGCGGGGGATAGCACTACACTCACAAGGAGTCAAAAAAAAAGAAAGCAGCAACAAAAAACAGACAAACAACTAGAGGTGGGAGAAACAGCCATAAATGGTCTCAAAGTAATCAATGAGAGTATGTGTGTGGAATTGTAGAGGTTTGGGCGAACCCTCTATAATTTCCCAGTTGAGAGAGGCAGTGTTCTTCCATCGGCCAGAATTATTATTTATTGCAGAAACAAAACAAAAAAAAAGTTTGTAAACACAGTTTGTAAAAGGCTGAAATTCCAGAATAGGTGGGAAGTTATGGAACTAGAAGGAAGGAGTGGAAGTCTTTTAGTTTGCTGGGCTGCAACAATAAAAGTGTTAAGATGCATCACAAGCTCATTTTCAATACAACTTGAGTGCCAAACGAATGGAGAAGTAGGGACATGGTGGGCAGTATTTGTATATGCTAGCACAGAAGCTAGAAGAAGAAAAGAACAATGGAATTTTTTGGAAAATGAAAAGAGAAAATGGGGAGATTTGTGGTTCATGGGAGGTGATTTTAATGATATTACAGATCCGGAGGAGAAAAAATGAGGCAGAAAACGATCACCAACAAGTTGCTCACAGTTTAAAGAGTTCATACAAAATATGGAAATGGTAGACATAGGTTTTTGTGGGCACAAATACACTTGGGCAAATAATAGGGAGGGAGAAGGATTTGTGGAAGAAAGAATTGATAGATTCTTTACAGCCCCTCAATGGATGCTAAAGTTTCCAAAGGCAAAAGTCTACTATAAGGAAAAACAAGCTTTGGATCATATACTACTAGTGATGGATACTGAACCACATACAAAGAGGCTTACAAAGAGATTCATATTTGATAAAAGATGGCTCAAAGTGGATGGGTTTATGGAAAGAGTAGAGGCAAGTTGGCAGCAAACAAAATCAGGATCAACAATGCACCAAGTTTGCGACAGAATTCAGCAATGCCAAAGGGACTTGACACAATGGAGTAAACATACTGATCAGAATGCAGCAAAGAAAATTCAGCAACTCAAAGAAAGGATGGAAAAGATAAGAGGGAATGGGGGATCAAGAGATTGGACTCTATGGGAAAGCTTAAAGAAAGACCTGAATGCAGCATATAGAGAGGAAGAGATATTTTGGCAGCAAAAATCCAGGTTACAATGGCTAAAAGAGGGAGATAAGAACACTAAATATTTCCATGCAAGCACTCTACAAAGAAGGCAAACAAATGGTATACACAGGTTAGTATTAGAACAAGGGATAGTCAAGGAGAAAAAAGAAGACATACAAGAGGAGATAATAGAATATTTTGCAAAGCTGTTTAAATCAAACGACTCACAGAGAAGCCATGAAGGCTTAGAAGGCATCCTTACCTCGATCACAGAAGATATGAACATAGAGCTGACCAAACCTGTAGAAGATGAGGAGATCAAAACAGCATTGTTCCAAATGAACCCAAACAAAGCTCCAGGTCCAGAAGGTATGACTTCTTTATTTTTTCAGAAATGTTGGAATGTGGTTGGTACTGATATCTATGCAGCTGTAAAAGATTTTTTTAGTAGAAGCAGAATGTTAAGACAACTCAATCACACACTAATCACATTAGTTCTAAAAGTGCATAATCCTACCTCAATATCACAATTTAGGCCTATTAGTCTTTGTAATGTTGTGTATAAAATCATTTCAAAAATTCTGGCCGAAAGACTCAAAAGTTGCCTCCATACATGCATTAGCCCTAACCAATCAGCCTTTCTTCCAGGAAGACAAATATGTGATAATGTTATTGTGGCGCGTGAATGTTTTCATACTTTACAATTCAATGAGAAAAGGGAAGAAAGGGTATATGGCCCTAAAAATAGATATGGCTAAAGCATATGATCGTGTGGAGTGGGATTTTCTAAAAAAAAGTGATGAGAAGAATGGGATTTGTAAGAACATTCATAGAATGGATAATGCAATGTGTGAGCACTATTTCACTGTCTTTCAACATTAATGGTGAAAAATGTGGAAACATCAACACAACAAGAGTACTTAGGCAAGGTGATCCGTTATCATCATACTTATTCTTGATTGTGACTGAGGCACTTTCTAATTTAATTAAACAAGCAAACATAAGAGGGGATTATAATGGAATGAGAGTGAGCAAAAATCGTCCAATGATTACACACTTATTTTTTGTGGATGATTCGTTACTCTTCTGTGAAGCTAACATGGGACAGGTGCATAAATTGAATGAAATGCTGGAGAAATACAGTCAACATTCGGGACAAAGAATTAATATGGAGAAGTCAGCCATCTTTTTCAGTAACAATGCGAATGTGTAGTTAAAAGACATGATATGCCAAGCATTAGATGGAGTGAAGGAACAACACAACGCAAAATATTTGGGACTTCCAATGCAGATTGGTAGATCAAAAAGAGAAGTCTTCAAATTTGTCGTGGAGAGAGTGACACAATGAATCCAAAGCTGGAAGTCACGATTCCTTAGTTTAGCAGATAAAGAAATCTTAATCAAATCTGTCTTTAATGCTTTACCTATCTATGTTATGGGTTGTTTTAAGCTCCTTGTGGCAGTGTGCAAAGAAATTAGTAGCATTGCAGCTAAGTTTTGGTGGGGAAACATAGAGGACAGCAAGAACAAGATCCATTGAAAATCAATGGAAGAGCCTAACAGAACCAAAATATAAAGGCGGTTTGGGTTTTCAAGATATATAAAAATTCAATAAAGCCTTATTGGTAAAGCAGCTATGGAGGGTGATCACTCAACCTCATCTTCTTATGAGTAAGATACTCAAGCCAGAATACTTTCCTCAAAGGGGGGGTTGATTAAAACAGAATTAAAAGGGAATAGCTCCTGGCTATGGAAAGGATGGATGGGAGCGAGAGATCTATTAGAACAAGGAGCAAGATTTAAGGTTGGAAATGGAAAATCTATTTGGATTTGGAACTCCCCATGGCTTCCAAGCAGTAAAGGCTTCAAACCGAACCAAAACAACCCAAATAAGGATAAAGTTATATGGGTGAATGAGCTTATCAGGAATGACAGTCAAAGCTGGAATAAGGAGTTAATTTCAAGTGTGTTTGAGAAGCAAAAGGTGGAAGAAATCCTATCTTTACCGATTGGTCTAACGGGAAGCAATGATCAGCTAATCTGGCAATATACTCCTAAGGGCGACTTCACTGTAAAATCTGCATACCAACAAAGCATGGAAGGAAAACAATGCAAACAGAACCAAGCAGCCTCAAGCAGCAATAGCAGCTCTAGAACTAAAATGTGGAAATTCAGTTGGAAGCTTAATGTCAAAAACAAGCTGAAACATTTCATATGGAAGTGCTGCCACGATATACTGCCAACAAAGAAGGCGCTGCAAAACAGAAAGCTGAATTTAGATACAATTTGTCAAATGTGCAGAGAAGAAGAAGAGACCTTGGAGCACGTCTTCTTTAATTGTTCAAGAGCAAAAACATTTTGGCATCTCGCTCTGGTACAATGGCACAAACCTGAAACTGAAGTAAAGAGCTTTGACGACTGGTGGCAAAAAGTTGGCAGCAGCTCAAAGCAATTCATGGGGCAAGAAATAAGCCAATTGACGGTATACCTACTGTGGATGCTATGGAAATCCAGGAATGTTTGGATCTTTATGGGAGAGTGGATGAAGGAGAAAACAATAGTTGATATAGCGGTGGAAGAGTGGAAGGAATTCTATAACATATGAGCAACGAATCCTATATGTAGCTAGGACTAGTCGAATGAGCTTGGTCAGTGGTTTACAATAGGATTGTAGAGGAAAAAAGTTCAGGATTAAAGTGGTGATATTAACCATTTACAAGTTTAAAAGGTTAGTATAGCCACTTGTTTTCTTAGCATAAACTTTTGAGATAGAGAAGTAGATGAAGAGAGGTAGGAAGCTTTGGCCAATGTTTGAGTCAAAGACGGTTCAATTCTACAAGAACCATTGGTGTATCAGTTTACTTTGTCTTTACAAAGTTAATATATTGAATCTTTCATGAAAAAAAAAAAAAGAATATGGCCAAAAACCAGCATCCGTTGGGCCCATTTTTTGAAAACCAACTTACAATTACAATTTTGTTGTGCAAGTCATGAAAGCACTATAAGACATTAGTCGCATGTTGGGAGAAAAATATAGAGTAACTAGAAAGTTTGTATAGGCCATAGAAATTAAGGGTACAAGTTATTAAATTCTTTTTTTTTTCTTTTCATTTTGAAGGTAATGACTATTTCAATTTTTGCTTTTCATGCATTTGATGTGTGGATTGTTATTTCATATAAACAAACTAGGGCCTTTTTTTCCTGTATTTTTATTTGCATATTTGGGAGTAATAATAGTAGAAGGACCCACTTGGTTGAGGATATTGATGCATGTGCTTGCTAATTGACAACAGTTAGGAAAATTGTAATCTTGGTGCTAGAATGGTCTCTTATTAGTAACTCATTTTAATGGTTATGCAAAAGTTAGGAAAATGAAAATAAGAAAAGGAAAACTTGTGACTTTGGATTGTGCATTGTGATGCATTTAGTTGTCGTTAACTTAGATAACGCATTTTTCTCAAGAGTTGTTGCAATATTATAAAAGTAGAAAACATTTCTAATTTATGAATGACAAAGAGCTAACTTTTAAAAATTACCCGGAACACTCTGTGGCATCAATTTGGGGTTTTCCCCCTCCTCTCTCTCTTATTGCCTTTGTGATGTGATTCTAATCCGAATGGACTGGGAACACTTAGAAAGTTGCCCAAGATATGCCTAAGGGATGCTAGATTTGATTAGTGTAAACCGCGACCCGCTATCTATAAAGAAATAGGAACCTTGGTATAAGAACGCCACAACCAACTACACCAAAATTGGTTGATAAGTTTAGTTCGAACGCCACAAGTTGATAAGTTCATTGAACGCCACAACTTGATAAGTTCGTTGAATGTCACAAGTTTCTGAAGAAAACTTGATAAGTTCTAAGTTCCCAAAAAACCCAAAGATGAGATGAACTCACAATCAAAAATTACTCATAGCTTGTTTCAAAATAGTACATAAGATGCCTATTTATAGGCTACAATAAGTTTTAAAAAAAATCCTAGAGATCCTAGTCTAAAAGAAATAAATATTAATTTTGACTTTCTAACTTCTAGACCAGACTAATAAAATTCTACATTTTAATATATTAATTACACACCATTCTAGATGATTTATGGGTTAAATAAAAGACACATTGGAATGGTATATTGACCAAGTGTTAGAATGAGTAGATTCTTGCATCTTGAGTTGGCTTTCAAAAATTCATTAAATTCTTCTTTTGATTGAATTTTCAGCCATGACTTTTCATCCTCCAATGCCTCAAAATGGATGATTGACCATTGAATTTGAAGTCTTCAACACTTGACTACTTTAATAATTGTTGGCTGGAATCTGGACCATCTTTAGGACCAAAATTCATATTTGACATGGATCAAATGCACTCTTGAACTTGGACCGTCACTCCATTGAATTGAATGGGAACTTGGGGCCAAGTTCATATCTCTGGCCGCAAAGTTCGCATATTTGGTTCCGAGTTCACATCTTTGAGCCTCCAAATTCGCATCTTTGGCTCCGAATTCACATTTTTGAGTCAAGTCCGAAACTTGGACTCCAAGTTCACATCTTTGGCTCCGAATTCGCAACTTTGAGCTCCAAGTTCCCATCTCTGAGTTGAGATCACATCACTTTGTTTCTCATTCATTATTAAGTTTTGCCTTGGCTAGTGGAAAAATGAATTTTCTCAGATGACCTAAAAATGAACCCAAACCGATAAAGTTTTCAATTTTTGTTTTGTCGAAACTAAAGGCATTATATACCTATACATTAAACATAGGAACTCATTGGTTTAACATAAGGTAATTACTTGACTGAACTTGCTTGTTTGACTATTGGTGCGTAAATATAAAGATCATACAATTCTTAATTGATTATGATAGTATCTTAGATGACCTATGATGTGTATAGGTTCAGCTCGCGGAGTATCCAGTCAAGGACCGAAGTTCCGGATCTTAGAGCCAGAGATCAGATCCCAAACAAGTGAAGTTCCGGACTTTAGAGCCAAAGGTTGGGACCTTCGTGTGAAAGCCGGACCTTAGAGCCAAAGGCTAGGACCTTCGTGTGAAAGTCGAACCTTAGAGCCAAAGGCCTGGACCTTCGTGACACTTGTAATAGCGTAACCTCCACTTAACTTTGAAACTCTACATCCATAAGCCAGTCGTGATAACACACTGAAATCACACTAAGCGAATGGGACTTTTGAAACCCAAGTTACGAGGTGGGAACTCAGCTGAATAGTATTTATCCATAAGCACGTAACTACAACGTACGATTGTGGAATGTGCATTGCAACATGCAGTCGACAGTTATAACTGTAATCCCCATATCCATCCACAATGGCAAATCCCACTAACGGCGGGATAAGGTAGATAAAACCAGAAAGGACGACCAAGTATGGATCATCTTGAGACTACTAAAAAATTACTAAACTTCAACCAAAGAACTGACTGAGGCATCAGAAAGTCTACCCCAGAAAACCATTCTGAGATCTTTTTTGCAAGGATATCCATTGTTGGACACCGGAAGAGTCTTGAATTGTGATAGTAGAATCAGATCGTTACCAAGTTGCGTATTTCAACTTCATTAAGTGGCGCCGTCTATAGGAACTAATTTCTTGATTTCTAAAGTAGTATTCGCAATTTTTCTTCTTATTTTGATCCATATTGAAATGGTAGATACTAGATCTGGAGGTCGGAGAGCCGCTGAATGGACTAGCCAAGGAGGAGTGCATTCAAGACCTAAGGCAGAGAATCCATTACACCTGGCCGGAATTCCTGAACGATCATAACATCACTCTAATCATGAATGCGGACACTCTCAACATACATCTCCAAACCAAGACATGTCATTGACACGAAAACAAAAAGAAGATGATGAGAGGGCTTTCGCTAAGTTACATCGGGTGCAGCTTGAAAAGTTCTACAGAGCTAGACATCACTCGCGCCTCTTTGGGGATAAGCCCAAACATGGCAACTGTGAGAAGAGCAGACAGAAAAGAAATGATGATAAGGGTGAAGCCAACACTTCTCATGCTGATAACAATTATGAGAATGAGCATTCTAAGGTTAAGCCTAAACATAACCCTAAACATCCTCGACATAAGGATTTCCGTTCAATCAGTAATCCAGTAGTAGACGATATATATGGCTTGTTGGGGTCAAATGATAAAGGAGATGCTCTCTCACCGTTTATGCCTGGTATTATTCAATATCCAACTCCGACTAGATTTAAAATACTCGACGGAATCCCATCTTATGAGGGGGACACTAACCCCCTAGATTTCTTGTCACAATTTAAGTACAGGATCATTTTCAAAAATGCTCTGATGGAGATTATGTGCAAGGCATTCTCTATCTATTTGAGTGGGAAAACACGAGTGTGGATTGATGGCCTACCCCGTAACAGTATTTCTTCATTCAGGCGGTTGGCTCAACTTTTTCATACCCACTTTTTTTAGAGGAAAAAATTCCATAAGACTGCCATAGATCTGATGAATCTCAAACAAGGGAAGGACACATCCCTTAAGTCACATGTAGAAAGATTCAACGATAAGAGCTTACAAGTAGCTAATAAAATAGATCAATTGGTAATCTCAATCTTCATGAATGGTTTGAACCCAGAACCATTTATACAAAATTGGTTCGAGACACCCCAGTTCACCCTCAAACACTTTGGAAGATGGTGGAAAGCTACACCAAAGGGGAAGAAACTAATCGAAAGAAGAGGAAAAATGAGAAATATGAAAAAAAAGCATCAGGATGATGCTAAAGGAAAGAATCCCCCGAAGAGCACCTTTGACAAGCTGAATTACAACAGAGGTCGGGTGGAACCTTAGGTCCAAGAGAAAAATTTAGCACCACCGACAAAAAGCCACATTGAGATTCTAACAATACACGAAGATCTCCTTTGGTCTCAAGTACCTTTAACTGCAACGTCACATAAAATACCTCGTCAGCTCTGGTGTACTTTCCACAATGATCACGGGCATAACACTAAAAATTGTAAAGACCTCAATAAGGAAATAAAAGATTACATCCGCAATGGAATGCTTGGTCAGTACGTTCAATGGTGGCATTCAAAAAACCAACCCCAATTTGAAGGTTGGGGAGGTGGTTATCATGCTGGAGGACGAGATGGAAGACAAGGGGGCCGAGGCCATCCCTCACACCAACTTGATTACCTGCAGAGATAGGATCATTCCATTAATAAGCCATATCAGCCATATCAAAATAATCCTTCGCAACAGTTAGCACCTCAACCTTAACCTAATGACAACCGTAATATTACCGGTGTTATTCACACAATATTTGGAGGCTATGCAGAAGGCCAATCACAATCAGCAATTAAAGCTAATGCTAGAAGGATTCCCCCCAAGAGCTGGTTAATAAATGTTTCAAACCTTCCGAAGTTATTTCTTTTTTGGAGGAGAATGCAGTTCCTACTATTAACCCGCATAATGATGCACTAATTATTAAAGCTATAGTTGCGAACAAAAAGTGCATCGGGTCTATGTTGATGATGGGAGTGCAATCGATGTCCTATATATAGATTGTTTTTGCAAGTTGAGGATCGACTTCGCAGCCCTGAAGCCATCAAGCATGCCCTTAATAACATTCACTCATGAAGTTGTTCATCCAGTAGAGCTAATCACACTCACGGTCACAATGAGAGACTACCCCAAGGACAAGACCATCATTACAGATTTCTACATTGTAAATGCTCCATCCCCCTTTAACACAATAATCGAAAAATCATGGATAAACAAGGCTAAACCCATCTGGTCTTCTTATCATCTGGTCATGAAGTTCCCACCGGAGCATGGAATAGCTTCAATTTGAGGGGATCAATACATTGCAAGAGAGCGCTATTAAGGGTAGGAATACTTTGACAAAAAGGGTACATGCCATCCAAGCTGCAGAAATACCACTAACTGAAATCGAGGTAACACCTCGGGAGAGTATGAGCAAAGGTGCGGAGGGTCCCTCCGCAAGTTTTGGGAACACCAAGTTTGCACCTTAGAGATCCAATATGCTGCTTCTAGGCACTCTAAGGTTACACCTCAGAGTCTCAAAGATGCCAAAACAAGGACAACCTCGATTGAATCCTGCGAGATTATTGAAGAGATACAAGAGGTTGCCCTTGATGACAATCATCCAGACAGAACAGTCAAGGTGGGATCCACGCTCCCTACAGAGATTAAAGATCACATTATTCATCTTCTTCGTAAATATAAAAAGGATTTCGCTTAGGGTCTTGAAGATATGCTAGGAATTTCATCATCCATAATGACGCATAAGCTCAACATTGATCTTATAGTAAAACCCATACAACAAAAAAAAAAGAGATCTTTAGCACCAGATAGGAACACAGTTGTCAACGAGAAAGTAAAAAAACTACTCCAGTCTGATATCGTCAAAGAGGTATTTTATCCGACTAGGCTATCTAATCCTGTGTTGGTTAAAAATTCAGATGATATTTGCTGAATGTGCACTGAGTATACTGATCTCAACAAGTATTGTCCAAAAGACTGTTAACCCCTTGCCGGTGATTGATCAAAAAGTCGAAACTATCTCAAGATATGAGATTTTTATGTTCCTTGATGCCTACAAAAGCTACCATCAGATCTTAATGAACGAAGAGGATGCCAAAAAGATAGCCTTCATCATATAGATGGGGATTTTTTGCTACACTAAATGCCCTTTGGTCTAAAGAATGCAAATGCAACCTACCAGCGTCTGGTTAATCAGGTATTTTCTAATCAAATTGGCAAAAATTTGGAAGTATATGTGGATCACATGGTGATTAAATTGAGGAAAAGTGAGAATGCACCTAAGGATTTGAAAGAAACCTTACAATCCATGATGAAAGTGGGAGTGTGTCTGAACCCCAAGAAATGCACCTTCGAGGCAGGATTGGGAAAATTCCTAGGTTTCATGGTTTACAGAAATGGAATTGAAACCAATTTGGATAAGATAAAAGCCATTACAGAGATGGCACCGCCTAAAACAAGTTCCTGTCAAGCTCTGCAAACCGGAGTCTTCCTTTCTTTCAGACTTTGAGAGAGACTAAGAACTTCAAGTGGACTAAAGACTGTCAAAAGGCATTTGAGGAATTGAAAAGGCATCTAGCAAGCTTGCTAGCTCTTACGGTACCTCTACTAGGAGAGATTTTATATTTATATTTGGCATCCTCAAATAATACTGTCAATGCGATGCTCATTCGTGATGTTGACAACGTGCAAAAGCCTGTCTATTAAGTCAATCGCGCACTTCAAAGGGCGGAGACAAGATATCTTCCAACTGAAAAGAAAGTCCTGGCCTTGGTTCATGCTGCTCAGAGACTGAGTTCTTACTTTCAGGCTCATCCCATATGTGTCCTCACCAATCAGCCTATCAAACAGATACTGTTCAAACCAAAAGCTTCTGGACGGTTGGCGAAGTGGGCTATCGAGTTGGGGGAACACGACATCCAATATCAACCTTAACAGCTTATAAAAGCAAAAGCCCTCGCATACTTTATAACTAAGATGCCTACCTCAAAAACCCTGGAAGCCAACTCCTTACAGTCGCCCAAAAGCAAAGAGAAAGAAGTGGGCAACCCTAAAGCCTGGGTATTGTCTATAGATGGGGCTTCAAACGAGGATGGCAACGGAGTAGGGCTATTACTACGAAGTTCTGAAGGGGTACAGGTCACATACGCCTTGCGTTTTGATTTTAGGGCGACCAACAACGAAATTGAGTGAGAAGCCTTAATTACAAGATTAAAGTTAGCTCAAAAGATGAAAGCAAGAAAGGTGTGCGCGTATAGTGACCCTCAAATCATCGTCAATCAAGTCCAAGGCTCCTATGAGGCTAAGAAACCTCAAATGAGAAAATATCTCGATAAGGTACGCTATTTCAATCATTCTTTCGATAGTTTCAAGGTTGGCAAATTCCCAAGTCCAAGAACAAAAGAGATGATGCTCTCAGCAAGTTGGCATCTTCCACCTTCTCTTATCTCCCTACCAAAGTACTGAAGAAAAGGCCATGATGGCCATAGAAGAGTTGGGAGATAATTGGATGACTCTCGTTTGGAGATATATATAGAATGGGAAACTACCGGATAATAAGAACGAGGCAAGAAGACTGAAGCTGAAGGCACCTCGCTACGTCGTACAAAACAGGATCCTTTATAAGCAATCATATTTACAACCTTTGCTCAGATGTGTTGGGCCTCAACAGGCTAATTACACACTCTAAGAAGTGCACCTTGGATCCTATGGAAGCCACATAGGGCCTCGCATACTAGCAAAAAAGATCATCCGATGGGGCTATTACTGGCCAACAATGTTCAAAAATGCTAATGACTTCGTTCACAAATGTGTCAATGCTAACTTCACGCTCCTATAGTAAGATGGCCTCAGATGGAAATGATTAACATTGAGTTTATGGCCTTTTACACAATGAGGAATTGATATCCTCGAGCTTTCTGAGGCTTGGGGCGGCAGAAGTTCTTAATAGTTGCTATCGACTATTTCACCAAGTGGGTGGAAAATTTGAACCTCAGCTCGATCACTAGAAAAATGTTCTAATGTTTATATGGAGCAAGATCGTTTGCAAGTTTGTTATTACTTATGTGATTATCTTAGATAATGGGAAAATTTGCAAACAACCCTTAGATCACAGGTGCAAAGAGTTTGGATCAAGCAATTTTACCTCTATTGTGCATCCACGAGCCAATGGTCAAGTAAAGGTCTGTTGCACCATTCTACACTGAAAACTTCGGTTGGATAAATGAAAAGGGATCGGGTGGAAAATCTCTAAAATGTTATGTGGGCTTACCGCACTACACCTTAGATAGCAATAGACGAGACTCCTTATAACCTCACATACGGCTCAGAAGCTGTAATCCCAGCGGAGATCGGAATTCCAAGTCCCCAAGTAGTGGCTTTTAATGTTGAAGCCAATAAAGAAGATATCTAGCTTAACCTGGATTTGTTAGAAGAGTGCAGCGATATAAATAGGATATGGCAAGATACTACAATGAACGAGTGAAGATTAACAATTTGCTCTAGGAGATCTAGTCTTACGCAAGAACGAAGCAACCTAAGCTCAAAAACTTGGCAAGTTGAAAGATAATTGGGAAGGACCTTACAAAGTCATCAATGTATCAAGATCTAGAAGTTATCGGCTAGCCATGATGGAGGGGAATTTATTATCCTGAGGCTGGCATGTTAGCAATTTAAAATGCTTTTATGTCTAGACATCTTTTTTGTTAAATAAAATATTCTTTTGCTCTTCTTAAATCAAGTAGCGAAACTACGACTTCCCTGAACTCAGTTCAAGGTGGTGAAACTACCTTGCAAAGTTGTAAATCAAGGAATCCACGTGTAACCTCGATTCAACTGAGTTTAGCTGCGAACTCCATAACATCCTAAGAGGATGAGGAGATGTAAACATCCATATGGGTGTAAAAAGAGGAACATCCTACGGGTTACCAAAAAAATTATTTCCAAAAGTTCCCAAACATCCTAAGGGGTGAGGGACATTCGCCTCAAAGTTCCCAAATATCCTAAAAGGTGGGGATCTTTGCCTTAAAGTTCCCAAACACCCTAAAGGGTGAGGACTTTCGCTTCAAAGGCCCCAAACATCCTATGAGGTAGGGATCCTTGCCCCAAAGGTCCCAAATATTGGGACGTTTGACTCAAAGATCTCCACTACTCTACAGGGGACAGTTTTAGTTATTTTATTACATAACAAAACACGAACAGACAACACTTATACTTTTTCTTTACCCTTTCTCTTTTCTTCTTCATACTTAGTCCTCTCTTGCAGGTATTTATTAAATACTGCTTCTTTACCCCCGTACGCAACGGTGTCTGTTTGACCTTGTTGAGCTATAAGCTCCAATTCTTCCATCATAACATCCACGGGATCTTTGTCTAAAGATGCCATTTCAAACCTACCCCTTTCAGACAAGTCTCCATCTCTGTGATCTTTGACCTCCAAGTCTTACACTCAAACTGCAACTCCAAGATCTGCTGCTTGTATGGTTTCAGTACCCCGTGGAGATTTTATACCTCTTGGTGCTCCTTATTAACCTCATTGGTTAAGGTGCGGACCGTTTCATCCTTTCCTTTAAGCTCAGAGGTAAGCCTTTCAACCTCTGCTGAAAGCTTGGCAACTTTTTATCTATTCACTTCATTTTCTACAAATATTGAATCCCCTAGTTCCTTTTGCTGCTGTACCATGTCTTCATTAAGACAATGATTTCGGTACTCCAAGTATATCACGTGATTTTGGAGGTCCTTATTCTCCTCTCTTAATTGAGAGATGGTTTCTTGAAGTTCGGCATGTGCAACTTCAAAAGCCTTAACTTTATCATGCAAATTACTAACGATAGCTTTCGTTTGTAATAACAGATCTTGATATAAAAAAATAAAAAGGAAAATTTTTCTTAGTACTTTGTCCATCCAACAACCAATCACGAGTTATCCTTACAAACCACTAGTAAATTTAAGGAAAAAAAACATAATAAGCCTAAGAACTAGTCTCATCTTGGTTTCCACCACCCTGTACTGAGGTCCCAGCCTAGGTCTGATCATTTGAAGCTTCACATGCTACAATCTGAAGGTCAGGATCTTCATCCACCGCACAAGCACTCAGCTCTTCTAGAGTCATGGGGAAGCTACAAAAAGCCAGAAGCTACAAGAAGCCAAATGCTTCAATAATGTAAAGGAGCTATCGAACCCCTTCACAGCATCTATATACGTTTTGGTAGCCCTCGCCTCAGCTTCAAGATCATAACCAAGCAATTCCTCCAACTTTAATGAAGGATAACTTTTCTGAATCTCAATGCCTGCTTCATGTCTTCCATCCTTTCCTGCAGCACTAGATAAAATCACAGCAAACTCACCAAAGTCCTGTGTATGAAAAACCTTTTTTACTAGCAGCTTGGCGAAATCCCCCTGTGCAATGTTTGTGCACCTTTGAATCTCTTTTTCCACTCATCACCCTTTTTCATTCTAATTTGATGGTAATCACTTTTCAAATCAATTTTGGAAAAAATACTTGAACCATATAACTCATCAAGCAAATCATCTAATCGAGCAATAGGCTGGCGATACTTTACCGTTATGTTGTTCATAACACGACAATCTATACACATTCTCCACGATCCATCTTTCTTGGCACCAACAGAATTGGTACAGCACATGAGCTCATACTTTCCCAAATCCATCCTTTATCCAACAAGTTTTCAACTTGTTTTTGAAACTCTTTGGTTTCTTCGGGACTCATTCTATAGATAGGCTTGTTTGGAATTGATACTCTCGGAACAAATTTGATTTGATGTTCAATATCACAAAGTGGTGGTAATCCTTTTGGAACTTCTTCGGAAAATATATCTTCAAATTCCTGCAAAATAGAAACAATGCTGCTCAGTAATTCACCGACCAATTCATTAGTAGTCAAATGAGCTTCCTTATACAAAATAAGTACCAAAAGTGATTGAAAATTTACAGCACTCCTGATCCCACTTTTTTTTACAAATACACAAAATTTTTCTTTTTTTTTCACTCAAGATAAGTGTTTCTTTCCCCTTCTTTTTGCTCTTTTTCCTTTCACTCAACTCTTTCTTTTCACTCAAACTCTCTTCATTTTCTTTTTTCTCACTCACTTTCTTTTGCTCAGATTCTTTTTTGCATCTGTTTGTAACCTCAGTTGATCTTCATAGATTTGACTAGGAGTCATAGGTACAAGAGTTACATTTCTTTGATTATGAACAAAAGAGTACTTGTTTGTAAAACCATTATGACTAACTCTTCTATCATATTGCCAGGCCTTCCCAACAACAAATGGATTGCTTGCATAGAACCACATCACAAATAACCTCATCTTCATATTTCCCAATGCGAAATGGTACCTTTACTTGCTTGGAAACACAAACTTCTCCACAATCACTAACCCATTGGAGTTTATATGGCTTTAGGTGCTTTGTTGTAGGCAATCCTAACTTTTCAACCATAGAGACACTAGCCACGTTTGTACAACTTCCACCATCAATTATAACACTACATACCTTCCCCATTAACACAGCATCTTGTGTGGAAAAGGTTCTTTCTTTGTGCCTCGTCATCATCCTTGACTTACATATTAAGGATTCGCCTCATAACCAACAATTTACCATGGACTGGTAACTCCTCCTTACTGGAATGGTAAGACATTTTGGAAATCCTACAATCAATATCCCCACAAATAATATTCACTTCACTCACACTCAATATTTTTTTTTCACAAACGAGGTTTATACTCGTTACCCCTTTTAAGGTTCTTATTGAACTCACTTGAACAATTATCAAGTTAGAGTGTGACTTTCACAACTAAAACTTATCAAACAATTTTTGTGTTCTTGATTTTGAAATTGAATATACCAAGGAATAATAGGATATGACAACTTGAAAGATAGATGAAAAGAACAATGAACTAGATGAACAATGGAATTTTATCCATGGTTGATTGAAAAGAACTTTGTTGATGAATCTTTTGGCAACCTGGATCACAAGAGAAAGAATATTAGATCTCAAAGAAATCACAACTTTAAGAAATGAAATTTTTTTTAGTATCCTCTTCTTCTTCTCTTTTTTTTCAAGTTTTTTTTTTTTAATATTTGGCTGGCACTTTTTTTTCGGCCTCTTTTTTTTTTTAAGAATAAAGTAAAAAAGAAGTGGAGATGAGAAAGTGACTCTTTAAATCCTAAACTCACTGCTAGGAATCCTATCCAACCTATGACAAAACCCGTTAACAAAAATGTGAATATTGAATTATAAAATCAAAACCCACTGCTAGGAACCTTTTCCAACCTGTGACAAAACCCAGTAACCAAAATGTGAATCTTGATTTTCAAGAAAGTCAAGAATAAGAAAGGATAAAATCAAAAAGGAAAACAAAAGATATGCAACCCTTAGAAATGGCTCTGATACCAAATGATGTGAATCCAATCCGAATGACTGGAAACATTTAGAAAGTTGCCCAAGATATATCTAAAGGATGCTAGTTTAGGTTGGTGTAAACCATGATCCGCTATCTTTAATTCTGTACATAATTCTAATCCTTCTTTTTTAATAAAAGCAAATAATTGACCAAAAGATATTGTGTTGAAATCTATGCAATCATTTCCTAACTCTTTTTGTAATTTAGATATTATTCTTTGCGAAAATAAAGTTGGTAATCCTGTAATGAATTTTTCTTTCCAAAAAGGAGAATTAGCATCGTTTCTTTTTAATACTTGAGTGAGAAATACATCTTTATACCATCTAAAATCTGACAAAGTTGGACATCTTAAATTACTTAACATAATCTTTGAACTAGCTAAAGTCTCTTTTGGGTTACCTATGAAATGAACTGAAATTGTAACTATCTATTGATCTACTGCCTCTGATTGATTTTCTGTAACAAATGTTTTAGTTCCATCTGCATTTGTTTTCTCTACTTCTACTTCTGTTGAATGATTTAATATTTGTTGTTTTCTTTCTAAAGTTAGCAAATTATCCCACCAATTTTTTAATTGTCCTGAAAATCCTACTATTAATGCTGTTGCAGTATTAATTTCTGTTAATCCTAATGTTTTGTAGGCCGTCTTAGCCATTCCCATTTCTTGCAATGTATTTAATATTTCATATTCTGATTTTCCATCTATATTCCATTCATAGACAGAATGTCCATCATATGAACTTGTTTTGAATTGTTTTCTTTCTTCATATTGAATATCTGGGGGAGTAAGTCTAGGGTAATAATTTCTTGTATTCATTGAATTCCAATTTCTATAATTTTTCTACCTTTTTATTCTATTGATTTCTACTTCTGAATTATCTCTAAATTCTTGTTCTAGATTATTAATCTTTTTTATCTCTGAATTATTTGAATCTTTACTTGAATTATCATCTAATTCTGATTCTGTCATTTTTCTTTCTGTTTCTAAACAATTAATTCTATTTTCTGAAGTACTAGCTTTATCAGCTTGAATACTTTGAGTTATTCTATTTATTAGACTATTTTGCATTTTATTTCTAATTAGATCTTTCTCTAATTCATGAGAAACACTTCTTATTTTGAAATGAGGACTAGCTATTTCATTTGGAAATTTAGGGGTTTCCTTAGGAATTGAATCTACAGATGTTCTACTTGATTAGCTATAGTATGCAATATCTGATTTGAATAATTACTTTGTTGATAAACTTTTTTAATATCATCTAATACAACATTTGAATTTCCATCTTCTCTACCTATCTTAAAAGGACTAGCTTCTATTTCCTGTTGGTCAACTTGAATTTTTACAGGTTGTAAGGGTGGATGGATTGAAGTAATAACTTGACTATCATTAATTTTCCATTTTCTATACAAATTACTTTGAACATTAATATAACTTTCTTTGAAAACATTGGAAATACCTTCATTTCTTGAAAACCAATATTCTAACCATCAAAGTAAAAGAATATTACATTTCATCTTTTTTATATAAGAAATCCATTCTTCTTTTAATTTTTCTTGAATAACTTCATTTAATGCTAAAACCAAAATTTTCTTTTACTATTTTCATTTTCAAAACCTCATTTAAATATTCAAAATATATTTGAAATTCTTTCTTTTCAAAAGTAATAACATTAATTCCCATTTGTGACCTTGTAGGTGACATAGGGGGTGAAATGACTATTTCTGGAATAGGAGATTTGAAAACATACTTTGAGGGATTTTCTGATACTATCGATGGTGATGGTTCAGAAAATGATCTTCTAGGTAAATTGAAATTATTTGAAGAACTTGTTCCTTCTCTGAATGAATTAAATCTTAATAAAATTGTTCCATCTTCTTTTTCTATAATATTATTAATTTCTCTTCTAATTATGTTTCTTGAAGGTTGAGCATTCTGAATTTCAAATTGTTCAGGAATCGTAATTTTGTTCCATTTTAATCTTTTAGGAATAAAAACTGTTAGATTGTCAGCTTCTACATGTAATAAAACTGTTTCTTCTTTTGAAGTCGGTAACATGTTGAATCTAGTATTTATTTGAGAATTCATTAACCTAAAATAAACTCTATAAATAATTGTAAATTTTTTGCAAAATTGTTAAAATTCATCACCTTGTAAATGAATATCTAATACTAATGAATCTAGTATTAATGGATCTGTTAGGTCAACAGAAAAGTTTGGACAACAATTGAAATATATTGGACCATTACAAACATTAGTTTGAATCATACTTAATAAAGAAATTTTGTATCTTTTTAATCTTTTATCTCTTAATGCTAAATAAATTGGAGCATCTACACCTATGTGTACTAACGGTTTAATTGCTACTTGAATCATACCATAATGAATATATCTATAACCTTTGTTTATATATTTTTTAATTGAAACTTTATTTAATAAAGGAATTGTTTGAAATTCTTCTTGTAAAGAAATTGTTTCTTCATGAGTTTTAATTGAAAAAGCAGTTTTGAAATCTAAAGAACCTATCTTATAGGATATCTGTACTTGATTAAGGATAAGTCTGAGTCTCTTGAGAAATTCAAGATATTTCGGACTGAAGTCGAGACAGTTGGGAAAAGTTATCAAAGTCATGAGGTCTGATAGGGGTGGTGAACATTATGGTTGGCATGGCAATGTTGGACTACTTAAAGAGCCATCTGCCAAATACCTAGAAAGTGCAGGATTATAGCTTAATTCACCATGCTTGGATCTGAACAAAGCGATGTGGCGAAAGGCGAAATTGCACCCTTATGGACATGATGAGAAGTATGGTAAGTAGGAGTAATTTGCCTGAGTTATTATAGGGAGAAGCCTTGAAAACGGATCTCTACATTCTAAATAAACTTTCTACCAAAACCGTTCCATTAACATCATTTGAGTTATGGATGGGACGTAAACCTAGTTTAAACCATCTTAGAGTTTGGGGTATCCTACAGAGGTAAGGTTGTATAATCCAACATTAAGTAAGTTGGAATCCAAAACAACCAGGTGTTATTTTGTATCCTATCCAGATTATTCAAAGGGATTCAAATTTTATAATCCAAATGGAGGTACAATAATTGTAGAATCACAAACAGCTAAGTTTTTGGAACTGGATGTGGCCAAAAAGAATACTTGTTCTCATACCAGTAAGGATGGTAGTGTGATAGAGACCATTACGTCACGTTCTCTACCTGTATAGACTATTATGAAGCCTTACATATCACGCCCTAATTCAGTGGGAGTTGAGGATAATGTCATTGAGCCTATGCCTAATGATACTCCTCAACCTCATCAAGAATTGAATGAGACTGTGATAGCCCTACTCAGGAGGTCTACTAGAGAAAAACGGTCTACTATACCACTGGACTACATGGTCTATCTTGGAGAGCATGATTATGAAATTGGCTGCGTGATAGATTCAATAACTTATACAAAGGCTGTTTCTTGTCCTCAATCAGGTATGTGGATGAATACCATGAATGATGAATGCAATATATGAAAAAATAAAGATGTCTGGAACTTGTTGAGTTACCTAAGGGTTGCAAGTTCATTAGTTGTAAATGGGTATATAAGACCAAAAAGGACTCTAAAGGAAAGATAGAAAAGTTTAAAACCAAATTGGTAGCCAAGGGATTCACTCATAGGGAATGAATAGACTATGAAGTAACATTGTCTCTGGTCTCTTCTAAAGATTCTTTTAGAGTGATCATGGCATTAGTAGCTCATCTGGATTTGGAGCTACGCCAAATGGATGCTAAAACAACTTTTCTAAATGGAGACCTTGATGAGTAGGTCTATATAGTTTAACCCGAAAGTTTTTGCAGTTGATGATTCAAGAGAGCTTGTGTGTAAATTTAAAAAGTCTATTTATGAATTTAAACAAGCTTCTAGACAATGGTACTTAAAGTTTCATAGAATTGTAACATCAACTAGTTTTGTTGAAAATAAGGTAGGTTAGTATGTATATAGCAAGGTCAGTGAGAGGAATTTCATTCTTCTTATATCATATGTAGATGATACTTTGCTTGTTAGTAATGATCTCAGCTTGTTGCATGAGACAAAGCAAATATTGTCATATAGTTTTGATATGAAAGACCTTGGTGAGCCGTCATCTGTCCTTGGCATAGAGATCCATAGGGATCGTTCTCGCCAGTTGTTGGGTTTATCTCAGAGGGTTTACATAAACTGTATTCTGGAACTATTCAGTATGCAGGAATGCAAGTCGGGAATTGCTCTCGTCATCAAGGGTGATAAACTGAATAAGTCCCAGTGTCCTCATACAGATGTTGAGAAAACCAATATGAAAGACGTACCTTATACTAGTACACTTGGGAGCATTATGTATGCTCAAATATGTACTAGATCAGACGTTGTTTTTGCAACTGATCTTCTGGGCAAATATCAGGCAAACTCAGACATGATCATTGGGTAGCTGCCAAGGAAGTTTTAAGGTACTTAAAGAGGACAAAAGACTACATGCTGACAAATAGATATGTTTAGGATCTTGAGCTAGTAGAGTATACAGATGCATACTTTGCTAGCTGTAAGGATGACAAAAAATCAACATTTGGTTATGTCTTTAAATTAACAGATGTTGCAGTGTCTTGGAAAGTGAGAAACAAAAGACATTTTAGTCTTCCAGTATCTAGGCGGAGTAAATAACATACTTTACAATTACTACTTAAGTTGTTTAGCTCCGTAATCTCATAAAAGAGTTAGTTGTATTTGATTTTGTGAATAGACCCATACAGTAGTATTGTGACTATAATTCAGCAGTATTATTGATTAATACTCATAAGGGTCTCAAGGGGTCTAAATATATAGAGATCAAACACTTGATTATTAAAGAAATAGTACAGAATGGTGATATAACAGTAGAGCATATCTTACAGATGATATAGTTGCAAGCTCACTAACAAACGGACTTTGCCTATGTGTGTTAGAAAGACATATCGAAAGTATGGGCTTAGTTGCATCATGGGATGCTATAGTTTAGTGGGAGTTGCATGTTATATATGCTCATAAAGTTTTTATCTGTATTTTGTTGCATGTAGTGACATTTTTGATATGTGTATTCACATTTGAATTCAATAAAGTTTGATCAATTTTCTGGTTATATGCTGAATACATGTATATAAAGTGAAAGTCTCAAGGAATTGTGTAAACTTTGAGCACAGACTAAAAGGGCATACAGTTATTAGTCTGGGATATATGTCTTGTACATATAAAGTTATGTTAACAATAAAGATAAGACATATGGAAGTTCATTGGAACTATAAAGTTATTCTCTAGTGGCACATAAAGGTTTTGTGACACTTAAGGAGAGGGAATAGGAACTGACAAAGTGGCTAACACATAAAGTTTGACTCTATATGAGGTGTTATTAGGTTTGCCACACTTCCGCATTGAATCCATATCAGTAGAGTTAATAACATTTGTGATCATGGATGGCTCTGTGTGATTACATGTAGTTACTGCCATGGTTCGGTATTGAAGACTCTATGAGATAGGATTGACTATTAAAAGTAATCTCTAAACCAACATACAGGTGCACATTAAAGAACAGCTTTAATTAATATTCACCCAAGTGGAAGAAGGTTTTTCTATATGTGGGCTTATATTAATTAATGTTGTTTTGGGCTTGGTTTAATAAAGTTAGATATAAAGGCTTTTAATTAGTCTAATGTGGGATTGGCTGGTGTGGGCTGTAGTTAGCCTAGCCCGTGATGAGGGGGTTAGGGTTTAACTTTAAATATCAGTTAGGTTCCTTCCTCTAGCCCTAATCTTTAGAAACATTTTCTACTCATAAGGTTAAGAGAGAAAGAGGCACACTCATCAAAGCCAGTTCATACAGGAGGTCATAGAAGTGAAGAACATAGCCAGGATCCATCATACTTCCGCATACAGTTATGGATCAAAAGTCTGGTACACGATTCTTTACTTCTGTTTATATTCTAATCATGTATATATTTAATCTTGGGTTTATGCTATTTATGTGCTAACAGTGGTTCCTCTACACCTAGGATACCAGAATATTGAACACCAACGGCAAAAGCACTCGTATAGTTTAGTGGTAAAAATGTGATTCGTTTTTAAGGATTTATCAATCTTTAGAATTGAAGAATTATAAAGTTCGTTAATTCTTCATAAACAAGGAATTGATGGGAAGTTTGTATTAGATAACAAGCCAATAGAACAAGTATCAAAAGTTCAAAATATTACAATAATTGAGAAAAGAGCTAATTCCAATGTGGAGTCCAATGCTCAAGGTCAAAATTAGAATTTTGAAAAGATAGATTATAAAAACTATGAAGTTGATTTTGTAAAGGAAGAATAAGAGATGATTGATTCAACAGAATAACAATAAGAAATTGAAATTGATAATATTGTAGAGAAGAATAAAATTGATGTTTTGATTGATGAAGAGATCATTGACTTGGAAACAAAATTAGGAACCATCAACAAGATTGAAGAAAATGAGTTTTTTGATCAAGAGAAAGAATGAAATACAAAATTTTCAAAATATAAATTTTCTTTCATATCAAAATTGAAGGTGACAATAAAGATTAATTACAGGTTGGTGTTGTATATTGTCGATACGGCAAAAGAGATTTCAAAATAAATTCAAGCTTGAGATGAAGTTGGAGCAACTTTCACTGCAATCTTGGTTTAAGGGATGTATTATTAGTATGTTAAACCAAACTTATTTAGAAAATTATATTTTGATTAGGATTTAGTGATTATTAGTTGAATTAGATTTGAATTATTTTAGAAAAATAATTTTTGTGTAGGATTTGATTATCAATTCCTAGTTGTTATTGACTAAATAAAGGTTCTATATAAAGAACCAAGATTATCAAATTTTTTTGTGAGGTTCAGAAAAATATAAGAGAAACTTTAGCAAAATTAGAGTTGTGAGGAGTAAGGATTACTTCATACTATTTATGCTGTTTTAAAGTGTAAGGTTTTTTCTTACTATATTGTTATGCTCCACATAAATTATTTTTTATTGTGTTTTGTTTTGTGATTTTTATACATAAGATTTGTATATCTTATGTAGTCAAATTCCAATAGATTTGGGGTTTTATTGAATCCTATAAATTGGACATGTTACTTAGGATTTTGTTGTACACAGAAAGAAAAATAAAACAGCCTCTATTTTGCAAAAAAAAATTGGCCGCTAGCTTTGTTGTAAAACTCAATTTGATTTGAAGGTTTTATTGGTGTGAGCCCCCTATAAATTGTTTACTTGCTTTGTTGGTTATTGCTCAAACCGTTAAAAAAAGCTTCCACCTTTGCAAATTATTTACTTTTGTTTATTAGATTCCTATGTTTATTTCACTTTTAAACTTACTAATAAAGTAATCCAAATTTTAAAGACAAGAAAATTAAATACAATATCTTAGAATTTTGAATCCTTACCAAAAGTTACTATTCTAATTACTTTTCCTCTAATTTTAACATAATGAAAATATTTCTAACTTTTAAAATTGTCTCATCTATTCTTTCTTTTTTTGTCTCTCACACTTCTCATCTCTTAAGTGCTACTCGTGTTGTATTTTATTTTGACTATTATTATTTTTAATTTATTTTATTTACCAAATTTTTTTACTTTCAAAATTTTTTTTGTTTAAATGCATAATTATTTAAAATTAAAAATTACGTAATTTTGATTTTTTTTCTCATTAGATTTTTAAAATGTGCCTTGATTTCAGCTTAAATTGAAACATATTCATTCTTTTGGCTTCAATTTATTGCTACATTATTAACATCATCATTGTTTTTTTTTTTAAAGGAAAATTGGAATCTGTTTGTACTTTTGTGGAACAATCTTCTCCATATTTTTGTTATATTTAGATTTCTTTAATTTTTATTTATCCTTTTAAATTTTTGTTTATTAGAGTAGAAACTTGCAATTGGATATTAATAAATAATTTTTTTTATTAACTACGAAGATATGTTTGGTACTTAGCATTATTATAAAGTTAATATCTCCTTTTTTGAGTTTAAATACTATTATACATTGCAATTAACAAAATTAAGAACTTTTCCTTTGATTAAAAGGCTAAAAAGAAAGTTGATTTTATAATGTTATTGGAAATAAGGAGAAAAATATGATGATAAATATACATGCTAAATTTAATAATATTTAGAATATATTTTGTGGTTAATTAGTCTAAATAAAACATATAAATGAGAATTATATTAACTTTTCTACTTATATTTCTATTATATTTAAACACAGATAAAGTTCCAAGATCTTCAGTATTAAATTCCTAGAGTTTAGATTCCTAAAAAAAAAAATTGAAAAAATCACTTTTGTAGAAATCATATTCGTAAATAACTTTACCTTGCTGCTAACTAAACGAAGCAAATATGGTATTAAATATAGTATTGTACGTGCCCAAAAAAGAAAGTATAACAACCTAATTTTGATTATAATTATTTTATTTCAAAAATAACGTAACCCTCAATTCATCAATTATTCCTCTCCTCTTCGTCAATTCAACTAAGTTGATATAGTCAGTAGGCAAAGTTGTACATGATAATCTTTTTGACACAATAAATACAACTACCATTTTATTGGGATAAAAACTGAACAAATGTTCATGAATATGGTCATCACAATGCACATGGCTAATGTGAACATAAGTGAGGGGAGGCTATAGATTCGGGTGAATGAAGTTAACGGTTTGTTTCGAGCGTACACTTAGATAGTATAATATTTGATGGTGTAAACTGAAAAGGCAAAAAGTAGTCAAATTTGCAGTTTCACAAAATACTTATTTAAAGTGGGTTCCAAAACTGATATGGGATCCTTCACCTATTTCTGGTATAGCTTATAGCCTTATAACGAGATGGTGATGGCAGGTATGTTGCTGTCATCATTTTCAATTCCAAAGTTATAAACCTTGATTGCTCATTATCATGGCTTTCGACATAGAAATATTTGGGGAAAATCAATTCCGAAAAACTTGAATAATACTAATGAATTAACCGTCAAAGAAATCCTAAACAACCTTATATAAGCCTAAAACACAACTCGTCTATAGTTAGGATACTAAAACACAATTCTACTAAGTTTAGGACACTCTAAATAAAATTCCTAAAATAAACTAAAATATCGAAAATAATAATAAAATAATTAAAAATTAGAAAACTCCAGGTAAACGATCCGGCAGCTGAAATCCATAAATGCGTCATGGCAAGCGATGAGTATTGATCCCCATATTGTTTCACTTCTAACGAGCAATTTGAGCGAAGCGAGGTCGTCAACCGGTCGCCAATTCTAGGCGCCACGCAGATTACGCGCTTCAATTGGACTTCTTCCTGTCAAATTGATCCATAAACGCAGCACTAATACATTCCACATCATTCTCCTCCACTTGAAGAAAACTCGCCCTCGAGTTAGAATCAGAATCCGGATACATCGGTTCCGTAGACTCATGGAATGGCGACAAATCAGCAACATTGAAAGTATTAGAAATGGCCATGCTACGTGGGAGGTCAATCACATAAGCATTGTCATTAATCTTCTTGGTGATAGTGTAAGGTCCATACTTCTTTGGTTGCAATTTACTGTAAGATCCCACTGGGAACCGCTCATTTCGAAGAAATACCATAACCTGATTTCCAACTTCAAACACTTGCTTTCGTCGGTGTTTGTCCGCGGCTGCTTTATACCTCTTATTAGCCTCCTCCAGTTTCTGCTTGACTTCATGATGCACCTCTACGACCTGTTGAGCCATATGACCGGCTGCTATACTTTTGTCGGTTTGCTTAGGCAGCTATACCAAATCCAGAGTATGTTGAGGCGCCTTTGTATACACAACAGAAAAAGGCAACATACCAGTAGAGCTATGAACCACATTATTATAAGCAAACTCTGCCTGCGATAAAGCTACGTCCCATTACTTCGGCTTATCCTTGCAAATACACCGAATCAAGTTACCCAGAGTTCTATTGACCACCTCTGTATGGCCATCAGTTTGTGGGTGAGCCGTACTATTGAAATTCAAAGACGAATCAAACAGCTTTCACAAAGTCCGCCAAAAATACCCTAGGAATTTGCTATCCCTATCAGAAGTAATAGATTTAGGAATGCCATGCAAGCGAACCACCTCCTCAAAGAACAATCGGGCCACACTTAAGGCATCAGAAGTTTTCCTACAAGGAATGAAATGTGTCATCTTGGAAAACCTATCAACCACAACGAAAACCGAATCTACTCCCGTTGGGTCCTTGGCAAACCAAGCACAAAATCCATGGACAGATCTTCCCATATATTTTCAGGAACAGGTAAAGGCATATATAGACCCATATTATTACATTGCCCCTTAGCAGTTTGGCAAATATAACACTTCTGCACATACCTGCTAACGTCTCTACGTAACTGAGGCTAATAGAATCGCTCCTTAACAGCAGTGATGGTTTTGTCACGGTCCAAATGTGCAGCTAGTCCTCCCTCATGTAAATCACGAACTACCTTCTCTCTCAACGAAGTCTGAGAAAGGCAAAGCTGATTGCCACACATCAAATACCCATCCTGCACATAAAATTCTCACACAGGTTGACCAGCAGCACATGACTCCCAAATTTGTCCAAAGTCAGCATCACCTGCATAACATTCTTTTATTTGCTCAAACCCCAGAATGTCTTGACTTAAGGTAATTAATAATCCAACTCTCCTACTCAATGCGTCAACCACCACATTATGCTCACCTGATTTGTGCCATAATCTGAAAGGGAACTTCTGCAAAAATTGACACCAATGTGCATGCATATCTTTGCTAATTATCTTCTGGCTCTTTAGATATTTCAAAGCTTCATGATCCGAATATAGCACAAACTCCTTCCCAAACAGATAATGTTCCCAGGTCTTTAAAGCCCTTACAACAGAATAAAATTCTTTGTCATAAGTACTCCATTTTTGCCTGGCGTCACTAAGCTTCTCACTGAAATAGCAAATAGGCCTACGCTCACGAGACAAAGCAGCTCCTACGCCCACACCACTAGCATCACAATCAACCTCAAACAGTTTATTAAAGTCTGGTAATGCAAGAACAGGTGCAGTACATAACTTCTCTTTTAATATAGCAAAGCTATTCGCTGTTTCTTCCCCCCATATAAATTTACCTTTCTTCAAGCACTCGGTAATTGGGGCGGCGATAGTACTGAAATTTTTAGTAAGGCGCCTATTAAAGGTAATCAACAGTGGAAGCTCGAACTTTAGAAAGCAGTCTTAGGGTCGGCCAATTTCTTATTGCTCTTACCTTTGCCTCATCCACCTCTATTCCTAGCGGTAATAATAAACCCCAAGCGACTTATTGGTTAGAAAACTGCACTTTTTAAGATTTATATAGAGCTTATTATTCTGCAAGGTTGTCAACACCTCCCTTAAGTGCATTAAATGACCCTCCTTAGTTTTGCTATAAATCAGGATATCGTCAAAATAAACTACAACAAATTTGCCAATGAAAGATTTCAAAACCTGGTTCATAAGCCTCATGAAGGTGCTTGGAGCATTGAAAGCCCGAACAGCATCACCAACCACTCATACAGTCCCTCCTTTGTCTTGAAAGCTGTCTTCCACTCGTCTCCCGGTCGTATGCGAATTTGATGATATCCATTATTCAAATCCAACTTTGTAAACCAGTTAGCTCCATACAACCTATCCAGCATAGCATCCAATCTAGGAATTGGGAATTTGTAACCCACGGTTATCTTATTAATAGCTCTACTATCCACGCACATCCTCCAACTCCTGTCTTTCTTAGGAGTTAATAGCGTCGGAACAGCACAAGGACTCATGCTATTTTGAACGTGCCCCTTTCGCAACAACTCCTCCACCTTTTCTTTTAGAATCTCGCTCTCTTTAGCACTCATCCTATAGTGCGGGAGATTGGGTAAACTAGCACCAGGAATTAAATCTATATGGCGATAAATATCGCGCATGGGAGGCAATCCATCTGGAATCTCATCGGGCATCAACTCTTTAAACTTCTCTAACAAAGGCTTAACAGCTTTAGGATACTCCTCCACTTGTAATTCAGCCCCAGCCTCTACGGTTTGCTTCACAATTAATACGTGAATTTGCCAAGTATCTGCAACTTCTGCTTCAAACTTCCTTGTGAGAGTAATGAAATTGTCACTTGCGGCCTGCTTACTTTTATTCTTTAAGGGCAGCAAGGTATATCTCACCCCATCTTTCACGAGGCTATACTGATTGACCCTTCCTGAATGCTGAGCATCTACATCAAATTGCCACGGCCTCCCAAACAACACATGACAGACATCCATATCCACCACATCACAATATATCTCATCACGATACTTACCAATGGTTAATGGTATTTTGCACCGCTCAATCACCTGAATACTCTCCACCCCAGATTTAATCCATCCTAACGTGTAGGGATTGGGATGCTTGTCCATAAGTATCCCCAACTTCTTTACTGTTTCTTTCCCGATAATATTTTCCATGCTCCCACTATCAATGACCACAGCAAAGATCTCACCCAAAATAGTGCATCGGGTTCGAAATAATTGATGACGCTATGACTCATCCTCCCGTTTTGGGGATAACATCATACGGCGCACTATACAATTCTGTTCCCCTTCTTTCTCTTCTTCAAAATTTTCGGCATTCCCATCAGGTTCGCAGCAATATTCATCTTTCTCCTCTTCTCTCACTGCCATGTTCACGGTTTTCCTTTGAAGGCATTCATTAGATCGATGCCCTGGCTGATTGCACCGATAACATTTAAACCCCGCCATTTTAGCATACGGGTTGGGATTGACAGATTTTTGTGCCTACGCCCCTTTCACCTCAGTCATAGAACGCTTTTCCGCTGCCTTGTCTTCTTGATTTCGCCCTGCATTTTAGTAATTGTTGGAACCACTCTTCTCTATAGAACCAGCCGAACTGCTACCTCTATAATTCTCGTAGCCTCTTTTATTCGGCTATTGCTGCATCACTTCGGCCTTTATAGCCATATTTTTCGCTTCAGAGAGATTTCGCAAAAATTACACTCCGATCTTGTCTCGATGAATGGCTTCAATCCCTCAAGATACCTCGCCACCTGCTGTCCCTCCGTTTCTGACAGATTATTCCGTTCAGCCAACCTCATAAATTTGGCTGTATATTCATGTACAGTCCTAGTACCCTGTTGACAGCGTTGGTATTGCTGGAACATAATTTGTTCGTAATCTGGTCAAAGGAATTCCTGTTTCAACAACCTCTTCATTGTATCCCAAGTCCAAACTCTCTCCTTTTCTTCTCGCTCCCTCCTATTCTGCAATCTTTCCCACCATGCAGACGCACCCCGTTTTAATCTACAAGCCACTAATCACACCTTTTTCTTACTAGGGGTCTCCATGTAATCAAAGAATCTGTCTATATCGGCAACCCAATCTAGAAACTCTTCTATTCCTAGACTCCCATTAAAATAAGGAATATCGACTTTTAATTTAAAGTCGTTACCTTCATAATCTCTTGGGTGCCATTGTTCATTTCTTCCATCATGTCCCCTTCAAAATCCTTCATGACAATTTCTGTCACTTTCATCATTGGAAAATTCGCTTTCTTCCTCTTCGGAACTCTGTGAATAGATCGGGTTGTTACGGTGCGAGCGAGGCAGGTATATCGACAAGTTCACGCGAGCAACATATGCACGGTTTTCTACCGTTCGCCTATTAGGTTCACATCAGCGCCAAGATCATCGAGCGGATCTGCTAGTTCATCGAGTCGTTCTTCGATACGATGAAGGCCCTGATCAATTCGCTGATCAATGTGTTCCATTAAACGCTGCTCCAATTGTTGCAGCGAGTCGTCCCCAAGGATTGAGGCTCCAGTCTCCTAAACATCGTCACAAAGACCACCGCCAGTCGCCATGGTCTCTGATACCAACTGACGCAGCGTTCAGCGTAGAGAAATATTTGGGAAAATCAATTCCGAAAAACTTGAATAATACTAATGAATTAACTGTCAAAGAAATCCTAAACAACCTTATATAGGCCTAAAACACAACTCGTCTATGGGTAGGATACTAAAACACAATTCTACTAAGTTTAGGACACTCTAAATAAAATTCCTAAAATAAACTAAAATATCGAAAATAATAATAAAATAATTAAAAATTAGAAAACTCCAGGTAAACGATCCCGGTACGCCGAAATCCATCGTACGTCATGGCAAAGCGATGAGTATTGATCCCCACGCCGTTTCGCTTCTAACGAGCAATTTGAGCGAAGCGAGGTCGTCAACCCGGTCCACCAATTCTAGACCCCACGCCGTTTTGCCTTTTGGTTGGATTTCTTCCTGTCGAATTGATCCATAAACGCAGCACTAATACATTCCACATCACTCATCTAACTGGACAAGAGCATAGTAAAAACTTATGAACATATATGACATAGATGACATAATAATTGGGTTCTCCATATATTATTTTCTCAACAACATCCCAATCAAAGAAGGAAGTTTTTGCATATGTCATTGACACGGCCAAGACAAGAATAGGTAATTGGAAAACTCAATTTTTGAGTCAGGCAAGTAAAGAAATTCTCATCAAATCTGCCCTTAATTCCCTTCCTATTTATGTAATGTCATGTTTTAAGTTACCAATTGGCATATGCAAAGGGTTGAGTGGTGAGACGGCAAACTTTTGGTGGGGCTCTAATGCAAATAATGGTAATAAAATCCATTGGAAAGCATGGTCTAACTTAACACTTCCGAAAGAGATGGGAGGACTTGGTTTTCAGGATATACAAATGTTCAATGACTCCATGTTAGCTAAACAACTATGGCGGTTAATCCAGTTCCCTAATTTGCTTTTGAGTCGTGTCATGCAGGCGAGATATTATCCCCACGGATCACTAATGCAAGCCCAAGTTCAAAACAATGCATCTTGGCTTTGGAGATGTTGGATGGGAGCTAAATCTATCTTGGAAATGGGGATGAGATATCAAGTGGGAGATGGCAAAACAATCAAAATTTGGGAGTCTCCATGGCTCGCACATAGAGCAAATTTCAAGCCACTTCCAAAAGACCATAATGATAAGTCCATTACTAGGTGTCACCAACTAATGATGGAGGAGGGGACGCAGTGGAATCACACCCTGGTTGACCAACTTTGAGAGGAAAAGTCCATCAGCTCATGAAGTGGTGAATAAGGCTATTTTGGAATGGTAGGAATATCAAGAGCTTCTCGAAGGGGCTTCACCAATTTCCTGAGACAAATTCTGTTTATATGTCTATTAGTTTTTGTTTTGTTGTATTTCTGTCTTGTTACTCGCCTTCCTACTGTTATGTACATTAAGGTTAGCATTGGCGTTTTTGCATATAGTCTGGCTATCATTCAGAGTAGTTTCAGATTGTTGCTTTAGTTATTTTTAGTTTCCAGTTGTGTTGTCTTTATTCTACACAAGATTTTCTTTTGTCTTGATTCACTTTTTCCCGCATTTTCATTGGGTTTGTTTTCTCCTTCTCTCAGGCGAGTGATGCTCAACTCTTAGTACCAAATTTATCAAGCAATCCCAAGCTGCAAGTTGGCTTTTCGCTATTTGTTCCTCCCTGCTTAGTACTCCAAAGAAGCAGCTAGGTGGAATCTCGCTTCTGCTACCTCATATTCACTAGCCAGCACTAGCAGTAGCCTCTCATGTTTCTTATTCTATGACTACAAGAAGGAAGCCGGACCCGTACTGTTTCCCTGTTTTGTTTTTCAAAGTCCTACGAGCTCTTGAGGTTGGACTGTTTTCTTTTTATGGGTGATAGGGCATGTTTTAGGGTCCTACCCATATGGGTCCAGATATCCAATTATCCTCTCTGTTTATTCTATTCCCCAACCTCTCTTTCTTTTTTCGCGGCTGGTCTATGAGACAAGGTACATGCTGCTCTTCGGGTAAGGAAGATTCCCACCATGGGATTAACAACTCGAGCTACGGATCTGGGGCTGAAAGAAGGACCTGTTCCAACTGGATGGTGGCGAAGGTATGACTTTTTGGTACTGAGATTGTCCCTTTATTGTTTTTTGGATGCTAGCTAGAACTGGTTTTTTTTGAAGACCGTTTTGCTTGACTGGTTTGGCATGTGTGGAATGGTCTGTGTCTGGCTTTACGGTTTTTGAATGCTTATTTGACAGAAATACAAATTATGGGCTTTCGATATTGTCTGGCAATAAGAATATTAAGGTCTGTGAGTGGGGCAAATAATTTGTATGTTAAACTGCCAAAACAGACGCTAATTTCCCATGTTGTTAGTGCTGATTGTTTGTGTGCCTTGCTGTACGGTCTAGGATAGATTGCTTTGACTGAACTGCAGAATCCTGGCTGCCCATTACCTCATGGATCTGTGAGATTTAAGGTTTGGATTGGAGGCACATAACCTGTTTGTTAAAATGTCTCAAAGTAAACTGGTTTGCCAAGTTATCTCATTGTTGTTGGTAACAAATCACTCTAACTGCGATGGTCAGCATTGGCCGCTCTAGAAAAAGTCATTGCTGGCCAGAAAGTGGATAACTATTCTGGAAAAAGAGGTCATGTTGAAGATCCTTTGGTTTGTGGCAACTTCTTCTCACTGAGATGGCCAACAGCTCAACACCATCTATCTTTTATGGTGAAAGAGGCCATGTTGAAGATCCCTCTAATCAAATTTCAATCACAAACACACAAAAAATAAAAAAAAAAAAAGAAGAAGAAGAAGAAGAACAAAAGGAAGAAAAGGAAGAAAAAGCAAAGAAAAAAAAAAGGAGAAGAGAAGAAAAGTAGGAGAAAAAGGACAATAGCTAGGGATAGCCAGCTTATTTGGAAATTGTAGATCTAGTAGCACTCCCCTCTTATGATTTCCCTACACTTTCATCAAATGTTTCCATTTTGGTTTCTTAGAATAGTGTCTCTCAGTGGATATGTATGCCTAGTATCCCTCATATGTATTGTGTTTTGCTCTCTGGTACTGTGAAAGAGAAATAGGGTAATACAGTACATATCTCATATTTCCCCATAGCTTCCATCTATGCTAAGTGCGGAGTCTATGTCTATAAGTTTCTATATTACTTTAGTACAAACTTTTTTGTTCATCTAAGGTATCCAGTGTCCTCTTGGTCGCCTGAATGTTGCTTCTGTTATCTTTGAGTTTTCCACTAGCACATAGGAAAAAAGAGGCAACAAGAAGGAAAAACGGAAAAAAAAAGGAAAAAGAAAAAAGGAAAAAATGCAAAAAAAAAAAAGAAGCAAAAACGAAAAACAATAAAAAGGGAAAAAGGGGGAAAAAAAAGAAAA
This sequence comes from Gynochthodes officinalis, assembly GCA_020080225.1. Classification (NCBI taxonomy): domain Eukaryota; kingdom Viridiplantae; phylum Streptophyta; class Magnoliopsida; order Gentianales; family Rubiaceae; genus Gynochthodes; species Gynochthodes officinalis. The sequence continues at coordinate 488,392 of JAIQDA010000038.1, read as the reverse complement.
AAAAGAAAAAACAACAACACAAAAAAAGGGAAAAAACCCGAAAAAAAAAGAAAAAGAAAGAAAGAGTGATTGATGTAAATATTGTATAAGTTGTTATTAGCTTTCCTCCTCTCATTCATCAAGAAGAAGTACCGTTTAATATCAATGTACATTGAGGCTTTGCGAATCCTACTTTTCATTCTCTCTTCTCCTATTAGCTCTGCATTCTGTTCCCCTGTGCTGGTAGAGTCCAGTTAACTCTACACTTTGGTTCACTCGCTGTTGGATGGCTTCTCTTTGTGCACTGAACAGGATTTCTCGGATGGTTTGAGACAATTTCCTGCATGATCGAATTCTGGCAGGACTATTTTTGCTTCTTCTTCTGGTTCTTTCTTGATGGGATGCTTTACATCTGATTTGTTTGCTCACCCTGGAACTGCTTCTACTCTACATTCTGGTTTCCTATAGCAGGTTGCCGTTCTCTAATTTGTTTGCTCATCTCTGTTGGTTGGGTCACTTTCTCGACTGAAACGTCTTGCAAGCCGATGTCGTAATTTCTTGTTCCTTTCTGGTGTGGACTCCTTTTGGCAGCAGGAAGATTTAGGTTTTATTAGTTGTCAATTTTCATTTATGTTTCTTTAGAATGCTCATGTGTACTCCTTAGATTGCAATTGATGTTCAAGATATAGTGCTCAAGCTTAGTCATTTAGTTGAAGTTAGCTATTTCCACTATATCTAACAACATCAATCTTTTGGCAATCTTTTTGATATTATAGTATTTGCTCTTGTAAAGGCTAAGTTTTATGTTAGCAAGTCATAACCTAGTTTATCGTTGTAATTAATGGGATAGTGGAAATTCTCAACCATTATGCCATTTTCCTCCTTGGCTATTACATTAGACCAAGGAGATCCTTTAGCCTATTTTGGCAACCAATTGTACAGCACCATTTTACATTCAATAAAATTACTATCGTTTCAGTGAAAAAAAAAAAAAACACAACATCCCAATCAATTATTAATTTGATGACGTAGATGCTAAACTTCCTATCCAGTTTTTAAGCAACTTGAAGTGGTAATGTTGAGAGAACGGTAAATGTCTATTATATACTAAAAGCTAAAGGTGGCCACGAATACGATTTGGACTAAAACTAAACTGGTGATTTTGGTTTGTAAATCGAAACCATCAATAGTGGTTTCCATAACTAAAACCAAATCTATATTTTGAGGAATTAAACTGGAACTGACATATAAATATAAATAAAATATACTTATTTTTGACTTTCGTTTTCAATCATAAGTTTGATTTCTATTTTTTTAAAATTTAAATCATAGTTCTTTTGCAACTTCTCAATCTAAAACTAAACTAGCGATTTTGGTTTGTAAATCGAAACCATCAATAGTGGTTTCCATAACTAAAACCAAATCTATATTTTGAGGAATTAAACTGGAACTGACATATAAATATAAATAAAATATACTTATTTTTGACTTTCGTTTTCAATCATAAGTTTGATTTCTATTTTTTTAAAATTTAAATCATAGTTCTTTTGCAACTTCTCAATCTAAGTTGCACAACTTCTAACTCTACCATTGCATGACTGCAAATATTCGCACAATCAAAGTGATATGTGGGTTAAAATCTTCGATATTTGCTCAAAAATTAATCAGTTAGTTAGAATTCTTGATAATTTATGTAAAAGTGATTTAGAGTAAAATATTATTTTCTTCGTGCAATTGTTATTTTCATTTTTTTTTCACTTTTTAGTGGTGCCAAAGTACACTCGCATTTTCACTTTTTTAAAAAGTAACTTCTTACCAAACCAATATATCTTTTAAATTCAAAGTTTCATACATATCCACCCTATTCAAACACAATCATTACATGCCTTTTTAATAATAATAGCAAAATTCCAATTAAGGGTGTACCAAAATTAGAAATTCTTAAAAAGGACACAAAATTTCAAACACAAGCAAAAAAATATTTAGTGATAGCCGAATCAATTCCGAATTCCCAATTGCAAAAAACTTATAAGCCTTAAAAAGAAATTGATAAGGTTGTAAATTTGTGATTGAAAATTTTTTGGGACTTTAAAGTATTTTTTATGCTCTTAAATAGAATTTTGAAAATTTTATGCCCTCTTTAATGATTTGGAATCTTATTACGCTCTTAATAGGAATTCTCCCAATAATAAATTAGTTTTCTAAAATATGGCAGTATTTATGTGATAGAGGAGTATTAAATCTAATAAATTAGTTTTCTGAAATATGATTGATATATATTAATAATTATTATAAATGTTATTTTTTAATTAATTTTCATATAGATGATAAATTGTCCCACGTCTGAAAGAAAGCTGGAGACATCACATCACATCAACCAATGAAATATTAATTGAGTTTAGGTTCTAAACTCCATTAATTTATTGATGAGTAGAGTCATGAAAGCCAAATATTTCCCTAATGATCAGTTGCAGCCCGCAATAGAGAGGACAAATGCGTCTTGGTTGTGGAAAGGGTGGATGAGAGCCAGAATCGTTTTGCAAGGTATGGAGCCACATATTCGTGATAATGCATATTCAGTTAGGTCCGCATATCATAATTTGCAGCAGGAAAGACAATATGCAGATCAGCAACCTAAGTGTAGTTCTGCACGAAAGAGGAGGCATGGTATGTGGAATGCAACCTAGAAGCTGAAGGTGACAGGTAAAGTGAAGCATTTTGTCTGGCGGTGTTGTCACAATATTTTGCCGTTAAATGCCAAGCTGTACCAAAGGCATATGCAGGTGGAGCTTTCATGTCCATTGTGTGGGGTTGAGGGTGAGACGATTGAGCATATGGTGTTCAATTGTTCTCGCATGAAAACCGTTTGGCAGTTGGCTAATATAGACTGGGCTAAGTTGACCCGGTACCAGGCCACTTTTCACCAATGGTGGCAGGATTTATGCTCTCGGCGCCAAGAGGATACATGGATGGAACGAGCTCAGTTTACGGCCTACATCATTTGGATGCTATGGAAGAGCAGGAATGTGTGGGTTTTCCAACGCGAATAGATAGAGGAGAGGGAAATAGTAGAGCTGGCGCGGCATGCTTGGTTGGAGTTTTCAGAAGCAACTAGGAGTTAGTTAGGATCGGCGAGTTGATCAGTGGCTGACGTGTAGATAGTGTGGGTAGTGTATAGGAGGTGAAATGGGACGGTCTCTTGTAGTTGACAGTTTAGTCAGTAGATTTATCTTTTGTTTGATGCTGACTATCTTTTGCCTGTCTTGTCTTTTTGTGGGAGGAAGGATAGTAAGTTGACAAGAAGTCATTTTGTCTTAGCCACACACAAAGCTAAGAAGAGTCCAACTGTGGAGGATATTGCTTGTAAATGTTAACTTTTAAGAGTTAATAATATTATCGATCTTTGGAAAAAAAAAAACATAACTTTATATGCAGTATTGTTTAGTATCATTGTATAAGTAAACAAAATGCAATAGGAAAGCTATTGGAAAAAAATGAATAATTATTTTCAATCTTTGGTAACTTTTAACATAATGCATATATGCTATGCATCTCTTATCTAAGAGATAAGAGGGGTAAGGAAACTTCTTGATTAACTATTATATCTATAGAGATCAAACTCATAAATATTTTTTTATAAAGTAGTTAATAAATAAAATAGATTTAAAAAATATCAATTTAAACTTTAAATCAGATGAACTAAGTTTAAACATGTTAATTAATTTCTTTGGTGTGCTTTATAAGCGTTTTTCTCCCTCTCAACAACTATTATGCCTACATAAACGAAATGTCTCTGAAATCCTATGCGGCTCTTTATTCCTCAAATGCTTTATTTTCTCGCATTTTCCTGAGCACCACTTTTCTTACAAAAGAAAATATTAATGAAAACAAAAGGAGAAGTATATTCTTCTATACCACTCAAACCTTATTTTATGTTATTTTTTATACGTGATATTTGTTGCAGAAAAAGTGTAGGATGAATTGGGGATTTTGCGAACGTAAAATGAAGAAAATTTGCATATATGGTCTGAGGCTTCCCACTTATCTTCTACAATAAACTAAAAATCCTCATAAGCCCTCCATTGATTCTCTTTTTATGCGCAGGAAGAATAATAGTTCAACAAATTTTTTCCTTTTTCCCAAACTGAATGGCATGAGTTTTTTTTCTTTATCTTGATTACAATAGAAAATGAATTTTGAGCAAATTTTGACACATTTATTTATATCTATAAATATATATATTTCTTATTTTATAAATATTTATTTTATTCTTTGTCTCAATCACACAAAATTTTGAGCAAATTTCTTATTTTACACATATACACACTACAAAGTTAAAAAAAAAAAGATTTTTGCACATACATTGCCCGTCAAACTTGTTAATAAACATCGCATAATTTCACAATGATCATATATGAGATGAAAATTTTATTAACTTGTTAATAAACTTAATTTAGTTGAGATTTTATTTTATTTTTATTTACGCACAACAGTATTGTCATATGTGATTTTTGTTGCTAGAATACTCTAAGATGAATAATGGATTTGGTCAATAGAAATAAAATGAAGAAAAGTTTGCTTGGTCTTGCCATCCCAAGTCTACTTCTATACTGTGCAAAAAACAAATATGTGGAAATTGTGTGTTTGGGTATGTGTGGAGTGTTTAATTTTCTTTGTGGTCCATTGATCATTACCTTATCATCCGCGCAAATAAAAAGGTTTTGATTGATTGATGGATTGATTGCGACAAAAACAAAGCCAAAAGAATCCGTGTAATATGGGTACAAGACTTAGGGGGTGTTTGGTATCATGGGTTTGGATTGGTTTGGATTGGTTTTGGCAATTTTTGGATGTCTGATACATAGGTTTGGATTTGTGTAATCCTTTGGGGCTGGGTTTATGTTAAACCCAGCCCCCCTCCTTTTGGCAAACACTTGGTGAAGGGTTTTAAATTGGCTTCAAAACGACGTTATTTTGGAGTAAAACAAAAAAAAAAAAAATTTGGCCGCGGACAGGCGCGTCAGTGCCAATGAATGGCCACATGTCAAGGGGGTTGCAAACCTCCCAAAGGTTTGCAACCCCCATTTTACCCTTGTTTTTTAAAAAAAAAAACAAATTTCACTAAATTATAGAAAATATTTTTCTCTACAAAATGACATGCACTTTGACTATTTTTTGAACAAGATATAATTTATTAAATATCATATAATGTAAAATACTAATATTTTTATTAAAATTTTAATATAAAATTTATTTATAAATTTATTATTATTAATATTAAATTTTAATTTTAATATAAAATCTATTCCATTCCATTACAAAATAATACCAAACAACATAATTATTATCATTCCGTTCTATTCCAAACCTTTCCATTCCACAAATCCATTCCATTCCTAAACCCACTATTTATACCAAGCAGCACCTTACTCTTAAGTCAAGTCTTCATCCATGCTTGTCGTGCATCTAGAACTACCCAAATCAATTGAAATATTGTTCAAATCTATTTTGATAATTTAAAGGAATAATATATTAAAATGTTTCGAATTTAGGTATTTTTAATTGTTTTGACTCGATTTTTCAATTATAACAACACGATAATTCAATTTTAAAAAATGTAACAATAATGTTCTCTGATTGAAAAAAAGGCGAAAAAATCCTCTGATATAAAGTATATAGTTTAAAATTCTAAAATAAATTTTTAAAAAAGACAAAAAAGATAAAATTTAAAGACAAAAATTTAATAAACTTATTTACACTATATAATAAATTTTTTTAAACTAAAAAATAAAATTTAAAGATGAAAATTTAATAAAATTTAGAGACAAAATTGACAAAAAAAATTGGGGTTAAAAAATAAAGTATCATAAAATAATTTTTTTGTATTTTTTCATTAATTTTTTTTAAATTTTACATAATTTTATTAAATTTTTACTTTTAAAAAGTTAATAAAAAAATTAAACTATATCAATTTTTTTTGTCATTTTTGTTTTTAGGGATGGCTTTTTCGTCTTTTTTCCAGTAGAAGAACATTATTGTTACACATTTTAAAATTTAGGTATCGTGTTGTTACAATTGAAATGTCGGGTGAAAACGATTACAAGTGCCTAAGTTCAGGACATTTTAATATATTATCCGTAATTTAAACTCATTTAAACTTTGTCTTTAGTTTTGATTCATTGTTAAACTATACAAAGATGAGTAGTTCTGACCACGAGTTTTAAAGCAAGTTTAAACAGTGTTTCAAAACGCTTTTAAAAGTATTTTTTTATCTTTTATATATTTTTAAAAGATATAAAAACATGTTTTGAAAAACTATCTATACAAACCCTTAATAAGCTAAATTTAAAATTGTTGTTGCCACACTATGGAGTAAATGGAGGGAAATAAAATTAAGCTAAAAATAATATAAATAAAATTATATATGAAGATATTACTAACTAAAGATTAAAGATTTCAAGAATATGTAGGCACAAAAACCAAATTAGGATGAAAATTAGCTATGAGTATCTACATATATTTAGATTTAAATTTCTAAGTATACTATGAATAACAGTTAGTTCTATTTAATACAAATAAAATTAATAATAGTAAAAATTAATAGGCATTAGTAGAATTCATGACTAATAACTATTATTTCCTTGGTCCCAAAAAAATGAAAAAAAAGAGTGTATTTTTTCATAAATATAATTTTATTTTTTAAGTTAAGAGTTTTAATATGCTTAATGATTCATTAAATATATGATTTTAATTCATAATTATAAAAGAATGATTTTAATTCATAATTATAGTATGGGCGTGAGTCATTTCCCATTGCACGCCCATACTAACAACGTTGTACTCTAATTATGGGACAAAAACATTTTCCCATTCTAAATATTACGCGTGGAGAAGCTGAAGGCATTTTCCCATTCTAAATATTACGCGTGAATGATTGGCCCACTTTTGCTCTTGACTTCCACAAAGACTTTGAAAAATCAATCCCAACTAGCGTGGGAATCAACTTACATATTCCTATAAATTAGTAAGGAAATCTTATTTAAAAGTGTGAATCAAAAGCTTTTGTATTTTTAGTAAATCAATCATGGATAATGGTATTCTCATTGTGCTGTTGTTATGCATGGTTCTCATCTGCCAATTTCAGACCCAACATGCTGCCTATTCCAATGTCACCTGCATTGAAAGTGAAAAGCGAGCTCTTCTGGAATTCAGAGGAAGCTTGGTTGATAATGCAAATCGTTTGGCATCATGGACTACTATACATCAAGACTGCTGCTCTTGGTATGGAATTACCTGCAACCACCTCACTGGTCACGTGGGGAAGCTCAATCTCGTAACCCCATCCAAACTTATTTTGATGAGTACACCGACGAAATGATCAATTTTGATTTTTACGTCAATAATAGCTTGGGAGGTGAGATAAATCCTTCCATACTTAATTTGGAGCACTTGAATTATTTGGATCTCAGCTCCAATAATTTTTCAAGAATTCAAATTCCAACATTCCTTGGATCCTTGAAAAATTTGAGATACCTCAACCTCTCGGGTGCAGGATTTGTTGGGGAGATTCCTCCTCATCTTGGAAATTTGTCAAACTTACAGTATTTGTCTCTGGAGAGTCAATCAGACGGTAGATTCACTTATCATTCCTTAACTGCCAAGAGTCTCAAGTGGATTACTGGGCTTCCTTCTTTAGAAGCTTTGGACCTCTCATGGGCCAATCTAACTGAGTCTCTTGATTGGCTGTATTCGGTTAACATGCTTCCTTCCTTGTCATTATTGAACTTACGCAGTTGTGGATTAGTTGGGTAGATTCCTCCTCATCTTGGAAATTTGTTTGACTTACAGTATCTCCAACTCGGTCATAATTCCTTAACTGCCAAGAGTCTCAAGTGGATTACTGGGCTTCCTTCTTTAAAAGCTTTGGACCTCTCATGGGCCAATCTAACTGAGTCTCTTGATTGGCTGTATTCGGTTAACAGGCTTCCTTCCTTGTCATCATTGAACTTACACGATTGTGGACTAGTTGGTACGGTTTCTCTTGGCCTTGGTGGTAATCATTTGACTTCTAGCGTACTCCTCCCCTTGCTCAATCTTAGCAGGCAACTCACTGTGCTTGACCTTTTTTATAACTTTTATAATTCTTCATCAATGCTACTACATTCATTGTGTAATCTGACTAATCTGATTTCTCTTGATCTTGGGTACAATCAATTTCAAGGATCACTTCCTCTTTGCCTTGGGAACTTGACTTCTCTTAGGGAGCTTTATCTAGAAGGTAACAAATTTAGTGGAAAAATACCACATGAGCTTGGTTATCTGAAACAACTAACTACTCTCGACCTTTCTTCTAATTATTTCAATAGTTCTATTCCCTCAAATTTTGGACACCTAACAAATTTGGAAATTTTAGATCTTGGTTGGAATAATTTGTGTGGTCCAATTCCTTCAAGTCTTGGGCAACTCACAAAACTAAAAAAAATAGATATTTCTCACAGTTCATTGACTGGTCAGTTAACAGAATCCCACTTTGCCAAACTCAAAAGTTTAAAAGACTTGTACATATCTAACAACTACTTTCTTTCTTTTCTTGTGAGCTCTCAATGGGTTCCTCCATTTCAACTTAAAATTATTAACATGGATTCTGTCCATTTAGGGACCCAGTTACCTCCCTGGCTTCAAACCCAAACGGATGTTTTTGAATTATACATGGGAAATGCTAGTGTCTTTGGTGTTATCCCCGTGTGGTTTCCGACTTTTTGTTCTTCTATCTACCACTTGGATCTCTCAAACAACAATATCCATGGATCCTTCATAGCTTTTCCACCAAATACACTGTCCTTAGATCTATCAAACAATTTCTTGACATGGCCTAGTCTTTTATTCAATGCCAATTATGTGGCAAATATGTCACTTGCAGATCTTAATCTTCATAACAACCATTTAACGAATATTCCGATGATTTGTGCAACTTTTCATCTCTACAATTCCTATATCTTGCCAACAACCAGCTGACAGGACCATGCTTTGGGAACTTACGACACTTATTTGTACTAGATCTAGCCAATAATAGTCTTTCTGGTCATATTCCAAGTACGTTGGGTAACCTTGAGCAACTCTCTATTTTGCATTTGGATAGAAACAAGTTGTATGGGGTGCTTCCGTCATCATTGAAACACTTGAAATTTTTAGAAACTCTTGATCTTGGAGAAAATCAATTGACGAACACTATACCGGAGTGGATTGGAAAAGAGTTGTCAAAGTTGCAGTTTCTTATGCTTCAATCCAACAATTTTTATGGCAATATTCCCATACATCTGTGCCAATTGTTAGCCCTTCATGTTCTAAATCTGGTTCCCATACCCCGTTTCCACAGTTGATCGGCCGTTGGATATACCTCATGAATTGCCTTCCATAGGAAGAAAATGATCTTTATTGGTAGATGCAAAGACCATAATGTTTTCCAGAATTTTTCTTCATTTTGCGCCATGGACAAATTATCATTTCCAGATGCAGAGGTTGATGGTCTCTTCTGATCCTCCATATTCATTGCTAGGTAGTAACCTGATTTCACTTTATATTGTCCATTCTTTTCTTCTTTCCAGTACAGCACATCCTCTAATTCTGCAGAGAATTTTGACAAATGAATGGCAAAGATCCTTGGGACTATTTCTTGCGGGAAGATGGTTCTTATGAGAGGAATTCTCCAACTTCTGTTTCTATCTATCAAATCAGAGTAGAATTCAATATTGTAATGCATATAGCAGGCATTATTTTATTTCTCTTGCTGTCCAAGAAATTCTTAATAATAATATGCAATTCAAATGGTCAAAGCTCCTCATGCACATTGCACATGATGCCATTATTCCCCTTCATCTCTTACCTTTTCTTCAAGTTCAAGGCTTCAACCTCATATGATTGACATGGAGTGGCGTTGACCTCAGCAGACAATAGTTTCTCTTCTCCAAGTCTACTACTATATAAGAATAAGACATGGGTTCGAATTTTCCAATTAACATATTGTTGATTGCTAAACAAATCATATCCTAGCTAGCCTCAATGTCAGACCATCTTCCTGAGCATTTGATTGCCAATGTGCTTCTCAGACTACCCTTTGATTCTTTGATTTGATTTAAGTGCGTATCAAAATCATGACGCGATTTGATTGACAGTCCATACTTTACCCGAATGCATTCTGAAAGATCCCGACTCTTCAAATCCTACCCCCATCCTAACAGCAAGATTATTGCCCTGAATGGAACCACCTTTTACGCTTTTGATTCCCTAGTTCAAGTTGGCCGTGCCTGCAGAGCCAATGCCAAAGAACTCCGCAGCCCACCTATGGACTTTTGCGATCGTGGACTCGAGCTCCTTGGATCGTCAAATGGCATTCTTTGTTTGTGGAATTTATGGTCCGATGATATTTCTTTGTGGAACCCATGGATTCACAAGAACTCTGCATTGCCTTCTCCCCCATTTGAATTTACCAAAAAATGTAGAGGTTCTTTAGGCGCTGCATTTGGGTACGACCATGTTAATGACGACTACAAAGTGGTGAAATGGTACATCTACGCCGATTTTTTCCTCCATCTCAATGATTTACCAAGTTCCCGTTGCTATGAACTCTGTGTTTATAGTTGGAAGCTTAACTCGTGGAAGAGAATAAAGAATGCAATTCCATTTGAGCTGCCAGTATACTACTGCTTCTTGTTAAATGTTAATCTTCATGATGTAAACATAAAGGCAGGATCTTTGAATAAATAATTTATCACAAACTATTAAGTCATAAGAATTGTCAAACTATTAAGTCATAAGAATTGTGTACCTGATGCGGAAGACATATTCATTGAGAAGAGATTGAGAAACACCACCTCTTGCCGTCAAAATTGGTTTCTCTCCCTTCACCCTACTTTCTGTTACAGACTATTATGATGGAGAACATTTTTGTGTTCTACGTATGCAGAACCTAATGGGCGAGAGAGGACCAATTTATATAATCTAACTTTAACTGCATGCGTCCATCAAGTACCCAAATAAGCGGTTGAGATTTGTTCCACTAATAAATAGGTAATAGGAACCAATTAGGAAGCGTAATTAAACTCAACAATTCGGGTCATATTCTAACATTCTCCCACTTGGCCCGATACTACAACTTTAATTTAATAGTGTAAACATTAAGCGCGCAAAACAAATCTCTTGATTATTTTCATAATTTACCTCAACATAATAAATTACATAATGCGAGTTATGGCGGTCATACACTTTAACATTGGATACTCCCTTCCATACACCACTACACTAGTAATTTATCATGTCAGGTATCATAAGTGATATATAAATATTATAAAGGTCCACAATAATGTCTTATAGACACATGTATTTCTTGTCTAATAATATTATGTGTACACAATCATAATAAACAAGAAAACATTTGCCAATATGTCAGAAACATTTTATTGAGCTCAAGAGTGTTAATACATCATTATAAGCAATCATCAATACAACCAAAACCCATTCTTTGAACATGTTCCTTAAATGCCTTTGGTTGCAAGACTTTCGTTAAAGGATCTGCAATCATGAGATCCGTCCTAATATGTTCAATACACACTCTTTGTTTCTGAACTTCCTCCTTTACGGCAAAATATTTCAACTCCATATGTTTAGCACCTTTAGAGTACTTATCATTTTTGGAGAAAAAAACTGCTGCAGAATTATCACAATAAATTTTCAGCGGCTTAGTAATGGTGTCGACAACCATAAGCCCTGAAACAAAGTTCTGCAGCCATAATGCATGGATTGTAATCTCAAAACAAGCTACAAATTTTGCTTCTATAATGGATAAAGCAATGACAGATTGTTTGGCACTTTTCCATGACATTGCTCCTTTTGCTAGAAGAAACAAATAACCAAACGTTGACTTTCTACTGTCAATGCATCCAGCAAAATCTGAATCCAAATGTCCAATCACTTGGATTAGACCTTTTATACATGAGCATATAATCTTTTGTTCCTTGAAGGTATCTTAATACTTTCTTTGTAACTTTCCAATAGTCCATACTAGGATTATTTTGATATTTGCCCAGCATTTCAACCACAAAAATTATATCGGGTCTTGTGCATGTTTACAAATACATCAAACTGCCAACAACAGAAGCATATGGAATATATTCCATTTCTTTATGTTCCACATCATTTTTTGGACATTGCATAAGACTAAATTTGTCGCCCTTTTGTATTTGGGACAGCTTTTGCAGAACATTTGTTCATATTAAATCTCTCAAGAATTCTTTCGATATATTCTTTCTGAGACAATCCTACCAGTTCTTGTGATCTATCTCGGAATATTGAAATTCCTATCACAAAAGATGCCTCTCCCATATCTTTCATTTCAAAATTCTTAAAGAGAAATTCTTTAGTCTTATGCAATATACCTAAATCATTAGCAGCAAATAAAATATCATCAACATATAGGACCAAAAATACAAACTTACTCCCACTGATCTTTCGATAAATACACTGATCAATGTGTTTTCTTCAAAATCAAAAGATGTTATGGTATCATTAAACTTAATATACCATTGTCGGGAAGTTTGTTTAAATCCATATATTGACTTCTTAAGTTTACACACCATGTGACCATTTCCTTCTATGGAAAAACCTTTAGGTTAATCCATATAAACTTCTTCCTCAAGATTTCTTTGAGATAGGTGAAAAAGTCTCTTTGTAATCAAAGCCATCATTTTGAGTATAACCCTTGGCAACAAGTTTGGCTTTATATCGTTTAATATTGCTATTCGAGTCGCGTTTGGTCTTAAAGACCCATTTTCATCCGACTCGTTTAGATCTTTCTGGCAAATCAACGAGATCCCAAACTTTATTTTGTGCCATTGAGTTCAACTCATCTTTCATGGCATCAATCCATTTATCAGACTTATCACCTTTTATGGCTTGTGAAAACGAAATAGGATCCTCATAAATGCCATAACCAAATTCTGACTCTTGCAAATAAACCACATAGTCATTAGAAATAGCTGACCTTTTTGTCCTTATAGGTCTATTCAAAGCTATTCCATGTGGTTCATTAACGTCAGTTGGTTGTAAGTTAGTTTCTTCATGAGGTGTTGCTTCATTCAAATATTGCCCAGGATTATTTTGCTCTTCTATCACTGGGTTAATATTTGATGAAGATGTAGATATTGGAACATTTATGGGTAATGGAACATTAACCCTTACTTCATTAATATCCACAATATATTTTTCAGCACTCCCACTAACTTCCCCATTTTCAATAAATTTGGCATTAGCAGTTTCAACAATTCTTGGACTATGTTCAGGACAATAAAACCTATACCCTTTAGATTTCTCTGGGTAACCAATAAAGTAACCACTAATCGTTAGAGAATCTAATTTCTTTTCATGTGGATTATAAACTCGTACTTCTGCTGGGCAGCCTCATACATGCAGGTGCCTCAAACTAGGTTTCCTTCTAGTCCATAACTCGAAAGGAGTTTTAGGAACTGCCTTACTAGGAATCCTATTTAGCAGATACACAGCAGTTTTTAATGCATGCATCCACAATATTTTGGGTAATGAGGAATTACTCATCATACTCCTAACCATATCCATTAATGTCCTATTACACCTTTCTGCCACACCATTTTGTTGAGGTGTGCCTGGCATAGTATACTGTGCACATATGCCAGGTTTCTCGAGGAACTTTGCAAATGGACCTGGACATTGTCCTGATTCATCATATTTTCCATAATACTCACCACCTCTATTAGACCGTACAATTTTCACTTTTCCATCTAATTGCCTTTCAACCTCCTTTATAAACACCTCAAGGGCATTTACAGCATGAAATTTTTCTTTAAGCAAATAGATATATCCATAACGTGAAAAATCATCTATAAAGGTGATAAAGTACTTTTCTCCACCAATAGATGGAGCATCAAAAGGTCCACATATATCAGTGTGTATAATTTTAAGAAGCTGAGTACTTCTTGTGACTCCTTTCTTGCTATGTTTGGTTTGCTTTCCCTTAATGCAATCCACACATATGCCAATATCAGTAAAATCTAAATTCGGAAGAATTTCATTCTTTACCAATCTTTCTAATCTTTCTTTGGATACATGACCCAAACGTTTATACCACAAGAAAGCGGAATTATCATTCATCATGCTACGTTTAATTCCAATATTATGATAAACAGAAAACAGAAATTCCGAAAAATCAGCAACAAGTTTCAATTTATATAAATCATCCATAAGAATTCCAGAACCAATAATGGAATTATGTTTACATAAATTGAAACGACCATGTCCAAACTTAAGAATAAACCCATTTTTATCAAGTTTTGAAACAGAAATCAAGTTTCTAGAAATTGAAGGTACATAGAGAGTTTGTATTAGATCCAAGTTGTGACCAGTATCTAACACTAAACGATAAGTCCTTATGCCTTCAATTGGGACCTTCTTACGGTTTCCCACGAATAAAAAACTCTCAGTTGGGTTTATGGTTTGGATTGAAAGGAATCCCTACATCACATTGAAAACATGAGTCGTAGCACCAGAATCAAGCCACCAAGTATTTGAAGGAACTTCAGTTAAGTTTAGTTCAGAACATACAAAAAGGTTAGATGTACCTTTCTTTTCGAACCAAACTTTACGTTTCAGACAATCTTTCTGATAATGTCCCTCTTTCTTACAGAAGAGACATTTATCTGTCTTTCATTCCTTCTTATCATCATCAGTAGTAACCTGTGTCACTTTAGCAGGTACTTTCTTCTTAAATTTCTTGGCCTTTGGCTTATGAATCTTACTAGCTCCTTGACCCACAAGGTTAACAGAATGAACTCCTTGATTCTTTAGTCTCATTTCCTCCTGAGTGAACATACTGGACAATTCATTAATATGCCACTTATCCTTAATAGTGTTGTAATTAATTTGAAAAGGTCCTTATTCAGAAGGTAATGAGTTCATAATGAACTGTACTAAGAAAGAGTCATTCTTTCATACCCAGGGTCTTTAATTTTGCTGCAATATTTGTCATCTTGAAGACATGTTGTTGTATGCTTCGCGACCCATTATACTTCATGGTCGTGAGTTCAGCCATTAGAGTACCAACAAGAGACTTATCAACATAACAAAAACGTTCTTTCACAAGCTTAAGGAATTCTTTAACACTTACAGTTTGTGAAATAGCAGTCTTAATGTTGTTAGCAATAGTCATTCACATAAAATTAAGACATAACTCATTAGACCTTTCCCATGCTTTATGGTTTGATTTCTCAACCTCACTGCTTGTGTCTGTAATACCAGCATGTTTTCCTTCCAATAGTGCTAAGTCAAGATCCAAAACACTTAAATGGAAATTGACTTGTTTGCACTATTTAGAGAAATTCAAACCATTAAACATAGTAACAGAAGAAACATGCGAATGGAGGGAAATAGTTACAAATACATAAATGCTCAATAAATTATCGGATTCAAATCATAAAACATTTAAAATATATTGCAGGCTTCCTTTGGGTAAGCTCAACAATATATTATCAAAAATTTAATGCCATGCATACTTTATTAAATAATCAAACAAGCCTTATCAAATAAAATAGTATCTTTGGATACATAAAAATATGTGACAAGCAAATTGATTATCAACCATAATGTTTATTAGTCATAGAAAATTAATTTTCCTTTGGGTAAATTCTTCAATTCTATCAACTAATAAACGTCATTTATTCATATAATTAAAATAATAGGCATTAACATAATATGAATAAATGACTATAATTTTCTACATGATAAAAATTTTAATTAATTAGTTTGGTCACTTTGGTGACTAACAAACTAATCCTTTAGATTAATATCATATGTAAATCTAAAAAGTCAAGGGAATTTTTAACATAAATATTCCCAAAATCATAATATGACAAGAAAATAAAATATCTCATAATATTCCATAAAAGAAATAAAAACAGCATAAATAACATAAGTGCCATAAATTCTAACATTAATAAAATGTGGCTATTTAATTTTATTTCTTGTCACTGTATTACATAAATTAAGACAAATTTAATTGCCTCATAACTATTAGTTATGGTCCAGTAGTGAAATTGTTTAGCTTTCACCCGGAAAACTTGGGTTCAATTCCTAGACCGCACTTAAATAAATGTATAAGGATCCAAAAATTTTCATAAAACACAATTGGTTTAGTGGTAAAAGTGAACACAACCATTGAAAGCATACGGGTTAAATTCCCGGCGGGGCATGAAGAATCCGTATTGTCCATGAAAATTTTCTTTCCTAATTTGCTTGATTTTCAAGCCATCAAAACCATAGTCGTACGGGAAACATCACTATAACAGCAATCAAAAGCGTGACATTTTAATCCTTAAATCAAAACAATCAAAGCAACAATTGGCCCAACATCATCATCATTATTACGTACGGCAAAACACGGCCATCAATTTTTTTGTTTCCTAATTTTCTTGATTTTCAAGCAATAAAAATTAGTGGCTTTCCTATTTCCTATTTCCTATTTGCAGGACATCATCATCATAACAGCAATCAAGCGTGAATCTATCATCATCATTATTATTTTTTTCTTCTTAAAATCTGTGCGGCCATAATTTGCAAATAATATTTTTTTTATTCTTTCAAAATTAATATACAAATTTATAGCCAAAATCATTAATGGACAAATTATATATTCATAACCTGCTCTGATACCACATGTTAAATCTTAATCTTCATGATGTAAACATAAAGGCAGGATCTTTGAATAAATAATTTATCACAAACTATTAAGTCATAAGAATTGTGTACCTAATGCGGAAGACATATTCATTGAGAAGAGATTGAGAAACACCACCTCTTGCCGTCAAAATTGGTTTCTCTCCCTTCACCCTACTTTCTGTTACAGACTATTATGATGGAGAACATTTTTGTGTTCTGTGTCTGTAACCCTAATGGGTAGAGAGATGACCAATTTATATAATCTAACTTTAATCTGGTACGTCCATCAAGTACCCAAATAAACGGTTGAGATTTGTTCTACTATTAAATAGGTAATAGGAACCAATTAGGAAACTGTAATTAAATCCAACAATTCGGGTCATATTCTAACACTTCTTTCCTGAAGATTGTGCCTTCGCTAATGGTGCATTACACTGGCTTGTTACGGACTGTACAAGGCGTGTTGAAAACTTCATTGTAGCCTTTGATCTTGGAAGCGACGAATTCCGGACAATATCTTGCGGCCCCTGCCCCATAGATCCACACCATCCACATACATATAAGCTGAAGTTGTGTTCCTTGAATGGCTGTCTTTCCTTAGTCCGCTATAATTTTTCTTCTTCACCTGAAAGGCGTGGTGGTAATATATGGGTGATGGAGGATTACGGAGTTGAGTGTTCTTGGACCAGGTTAACCTCCACTGACTTTCCTCGTGATCTGGGTATTTGGGAGTTTAAGCCAGTGGCGTTTTCAAAGAAGAGGAGGAAAGTGCTGTTGCAAGTTGGCTGGGAAAATCTGGTGCTCTATGATTTTAAGAATAAATCATTCAGAGACGTAGCCATTACTGGTGATGCAAGTAGTTTCGCGTCCTGTGTTTGTGTTGGAAGCCTTGTTAGCCCTTCATCTTTCTTATATACAGAGGGCTAGCCTTGGGTTCTGTCCTGGTAGAACCTATTAGAGATCCTTAAGAATCTATTTTATCTTTGTTGTCGTTTTTATAGATTGTATCCTTTTTGCCTTTGCCACTGAAATTGAAAGGCGGTAATCCCTTTGAAACTAAAAATCTTTTTAATTCAAGCTGTAAACTTGCTCCAAATGCAACTAACACCATCTTTTAGCAAGTTAGAAATTTAGAATTCTGGTTCTGTTGAATGTTTCAGTGAAGACAATGTGGTATGCGCTAGTACAGATTCAGCCTCTCAACGGTATTAAATAGTTGAGAAACAAAATTCTAAATGAAGCAAGGTCCCAATGATGCATGGGAATCACTTATTTGCCTAACAAAAACACTAATGCATAGAACAAACTCCAAGATAGTTAACTAGCCAGTATGGTGGAAACAATTGGAGATAGTAATTTAAATGCCTATCACCAGCTTTTGTCCACCTTTTTCACTACCCGTCAGCGGGTTTCATTGACTCCAATATTAGGAGGGAATCAGTAATTAAGTTGTAACATCAGTCACATAACTAACACAGTTTGATTAAGAATCATAATGAGCAACACAGCATCAGCAGCAAGCAAACAAACTAGTTGCTTGGTTTGAGAATCCATTCTGTAAAACCAACCAAGAAGGATCAATAAACAGTAGCATCCCAAACAAGGAAATGACAATTAATAATGGGCAGAACGTAAAGGACGCAGAGATGATTAGTAGTTTATTCATTTAAAAAAGTTTTTTTTATTAATAATGATAATATATAATTATTTTTTGAAATGAAAAAGTAATATACACAACTCGAAGTTCCATATAATTTTACTAAACATCATCCCCACTCAATCCATCAATATAACTTCACTAGCTCTATTCTATACACTCACAATAATGAATAAACTACTAATTATCTCTCTACTGAGCAAGCACAATACATGATTAAATATACCCCTCAGTCTTTCTGAATATTAAAATATATTTAAAATATCTTTTTATAAATATGTTATATCAAAATATTTTTAGAATATTTTTTGTGTATATGTTAGATAATATTTAATTATAATTAGATAATATTTAATTTTTTATATATTCATTTTATTAATATATTTATAAAACATTTATATTGAATTTAATCAAATATATAAAAAATATAATTATTCAATTTTTTCTTTCTAATTTGATATGGAGCTTTTCTTGAAACATTGCATGGCTATTTTGTTAAAATTTTGTACTTTCGATTTCCATGGTTCTGCAGCCTTGGAGTTGGAGATCTGTTTGTCATTGCCCGAGATTCTCCATAGCAAATCAAGCACATTTGGTTGACCAAATTTGCTTTATTTGTGCATGCCATAGCTTGGGGGTTATCGGGCTGAAATTGATTATTGTTTTGAATTGTGATATATTTGAAAAAAAATTGTATTGAAATGTGTGAAAATTTTAATAAGTATTTTTTATAAAAAAAAAAGTATTTTAGAGAGAAGAATAAAAGAGAATTTTTTTAAAAAATTATGTAAAATAAATTTAAGTAAGAAAATTTAAATTTTGAATTTTGAAATAAAAAATATTTAAATATTATATTTTTACTTTTAAAAAAATAACTTTTTATATATAAAAACCTTGCTCAAACGGAGCAAATTATTCAATTGGTCGTACTAGTTTTCTTTTCTGCCGTATTTGGAGGTTTTTTTTTTTTTTTCCAAATATTTGGAGGTTGGCCGTACTTGGAAGTTTATGGCCTAACTATTTTTTAATATTGTTTTGCTTTAGTTCGTCCAATTTGGTTTAGTTTTGTGGGGGCCAAAATCATTATTTGTTTGTTTATTTGGCTTTTTTTTGACCGAAGGCTTTTGCCCAGCTTGCTGATCAGTCTTGAGCTTCTAAAACCGTACGGCCACTTGGTGTTTTATTAAAGTTTTAATATAATTTTTGGGTGCTTTTTGGGTTTATTCATTTTGGATTTAATCTTTGTTCTCAATTTGTTATCCGCTGATTCTGGTCAATCCATTTAATATTGGTGTTTTCGATTACCGTAATTAATTTTTTATTTTTTATTTTTTATTATGAAAACTGTTGAATTGATTTTCAAATTTATTATAATAATTTTTTATAAGTCTAATTATGATATGTGATCCCAAAAGATGTATAATTTTTTTAAAAGTAGATTTTTATGACAAATTGTAATTGGTGATATTTCAAAACCTTTTCAGCAACACAACAAGGATGAAGTTAAATTCACTGATAGGCTTAACAAGTGAGATGTTAAAAATAATCAAATTTTAACATGGTTTCGTAATACCTGTACCAACAGTATCCAATCAAATTTTTGCATGTTTGACACAAGTAAAGTTGTGTGGGATTTTTTTGAGAATTTGGTATTCTCTTGCATTATGTTAACTAGTTTTAGTTACATCGCTAACTCCATCGTCTGCAACAATAGCCCAACCAATCTATTTATTTTTATATTTCTGAATTATAAATTCTCTGGGATCAATTATCTGTGTGTGATCCAACATGATCCACTTTTGAAGCTTCCACTATTTATGCTGATTTTTGTGATTGTCAACATATTTAGCATCTCCTTATGACTTTTCGAGATGAATTTGAGCATATTCGTAGTTCTTTCTTATACCGGAGCTCTCTACCTACCCTCAATACAGTTATTAAGGAATTGCTTACAAAGGAAATTCGGCTGAAAACCTTTTAGGAAAAACATACTCCTTCTGCTCTAAAGTTAGTCCTTACTACACCAGCTATTCTTGCTCCTATAGAAGTCACTTATGCTCAAATCCTTAAATCCTCATTTCCTCTGGAGAGGTTTGAAATCTCAAACCTTATTAAATTATTCAAATCCATTTGAAAAAAAAAATGCTTGGTGGATGAATAAATGTAAGATTCTTTCAATTCCAAAATAGACACCTTTATTATTTCAATTGGTTTAAGAACTCAATAAGAACCACTAAAATAGGAAAAAAATAAGAACATTTCAATCACATAGTGTTTATCTTTCTTCAACAAGCATTAAAATAATTAAAGATATATCCAAACCAGATCATGATAAATATAACCTGCAAATTAAACCAACCAAGAAAAATAATGGAATAGTAATATTCTAAGATTACAATTAGAATACCACCAATCCAATGCAATTTAAGAATATAGCAAACAACACCTCACCAGTCCTGGTTTCTATTGTGAATCACTTCATCTAACCATTTGATGAGATCCTCTCATGGTTGTCAAAATTACGACCTGGATTGTAGGATAGTACGATCCTACGATCCGGATCCATGGAATCGATCCTGGATAGGACATGATTGCTTAAAAAGTAGGATCAGATGTGGAATCGTTAGATTCAAATGTGATCGTTTAGAATCGTACAATTCTAATGATTCTACAGGATCCCACCAAAAAGTGACAAAACAACATCTTTTTGGGCTAAAACGACATCGTTTTGGTGTTTTATTTATATATGGACCTACTAGGTAACAAGCACACAACCACACATAATCCCTAATTGTTTCATAGTTCAGAACAAAGCCACTTAATTCCTTCAGTCCCAAACCAACTTCAATCGTTTCAGAGTTCAGAACATCATTGGTGAATTCTAGAGGGTCAAATTCAAAGTATTGCTCTCTACTCTTCCTTAATTTTAAAGTTTAGCGATCTTGATTTTCCACTTCTTTTCTTCAATTTCTCCTACTTTTCAATCCTATTCTTTAATTCACTCTTTGTGCTGTATGTGTTTTTGCTTATCAAAGTGCAAATAGCTTAATCGCTTTTTACGCTCTTGTCTTCATACTAAAAGTTGCAATTGCAAATAGCTTAATCATTTTTTTGTTCTCTTTGGAGAGATATTTGCAATTATAGTTTTCTCTTAGAATCAAAGTATAGTTGTTCTTAGGCGAGCTCAGTGAAGAAGGAAAATGAGGTGTCTGAGAGAGATTTTGGGATTTTTCTTCAAGGGTGGTTGCCCCTCTCTGTTAAGCCTATGATTTTCATTCTCACACAAATTAAGCAAAACACCCACCCTTCTAGATGCAGAATTACAAATATATACTATTCTACCTAGTACTTCTATGCCCATGGAAATATTCTCTGTTATATATTCCGGAGTGGACTCTGTTTCTGGATTTGAGGTCTCAAATCCCAAAACCAAAAAAAGAAAAGAAAAGTATAGCTGTTCTTGACTCAAGAGGAATTAGTTCTATCTGGACTCATATATTGGGTGAAACTAGTACATTCTATTTGAGCAGGAGTTGGCAATGCTCTCAATGGAAAAGTCTATTGATTCAACAGTAGTTCCCACTTCTCGATGACGCGAGGCGATTCTTGAGTCAGTCTAAGGGAAAGGCAAGGGAATCTGATGATTCGTGCTTTGTGTTTGGCCTTCACTAGTGAAAGATTTAGCACTTTTCTCGACCTTTGAAATTGTTCATGGCAGCAATTCTCCGCAAATTGGAATGACACTTTTCTCGACCCATGAACTTGTTCATGGTAACAATTCTCCGCAAATTGGAATGGTATTCAACAGCACAACTTGACCAAGTATTCATTAATGAGTGACAATATGTAGGGATAGTTTTCACCAAGTGAAAACTTTATAGGTGGGTTGCCCCCAAGGCTTGGTTAGTGGTATGTCCCAAGGGTATTAACTCGGACAACCACAGATCAATTCCCTAAAATGTCGTTGGTGTGGTTTTGGGGCGGGACTGCTCAACGTAGGAGGATTAATCCCACACCTATTTGCAATGACCTATAGCTGAATGTGGGGGATCTTAAGGGTTCGTACTATGAGGAGTGTAGGGAGTGTTCAACCACGCTTGAAAAACAGTAAATGTGGAATACCTCCTAGAGAAAGAAAAAGAAAAAAAAAAACTTACCTCTTAGAGAAAGAAAAAGAAAAAAAAAACTTTATAGGGGGATCGAAAATGAAATTGGAGTAGCTTGGACCAACATAGACATCAAAAAATGATCCGGAGTACATTGCATTTCGTTCTCTTGGATCCTAGTCCACTTTAAAGGCCACATAACCTCACTGGAATCATGTTGATTTTTGGGGTGCATCCAACATAATGTCCAACATAAATTAGTATAGAGTAAAATTTTATTGATCATTAAAGTATAAGTAAGTCTATAATGTTATTAATTTCTGTAGAATTTTTTTTAAAAAAATTACAAATTATTATGAAATAAAATTTTATTATTATTATTAAATTATAAATAATTTTATATTACTATTAATTTAGGTAACAATTTCTTTCTTTTGAACATTTACACTACATTGTTAAAATGACAAACTATATATATATATATTGT
Source organism: Gynochthodes officinalis (assembly GCA_020080225.1). Taxonomy (NCBI): domain Eukaryota; kingdom Viridiplantae; phylum Streptophyta; class Magnoliopsida; order Gentianales; family Rubiaceae; genus Gynochthodes; species Gynochthodes officinalis. The sequence goes on along the minus strand of JAIQDA010000038.1, from coordinate 465,426 downwards.
AAATGAAAGAATATATATGTTGAAAACAAATAAACTCAAAAGGAGGAAATGTATTTTTTGTTGATGAGGTTAATAAATAACACAAATGTTATGATTGAAATGATAAATTATAAAATTTCATCACAATATACAAGTTCATTAGTCCTTCAAAAATTGTAAAACTTTGTGATATTAAAATAATAATGTAGTAGTTAACAACATAGTATTACGGGATTTTACTGATGTTCTAACCACTTGCACTACTTCTTTCTTTCCTAAATCCCTTGTACATAGAACTCAGAAGCACCACTCTTAGCTTAAAAAATCTAACCTTGATTTCATGAGTTTAAGATTTGTCCCATTTCTATGTTTCACACTTGGAAACCAGAATCTCTCTAATATCTAACATGTTAATGCACAAAACAGTCTAATCAACAGCCATACACCAATCCAAAGAATATATAGGATCCTCCAAATCAACTGATCGACCACCTTGAAGCCTCTCAAGTGGCTGCCCGACATCAAGAAGGTGATATACAGTTATTTTTTGAAGACCATCTTCACGCTCATAGACAACAAGATGATCACTAAAATGTTGTATGTCCCGGATCTTTACACTGGATAATCAAGAGTTTCAACAATTAACAGAGAGAAGAAAATTACAATATTTTTGCAGAATAGATACTGGAATTCTCTATAATAAGTCTGCAAGCGCACAGTTCAAAGAGTGAGGAGCAAAAATACTGCAGTTTCTAGCTTTACGAGTTCCAAAAGACATATATGTAATGATTCATGTGCAAAAGGAGCAACCCCTTTAGCCAAATCATGCAAGCATCCAGATAAAATTGCAAAAAACGTTGAGGTGAAGAAAGATTTTCCTTACATTAAGTTTAAAAAAGTGGGAACACCTAAAAAATATTTATGAAACTTGTTTTATTACTTTGAAAGTATTCTTGAAAATTCATATAAATTTGGAAATCTTACTGCAGAATTTACGAAGGCTGGTAAAAAAGAAATTGCCAAAAAAAAATAATCCAGGAAAGGATTCTCCATGGAAAATCAACACAGTGTGTGCTTGGCATCTCTATAAGACCTATAGTTCACCTCTCAATCAAATTCTTGTGTTTTGGATTCACAAGAGTAGAAACTGATAAGATCATCCTTAGCTTCATACTCAGTATGGAAAATTCATAAAAGTCTCACCAGCTGGTAAACATAGAAAAAGCACATTTTCAAAATATGCTGAATTAAATTCTTTGAATATTACCTTGGCCTGTGGGGTAGAACTGTGGTTGCAGATGCATTATCAATTGGACATGCAAGTAATTCTGAATTGAAACATTCATCACTTCTTTTAATAAAGAAATGATTCCCACGCTGGCTAACTGATGTGTCAATACCAACCACATATGGGGTCAAAATTGTTTGCCCATTTTCAGGTTTGGAAACGTCCAGATAAAAGGCAAATCACGTAATTTTACTCAGATGCTACAAATAGATATTTCTTGCCCTCAGATGCTTTCAGAACCAGAGAAAACATGTCATCCTTCTCATGATAAAGGCATGAGTCGCTTGATTGGTCTGTTCCTAACCTATGCAACCAAACCTGGAAATTATAAAATAATTCAATAGATAAGGTTTTAAATAGGAGAGGGAGTAAAGGATGTTGAGTAGTTCTTGTCTTGCAATTAGAAGGGCAAGAATAATTACTTCCACTTGTACCAAATCAAGTAAATCTACTGACTGCTTCAAAAAAAAAAGAAGATGACAAAGATCAGCAAGTGTTATGAAGAAACTAAATCTATGTAATTTACACAACATTTTCAGAACAGAGTTGATGTCACTTAACACAACATTTGGGCTTCAACAATTATTAGACTACAGAAACCATCATAAACTTCAGCTGAAGATAGTGCTAGCGTACTTAAGCTTTCCAAGAGCCCAAAAATGTAAGTAAAATATGGCCAATCAAGGATTGCACCAATTGCTTGTTTCAGAGATTTAACTAGATTACTTGAAAACTACGGATTTAAAGACCTTAACCATGTTAAAAACAAGTACATAAGGGCTAAATACCTGTAAAAAAAAATTGCAGGAGTTGTAAAATGAGAATTGCCACAGAAATAAACTCCAAAAATAACCAATGAATTTAAAACAATTTGTTGACAGCATGGAGTCGAAGATGGTATAATCATTAGCAAAGAATTCCCACAGTAACAAGGAGCACATTGATTGAGTAAACAAGCTTGACATCCGGGAAAAAATTTCAATCAGAAATGAGAAATGTCAAATAGAGTAACCTCATAGTAATGACTTTGAAGTTAAAACTTGTACATTGTCTGGGAGGATTTCATCCATCGTGATGTATACCAATGCTTCATCACTGCTCATTCAAGATATGATGTAGTATTACTTACGACTTGTTTGGTTGGAAGGAATTACAATTCATTACTGACCTTATTCATAAGTATGCCTAACTCCTTTGTTTGGTTCAAAAGAATTGTGTTTCCATAGGAATTCTAATTACGTCCAAAACCTGAATTCAAATTCAGGACAGATACCTCCGAATTGCAATTCAGGCGCGCTCGTAATTGCTAAAGTCTTTTTTCCTCCCAATTTTATCCTTTCAGCTCCATCATCTCATTTAGCATCTCTCAAATTCTCCCCATCGTCTCCTTCAAATCTGCAGCTGCAAAAGCTCCATCGTCTCCTTCAGCTCCATCGTCTCCTTCCTTTCTCTCGTGTGAGTGACGGTTCTGTTGTTGTTCAGTTACAAAAGCTGCAAAAAAAAGAAAGGGCTTTTCTTCTTATTTTCTTATTTTCTGTTGTTGTTCAGTGACGGTTCTCTCGTCTTCACTTTCTTATTTTCTTCCTGTTTTGGGTTGGTTTTTGAATGTGTTTTGATGATCTTTCGGTGGGTTTTTCTGGGTTTGATGAGTTAGATTTCTCATTGAATTTTGCTGCTTGAGTTGAATATCTTTCACCTTTACATCTCTGACCTTGCTTGCTTTGTGTATCTGTGGGTATTTTCCAATTTCTGTTGATTTTTAGTTGGATTTGCTTATTTTTACCGCTTGAGTTCTTTGAATCCTATCTGCTATTGTTCGATAGGTGAGTGTTTCTTCCCTGTTTTACCCTCTTTATTGTTCACAATTGACTTTTTATTGGATAAATGAAGCTGTAAACTTTTTGTGTGTCTAGATTTTTCCCCCCTTGTAAAAGCTGTTGCTTTTGGATATTGAATCATTGACTACAAATAGGAGGAAGTTGTCTGAAATTCTCCACTTTAGCTCTGATTCTTGATTCCTAACCTGTTGGAGCGCCATTATATTGTATGGACTGCTGTGTATGTCCGTTAGCTCAAAATGTTGTTACAACTTTAGGTTTGTTTTTACTTTTTATAAATTTTGTGTGTTTTTTGGTGCACATTTTTTATATTGGCTTGATTTGGGAAAAGAAAATTCTTAAAAGGGCTAGCATTTTCAAAGTGATTTCAATTGTTCAACGGATATGTTAAGGCTTCATTTGGATTAGTTTTTAAAAATATTTCTTGTTGTACGCAAGTCAAAGAACGATTCTTTCTTGTTGGTGGAGCTTTGCTTGCTCTGTGTTGAATATTTTGTGGCATTTATTGAATGACTTCAGAATTATGTAATGTTGTGCTTTCAGTAGCCCTAGTGATTTTTAAGTTTGAAGTTCTCTTCTGATCATAAGTCTATAACAATCTTCTTACTTTGTCACTTGCATACAGCGCTGTACCAAATTTATTGCTTTACTACATTGCTAATGTGGAATAGATTATCAAATTATTTTTTTTTGCAGTGATGGCTCGCTTGAGTTTGATTAGAAATGCTCAAAGGAGAAAAAGAATTGTAGGTGTATTGACAGTGTGGACAGAGATGTGTAGTGCTGCAAGTTGGTTCTTATGTTTATTATCAGCTGTGGCTTCTGTTTCTGTACATACTTATAGGCCAAGGGTTAGATCTTATGTCCTAGATTTTTATGCTAGTCGAGATTATGTTAAGCGCCTTGTCCATGATAGTGATGAGACATGTATTTCGAATGTTAGGATGAATAGACTTACGTTCTTTAAACTATGTGAGATGCTAGAAAATATGGGGGGGTTAAAGTCAACACGAAACATGCTTGTAGATGAGCAAGTGGCAATGTTCTTACATATTATTGCCCATCATCTTAAAAACCGAGTCATAAAACTCAATTTCAATAGGTCAGGAGAGACGGTGAGTCGATATTTCCATAAAGTCCTAAATGCATTGATGCGTTTACAAGGTAATTTTTTCAGAAAACCTGAGCCAATTCTCTCAAATTCGACTGATCGTAGGTGGAAATGGTTCAAGGTATAGAATGTCTTATAATTATGTTAACTTACAACTAATTTATACCTAACTAGAGATTCCTCAAAAATTTTATTCCCATGATTTGTAGAATTGCTTAGGAGCTTTAGATGGAACACATATCGAGATTAAGGTGCCGTCTGCAGATAAACCTAGATATCGAACTCGCAAGGGTGACATTGCAACCAATGTGTTAGCTGTTTGTACTCCTGAAATGCAGTTTGTTTATGTTCTTCCCGGTTGGGAAGGGTCCGTAGCTGATGGAAGAGTTCTTCGGGATGCAATTAATAGGCGACATGGACTTAAGGTGCGAATGGTAAGCTTGCACCATTTTTAAGCAGAAATGGTTTAGGAAATTTTTTGAATAAGTTTAGTTTTAATTAAGTGTCAATTAATAAAGCGTTTTTGGTTTATAGGGTGTTATTACCTAGTTGATGCTGGTTATACAAATTCTAAAGGATTTCTTGCACCTTTTAGAGGTCAAAGATATCATTTGAATGAATGGCGTCAAGGTTATCAACCAACTACTCCACAAGAATTTTTTAATATGAAACATGCAGCTGCCGCAATGTGATAGAAAGGTGTTTTGGACTGTTACACATGAGGTGGGGTATACTTAGAAGTCCTCATTTTATCAGGTTAGGATACATAATCGGATTATTATTGCGTCTTTGTATGGTCCAAAATTTTATTAGGAGAGAGATGAGTTTTGATCCTATGGAGCGGAGTTGAGAGAAGATTTTGACACCAACGAGTAGTTGAAGAGGATCGATTCGTATGTTCACCCTCCAAGCTTGGACAAATTGGAGGATGGAATTAGCAAATCAAATGTTCAATGATTGGCAAGCATCTAGGAATCTTTGGGAATTGATATTTGTTAGCATAGCTTTGTTTTAAGATTATGTTGTAACCATGAATAATTGCATTTCTCATTTACAAAGTGTTATTTATGGATTTCTTTCGTATTTTCAATTTGTCATGACTTTGTATTTTGTTAAGCCATTAAATTCTCAAATTTGGTAAAGAATGGCAGGAACTTCATCATTTACAACCACTTCTTCAAAAGGAACAAAACACTCTCGAAGATGGGTGCCAGAGGAGGATACTATTCTAGTTTCTTGTTTACTTGATTTGCGCATTTGTGGTACATATAATGCAGATAATGGGTTTAAACCTGGATACTTGGGAGAGCTTGAGAGAAATATGGCCAAAGTATTGCCAAATGCCAACATTAAGGGTAAGCCTCACATTGAATCAAGATTGAGGACTTTGAAGAAAGATTGGGGTATTGTTTATGACATGATTAATGGGACAAACACTAGTGGATTTGGATGGGATGAGCACAGAAAAATGGTTACTTCTTGATGATCTGTTTGGGAGGCTTATTTATTTGTAAGTATCATGACTTATTGTCATTGAAATATCATAGCTTCTTAGTAGATTAGGGCTATATTTAATCTTTTGTTATTGTTTTAATAGGCTCATCCCAATGCTGCCCAGTTCAGATTAAGGAGTTTTCCTTATTATAATGAACTTACGGCAATTTTTGCCAAAGATCATGCAACTGGAAAAGATTCACAAACAGCTGCAGACATCATTGAAGAATTAGCATCAGAAAATGCTGTCAATGAAGAGATAGAAACAGAGAGTAATTATGTCGGCCAAACAGAGTTCAGTTTAGATGACATGGATATCTCCACTGCACCACCCATGTCCAAGGCGAGAAAGGAAAAGCCCCATTGAGGCTAGTGAACCAATTTGTGAATCACTTGTAAAAGCTGCTAAGATAATGAGTGATAACATAAGGGATGTTGGAGAGAAGTTGAGTAGAAGTATTGGCACTGAAATGGTAATTCAAGACAAGGTTCAAGAGCTATATAGTATGCTAGCTGAAATTGAGGGGTTATCGGAAGATGAGAGAGAAATTGCTTTGAGTAAAATTCCTGATTACCCTACTCAAATGCTTGTGTTTTGTAGTCTTCCATCTAACTGAAAACTTGCATGGGTGAGAAGGTTTCTTGCTAACCATTGAAGATGGAAGTTTGGAAGCCAATGTGTCATGTCATGTCTTGTAATTATATTGAATTCTACTTTTTACTTTTGTAATATTTAGTATGCGTTTTGCGCTGCTAATTGAATATTGTTGAATTCTACTTTTGTAAACTCGCAGCGTTTTTTGGCTGATTAAGCACTGGCTTTTTCTTATAATTTTCAACCTTTTATACATTTTCTTACTTGTGTATTTTGGTCTAAAGTGTTTCATTTTGTGCTGCTGCTTCTACCATCACCACGGATGTACATGTTACTAGCTAAAATGATTTGAGAATGATTGAAACTTATTCACTTATACATCATCAAAATGGCTATGAGCTCGCCCTTGCATTCTCCTTCGTTGGGCAATTTTACGTAAACTGGACCCAAGACAGTTTGAAGCCATTTGTGGTTGCACATATGTTAAAAGCAGGAAAAAACTCAAAATTGCAATATATCATGTACTACAAACTAGTGTCTCCGGTGGCGATGGTGAAGCTAAGCTAAAACCGCCCGTCGATGAGCCACCCAAACTTGAGTTGAAGTCCTCACTCCCTCAGTTGGAATATGCATTTTTTGAGGAACATGAGACGTTGCCGTGGATATATCATCTTCTTTGGAACCTAAACAAGAAAGAAAGCTTTGTTTTGTTTTGTTTTGTTTTGTTTTGCTTTGTTTTGTTTTATTGGTTAATTGAGTTTTATATGTTCATGTGGATGTAGAGATTAATGCATGTAATTTGCATGTGTGCTATGAAAAAGGAGGAAATATGAAAAAAATCAAAAAAAAAATTACCAAAACCCGAAGGTTTTGACCTTGTGGCGGTTAAGTGAGCTACAAAAGACACTTGTGATTCGCTGAGGTATAAACCTGTCGGCTCCCCCTCATTTTTCCTCATTTCTTCCCTCATTTCTTCCCTCATTTCACTTGATTTCTCTCAAAACCTTTCATCCTCATTTTGCATTTTACAATCTTCTTCAAGTCCAATCCATCTTAAGTGATCCAAACACCTTTGTAAACATTAAATCAACACAATTTCACCATCAACTCCATCCAAGAATCCAAGGTATGAATGGTTGAACTTTTCAAATTTCCTCACAATGGTGATTTTGAATTGCTTTAAATGTGATTCCTAGTGATGGATATTGATTAGATATTGTGTAATTGGGTTTGTTTGGGCTGTTTGTTAAATGTTTAGGCTAGGGTGCTTGCTAATTTTGTGAAATTTCAAGTTTTTCACCATGCACATCATGTGTTTGACAATATGCCTCAATGAGTTATTTTAGATGAATTGTCAATTTTTGTGTATTCATTTGAAATCCTAGAAATTCATTAATGCACTTTAACATAATGTTGCATATAAAATTGAATTTTAAGTGAAAAAACTTGTGAATTCTTAAAACCTAGCTTAGGCATGTCACCAATTAACAATAATTTGTAATGTGTAGCATATACTTTTGGGAGTTAATTGAGACATTGTCTTTCTTTAGGAACAATCCAATGGCGCCTAGGCGCACCTCCGATAAACGCAAACACTCCTCGGCGTCCACTTCTCGGCCTGAGCCGTCGGAGCAAAGTGCCAAGGACCTCGCCTTGATTGCCTTGCAAGGTCGCCCGATTGTTGCGAGCGCTTAACGGTAGAGCCACCACTTTGGACACCTATGTCCGAGGCATGGTTGGCTTATGTTTGTTGATGCAGCGGATACTTGGGTGAAGGAGCTAGAGAAATTGTCCTTAATTTCTATACGGAACTCGGTGGCAACCACGGTGTCTAACAAGATCAAATATGATGGCGCCACCGTTAACTTCTCTCCAAGAACCATAAATGCATTGTTCAACCTACCGCGGCTATTGACGAATACTCGATTCATCGGTCGACTACGATAGTACAGAGATTACACGGGAATTGACTGGAAGGGCGCAACACCTTCTCCCGAATTGGAAGTATTTGAAACGGAGCTCGCTCACACCGAAAGCCAAGCTACTGAATGCCTTCGTGTGTAGCAGACTAATGCCAACCATCATGAACTCGGAGGTGGCTCGGAAGCGAGCACTACTGATATATGCCATCAGTAGGGGCATGTCAGTCGATGTTGGCAAAGTGATAAATGCCGAGATCCAGCTAGCCGTCGACTCACCAAAAAAGAATCAATCCTTGGGATTTCCGTCGCTCATTACAAGGTTATGCTTTACAACGGCATCGATCACCAGGGATTTCAGCCGTATGGATTGCATTTTTTTGAAGGTTGACCTCAAGTTCAAAGATTTCCAAAAAGGGCCGGGGTCGCAAACAGAGACGTCTAGCAGGATGCCCACACGAGATGAGGAGGACAGTGAGGATAGTGAGGAAGAAGATAGTGAAGGACATGATGATGAAGATAGACTGAGTAGTTTGGAGAGAAGTGTGCATGATCTCCAAAACACAACTCAAAGGCTGGAGAAGCGAGTAGGCGATCTTCAAGGCACGATGCAAGACTTCCTACAATTCCAGGCGGCATTCATGACATACATGGCAAGTGGACAACAAGGCGAACCACCAACTTTTCCTAGGCCACCGCCGACACCTTCAGACCAACCTTGAGTTCATGTGGGCTACAGGGAATTTTGTTAATATAGTTTCTTGACTGTTGTGAATAATGCACTCCCTAGTTTTAATATAGTTTTTGGGCATGCAGTAGTAATGTTCAATTTTTGTGGAATTTTTGAGAATTTTTCTGTATACTTTTGTGTTGCAACAGTTGTTGGCTTCTATTTTTTCAGTTTTTCTGCATGCAGAAGTAATATTCTTTTTTTGGACTGTTTTTGGAAATGTTTTTGGCTGCTCTTGTATTGCTGCAGTTGGTGGCTGTTATGTTTTTCAGTTTTTTGCCATGTAGTTGTAATGTAATGTTTTTTTGGCTCTCTTTTGTGCTGCAGCAGTTTTGGCCATATTTTGGCTGGTTTTGTCTTTACAACTTTCCAATTTCTGCCATAACCACGCACAAATTGCATAGCAGTAAAAGTTCTGCAATGACTTTTAGCAAATAAGCTGGCTTGATTTCATGTTTGATCATACTTAAGAAAAGATGCATTATTGGAAGGTGCACTTAAGTTCTTCAATAAGATGAAAATTTGACATGGACTTGTTGATAAGATTGACAAAATGCAATTTCAAATGGCATCACAGGCAAACCATGAGGGTGGATGTATTTTCAAGATTCATATACGTATCTGCATAGTACACAAGCATAAACACGTCCTCCAACCTTCCAAGTAGTAAAGTAATGAGACGTGCAAAGGGTGACAAGAAATTATGAGCTTGAAGCGGCGCAAAGTGCGAGGACTAAGCATTTCTTGAAAATAAAAAGAAAAGAAAAGTTGATTTCTAATGTTAATACCAGAAATGCAAAAAGCTATGTTTAACCACATCTGAATGAAAATTTAACTTTCTTTCACAAAAGGGGGGAAAAAGAGAAGGAAGATTACACTAAACTTCCTTGGCCAAAAACAGAAAAAAAAAAAAATCAAAATTGCAATATATCATGTACTACAAACTAGTTCATTCTCCTCATGAGTTCATTGATATAATCTTCACAGTTTCCAGCATCTCCACCTTCAACATAGTGATTCATCTTCTTCTTCAAACCACCAAGAGGAGCCTTAAGTTTGAATGGCCACAGAAAATTGTTAGCCTAAAAAACGTGCGGTACTCGAATTGCAAACTTTCAAATTTTGCATCAGTGACGCCATGTGCAGTGTGGACGACGCATGGCCGTTAAAATCTTCTGCTTTTTGCAGTATAGGCACACCGCATGGCGTGTGGGCGATCACGTGTGATTAAAAACTTCATTATTTGCATTATAGGCACACCGCACGTGTGTAATGATCACTGGCCAGTCACAAATTCGAAAACCAGAATTTTTTCCAGTTTTTGGCCCTTTGCTCCGGAATTTGAGAAAACTATCTTCATGAAAGTTTTTGCTCCCTATGCTCGACTTTCCATAGCATCTTCAATCATCTCATTAGGACTTGCTCGGTGTAAGTCGGCTTATCTTTTCGGTGGTGCAAGCAATTGTCATAGTTCTCATTTCCGTCCCCTTCTTTGGCAAGCGGTGCAGAAGAACGGCTTCTCTCTTGCGCTTATCCTCGTGCCTCAAGGAAATTAACCATGGATGTAGAGCACGAACAAGAGAGGAAGAATTAAGCAACTCACCGGACATACTGATTCGGATGAATTGCAGGATTCTAACTTCTAATAGCAGTGCAAATTGTGCTAACATAAGCCAAAAATGAGAGATGAATTGCAGGATCCTTGACCACATGCCAACCCAACAGACTCAGAGAAATCGAGAGAACTCAACGATTGCACTCCAACATATTCGAGATGTAAAGATGCCAACTCATGAGTTGCAAACGGTGCAATAGCAGAAGAACTAGAATTCTTCATAAACGCTTAAAAAATTGGATCTAGACTTAGAGAAATAACAGAATTCAACGGTGCACGCCAAGATATTCAAGTCATAAAGACTTTAAAACAAGAAGAAATCCAGTCCAAAAAAAATTTAATAAATAGAGCAAAGACTTGAATTGATGAAAAGCATTAACTTTGCAACCCATAGATGAAAAACAGGTATACAGCAAGACAACATCAACCAAAATGCTAGTGTAAACAAGAAACAAAGCCACAAGATAATGAACTTATGCGAACAGAACAAGGACCAGAGCTTGAGCCTCACTTACCTCAATACAAGGCCTTGCACTTGCTCGTCTTTTGGATTCTGTTTGAGAATGTGGTGTCTCTACATCGATCCAAAGCAGCAATGATAGGATTTGTTGGAAGCCAGCCGAGTTAATGAATGGGTCTCTACAGATAGGCATGTGGTGTCTCTACAGATAGGCATGAATAAGAAACTGAAAACATTTACTTGCTTATACCTTCCATGATTCTCTAAGCAAAGCTTCAAAAATAGTCATATTTTACCACTTCCACAAATTTTCAGACAAATATTTAGAAAAAGTTCATTTTGATGTGGCTTTCTATTATAGATCCAATTCTCATATGTTTCGGGCCAAAAAGTCAATAGCTCAAAACAATTTCATACTTTATCTAGAAGCTAAACGATCGAGCTAAGATGGCATGAAGATGTTACGTTGTCACGCATCTATTTCAAAAATATAATCAACTTCCCTACTTTTACAAAGATAAGTGTGCATATAGACCAAATTTAAGCAAAAACTCTCAATTTTAAACCTATATCTCTTCCCTATGCTTGCATTCGGTTTATCCTCAATTTGAAACTCTCAATTTACGATTCGCATTCTACTCCACCAAACAAGGAGTTCGCATTGCACCGCCAAAGATCTGATTACCTTGACCCTCATTATGATCCATTTTCTTTCTCCTATAGGTTAAGTTTAACTCTGTGATTAATGGTTGACGCGATTATCAATCTACTATTCCAATTTCATCAATTTTCACATGCGGAAGAATCCTAAAAGATTTCATCATCGAGCATAAATAAATTCAACACCGCTCGTGATAATATCCGAGTTTGCACCTCTCAAACAGAATTGCACCTTTGGAACATTGAAATTATACAAAGCGTACCACAAATTTAACTATTCATGCTCGGAAAAGGAGCAATGACACATGCACGCAAAGAGGCCACCAAAGAGCATTAATCACAATCACTCAATTGCATTATAGAGAAATTCTCAAACCCATGAACCGCGAATTAAATTGAAATTAAGATAATATTCATAATACAAAATGAAAGAATAAATCTTTGGACTGAATGCGGAAGGATTGATGTCTTGAAAAGCAACCACCTTTTCGTCTGCAAAATTCTCGATTCTTAAGCTACGTAAAATTGTAATGACCAGAAACATAAATACTAGAATTTATAGAGGAAATGAATAGAGGATTTGATGAGGTGGAAGAGCGAGCAATTTGTGAGCTTGCTTTCTTACCAATTTGTCGAGTTCTTCTTATCTTGCTTTCTCTCATTCCGTAATTCTGAATCTTTACGAATCTCAATCCGATCCACTACCTTTATTTGCCCAATTTATATAACAAATTGGTATCGAGTAAGTCATGGCGAAGCTACTCGCTATAGGACACTTGAAGATCAATTGAAAAAGCAAGATGCTAGCCTTCGTGCGAATGTATGCAAACAAAGGCTCACATCCGACTTTTGAAAGAACGGTAAACTTCAGTTTTCTTTGGATTTCTTGATGATTTTATCTTTGTTTTTGATTCTTGAACACACTAGAGGAACTTCCATATAGCTTTATATTACGTGGGTTGGTGATTTGGCAGAAGATGCAGGATGAAGATGATGGAGCTCGCATCATCTCGTTCTCGTCGTGCTCTTGAGACTCTAGAGTCAAAGAAAAAGGATTCTAAGAAGAGAGGAGAAGAGGGGACATATCAGTCTTTCTCATTTTAAGTTGAGGATATTTTAGTCTTATTAATACAATTCCTTATGTCTATTCATCCCAACCAAACACAAGAATAACAATTACATCCTGTATAATTCCTTTGAACCAAACCTTTGAAAACCAATTCCAACCTAATTCAATTCTCACCGAATTGAAATTCAATTCCACCCTTATTCCTTACAGCGAACCAAACATGCCGTTAGAGTCTCTCCAAAAGGTGCTCCAGACTGAATCAATGACATAAACAGTATAAATTTCACCTCTGTTTATGTCTTCAGCATAGGCAACTAACTTGCTGTTTGGACTAACCTGGAAAGAAGATAAATGATAACATAAGCATCAAATATAAGTTTACACAGAGAAGGCTTTAAAATGATGGATATGCTGATCTTACATTAAAAGCACCAATACTGTAATAAGAATGTTGTTGAGCTTTGATGTTTTCATCAAGGATAACATGCTCTGGAGGAGCATCGGGTCCGATTGGCATAGTATCATAAACAGAGGGTGGGGTTCCATGATCAGGTGCAAGGCGGCGACAGTGTTGGGCATACTCCTTCCCCTCCAATGTCCTTTTGTAATAGTAATAAGGCCCTCTTCGTATAGGTGCAGATATGTCATCCTCCTTGATCCGTCTTCTTATCTCAGCAAAGAGCTGATCTTCCAATTGCTTAGTCCCTGACGGGAAAACTTACTAATAAATACAGAAATTGGAATAAAATACTAATTAAGAGAGTAGCATTTAAAATGGAGGAAAGCGAAAGAGTGTAAAATGGAATCATGTGAAAACAATATACTGCCAAAAAACACTGCATCTTTCAAGGGTTCATGACAATCCGTCGAATTATTCAATTTTTGAGGAAAAAGATTAAATCCATGTGATTTCTTCATAACGATTAAGGCGTTAAGGCTGCATTTGTTAAAATTGGTGCTTAATACCAAAAAAAAAATAAATTAGAAAATAAAACTTTTAAAGAAATATGCCATATGAAAAAAAAAATAGAGAAGTGAGTCTTATAAATAGGATTATTTATAATTAAAAAATAAACCACTTTGTCGAATGACGTAACAAAAGATGGTGAATTTAGAAATTAAATATAAATAGTAAAAAAATCTTTACCGACATCATTAAATGATAAATATTAAACTAATTTTTTAATATTTAATTTTTTTTTAAAGAAATTAAACAGTGTTTTAATAATCAAATAAATTGCAATTTCATTATTAAACAATGAAAAAACCTAAAACTCTTTAATCCATTAATTCATATTAACAACGGACCCATAAACCTGAAAATTCCTTGTATAATTGTCTAAAAGCGTGGCGCATTATTTGGCGAGAATACCAATGATCCCTTCGTCATTAGCATAATGTATATTATGTGTGGGGTGGGGTAAAATATTTGACATTGATGTTTACTTGTGTGGGGTGGAGTTTTTTCGGCTCTCTTATGGGTGGCCGGCCATGAATTTAATTACTTCCATTTACGATTTTCTATTCAAACTAGAAGAATGCCGGTGGTTTTGTCCTTGCCATATTATGTGTATATACTTGTGTCCCTTACTTCCAATGAAATGGTTTTGGTCATTTAAGGGGAACCATTGGATTATAATCTATGAGTTAATCAAAAGTTACTAATAAATTAATTTTTAATAAAATATAACAAATAGAAATCCAAGTCTTCATCTACGAATTAATTTTAACACATTAAGACATTAATCTAGTTACGGATTAATTTTAATCAAATATAACAAAATTTGCTAACACATTAGTATTCAATCACTACTTGTTACGGACATGAGGTATAATTCCCTTCCCTTCCCTTCCCTTCCCTTCTATTTTAACATATTCCACAACATATTAACATGGGTAAATTATATATACTTCCCTGAAATTTAACTTTATTACCAATAGTCCCTTGAAATTTGAGAATATTACGATTTCCCCCTTTGACTATATAAAAGTCCATCTTTTGTTACATAATTTATGAAATCACTAAAATAATAGGCAAAAATATGAATAGGAAGTGTTTTCAAAATAAATTAATAAATAGATTACAAACATTTACTTCAAAAATAGACACATTTAACGTAACTAAAAATAAACTTATAATACAAATCCAACCTAAAAAAGATGAACCAAAGTCTATTTCTATTTATGATTTTAACCATTTCATAAATTATGTAAGGAAAGACGGACTTTTAAATGATCAAAAAAAAAAACAAAGACCATAATATTCCCAAATCTCAATAGGCAATTGGTAATAAAACCAAATTTCAAAATATGTAGATGTAATTTATCCTATTAACATCTTTATCTCCATATTCTTCGAACTCATAAATATTATTGAAATGCAACTCCTGATCTTTAAAAAATAGGATGTAAAATTTGGGATCTTTAATATTATTATAAATATCACAATTTAATGTTGTTAGTGCAATAAACTTCTCTCCCAGCTGATGGCAATAGGGATGGTTTGGTGCAAGTGGACACTTGTCTTGTTTGCTCAATCCCCACCCTTTCACTCACCACCTACCTTGCCCCGCTCTACTTCCCATGCAAGTACCCAACAGGGGCCTATTTTAAATAAAAAAATAAAAATTAAACCTTTAATATTTTAAATTATACAATAATAAAAATTAGTATAAAACTTAATCAGAAATTATTGAACTAAAATAAATTACATAACTTTAATAATTAAAATAATCTAATTAAACGCATGGATTTCACATAACTAAATAACATAATCCGAATGTAAAAGAATATGAGTACTAATAATATGTTATAATGAAAAAAATAAGACTGGATAAATAATAATTTATAATTAATAGAGAAATAATAATAAACTAATAATAAATAGTAACTACTCCCTTCGTCCCACAAAAAGAGTCAATTTCGATTTAAATATAATTTTTATTAATTATTAAATACAACACACTTAATGCACTAATTAAATATATAATTTACATTTTCATCCCTACTTTTTAATTGTGAGTATATACAATTAAAATTACTAATGATATTTCAGAAATTTGGTTTAAAATTAAGATTCAACAAATTTAGTGGAAAAATATCATCTGAGTTAGGTCATCTCAAACAACTAATTTCTCTTGAGTTTGGTGGTAATCATTTCAAAAGTTCTATTCCCTTAGATTTTGGACACCTAACAAATCTGAAATTTTTATATCTTTCTGATAATAATTTGTACGGTACAATTCCTTCAACTCCAGGGCAATTCACCAAACTAAAAACATTAGATATTAATAGCAATTTATTGACTGGTCAGTTAATAGAATCCTATTTTACTAAACTCAAAAGTTTAAAGTCCTTGTGCACATCTAACAACTACTTTCTTTCTTTTATTGTCAGCTCTCAATAGGTTCCCCCATTTCAACTTCAAGTTATTTGCATGGATTCTGTCCATTTAGGGACTCAGTTTCCTCCGGGGCTTCAAACCTAAACAGATGCTTTTGAATTATCCATGAATAACGCTGTTATCTCTGGTGTTATTCCTGTGTGGTTTACAACTTTTTGTTCTTCTATCAAATTTTTGCACCTCTCAAACAACAATATCTATGGATCCTTGATATCTTTTCCACCAAATATACAAATCTTAGATCTATTAAACAATTTTTTGACAAGGGCTATTCTTTTATTTAATGGCAATTATGTGACAAATATGTCAATTGAAGCTCTTAATCTTGGTAATAACCATTTAATATGTCAATTGAAGCTCTTAATCTTGGTAATAACCATTTAACTAGTAATATTCCTAATGATTTGTGCAACTTATCATCTCTACAAATCCTATCTCTTGCCAACAACCAGTTGATAGCAAGAATTCCTCCATGCTATGGAAACTTACAGCAATTATATGTACTAGATCTGGCGAATAATAGTGATGAGACTCAAGAAGCCAACACTCAAGAAGCCAACAAGCCAACTCAAGAAACTGACAAGCCAGCTCGCAAAGCATTTGATCCATTAAGGCATCTTACGGGGCCGATGACGAGGGCTCGAGCTAAATGCGTTCAAGAAACCTTAAGTGGTTTAATTCATGACCTCCAAACTCATCAAGCATGTGACCAAGACTTGCAAGTCATTACCTTATTGCAAGTTCGGCTTGAAGAACACTAGTCTTTGGCCAGATTCTAGTGTGATATTAGGCCAAGATTATTTAATTAATTTTTGTGGCTTTATTTTAGGAATTTATTCATTCTTGAAGGGCCAAAATGTGAATAATTAATGGTGCTGTGAATAGTGCCGTGAATAGTAAAATTATTAGGTAATTTTTAGTTAGATGCCAAATTTGTAAACTTGAAGTAATCCTTAAAGGGCCAAACTTCCAAGTCCAATTGGTTTTAGGGTTTTTGTTTCCTTTTTAGTTTAAGGCTATCTTTTAGTTACTTGGCTGCCTCTTTCTCTTTAGAAATTAGATTAGGGTTAGGATTTTAATTGTTTCCTTTTTACAATCCTTGTACCCCTATAAATAGAGGCCATTTAGCCAAGACATGAATAAGAAGATTTTGTGACATTACGTCCTTGAGAGTTTGAGTGATTCAATCTCTTCGTTCTTGTGAAAAACAACGGGCTTATCAAACTTGACCAGTTTGTGGCGCATTTGAGTCTTATCAATCTAGTAGAACCCTAGATTGTGGCGACGATTCATCCATTCGGTCTCAATTCCACCAGTTCTAGGATTTCGCAAGTTAAGTCTTGGGTTCTATTTCGCTTGTTGCGTATTGCCGGCTCCATATAGCTATGAGGTGCGCATCAAATAGTCTTTCTGGTCATATTCCAAGAGAAACTATTAAATTTTTCTAATGGGTAAGAGACCTTCAAGAGAAACTATTAAATTTAAGAGCTTGTTCAATTGACAAGGAATCTGAACTTATAAACTAATTAATTTATTTTCTTATTTTTAAATTCAATGTTTGTTTAGTTTTGAAAATTAATATCTTTCTTATTTATCATATTCCTATGTTTATTTCACTTTTAAACTTTCTAATAAAGTAATCCAAATTTTAAAAAAAGAAAATTAAGTACAATATTTTAGGATTTTGTATCCTTACCAAAAGTTACTATTCTAATTACTTTTCCTCTAATTTTAATATAATGATCATATCTCCCGTTTATTGTGCGGCCTTCTTCCCGTCTTGTGCGGGTTTCTCCCGTTTCGTGTGGGCTTTTGCCCCTTTGTGGGCCCCTTTGTCTTTGTGGGTTCGGTTACATACCAATTCCATGAAGCTCAATTAGCCCTTGTGGCTATGTTTATTGGCCATTAGTGCCACCATGTTAATATACTATCGTTTTGGAAAAAAAAATAAAAAATATAATGATCATATCTCTAATTTTTAAATTTGTCTCATCTATTCTTTCTCTTTTTGTCTTTTACAATTCTCATCTCTTAAGTGCTACTCCTATTGTATTTTATTTTAACTATTATTATTTTAATTTTTTAATTTACAAAACATTTTTAATTTCAGAATTTTTTTGTTTAAATTCATAATTATTTAAAATTAAAAATTACGTAATTTTGGCATTTTTTTCTCATCGAATTTTTAAAATGTGGCTTGATTTCAGCTTAAATATGGACATATTCTTTCTTTTGGCTTCAATTTTCTGCTACATTATTAACATCATCATTGTTTTTTTTTTAAAGAAAAATTGAAATCTATTTGTGCTTTTGTTATTGGAACAATCTTCTACGTATTTTCTTTATATTTATATTTCTTTAATTTTTATTTATCCTTTTAAATTTTTGTTTATTGGTGTAGACACATTGAGTCATGATATTAATAAATAAATTGTTTAATTTACTAAGAATATATGTTGGTGCCAAACATTATTATAAAATTAATATCTCCTTTTTTGAGTTTAAATAATTTTATACATTGTAATTAACAAAATTAAGAACTTTTCCTTTGATTAAAAGGCTAAAAAAATGTTGATTTTATAATGTGTTTGGAATAAGGAGAAAATATGATGATAAATATACATGCCAAATTAATCACGTTTAGAACATATTTTGGGGTTAATTAATCCAAATAAAACATATAAATGTGAATTATATTAACTTTTCTATTGATATTTCTATTATATCTAAACATAGATAAAGTTTCAAGATCTTCAGTATTAAATTCCTAGAGTTTAGATTCCTGGAAAAAAAAATTACTTTTGTAGAAATCAAATTTTAGAAATTATATTCTCATACAACTTAACTTTTTTGCTAACTAAACGAAGCAAATATGGTATTAAATAGAGTATTGTACATGCCCGAAAAAGAAAGTATAACAACCTAATTTTGATTTATAATTATTTTATTTCAAAAATAACCTAACCCTCAATCATCAATTATTCCCCTCCTTCAACTAAACAAATGTTCACGAACATGGTCATCACAATGCACATGGCTCAAAGTGGACATAAGTGAGGGGAGGCTATAGATTCGGGTGAATCAAGTTAACTTTTGATTAGAGTGTACACTTAGATAGTATAATATTTGATGATAAAAGGCAAAAAATAGTCTAATTTGCAGTTTAACAAAATACTTATTTGAAGTGGGTTCCAAAATTGATATGAGATCCTCCACATACTCCTGGTATAGCCTATAACGAGATGGTGAAGACAGGTATGTTGCTGTCATCATTTTCAATTCCAAAGTTATAGGCAACAGTTGCTCATCTAACTAGACTAGAGCGTAGTGAAAACTCATGAACAAGTGAGTTTTGATATTAGTTATTATTTGCATATGCACCTAAATAAATTCATGTAAAACCATAGGTTTGTTGCGAGGGAATTAAATTTGTGGAGAAACAAGGTTTAATGTAATAATGTATTTATAAAGATAAAAATTTGTTAAATTCATAGATACTGTCTCACTTCAAAGAAATAAGAAGAATTAGAGTATTTAATAAGTTAGAAAGACTCAAAACTTATTAGTTTAAATTTAAGATTTCAGATTAAACTCCAACAACATATTAGCCTACTCTAATTGGGCTCAATTGGGTTCTCCACATATTATTTCCTCAACAACATCCCAATGAAATATTAATTTGATGACATGTTGAACTTCCTACCATGTTCTTAAACAACTTGAAGTGGAGATGTTGTGATAGACTATATAATTGCGAATTTATTGAGTCAATTCCCTTGTATTTAGTTGGTCAAAATGCTTATGTGTATGAATATTAAGTGTTTTTGAGCATAGTTGATCAAACTGCTAGTCCTCTACTCTATTCCGAAAATATACTTGAATATTTGGCTTCTACCTTCGTTGTCATCAAGAATTGATGTTGGTCAGATTTGGCCGTTGTCATCACTTTTCAAAGAACTCAAGTCAAAGTGGCACCGAGAAGCCCTTCTATCTACATGCAATTCAAAGCAGCAACAACAAAAGGAAAAGAAGACTTCTGCAGCCACTGTTGTGATTATTCTCAAGATTGTTCAAAAACAAAAAAGTAAGAATAAAGAATAAATCGAGACACACAAATTAACGTGGTTCGGCTTGACAATTAAAGCCTACGTCCACGACAAAGACGATGATGATATTAATAACAAACGCAGAGATTACAAGGATTTCCCAAACTCTTAGAAACATCCCACCTCTCACAAAAGCTTTTTAAGCTTACTTTGAAATCTCTCTCAATTTCTCTATGAAAAAAACCTCTACTACATCTATATTTATAGACACCAAGTAGAGACCCAATCCTAACCTGATAGAGATTCAATCCTAATCTCATTTAAATTAGTGTTACAAAACACAGTAGGATTATATAAAGGTTCTAAATCCTAATTGAATTATGAAAAACACCAAATTAGAATATTAGATAAAATTATCTTATCCCATTCCAATTTGGAAACAAGGCATAATCCAACAAATCTCCACCTTGACTTGTTTCCCATCATGATGTCTTCGCCCATCCGAAACATTCCTATCTCAAACTGCACACATTGACCAAATCCAAGCAATGCTTGAACTTTGTCGATGTAATGGACTTAGTCATCATATCTGCAGGATTATCTGCGGTCTCAATCTTCTTTACAGAAATTAACCCTTGAAACAAAATTTCTCGAACAAAATGATGTCTAACATCAATATGCTTGGTCCTCTCATGGTACATTTGGTTCTTCGTCAAGTGTATAGCACTTTGACTATCACAATAGATAGTGTTTTGCTTTAACTCCATACTCAATTCGCCAACCAAACCATTTAACCAAATAGCTTCTTTCACAGCCTCCGCCAAAGCCATTTACTCTGCCTCAGTTGTAGACAAAGCAACAGTTGATTGTAACGTAGCATTCCAACTGATAGTACAACCGCAAAGTGTGAAAATATAACCTGTCAAGGATCTTCTTTTGTCCAAATCTCCTGCATAATCCGAATCCACATAACAAACGAGTTCGCTAAGTCTACGATCTCGTTCATATACTAAGACAATATCTGCAGTTCCTTTGAGATACCTTAAGATCCATTTCACAGCTTCCCAGTGAATTTTTCCAGGACAATGCATGAATCTACTCACAATACTTACTACATATGAAAGATCTATAATGTTTTCAATGGGCTCTTCTGGAGTTATTTGGGGAACTTTTTCAAAAGTTTTAACCTCAAACTCCACCTGCTTCTCAATGCTCTTGTCTTTATCAATGTCAGTCTTTTCCTCTTTCTTTGTTAATAAAGCAGACTCATCAAAGGTAACATCCCTGCTAATACAAAACTTGGATGACTTGTTATCAGCACACCACAATCGATAACCCTTCACTCTATCTGCATACCCTAGAAATATACACTTCCTTGCCCTTGGCTCAAGCTTACCATCCTTAACATGAGCATATGCAAGACAACCAAATACTCTCAATTCAAAGTAATTTGCAAGGGAACCTGACCATCTTTCTTCAAGAGTCTGACAATTAATTGTTGTGGATGGAGACAGATTTACCAAGTAACAAGCTATGTTTGCAGCTTCAGCCTAAAATTCCTTGGTTAATCGAGCATTAGAAAGCATGCACCTAATTTTTTCCAGAATAGTTCTATTCATCCGTTCTGCAACTCCATTCTGTTGTGGTGTATATGTGGATGCGGCAAGGCCTCACAATCCCCTCATCCTTGCAGAACTCATTGAATTTCTCTTTACAAAATTCCATGCCATTATCCGTTCTAAAGCGCTTAATCTTCTTACCAGTCTGCTTTTCAATCATGGTCTTCCAACGCTTGAACGCCACAAAGACTTCATCATTGTATTTAAGAAAATACACCCATACCTTCCTTGAATAATCATCAATGAATGTTAACATGTATCTTACACCACCCTTTGAAGGAACTTGAGAAGGGCCCCAAAGATCAGAATGAATATAATCCAGAGTACCTTTGGTTTGGTGAATTCCAGTACTAAATTTTACCCTGTGTTGTTTGCCGAATATGCAATGCTCACAGAAATCCATCTTCTCTATCACCAGCCCACCAAGCAAACCCTGTTTGCTTGATTCGGACATCCCTCTTTCGCTCATATGCCCTAATCGCATATGTCACAGTTTAGTAGTGTCCATGTTATTATCTAAACTAGAAGAGGAAACAGCTGCAGCACCTGTCACCGTGCTACCTTGTAAAATGTAGAGACCAAACTGTCTAATTCCTTTCATGACCATTAGTGCACCTCTAAAGATACTCAGAACTCCACCTCCACCCTTATAGTGACAGCCAATTGCGTCAAGTGTTCGTAAAGAAATCAAATTTTTCTTCAAGTCAGGTACATGTCTGACATCTGTCAAAGTCCTTACCATACCATCATGCATCTTAATTCTTACTGTACCTATTCCAACCACTTCACAAGCAATATTATTGCCCATGAGAACTTTACCACCATCAATAGATTGATAAGTAGTAAACTAGTCCCTGCGTGGACTCATGTGAAAAGTGCAGCCTGAATCAATAATCCACTCTGAACCCGAGTAACCAACAGTAGCAGTGAGAATATCTGCACCCTCTGACTCACCTTCAGTAATTCCAGCATTTCCTGTAAAGCTCACTATTTTCTTCCCTTGGACCTCTGGACAATCTCTTTTATAATGTCCTTTTTGCCCACAATTATAGCACTTGTCATTTTTCTTGGATTTAGATTTTGATCGGGATCTTCTTTTACCCCCTTTTCCTCTTTCATTCTCTCTACCTTGAATAACCAATCCTTCCGCACTAACTATATCACCTTGTTCGGTAACTGACTTCCACAACTCATTAGAGTTCAACAATACTTTTACATCCTCCATGGAAATTGAGTCACGCCCATACAACAAAGTGGTAACCAAGTGATCATAGGATTTTGGTAAAGAACACAGAAGAATAAGGGCTTGATCCTCATCTTCTATTTTTACATCGATATTATTCAAGTCTAAAATAACTTTATTGAACACATCTATATGTGTATCAATGAGTGTACCTTCCTTCATCTTAAGGTTGTATAACCGTTGTTTTAAATACAACCGATTTGTGAGAGACTTTGTCATGTAGAGATTATCAAGCTTTAACCAAAGTCTTACAGGTGTTGTTTCTCCAGCAACTTCTCTCAAGACATTATCCGCCAATGACAAAACAATTGAGCCATATGCCTTCTCTAAGAATTCATCCTTTTCATGGTCTGTCATTGTTTGAGGTAAATGTTCTTTATCCTTTAATGCCCTCTAAAGACCTTCTTTACATAAAGAAGCATACATCTTCATCTTCCACAGTCCGAAGTCATTCTTCCCATCAAACCTTTCAATGTCATATTTGACGGTAGCCATCTTGAACTAACCCAAGCTCTGATACCAGATTGTTGTGATTATTCCCAAGATTGTTCAAGAACAGAAAAGTAGGAACAAAGAATAAATCGAGACACAAGTTAACATGGTTCAGCTCAACAATTAAAGCCTACGTCCACGGCAAAGACGATGATGATATTAATAACAAACGTAGAGATTACAAGGATTTCCCAAACCCTTAGAAACACCCCAGCTCTCACAAAAGCTTTTTAAGCTTTCTTTTTAATCTCTCTTAATTTCTCTATGAAAAAAACCTCTACTACATCTATATTTATAGACACCAAGTAGAGACTCAATCCTAACCTGATAGAGATTCAATCCTAATCTCATTTAGATTAGTGTTACAAAACACAGTAGGATTATATAAAGGTTCTAAATCCTAATTGAATTATGAAAAACACCAAATTAGAATATTAGATAAAATTATCTAATCCCATTCCAATTTGGAAACAAGGCATAATCCAACAACCACAACAAGAAAAAGAAGAAAGTCAGCTGTGATTTGGAAGAAAAAACTAAGTTGCATAACAAACAAAAGACAGCTGCGGCCGTGCTGCAATTTAGAACCAAAAGACAGACAGATTCATGAGACCAAAACCAACTAAACACAAAGAAGACATCTTCAGCTTACAAGGACCATGTTGCAGTTAGAAGACAACTGAAATTTGGAGAAAAAAAGAAGAAGAATTCAACTGCAACTTGGAGACAAAAACCAAGAGAACGCAGCAAAAAAAGGGATACAAAATTTGTCTACACATCCACCAAACTGAAGGTTGTTGAAGTTTGAGCGCAATTCTAATTGTGTTTGTGGGAGAAGAATGCATAAACCAAACAAGGGTTACTAAAAGAAAGCAGATGTGGAGGGATTTGGAAACAAAATAAACTTCTTCAACTGCAAGAATACTCCAAGCTGGGCTGCAATTAAGAGAATAGAAAGCTGAGCACAATTAGAAAAAGAACTGGGCAGCAACAAGGAAATAGAGGCCGATTACAAGTTGGAAGAAAAAAGGATTCGAGAAGGAGGAAAAAAGAAGAAACCGAGCTAAAACAAGGAACTAGAATATGACTAGGATTGGAACAAGAAGACGTTTGGAATTGAAAGACAACAAGGAGTGCAGCTGCTTGGAAAATTATAAAAACCCGAGAGGAGAAGACAAACGGGTGTGCAGAATTCAGGAGAAAAAATTCCAGAAACCAGCCGCCATCTTCTTTTCTTCTAAACCCACGTCCTTGTTTTATTTCTTTTTGTATTTTTCTTTTCAAAGAAGGAGCAGTCACCTTTGAACTTTTGGGAGGAAAGGAAAAAACCAGGCAGAGAACAAAACAAAAGAAGTGGAGAGCAGCCGTGGAGAATAAAGAAAAAGCCGATGAACAAGGCAAAAGAGCAATTTCTCAACTCTCTCTTTTATTTGTTTTTATTTTTAATTTTTTCTTTTCTTTCAAATCATGTTCAAAATTTTGGTGATGTCTTTTTATTTTATCATGAACTAAATTAGTTTTTCTAGGGCTACGATGTAGCCTAACTATGAAGTCTTTAATATTTTCTATTAATATAGTTTGATTTAATTTTCTATGGTTGAGTATTTATCTCTATACTTAATGCTTCTAATTACCTGGCCACTAATTAGATGATGTGTTAATCATAACGAACTGGAAGGGGAGTTATGTGTCAAGTTCATTAGGATAAATGCCATGAATTGCATGTAGGATAGGAATATACCTACATGGTTTGTGTAGTTACTACATGAGAATCCATAGAACGTAATGACTTCATAATTGTTGTAATTCACATAGGAATATAGTGAATTAGCAATTAGGGGATTTTTATTAGATCTCGGGAGAGACTAGAAAATAAATTAGAGAATTTCGACTATCAACCAAAAAAATAAATTAGACTATAGAGATAGATTAATAGTAAGATGGATTAGTTATGGTGAAATCAAAAACCCTAGAGCTTTAGCCAACTTAATTCACTACTTTGCTTTGTTTAATTTAGAATTTAGTTTCAATTTATTTTAGTCATACAATATCTCTTCAATCGTTTAAATAGAGCTAGAATTAACTGAATTTTGATAATTAGCAAACAATTAGTTCTCACGGGAACGAATCTTTATTACTTATCAACGATAGCGTGCACTTGTGTGTGTAAAATCTGCAACATGTTGAGAGAACAGTAAATATCTATAATATACTAAAAGCCAGAGGTGGCTAGAAATATGGTTTGAACTAGAACTGAACTAGTGATTTTGGTTCATGAATCAAAATCATGAATAGTGGTTCTTATAACTAAAACTGAATTCATATTTTGAGAAATTGAATTAGAACTGATTATTCAATTCAAGTTCATAGCCATGGAATTTTTTAAAAAGTTATGTATAATACAAATAAAATATAAATATAACTTACTTTTGACTTTCATTTTTAATTATAAATTTGATTTCTATTTTTTTAAATCTAATTATAGTTCTTTTGCAACTTCTCAGTCTAAGTTGTACAACATATAACTCTACCACTGCATGACTACAAATATTTGCGCAATCAAAATAATATGTGGTTTAAGATCTTTGGCGTTTGCTCAAAAATTCGTCACTTAGTTGGAATGCTTGATAATTTATGTAAAAGTGATTTAGAGTAAAATATTATTTTCATCGAGCCATTGTTATTGTCATTTTTTCACTTGTTTAGGTTGTGCCAAAGTACACTTTCCCATATCACTTTCTTATTGTCACATTTGCACCTTTGAAAATGGTAACTTCTTGCCAAACCAATGTATCTTTTAAATTCAAGGTTTTATACATATCCACCCTATTCAAAATTTCAAACACAAGCATTACATGTCTTTGTAATAATAATAGCAAAATTCCTATTAAGGGTGTACCAAAATTAGAAATTCTTAAAAAGGACACAAACTTTCAAAATCCCTCTTAAGGGTATAAGAATACCATAAATAATGGTGTCAAAAAAATTAATTACAAATTTATCCACCATCAACATTTTCTCTCCCCAATCTATTAGCATTACCAATTAATTTTACAACCGTAAGTACATAAATTTCCTCCTTTCCTCCTCTACTTTCAATGACCAAGCCACAAGTCAATTCTCCTCTCCACGAATCCTGCTCTAAAGTTTAGTTATAATTTTATTTGTAAGGTGAGAGGTGAGAAATATTATTGTGCGAAAGACAATTGGACTACAATAACAAAGATGAAAAGTAGTGGCACACAGGTAGAATTTATTGCAATTAAAAATTATTTTCTTTCATTATCATTGTTACAAATTTCTATTAAGAAAATACCAATAAACAAAACTTAAGTCTACTAAAAACTACCTTTGTAGTTAAGAATGAAAAATTATAAAAAGAGATAAACATAACCGAATAAGAGGATAAATATTTGGTGATAGTCGAATCAATTCCGAATTCCAAATTGCAAAAAATAAATTACCACCCTTAAAAAGAATTTGATAAGGTTGTAAATTTGTAATTGGAAAATTTTTGAGACTTTAAAATTGTTTTTATACTCTTAAAAAGGATTTTGAAAATTTTATGCCCTCTTTAATGATTTTGAATCTTCTTACGCTCTTAATAGGAATTCTCCCAATAATAAATTAGTTTTCCAAAATATTGCTGTATTTATGTGATAGAGGAATATTAAATCTAGTAAATTAGTTTTCTGAAATATGATTAATATATTAATAAATATTATAAATATTATTTTTTAATTAATTTTCATATAGAAGATAAATTGTCCCACGTCAGAAAGAAAGCTGAACATTGTCTTCACGTCACATCAATCAACGAAATATTAATTGAGTTTAGGTTCTAAACTCCATTAATTTGAAGATGTGTGTAAAACGGTACATATTTCAACCACATAACATAACTTTAAATCCAATATTGGTTAGTATCATTGTATAAGTAAACAAAATGCAATAGGAAAGCTATTGGAAAGAAATGAATAGTTATTTTCAATCTTTGATAACTTTTAACATCATTCATATATGCTATGCATCTCTTATCTAAGACATAAGAGGGGTAAGGAAACTTCTTGATTAATTATTATATCTATAGAGATCAGAATCATAATTATTTTTTATAAAGCAGTTAATAAATAAAATGGACTTAAAAAATATCAATTTAAACTTTAAATCAGATTAACTAAGTTTAAACATGTTAATTAATTTCTTTGGTGTGCTTTTTAAGTGTTTTTTTCTCTCTCAACAACTATTATGCCTACGTAAACGAAATGACTCTGAAATTCTATGCGGCTCTTTATTCCTCAAATGCTTTATTTTCTCACATTTTCCTGAGCACGACTTTTCTTACAAAACAAAATATTAATGAAAACAAAAGGAGAAGTATATTCTTCTATGCCACTCAAACCTTAGTTTATGTTATTTTTTATACGTGATATTTGTTGCGGAAAAGTGTAGGATGAATAGTGGATTTGGCAAAGGTAAAATGAAGAAAAATTTGCATGGTCTGGGGCTTTCCACTTATCTTCTACAATAAACTAAAACTCCTCATAAGCCTCCATTGATTCTCTCTTTATGCGTAGGAAGAATAATAGTACAACAATTTTTGTCCTTTTTTCCGAACTGAATGCCATGAGTTTTTTTTATTTTATTTTATCTTGATTACAATAGATAATGAATTTTTGAGCAAATATTGACACATTTAGATGTATATATATATGTGGTGGTGTGTGTGTTTCTTATTTTATAAATATTTATTTTATTCTTTGTCTCAATCACAGAAAATTTTGAGCAAATTTTTTATTTTACATATATACAAGAACAAATACACATTTCAGATATTCCTACAAGAAAAAAAAAGATTTTCGTCTGTCACAAAATTGATCACCTATTTAACCATTGCTGTGTTGGTTATTCTATATATCTTTTTCACCTTTGGGATAATAAGTTGTCATACATTTCTAGAATTTTCTTTTTATTGCAAATCACGAATTTAGGGTGATAATTTTGTTAGCCTTAGCCTTTTGTATACATTTAAAAGCCCAAAATTTTTACATTTTATTATTGCTTTATTTTTCACCATTCGATCACTGCCCGTCAAACTTGTTAATAAATATCGCATAATTTCACAATGATCATATGAGAGTAAAATTATGTGGAATTCTGTGCTTGGGTACGTGTGGAGTGTTTAATTTTCTTTGTGGTCCATTTATCATTACCTTATCATCCACGCAAATAAAAAGATTTTGATTGATTGATCAAATGATTGCGACAAATATGTTTGTAATAGAAATATCTGCATCAGTGCCTGCCATATTCCACAACAAGTCATGACCACTTTGCTTTTTGGTGAATTCCACGAAGACTTCTTGCGAAAAATCTATCTCATTCCCGCGTGATTGGAGGAGGACTCAGTAATATATAGTATGTTTTACTCCTCCATAAATTAGTAACCAATTGACGCTTAAAAATTGTTAATCAAAAGCTTTTTAGAGTTGTATAAACAGCGTTTCAAAACAGATTTTTGCATTTTTTGATGTAATACTTTTGAGATAAAAAATTATTAAAATTTTAAAAAGTGTTTTGTAAAGCGTTATAAAAGGTTGTCCAAACAAGTTATATTTTCAAGAATCGGTGTAATGTGGGTGCAAGATTTATTTTAAATCAGGTCTTCGCCCAAGCTTGTCGTGCAGGTAAGACTATCCAAATTAATTGAAATATTGTTCAAATATATTTTGATAAGTTAAAGTAATTTAAAATTTGTCTTTAATTTTGATTCATTGTTAAACTATACATAAATGAGTAGTTACCGACACATGTTTTAGCAATCTAAACTTTTTTTTATCACCCACTCAAAGTTGTTGTTTCTATGCTATGGAGTAAATGGAGGAAACAAAATTAAGCTAAAAAATAATTTAAATACAATTGGATATTTTCAACTAAAGGTTAAAGATTCCAAGAATATATAGGCACAAAAACTGAATTAGAACGAAAATTAGCTAAGAGAGTATCTACTTGTTAGACTTATATAGATTTAAATTTCTAAATATACTATTTACAATTGTGCACAAATAAAATTAATAATTAATAGTCATTAGTAGAATTCATAACAAATAAAAATAAAAATAAAAATTAGTAGTCATTAGTAGAATTCATAACTGATAACTATTATTACCTTGACCCCCAAAAAATTAAACAAAAAAAAAAGACTGCATTTTTTCTTAGATATAACTTTATATTTTGGGTTAAGAGTTATAATACGCTTAATGATTCATTAAATATATAATTTTAATTAATAACTATAAAAGATTGAATGTACAATATGCATTTTTTTCTCTAAAACATTAGTCATTTCATTGCCATGAATAAATATCTATACATGTGTTAGACAATGTAGACTAAATGATCTCCGTGGTCTAATACTATATCTATAGAGAAAAATGCAAAAACAGTGCAAAATTGCTGTTTCACTCGATTTCTATCCTAGCTAGTCTATAACAAGCTAAATTGATATCTTTCTATACAAGGATAAAAAAGAAACCTAATAATTGTCGAAAAAAGATTGCACAAAAGATTGAGCTCTTCAAATATAGTGAAAATGCTAACTTCAAAAGAATTGTTATTAACTTAGCTTTTACACTATATCCTGTACCTCAATTGCAATCTCTAACTTTGCATAATATACTGTGGAGTTAATTCCGTCAATATTGGTTTAAAAAAAAAATTAATATTGATTTTTTTTTCATTTTCTACCGAAGTCGGTTTTTGAAAAACCGACTTCAGTGCAATTATTTTTAATTAACATTTTTTTAATTAAAACTAATTAATTAGTTTTTTATATGTATTTTATTTTAACAAATTCAAAAAGAATATTCTAGAGCTAAAATCTCCATAATCGATATTCTGCATATCCACTTCAATTTAGAATTATTGTTTAAAAGTTTTTTTTTATTAAAACTACTAGTTAATTAGTTGTTTTACCATATATTAATAATTTTTTTTTAAATAATGTAACTTTGAACAATAATTCAAATAATTCTAGCAATAATTAACAATTTTTGAAACAAAATTAACGTCAAATCACAATCGTAATATATAAATTGTTTACCTTCGTCTGTTGCTTCGATCCTCGAAAATGTTCTTCGCTCAACTTATTTTCCTTTTCACTACAAATAAAGTTTTTATCAATATAGGATAACTAATTAACAGATTTTAAGTCATAAAATTGAACATACAAGTTTAACATAAAAGTAAACATACAAATTAAAAATACAAATTAAGCATAAAATTTAACATATAAAATATATTTTAACTTACAAATGTAACATAAGATTTCAAATATAAAACAAATTGAACATACAAATTAACATACAAATTTAACATACAAATTAAACATACAAATTAAACATCCAAATTTAACATAAAATTAAACATTAAATTTAACATACAAATTTAACATACAAATTAACATACAAATTAAACATACAAATTTAACATTAAATTAAACATTAAATTTAACATACAAATTGAACATACAAATTTAACATAAAATTGAACATCCAAATTTAACATAAAATTTAACATACAAATTAAACATCCAAATTTAACATAAAATTAAACATACAAATTTAACATACAAATTTAACATCCAAATTTAACATCCAAATTTAACATTAATGTAAACATACAAATTTAACATCCAAATTTAACATAAAATTTAACATACAAATTTAACATAAAATTAAACATTAAATTTAATATACAAATTCAACATACAAATTTAACATCCAAATTTAACATTAAATTAAACATTAAATTTAACATAAAATTTAACATACAAATTTAACATACAATTTTAACATCCAAATTTAACATAAAATTAAAAATTAAATTTAACATACAAATTAACTCCCATATTTAACATTAAATTTAACATTAAATTTAATATACAAATTTAACATACAATTTTAACATCCAAATTTAACATAAAATTAAACATTAAATTTAACATACAAACTAACTCCCAAATTTAACATAAAATTTAACATTAAATTTAATATACAAATTTAACATACAATTTTAACATCCAAATTTAGCATAAAATTAAACATTAAATTTAACATCCAAATTTAACATTAAATTTAATAGACAGATTCATCATACAAGTTTGACATCCAAATCTAACAGTAAATTAAACATTAAGTTTAACATCGAAAATTAACATGATATTAAATATACAAATTCAACATACAAATTTAACATCCAAATTTAATATAAAATTAAACATTAAATTTAACATACAAATTTAACATCCATATTTAACATCCATATTTAACATCCAAATTTAACATAAAATTAAACATTAAATTTAATATACAAATTTAACATAAAATTAAACATTAAATTTAATATACAATTTTAACATACAATTTTAACATCCAAATTTAACATAAAATTAAACATTAAATTTACCATCCAAAATTAACATACACTTCTAACATCCAAGTTAAACATCCAAATTTAACATAAAATTAAACATCCACATTTTACATTAAATTTACCATACAAATTTAACATCCATATATAACATACAAATTTAACATAGAATTAAACATTACATTTAATATACAAATTTAGCATCCAAATTTAACATAAAATTAAACATTAAATTTAACATACAAATTTAACATCCAAATTTAACATTAAATTAAACATTAAATTTACCATACAAATTTAACATACAAATTTAACATATAAAATAAATTTTAACATATAACATATAAAATAACATACAAATGTAACACAAAATTTAACATTAAATTTACCATACAAATTTAACATACAAATTTAACATATAAAATAAATTTTAACATATAACATATAAAATAACATACAAATGTAACACAAAATTTAACATATAAACCCACATACAAATTTAACATCAAAATTTAACATATATAACAACATAAAAATTTAACATATACTAATTTAATATCAAATTTAACATAGAAATTGTAAAAAATAAATGGTAGTTCACCTTCAAACAAAACGTGGACCAAAAACTTGAATTTGGTATTTTTTTTTTTTTTGCCGGTTGAAGCCTCCAAGGGAGGGGGAGGGCGGCTGCAATTCTTGGAGGGGGCGGGGAGGGTGCAAGGTGGGTGGATTTGGGGTGGGGGAGGGAGGAGGAGGTAGATCTAGGAAAATAAAGGAAAAAATTGAAGGAGGAAGGAGGAGAAGAGGTCTGCGGCGGAAATGAGGAGAAAGGAAAGGAAGAAGGAAGAAAAGAGGAAAGGAGAAAGAAAAGAGGGAAGAAAAGAAAGGAAGAAGCGGGGGCGGAATTTTTGTGCTGAAGTCGTGGTTGGGAAACCCGACTTTAAAGTCGGTTTTTCGAAAACTAACTTTAAAGTCGGGTTTCGAAACCACAACTTCAGCAGAAATTGAAAAAAAAAAACCAATATTAATTTAATTTTTTTTTTAAACCAATATTGACGGAATTAACTCATATATTGTGTGTAATGTAGTAGCCACTTAACACAAACTTATATCACAGACTTTGGTTCCTAGCTATTACTCACAACTGTCATATTGTGTGCTTCTGCAAGACAGGATTCCAGCAATATGCCTCCGACCAGATCATTCAGAAAAAATCCTCAAGAACAATTCAATAACAAGTACCCATGGAAAACAAAATTGCAGATGTACCAAGCAGCTCAAATCTTGCCTTTAGAGTCAAGAAAGCAGCAAGGAAAAGACAAACACTTCAGAACCAACAAAGCAAAAGAAAAACCATCCCTGGCATCAGAAAAAAGTGTAGCGGAAAAGTCATCAAAGCAGTAAGAAAAGTCATCCGAGCACAAATCAGTCCTTCAAACTCCTGAGAGCAGTAAGAAAACCCCATACACTTCAGAACCAAGAAAGCCAAAAGGAAAAGCCGTCCCTGGCATCAGTAAAATCGTCGGCAGAAAAAAAAATATTCCAGCAATATGGCTCTCTCTAGATCAGTCAGAAAATTTCCACAATAAACAATTTTAGAAGAAAAAAAAAAAAACAAACAAACAAACATGCAGATACCTGTATATAGACACCTAATTCCAGCATATGATAAAAACGTATAGCTAGAAAAAGGCCATCTAGCATATAGACTATTTTATAAACCATTCAAGTACAAAGAACACCTGGACAAAAAAATGCATATGTACCAAGCAGCCCAAATCGTTCCTTCAGACTCAAGATGGCAGTAAGAAATATCCAATGCATTGCGGCTCAATAAAGCAAGGGGAAAAATAAAAAAAAACCAACCTTGGCATCAGTAGTAAACAGCTCATACACATATTTCCAGCAAATCATAAAAGCATATAGGCAGTAAAAGACCATTCAGCTGCAGGATCAAGATTATTGTATTAACTAAACAGTAAGGACATAGCTATATATATATTTTTTTTCCTTCTTTTTTTTTTTTCTCTTTTTCATTTTCTGTCTTTTCTTTCTTTTTTCTTATTTTCTTTTTTCCTGCTTTTTCCTTTTTATTCTTGTCTCTTTTTCTTCTTTTTGTTTTTCTTTTTTCCTTTTTTCCTTTTTCCTTTTTTACTTTTTTTTTCCTTCTTTTTTCTTTTTTCCTTTTTTACTTTTTTTTTCCTTCTTTTGTGTTTTTTTTTTGTTTTTTTTTTATTATGTCAATTAAGTAATACTACAACTTTATTACATGGAATATTAATTGGTTGATACGAATGATTTGAAGTTTTCAAAAGAATATTTGGGTTTGAGGAGGCCGCATTGAAGGAGGCGTGAAGAGTAATTGGAAAATTGGAAAATTAGAAAATTGGAAAAGCTATAGGCAATTGGTAAGCAACGCTCGCAACTGACATAATCAATTACTAGCCCACTTTTCCTCTTGACTTCCACAAGGACTTTGAAAAATCAATCCCAACTAGCGGGGCAATCAATTTTCCTACTATAAATTAGTAAGCAACGCTTATTTAAAAGTATCCCCTCTTGACTTCCGTAAGGACTTTGAAAAATCAATCCCAACTAGCGGGGCAATCAACTTTCCTACTCCTATAAATTAGTAAGCTAACGTTTATTTAAAAGTGTCAATCAAAAGCTTTTGTATTTTCAGTAAATCAATCATGGAAAACATGCCTAATGGTATTCTCATTCTGCTGTTTTTATGCACTATTTTCATCTGCCAATTTCATTTTGGGTACACCACCAAAGATGCTGCCTATTCCAATGTCACCTGCCTTAGAAGTGAAAGGCGAGCTCTTTTGGAATTCAGAGAAAGCTTGGTTGATAACACAAATCGTTTGGCATCATGGACTACTACACAAGATTGCTGCTCCTGGGATGGAATTACCTGCAACCACCACACTGGTCGCGTGGAGAAGCTCCATCTTGGCAACCCCATCCAAATTCGTCCTGAACCATACACTTGGAATCCTGCTTATAACTGTCATAACTGCTTGGGAGGTGAGATAAATCCTTCCATACTTAATTTGGAGCACTTGAGTTATTTGGATCTCAGCTGCAATAATTTTTCAAGAATTCGAATTCCAAAATTCCTTGGATCCTTGAAAAATTTGAGATACCTCAACCTCACGGGTGCAGGATTTGTTGGGGGAATTCCTCCCCAGCTTGGAAATTTGTCTAACTTACAATATCTGTCTCTTGGTCAATCACAGTATGGATTCACTTATAATTCC
The DNA here is from genome assembly GCA_020080225.1 of Gynochthodes officinalis. NCBI lineage: Eukaryota > Viridiplantae > Streptophyta > Magnoliopsida > Gentianales > Rubiaceae > Gynochthodes > Gynochthodes officinalis. The sequence goes on along the minus strand of JAIQDA010000038.1, from coordinate 430,169 downwards.
TTAACTGCCAAGAGTCTCAGATGGATTACTGGGCTTCCCTCTTTAAAAGCTTTGGACCTCTCTGGGACCAATCTAACTGAGTCTCTTGATTGGCTGTATTCGGTTAAAATGCTTCCTTCCTTGTCATCATTGAACTTATACAGTTGTGGAGTAGTTGGTACAGTTTCTCCCTCTCTTTCCGTTGTTAATCTCACATCTCTTGTTTCTCTTGACCTTGGTTATAATCGTTTGACTTCTAGCGTACTCCTCCCCTTACTCAATCTTAGCAGCCACCTCACAGTTCTTAGGCTTGATGGTAATTTGTTACAAGACCCAATCCCTATCATATGGGAAAAATTGACCACTCTAACTGTGCTTGACCTTTCTTCCAACTATTTTAATTATTCATCAATGCTACTACGTTCATTCTGTAATCTGACTAATTTGATTTCTCTTCATCTCGAGTACAATCAATTTCAAGGATCACTTCCTCTTTGCCTTGGGAACTGGACTTCTCTTAGGGAGCTTGATTTAGCAGCTAACAAATTTAGTGGAAAAATACCACGTGAGTTAGATCATCTCAAACAACTAACTTCTCTCGACCTTTCTCATAATTATTTCAACAGTTTTATTCCCTCAATTTTTGGAAACCTAACAAATTTGGAATTTTTAGATCTTGGTAATAATAATTTGTATGGTACAATTCCTTCAAGTCTAGCGAATCGATTTAAACTACAAGAATTAGATATTTCTTACAATTCATTGACTGGTGAGTTATTCGAATCCCTTTTTGCCAAACTCAAAAGTTTAAAATCCTTGTTCATATCTAACAACTACTTTCTTTCTTTTATTGTGAGTTCACAATGGGTTCCTCCATTTCAACTTCGAATGATTCACATGGATTCTGTCCATTTAGGGACACAGTTTCCTCCCTGGCTTCAAACCCAAACGGATGTTTTTGAATTATCCATGAGTAATGCTAGCATCTTTAGTGTTATCCCCATTTGGTTTCCTACTTTTTGTTCTTCTCTCCAAACCTTGGATCTCTCAAACAACAATATCCATGGATCCTTGATATCTTTTCCACCAAATATACGTTTCTTAGATCTATCAAACAATTTTTTGACATGGCCTATTCTTTTATTCAATGCCAATTATGTGACAAATATGTCACTTATAGCTCTTAATCTTGATAATAACCATTTAATTGGTAATATTCCCGATGATTTGTGCAACTTGTCATCTCTAGAAATTCTATCACTTGCCAACAACCAACTGACAGGAAGAATTCCTCCATGCTTTGGGAACTTACAGCATTTATTTGTATTAGATCTGTCAAATGATAGCCTTTCGGGTCATATTCCAAGTACATTGGGTAACTTGGAGCATCTACAAATTCTGCAGTTGGATAGAAACAAGTTTTATGGGGGGCTTCCATCATCATTGAAAAACTTGAAAAACTTAGAAACTCTTGATCTCGGAGAAAATCAATTGACGGACATTATACCAGAGTGGATTGGAAAAGAGTTGTCAAATTTGAGATTCCTTGTACTTCAATCCAACAATTTTAATGGTAATATTTGCATGCATCTATGCCAATTGTCACTCCTTCAAATTCTAAATTTGGCACAGAACAACTTGGTTGGTCACATTCCTCATTGTTTTGCCAACTTGAGTATGATGCGGTCAAATGACATTGGTATACATTACCATATTAATGCATACACTGAAACACATTGGAACATTTTGAAAGGAGTAGAACTTCAATATTCCGGGAGCCTCCGATATGTAAAAGCGATATCACTCTCTGGAAACAACTTAAGTGGTGAGATTCCCAGTGAACTATTGGATCTTGAAGGGCTGCACGGTTTGAATTTGTCAAACAATAAATTCAGTGGAAGAATCCTGGAGAATATTGGCAAGTTGAGGAATCTGGAATCTCTAGATTTGTCAATGAACCAACTTTCTGGACCTATTCCTCAAAGTTTAGCCAGTATAGACAATCTTGGCTACCTGAACTTGTCGTTCAACAATTTGTCAGGACGTATACCATTAGGGAACCATTTTGATACCTTCAATGATCAATCCATTTATGAAGGAAATAGTGGACTCTGTGGTAAACCTCTAGAAAAGAGTCATCCCGATGATACTTCAGAATATAAAGGAAAGGGACATACTTTATACCAGAATATTGATGATAAGTTTGAGGTGTCATGGTTTTCTGCCGGCATAGCACCTGGTTTTGCAGTTGGTTTTTTGGGAGTTTTCTGCATTCTCTATTTCAAGAAGTCTTGGCGCAAGGCATACTTTGGATTCTTGGAGCGAAGATTTACCTAATTACCCTTATCTTTCCGTTAACTTTCCAGATGGCTTTTGCAACGAAGATTTCTCAGTTCCTTAGGAAGTTCAATTAAGAATGTATTAATGAAAAATGAAATAATATGATGCTTATGTAAACTATTTTTTTTTAATCAATAAATGGAATCTATTCCCTTGTCAAGAAAAAAAAATGGAATCTATGATTGGGGTTTAATCATCTCAATCGAAAACCCAAAAGTATGCATAAATAAACTAAGAATCATACTTATTCTGTGTAATGACTCAAAAGAGTTCATTCCATATAAATGCACATTATCACAGGGTAGGGTTGGCAATCAGGTCATGTTTTGGGTTCACGGGTTGTGTTTTGACACGGTATTACAGATTTTTACACGAACTCGAATACATATTTTTACACGAACCCGAACACGACCTGCGAACTTATTCGTGTTAAAAAAACATAATCTGAACATGTCCTACTTTTTTTTCAGGTAGCACGACACAAAAAGGCTTATTTAACATGAAAAAATTTAAAAATAATAAATTAATTTTAAATTAATAATAAATAAAATTAAAAAATAAGTTTTAAACCAATAATAAATGAACAATGCAATTTCTAAAACGAAAAAACAATGTTCAAGAATGATGCAAATAATTATGCAACCTCTTCATTTTAACAACCTACTCTCCCCTATTTATAATTGTGTCTTCCCTTCATTTTTTCCTCCAAAGTCGATGTGGGATTGCAATTTGGCAAGAGAAAATTATGCAACCTCTTCAAACACAAGACCTTAGGTAAAGGAACAAAGGTGCTTACCACTAAGCTACAATGAATTTTATTATAAATAATAAACAAATAATATTATTATATATATAATAAACGGGTTAACAGGTCGATCTGAACACGATTTATTTATTTTTTGTGTTATTCGTGTCCAGCCTGATTTCAACCCGAACCTGTTAAGGGACGGACCTGTACCTGTTAATTACGTGTTAGGTTCATGTCGTGTAGCAAATTGCTGCTCCTATGACACTGGGTCTACCACAACTTAGCAATCAAATGCTCAAATCTAGTGTTTTCATTAAATGTCGTCATTTTTTGGCAAAAATTGATCATTAAGGACTGCACAAAATGTTAGGCACTAAAAATGATATAGCCTCAAAATTTTGAAGACTAAAAATATAATTTTTCTAATATCTATCTATTATATTCAAAGGGAGTTTTGATGGTGACCTTTTATCATTTGGTTTCTTTCAAATTGCAAGTTGCACTTTGGTGCAACTATAATTTTGTGAAATTTTGAAATTATTTGTGCATACTTTTTAATATATTAATTCACTTTAAAAATTTTTTATTGTATTTTCTTTATTATTAAGTTAAAAATTATTAGTAGTTATTTAAATTTACTTTTAAATACAATCAATTATAAAAATCTAAAATTAATCAAAAATTTTATCATACATGGGATTTTTTAAATTTTTTATTACCACATAAATTTTATAACTCATATACAAGTACATATTTCTTTATATATTTTTTTAAAATTTTTAATGTTTATATTAAAAAAATTTTAGTGATATATATTAAAAGTTATAGAAATAAATATTTAAAATAACTCAACTTGATCACCATTTATTAATTTAAATATTTTGACTAAAAACTACCAATAACAATTCAAAACATTATTTAAAAATTGTATGATGTATAACTATTTATTTAAGTTAAGAATACTATGATTACAAATAGTTAGCATATTTCTCCATAAAAAAATGTACTCCACATTATTATATTTATTTAAATATTTATAACTATTACATTCAATTATTTATATTTATTAAAGTAAATATCCTTCTATATAAACTAATTTTCATAGTACTAATAAATATCTAGAATTGTAATTTGTTTCAATTTCAATATGTGAGTGGTAGTTAAACAGTTATTTCAAATTAACTTTATATAAACTATTTAAAATTACACCTAATAGAATTTTTAAAATTAAACCCTAAACCTAAACTATTTAATATGCCCTTAATAGAATTTTTTTAATGAATTTTCTAAAATAGAAAATAATTATACTTTAAGTAGCAATATAATTATATAAAATATTATTAAATCAATTAAAAAACAAAATACACCATAATCAATTAAAAGTATCAATTATATATTTTAAAATTCACAAAAAATTCTTTCTTAAAAAATTATTGTTTGTTAAATTTTAAATTAGCATCGATCCCATCACACCCGAATGGAATCTTTTCTCGAAAATTTCTTCTTTGAAATTTGTCCAGATCGCTACTCACTCCTCCCTCTCTTCTACTTTCTCACTCCTCTTACTTCTAGGAATGACAATTGAGCGAGTTTTGGGGTGGGGAAAGTCTCACCTGCAACCCGCCCAGTTATTGAACTCTCATCCTATCACCCGCCGCCAGCTACACCTCTCCACTCCTCACTTGCACTCCTTCCCTCGCTTCCCCGTAGCTACCCAATGGGGACTTGTTTTAAATTCAAAATATATATAATTTAAATGTTTAATATTCTAAATCACACATAATAAAAAATTAATTTACAATGTCAATAATTCAATTGTAGAAATTATGAAATATCAATTATTACATTTTAATTCATATTCTTTTACATTATATATATAATAAATTTAAACTTTATTATATATAATAAATTTTCAACATATCTACTAATATATATGAATAATATATTTATTAAACTTTAAATATATATTATAATAACAAAATTTAAACTAGTAAATGAGGCTGGTCCACCCTACCAACTATCCCATTTAGATGGGGGAGAAAAAACTTCTCCCGTCACCCATCCCACCACCTGCTCTACCCACTCCTACGGGGGTTAAATGAGAGAATACTGTTGCCATCTCTACTTACTTCTCCAACTCTATTCCTACCCAAGACTTCAAGTTCCTCAGCCACCCCTGTGTATACTCCTCTTTCTTTGTTCTCCTCTACCTAGCTAACACTCTGGACATCTTTTAGGGTACTCACAATCTATTTTTTCAACTTTTTCATTGAATTGGTAACCTGGACCATAGTCCTTGTGTGAATAATGGTTATTTGAGTTCATTTTCCCTTTTTTTTCATTATAATTTGTGTGACACTTTTGTTAACCGTACTGCTTGTGTCTGTTAAGCTTTTGGCATTTAATTTTACTAATCAGTTCTGACTTTCGTTTTGGCAAGTTGATATAGTAGGGGACAGGCATTTTTTTTAATGTATATTTGTGACATTTTTATGGGTTTTGAAGAAATATCTTAATTTTGGAATTCCTCGAACAATGTAATATTTCACACAAGATAAATCCGTAATCCTTCCCCTCTTATTAAAACTACATAATGTTCTTGTAAATTATGGCCAATACCGGATATATAAATAGTGATTTCAAATACTCCGTAACTTGGCAACTTTTTCATAAGGAAGAGTTTGACTTTTAGGAGTGACAAAGGAAAAGTTGATAAATAAGCCACTTTTCCAACCACTCAAAGATTGTACATGAGATTTTCACCTTATATGACTTCTGCTCAAGTTTTTAAATTCATCGATTCTTTTCCATGTTCGAGTATCCTTCTTCTTCCACCCAATCCCAAAAAGTAACTAAAACTAATTTAGTTACGCTTTTTATGTTCTAATTGAGCGCTTTCCATTTTTTATTTTCAAATGTGAAGATTATTCTTTTAACAAGTATATATGGATCCAATCACTATAATAATAATAATAAGAGATAATCTACAAAATAGCCCCTTACATATATGGAAAAGAACTTTTAATCCCTAACCAAAAAAAACCAATTAGTCCTCACTTTCATACATTTAATCTATTTTGTCATTCCACGACTTCACAAACTTTTCACAATTTGCCAACACATGCCCTAAGCGTGCAAAATGTGAGGGCATTTTTAAAAGAACAGAAACTCCTCCTCCTTCATGCCAAGCGTGCCCGTCGACTTGCTTTTCTTGACAAAAAGAAAACAAAAGCCGCTTTGAAAATTTTCAAATCCTTTCTTTCCTTAGAATAAAATTGAGTTGTTCTTGATGACTATAACATCAAAGTTGTTCTTTTAAGTTGTCCATCCTTTTTCATTCACGCTGCTCCATTTTTTTTTCTGGTCAAACAATCTTTTCCATACTTGACATTCTCTTTTGGTGCTATTATAAACTTTGCCATTTTCCACCATTAAAGTTTAGTACACTAACACTAAATTACAAAGAAAAGGAGACTTTTGTTCATACAAGACAGACTAATACTACGATAAAACCAAATCACAAGATTGAGAGATATTGAATCGAGTGATTGGGTTTCATCATTGTAGTAGAAAAGGGAAATCCACTAATTTACCATCCTTAATTCAAACTATAAATTTACACCGAGTCCGAGTTGAACATTTTCAAAAAGGAACTCGAAACCGTCTGTCATCATCAATGATGATATCTCTTTCATTTTCATGCAACCTAACAAAAGCATCATAATCAAGAAGCAAAATAAATAAATAAAAAGAAAATCCTAGAAGAGACTACAGGCCTGCTTAAGGATGGATAGATCTCCAAATAATCAAATGGTATGGCGAGCAAAAGCTTGAAGGGCGCCTCTAGTCAATCGACATCCTCCAACTGCAAAATTTTTGCACCCATTTGTTCATAAAACTTGATGGCATTCTCATTCCAATCTAGCACCACCCATTCCACCCTTTTGTAACCTATTCTAGTCGCCTACGCGACTACCGCCGTGAACATCATTTTCTCAAACCCATTATTCTGATAGGGCTCCCTCACGAACAAATCCTCTATGTAAAACCCGGGTTTGGCCAAAAACGTTGAATAATTCGGGAAAAAACAGCACAAACCTAGCAACAAAAACATTGCTTCTGATCCCGGAGTGGAAAGTTTCCTTCTCGGGGCCTTTAATAGGGAGTTCTAAGTGAAAGGTTTTGAGCAATTGAGAGAAATTATGGTTGTGTTCTTCAGTGGTGGGCGGGAAGGGGTTAGGTGAGACTTCGAGGATGAACACGGTGAAGGAAGTAAAGGGTTGCAGAGCTGAGTTTTGGAAAGGGAACAGAGTGGCGAGAGATGCTTCAAAGAGTGGAGCATTGATCGGCGAGGCGCTCAAGACGGCTATTTGGTGAATGAGCTTGTGGATGTGTGATGTTGAAAATGTTGGCTAAACGGATGCAAAGAGTGGGTGGTGAGGTGGAGCAGTTTGAGGGAACGATGGTCTTCAGTATTGCCTCTGGGGATGGAGATAGTGGTGGTGCCGCCGCCTCTGCCATTCTCTTACACTATTTTGGCTTTCTTAAGTTTGTGAGGGAGAGAAATGGGAAATATTAGCTGCATAAGGGTTTATTACTTATTAGCATCTTTCTATTCTTCCAAAAATGCCCTCACATTTTGCACGCTTAGGGCACATGTTGGCAAATTTGACCGAAAGTTTGATAGAAGTCGACGGAAGGACAAAATAGATTAAATGTATAAAAATGAGGGACTATTTGGTTTTTTTTTTTTTTGTTAGAGACTAAAAAGTTTTTTTCCATATACGTGAGGGACTATTTTGTAGATTATCTCTAAGAACAAGAGATATTTTTTCCTATTCTTTGAGAATCCCATGATCTTTTGCTAATTTGGATTTGTTTAATTAGAATCTAGATTCTTCTACTTCATTAATGATTTGTTGAATATTTCGAGATTATATCCTATTTTGGTAGAATCGCACATTTTCTTTTATCCTACTTCTTGTAGAATTTGAAGTAATAAATGTCAAATGCCTAATTCTAGATCCGGACCATGACTTTCAAAGATGCATACCTATGCATGCAATGGTCGTTCGACAAATAAGGTGTGATCTTGAATTCCTAATACCCATTAGTGCCATCCCTTCAGATTTTGTGTTTTCATTGGGACTAACATTTCATTTTTGGTTAAATGAAATTTGGTATTCATGTATCAATTGGGGAGTTTTGATTTAGTATATGCTATTATTGGATTTGTGTCAAGAGAAAATAGGGTAGGCAATCCAAAAGGTGGAAGAAAAAATTTATTCACATACTTTTCGTATTGATTGTGTTGGTGTTGTATATATCGGATAGATGAACATTTCATGGTATAGTAAGAAATAAGAGATAGGAGTGGATGGATGGGAATCATTAACTTTTCATCAACTCAATTGAAGGTGACAAGGTATGTGAAATTACAAGAACTCTCTTTTACTTCATATACTTTGTCTGCATTGAAAATCTGTAAACTAAGTTAGGTGATTTGTGATTGCAAAGGATTATCATGATTTGATGGTCAAAGCTCACAAAATGCCATTAATTTAATGTGATTGTCTAAGGACCTTAATTAATTTAATGCAATTGTCCAAGGGTTTTATTTGGTCAAAGTGTTAAACCTCTACCAAGTACATTTGTTGCATCATGTATGTCTTAAGATTTTTGTTTGGATTTTCCTTTCATGTTTAATTGGTAATAGAAAGCCTGATTTGAATAATGTCATAAAGTTGTAAGATGCTAGACCAAACATTAAGTAGTTTAATCATGCCTTTATGAAGGAGCAAAAGTGAAAAAATCTAGTTGATTCTCATAGTGGAGCAAAAGTTAGCCGTCAATGCAATGTTAGTCTTATTTGTCCAGTTTCCCATTTTTTTGGCGAAGTTCCAATTGTTAATGACACTACCACTCTTTGTCAACCACAAAAGTAAGTTTGTCTTTTTCTAGTTCTTTATCTATGGGGTCTTCACGGTGGGGTGAGAGATCTGTTTCTTTGTGATGCGCACCTCACGACTATATGGAGCCTGTAATATGCAACAAGTGAAACAGGACCTAAGACTTAACTTGCGAAATCCTAGAACCGGTGGAATTGAGACTAAATGGATAAAGAATCGCCACAACCTAAAGTTCTACTAGATTGATAAAACTCAAAGGCACCACAAATGGGTCAAATTTGATAAGCCTGTTATTCTTTACAAAAACGAAAAGATTGAATCACTTAAACCCTCAATGACGTAATATCTCAAAATCTTCTAATTCATATATTTTCTTGTTTTGGCCAAATGGCCTCTTTAAATAGACTTCAAGTTTGTCTTAACAAGAAAACAACTAAACCCTAATCCTAATCTAATTTATAAAAGAAGAGTGACTGGTTTCCTTTAATTAATTAAAAGGGCAGCCTTAAAGAAAAAGGAAATAAAAGCCCTAAAACCAATTGGACTTGGAAGTTTAGCCTTTTAAGGCTTCCTTCAAATTTACAAATTTGGCTATTAAAAATAACTCTAAATTTCGGCCATAATAAAATAAAAATAGCAAGGGTGACTTTTTAATTACCTAAATTTGGCCACCAATAATTAAAAATAAAACTACAAAAATTAATTAAATAATTTGGCATATTATCACACTAGAATTCGGCCAAGGCAAGACTAGTGTTTTCAACCCGAACTTGCAATAAGTTAATGACTTGCAAGTTTTGGCCACATGCTTGATGAGCTTGGATGTTAAGAATTAAACCACTTAATGGTTTCTTGAAGTCGTTTGAACCTAGCTCTCGTCATCTGCCCCCATAATATGTCACAGCGGAGTGAATGTTTGGTGAGTTGGTTGAATAGCTCTTGAGATCTCATCATTCCCCCTTTCCTTGAAAGGATTCGTCATCGAATCTTCAACAACACCCTTGGGATAAAATTAATATACTTTGACCACCTTAAGGAGTAAAAGAAATAGTTTGGCAAGAGAAAACAATGACTTTTCTTTTAACCTCTTTTCGAGCCACTCTCATAATTGTGTTTTATCGCCAATCTTTTAAGGCTCCAAATTTGAATGGGAGTGTGAGAAAACTGTCTTTCTCCAAACACAAAATCAAGGCATGTAAGAGTCAAAACATTATCAACTGGCTTGAGCTCTTGGTTTTGATGACCCCCACTAATTGGATTTTCCCCTTTTGAAGCATCGGGCTTTTCTTCTTCCTCAACCTTCTTCTCTTCATTACTAATCTAGAGTTGATCTTCATAAACTTGTATATGGAAAATATTTTCCCTTTGCTCAACATTTTCCATAGTTTGAACACTAAGTGATCTCATGGTCACCAATATTTCTTCTCCACTTGAAGACTCTTCTTCACTTACCATTGAATGCATAGACTTCCAGGTAGAAACTGTTTCTCCCACAATAGTATCTTTTTCATCGTCAGATTCAGTTAGAGGAGGCATAGAATCATTGGATTCACTGTCAGAAATCTCGTCCCCATCATCTAAGGTAATCATCACTCTTTTATTAGGATATTGGGTAGATATATGATCTTTGCCTTGACATTTAAGGCAAACCATATCTCGACTTCTAGGGGACCGTGTGGGTTGCTCTTCCTTCTTGACTTCTTTATCCTTGGAAGAATCAGCACATGGGTTAAAGTCACTCTTCAAGTCACCTTTTTCATCCCAATTATTCTTCCATGGAGACTTACTAGGCATGGAGCTTGGTTTTGAACTTTTTTTTCTTCAATTGCCTTTCCACCTTCTCAGCCAGGTGGACCATCTCTTCAATTTCCAAGTAATTGTGGAGTTCAAGGACATTGGCTATTTTCGGATTCAACCTTTGCAAAAATCTAGCGCTTGTAGTCTCTTTGTCTTCTTCTATATTATCTCGGATAAGTGTAGCTTCTAACTCAATAAAGTATTCAGTGACACTCTTCGAACCTTGTTGTAAGCTTTGCAACCTCTTGTACAATTTCCTATGATAATAGGATGGGACGAACTTCTTTCTTATAATTTTTTTCATTTCTTCCCAAGAGTGGACAGGACGCTCTCCATTTCTTTTCCTTAGGGTGACAAGTTGATCCCACCAAATTATGGCATAGTCGGTAAATTCAACCGCTGCTAGTTTAACCTTCTTTTTTTCAAAATAATGGTAACAATCAAAGATTCTTTCAACCATCTTTTCCCATTCTAAATATGCATCGAGATCTCCTCTACCTTGGAAGGCTGAAATTTTTATTTTGATACTCCCCAAATTTCTATCAATTTTATCAACTTTGTTTTGGCCTCTATGGGAAGTAGAAGCCCCATTAGAATCCTCACTTTTATCAAAACTTGAGGAACTTTTTCTTTTTGATTTCGACTTTCTTGATAATGACTCATTGATACTATTGGTCAATTGCTCCATCTTATCATCATTAGCCTAAAACTTCATTTGCAAAGCCTCAAGTTGACCATCCAACTTGGAATAAGATCGGATCATGTTTTCCATCCAATATGGGAGTCTTTTGGTCGATTGGAACTACACTTTCTTTTGATATGATTCCTATAAAAGCTTAGTACAACAAAAATGAGAAACAAATAATATGGGAAGATTCATAGTAAGGGTGTATATGAGTATGCTCTCGGTTATTTTTCAATGTCTCACCCCTCACTCAACAATCTCTCTCTAAGTTCTTGCTTAGTACAACAATCTTTATCAAACCATGAGGAACTTTCGGCCAAAGGGATAGCTCAATAAGAATTTATTATTTTTTTTTAAAAAAAATAAGACTCAAGGAATATTGACAAATTCGGAAACTACATAACTTAGAATTGGAAGCAAAAAATAGAAACTAAAAGGAATAAGAAACAAGACAAATCCAACTATAATGTGGAATGGAATAAGGAAAACTATTAATTTGGAAACTAAATAACTCTAAATATGGACTCTAAAAGGAAAGCAAACATGGAATCTAAAAGAAAACAAATTTGGAAACTAAAAGGAAACAAATAGGAAAGATTACTAAAGGAAAGAAATTCTAACTAGTAAAATAAATACTAGGATTCTATTCTTGCAAGTAAAATCAAATTAGGAAAACAATTCTTATAGCCCTTTTTGGGTAAAAATTTCAGTCAATAAAGGTTACCAAATTGCAAAATTTTCTACCAAGATAAATTGCCAAAAGCAACTAAATTTCAGTCACAAGAAATTGCCAAAAGAATGCAGAATTTGGTCAAAAGAAATTGCCAAAAAAAATTTGCAAAATTTCGCCCAAATAAGTTGCCAAAAAGTGGAGAATTTAAGCCAAATAGTGCTAGCCAATTCTAATTCCAATTGTGATGAGGAAAGTTAATCACACTTGGATTCTTTTGTGACAAAACACACGTTTCTTTGGCAAACAAAATTCTGTTATGACTCAAGACAAAAAGGTAGCACGGTTTCTTGGAACAATTCATAAAAAATAGGGAACAAGCAAAGAAACAATATGAGTTTGAGCAACAAGTAGCACGGCTTCGAATTTTTAGCAAATAAACAGTACAGGTTTGAACAGAATTTTGTCACAATTCTTAAGCACTAAAGTACCTCTTCAACAAGAATTCAAGAAAGAACAAACAAATAAAGGGGGCAGTACTAAAATTTTGGAACCAAAATTCCAAAAAACTGGATTAAGATAGCAACAAAATTGAACAAAATTTTCAGTCAAAAATTTCAGCCAATAAGAACCAAATTTTAGTCAAAATTTGCAACCACAAAGGTTCAGAATTTAGGCTGCCAAAATGTTACAATTCTTGAAGTAACTAAAGGAATCTTCAATAAGGATTTTCGGCTAAGAAGAACCAAATTTCAGTTAAAAGTTTCAACCACAAAGTTTAGAATTTTGGCCAAGCATAATTCGGTTATGACTCATGAACAAGCAGCACGTTTTTTTAGCAGAAAAATCAGTAAAAATTCTAGACAACTTCCAAGGATGCAATATGGTTTGAAGATAGAATTTGGGTATGATTCTTGAATAAAAAGCAGCACAGCTTTTAGGCACAATTCAACAAAATTCAGGAACAAGACAAACCAGAAAACAGTACGGGTTCTTGGTCAGAATTTTGGTCACAAATTTCAGCAAGAATGATTCAAGAAACCATGATTTCAAGGAACAAGAAACAAGAATTTCAAGGATCAAGAAACAAGAATTCAAGAATAAAAAATTGTTCTTCTCCTCTTATTCTTTCTTCCTTTCTTCCGGTTTGATCTTTTCTCTCTTTCTTTTTCTTTCGAGTTTGTTCTTTCTTTTTTTTCTTTCTATCACGGTTCTTTATTTTTCTTCTTCTGTTTTTTCACCAAAAAAGAACAATTCACAGCACCAAATATCAACACGAAGAGAAAAAAAAAGTATGTAGCACTTCGGTTATGAAATTTCAAGAATCAACACCACTTTTGTTTTCTTTTTCTTTGTTTCTTTTTCTTTTTTTTTTTTACCGTAAAAGAGAACAATTTACAACAAAAATCAGAAGAATTCATGAAAAATAATCAACACAAAGATTATGGTTGGACAAGTAAGGAATTCAGATTTTTCAGGATGAACTAATTCAAGGAGTTCGATTTTTTTTTTTTAAGAAAACAGTAGGCAACAAAATTATTGTTTTTTTTATATTTTTTTCATAGAATAAACAAAACCAAATTATCTACACAAAAAGTGGGCAGCAAAAAAATGTTTAACCGAGTCTCGAAAACTAGGGCTAAATAACTAATTTGACTACCACAAGAAAACAGAATTTTCAGCTACAAGGAAGATGGATATAAACAGGATTTTTGTGCATGGAACCAATATAAACAGAATTATCTACAAAATTTTGAAATTACCTAGAGTTCTGATACCAAACTGATATGCACCTCACAGCTATATGGAGTTGGCAATACGCAACAAGCAAAACAAGACTCAAGACTTAACTTGCGAAATCCTAGAACCGGTGAAATTGAGACTAAATGGATGAAGCGTCGCCACAACCTAGAGTTCTACTAGATTGATAAGATTCAAAGGAGCCACAAAATGGTCAAATTTGATAAGCCCGTTGTTCTTTACAAGAACGAAGGATTCAATCACTCAAACTCTCAAGAACGTAATGTCTCAAAATCTTCTAATTCATCTATTTTCTTGTTTTGGCCGAATGGCCTCTTTAAATAAACTACAAGTTTGTCTTAACAAGGAAACAACTAAATTCTAATTCTAATCTAAATTCTAAAGGAAGGGGGCTGGTTTTCTTTAATTAATTAAAGGGCAGCCTTAAAAAAAAGAAATAAAAACCCTAAAACCAATTGGACTTGGAAGTTTGGCCTTTTTAAGGCTTCCTTCAAACTTACAAATTTAGCTACTAAAAATAACTCTAAATTTCGGCCATAATAAAATAAAAACCAACAAGGGTGGCCTTTTAATTACTTAAATTCGGCACCAATAATTAAAAATAAAACTACAAAATTAATTAAATAATTTGGCCTATTATCACACTAGAATTTGGCCAGGGCAAGACTAGTGTTTTTTAACCCGGACTTGTAATAAGTTAATGACTTGCAAGTTTTGGCCATATGCTTGACGAGCTTGGATGTCAAGAATTAAACCACTTAATGGTTTCTTGAAGTTGTTTGGACCTAGCTCTTTTCATCTATCCCCATAATATGTCACAGCGAAGTGAATATTTGGCGAGTTGGTTGAACAGCTCTTGGAATCCCATCACCTTGGCAGGCAAGGAGGAAGATTTTAGTGTAATTGGCTCGTCTGGTCGGGGAGGTAGCATGGCGTAGGAAGTAGAGCAGGTTAGTAGGGAGAGGGTTAGGAGAGAAAAGCAAAAAAAAAAAAGTGTTTTTGAGTTTATAAGAAGAATCGTTATCAGCTGAAATTAGGTTAAACTCATCGGTGGCGACGAGTTCATATGAGAGTGAAAGGGAGGATTTTGTCGCAATGGAGTTAGAGGCTTAGCCAGCGAAGTTCACTCTCACATCCAAGGCTCTGACCTCAGTCTTAGGAAGGCCAAGGTCAAGAGCCTTAGAAAAAGGTATTATATTCTTAAAGAATATGAAGTTAGGGCTACGGGATCAGACTAGAGGGGCTATCGACCTCCAGTATGATACAGTATGATATTGTGTTGGGTATGAATAACAATTGAAGACAATGTTGAGGTTTCCTCTATATGGCTTGATGACCGAGGTCTTACGGTGTTATAAGATAGCCTTGGCCCAACTGGCACCTAACTCGGTTAGATCGAAAGCTAGGTTAATTTGTTTAGGTACTTTTATTATATGAAAAAGTCAACAAATTCAATGGGTTGGTATGCCTTTTTCCCGAGGTTCGGGTGTAAAATAGCAAAGCCTTCAAACCACTATAATTGGAAAAGTAGGTTATTCTTTGTAAAATCTGACCCATGTGGAGTAGAGATGGAGTGGTTTTATTGGGATGCCAACAATGGCTATAGGAATTGAAAAAGGTATAATCCCGAAGGTCAGGCATATATTGAGCTCCAAGAAGAAAGAATTAGAAAATACACTGAAGAGGAGCTGGTGAAATACAACTTGAATCCAGTAGTAGTAGGGGTTGGACCTCGGACCTCAAGACCTATTCAAAAGAAAAAGACAAAGGGTAGGGTTGTTGTGCCTTAAATGGTTTATATATAGCCTGTTGACGTTTAAGATGAATTAAAATTCTATTTTACAGTGGTGAACTTCACTGCAACAATGTCAAAGAAGAGGAGCACTTCTTAGAAAGGTGCAAAAGATGAATAGAGAGATAAAGAAGCTCCTTCAGTAGCAAAGTCCTTGGTGATTGGGCCTTTAAAAAAAAAACAAGACTGACAAAAAGAGTACTGAATTGAAAGCAACCATCAAAGGCAAGAGAATCAAGGTGGCTGGCACCAAGGAAAAACCAGCCAGAAGGAGCAGCAAAAGAAAGTAGGGGAATATTTCTCAGGGTTGGGGTCCAAGGGATAAAGGAACAGCAAAAAAAAGTAGAAAGCATGCCTATCTCAGACCTAAACAATAGCTTAGCTTTTGCAATCCCTCAAGTTAGGTATTGAGACTGCTATGTGTTAATTGGGGTTAGGCCTAACGTAGAGTTGGCACATGTGGATTTGACAAACCATGCTTCTATGAGCATAGTATGTCTATAGAGAGAATTGGGTAGAAAAAGGGGTTATAAGAAAGAATGCCAAGATAGCCCAATTGGAGGAATCTAAAGTGGTATTTTAGCGCACTCAGGCAATAGCGGTCAAGGCATAGAAAAAAGTTGAAATGAAATTTTGGTATTGCGCCAACAACTTAAATCTTGCCAAAGGCATTCTAGAAATTGAAAGGGATCAACTAGAGAGAGTTTGATCGATTAGTAGTGAAAAAGGTCTTTCACACACAGAACTTGGGCAACTTTGTAGCAAACTTTTCCTAGGCAACTAGGGATATCAATGGGAACAATGTGGCCATAGAGATCCATGAACAGTCCTTAAATTTGAAACTGGAAGAACTACCTGGATACGACCCGAGATCATAACCAAGGCCAATCAGGCTTACATTGAGGCTGTGAAGGGTTTTGACCATGGTTATTAAACTCTCGATTTTACTCGTACGTTTTTACGATTTTACGAGTCAAAACCAAGTGTCCGAGTCAAAATGTAGGTAAAATCTTAAATGGGGTGAAATCTTATGATTTCACATTCTGGAACTTAGAATCTTACAATTTTACAATCCGATTTTACGATCCAATTGTTCCAAAAGAAGATGAATGACTTGGTTTTTGTGATATACAATTTGAAGTTGAAGGATAGAAAAGTTTGAAATTTTGAAGAAAGCTTTGATGATCTAGCATCTGATGATGAGTAGATAACTAAGAACCTTAATGATAATGATGATCCAATTGAAATTAATCCTTTGCATGTTCTTAATAGTGCAGGTGCTCTTAGTGAAGACAATTTGAAAGACAATTTGGCTTTAGATGCTAGTGGCGATGATGCAACACTTAATGAACCTATAGATCTTTCTATGTGTGATTGATAATATTCTTTGAATGAAATTTGTGCACTTTTATAAGTTTAAACAGGTCTATAATTTATAAATTTAAGATATATTATATATAATATATATATAATTATATATAATATATTTATTAAATTATTTTTCATAATTGGTAGAATCTTACGATTTTACGATTCGATTTTTTGGACCCTCCACCGATTTTAAGTAAAAACTCGATTTTAACAACCTTGGTTTTGACGGATCCTTTGCACTTCTTGATCACCTGGCATCTCAGAGCCCTCCAATGACTGGACCTCCACACTCCTGAAGATGGAGAGATGAGTAGACAAGGAACAGAAGCTAAGACCTCGTCTTATGCAAGAAAAGGACGGAAAGAGGCTAGTTTTTATACTCTTATTGTACCTTTTTTTTTTGTAAATTGTGTAAATCCAACTCTTCTATTAATGGAAATCTAATTTTGTTTCATTCCTACTATGTTAGGGCCATTTTTTATCTCTGAGATCTAACTCTAATGCTATGAACAAAAAAAGCGAGGGAGCTCAAAGCCGCATATGACAAACTCCGAAAAACAATAATTAGGTCAAACAATGAGAACAACCAATTAAAAGATCAAGTTGCCCATCTCGGGCGCTTAAGTAGGGGTCTAAAAGAAGATAAAATAAAACAACAAAGGGTGATGGGAGACATGATCCTTCAGGAGAGGTTCATTGCTTCACAAAATAAAGCATATGAAAAGAGGATCGCTAAACTCTCCTCCGAGGTCTCGCTAATAAACTCCAAAATCAAAAGACGAGATAAGGTAATTCATATATTTACTGAAGAGTTGGGGGGGAAACACAAAGAGATCCAAAGTCTCCATCAGTTGCTCGAGCCATACAATAAGCAAATCTACGAATTGAAGTTCGAGTGTAAAACTTGGAGATTAAAGGTTGAGAAGATGGAAGCCGGTTTGAATAAGAAAGGCCTAAAGTTGGCTTCTACTGATAGAGATCCTGTCAAGATAATGATGGAGAAACTAGAGATGCTAGCTCAATAGGGTAAAAAGGGGACTGACCAATATAAGGAAGGAAGCGATGCTAGACATGTATTTACAAAATAAGATTTAGGGATAGCAATTTTTACCCGTCCCGACGAGTTCCCCGAACCTGGTTTTGACCGGGTTTTTTTTCTGATTTAGGTTCGGGTTCGGGGATATTTTAAAAATCCGGGGTCGAGTTCGGGTCGGGTTTGAGGGTACCTAAACCTGCCCAGACCCCAACCCCGAGCCCCACCCCGAACCCAACCCGAATGGTAGGGTTCGGGGAAAACCCGACCTCGAGGTCAGGTTCGGGGAAAACCTGACCCCGAACCCGATCCCCCTAAGTGTATATATTTTTGTTTGTTGTGTTGTATGTTTCATATATCATTGGAAGTTGTTTTAATTGATCTTTCTTTTTTTTTTTCAAATGGCAAGTCATGAAAGTATTTAAATAGTTTTAAATGAAAATATAATTTTTTAATAATAAGTATTAATTTAACATCAATTTGTTTTGTTAATGAAATTAGTAATTAATCGTTCATGTAATAAAAATATAGAATAATATTAACATTGAACCTCTCGTGTTTGTAAAATAAATAATTGAGCATATAAACACAACTTTTATTTAATAGTGGACTCTCTTTGTTAAAACAAAAAGAAATTAAAAATAAATTCTTTTTTTTTAGGGGAACAAAAAGAATAAGTATAATTATTTTTTAGTACAATTAACTAATTATAAAAAATTTAGTTTTTGCTTTTGTACTCTATTTTAATTCGAAAAAGAAAGGAACTTCCTTGCTTTTGTACAAGTATTATGCTTCAATAGTTTTTATCTTGAAATAATTATATATATCTCTTTATCTTTTTGGAGAGCATCCAATTTTCTTTTATCTGTAGGTACACATGTCCAAATCAAGTATATTAAGGTACATGCATGAATATATGTACAAAAGTATTAATTTTAAATGTACATGCATTAATTTTAAATGAAATAAAGTTAAATAACAAACAAAATGTTCTTCTATATAGTGTCAGAAAACGCATAAGCATTTGAATGCCCTTTGTTGAAAGATATATGATCATAGTGTTTCATATACACTAATCCAAAAACTTTAATAATTTTTTCATTAAATTATTGCTGCTTTTTTTTTCATTAAATTATTGCTTGATATCTTGTTTATATGTACTTTATCAAAATATATATAAGATTATGGAGTTAATTAACTAAATGCTAGTGTTTTGAGCATTTGATCAATTGATTTGTATTACTATTGCATATGACATAAACTTATATTAGTTTTACTCATATATTAGAATTGATTGAATATAATATAAGAATTGAAGAAATGAACATATTTATAATTATATATTAATATCTATATTCAAATTACTAAAAAATTATTGAATAATAAGTAAATAATCGTTTTAAAATTTTAATCATCTTTTAATTACTAAATATTAATATGAATCTTGAAGGAATATAAAAGACAATTTAATTCTTAATATTTGTAATAGACATTGAAATACTTTTATATAATAAAGATTTGTTTTATCATATTTTTATTTTTCATATCATTTGGATTTGAATATTATTGCCATAAGTATATCGATATTAAACCAAATTTCCATAAGTATAAAGAAACTTGAGTCCACCATTTGATTTTGAATTCCCGAACCAAGGACATGGGATATGGTTTGGGATGGAATGAATGAATTTTGTAACTCCAACAAAATATCCATGGGACTTTGTACATAATATGAAATTGAATGGGTTGCATGTAATCTGGAATTCTTCCTTCAGTTTTCCGAATGAATAATTTGTAAGCCATTTGAGTTTCCGAGGGATAAATGTCTTCAGTACATCCAAGATATATCCACCAATTATAAAACCAAATTGGAATAGAAGGTACTTGAGTTGAAAAGGTTTTATGGAAAGTAAAAAACCATGAATGATTGAATGGTCTGAGGTAAAAAACTTTGTACCAAGCTTCTAAGTAGTCTGCACGTGTATCCTCTAAATTGAGTATCTATTGCAAATGATTTAAGAGAGAATGACTTCCCACTCATCAAAAGAACAAATCTTTACGATAATGGCTTTTGAATACGCAACTCTATTGGAATCTTTTGGATCTAAAGTATGCTTGATATCTATCGATCTGAATCAATCAAAACCGTAAGATGTAATGAAATATCTTTTTCAGCATTGAATGGTATCCAATTGCAATCTGGATGAATGGTTTGTTCAATGTATTTTGAAAAGGTTTGGAAATCTGGATTTTGAATAAAACGAGTAAGGTAAAGTGGCTCAATTATTCCTTTAGTAAAACAAGTAAGATTTGAGCTTGAAGCAGCTTGTGGAGATTGAGTTTGACTGGGTGGAGTATTCCTTTGAATAGAAGTCTTTTGATAAGGGGCTTCTAGAGCTTGAGCAAAATGTAATGGAGGATAATCAGAAATGGATTGAAATCTGTTTGGTGAAGTTAAATGAATAAGTGGAAGTTTTTTGGAATCACCTTCTTTCTTGGCTGAACTCATTTTCAAATTTCTGCTAAAATTCACAAGTTTAAAATTAGGCAAACAATTCTCCTCACCTTTTAGATATTCAATAGCAAAATTGAATATAGATAGGATAGCTTGCCAGTTTGCAAAAATCTGTTTTGAAACATCTTTTGCAAAATTATGGAATAGAAATGGTTGATAATATAAATCATGAAATTGTGAAATGCATAAAACAATGGATAAAATTTCTTTCTGAAACTTAAAGTCTACTGAATGTTCTTCTTCTAAAAATCCTATTTGACTCTTAATATGACTAATATTATTTATTTGTTTAAATATTGAGCATTTTTGAATTAAATCTATTTCTTTCTGTCTTTTGGGAGAAATAAAATTGAATGAAATCTTCCTACCCATGATTTTTGTATGAATACCTTCAGTATCTACTTTGATAGGGTTAATTTGATGTAAAAATGGTAAACCTAAAATTAAATCTTGAGTTATATCATCCACTACGTAACATAAGTTTTTAATACAATAATCATCATTGCATACATTTAATATGACTCTATGGTTGACATGTAATCTACTTGAATTTGCTGCTAATAAACTCTCATTAGTTTTTTGACAATATTTTGTAGGAATTATTCCTGTTTTAATACAATTTGCATCAGCACCACTATCTATCATAGCGTGTAGTGAGTTTGAAATTATTTATTCCTATGGTAACAAAACAATACCATTTTTGATACTCTATCTTATTTATCATTTGAATATACATTTTGTCTGAAACTTGTTCATTATTTATTTGAATAGAACTTAAGTCTTGAATATCAGTTATAACTTCTTTTCCTTGTGAAGTATTTTCTGGAGTATTCCCATTTTTTATTAAACTTATCTTTGTATCTAATTCTAAATCTTTTGTTTTTAATTCTATTAAATCCTTTTGTAATTTTCTAACTTGTTCTTTTTTTGTTTTAATATCTTCTTTAACTTCATCTGGCTTCCTAATTCCTAATAATCCTTCATTTGGGTATTTTTCTAATAATTTTGAAATACTAAATGGTTCTTCAAACTTTTTAGGTTTTTCTTCTTCTAATATTAAATCTCTTAATTTTTTCAAATATTCTTTTCTACATTCTTTATCATCTATTTTTTCTATCATTTCAAATAATGTTTCTTTATTACTTTTGGAAATCACATTAATACACTTGCACTTTTCTATGCTTTCTAGACTTAAATCTGAGTCTATGTCATCTTGAATATTATCTTCATCTATATCTGTTTCTTCTATTAATAAAGCTATCATTTTCTTTTTGAAATCTTCTTCTTGAAATATTTCATTTATCTTTTTCTTCATTTTACATTGATTTGCCTTGTGACAAAAGCGACCACATTTCCAGCAAGTTATTGAATTATTTTCATTAGTATCTTTATTTTTATATCATTTATATTTCTTCTTTTTATATTTTTTATAATATTGACTATTATCATAATTCTTAGGTTTCCTAAATTTTGAATGTCTTTTATATTTTTCTAACTTTCTATTTTGAGCTGAAGGGGCTTTAATTCCTTTAATACCAAAAACTTCACAAAAGTTTCCTACTTCTTGTTCAAAGTGATAAAGACAAGAAAGTGAAGCCAAAGCCACAAAAGTTTTCAAGCCTAAAAGCAAAGTCAAAAAGGCTAAAACTAGCCTTTATCAAAATTCAACCTAGAATTGGACGGACTCAAAGATTTCGACTATAAAAGGGCTTCATTTCATTCAGAAGGGCATCGGCAAACACAATTCCTATAAACAAAATTTCCTAGCATTCCAAAAGCTTTCTTTGTATTCCAGACTATCCAAAATCCCATTCCAATATTCCAACTTTTGTAATTTTCCAAGTTTTATTTCAAGGATCTTTTCTGTAATCAGATTTCAATATCAAAGTTCAATAAAGTAAGTGTTTTATTCATCTCGATTTGCTGATCATTTTAAGTACCATATTCAATATTTTTCACTATTCACGTCATTACTATTCATCGTTACTATTCACGTAGTTACTATTCATAATTACTATTCACATTTCCTATTCACGTCATTACTATTCATTTTTCCTGTTCACTAATTTTCAAAATTAAAAAATCACCGTAGCTTAATTAGTATATGACACCAGTCCTGCCCCATTATGGTATCAGAGCCAACTGTTCATCTGTTTTAGGTGTTCATAAAGCATTAGTTTAAATTAAGCTTAAGTGTTTAGCATAACCTTAATTTAAGACTTTACTATTGATTAAGATTAAGATAGGTTTGGCAAGCGGTTTGGTGAGCATAGTAAGACCGTTGGTAAGCCCGAGTGTGAGGCGTTCTAGGCAGGGTGCTCCCCGTGTTCCCCGATCTTAGTCTGACATCAAGAGTAAACGATTAAATTATGTTCTATTAAACATGGCAGCGAGATTTAGAAAAATGTTTTTGAATACTCAAGATAGAAACGGTAACTCTGACGTCGTGCAGAGTCAGGAGATGCATATGCCTTTAGATTACTCAAATTGGTCTATTCCAGAACAAAGTATAGAATCCATCTATAAGATAGGTTCTTTAGATTTTAAACCGCTTTTTCAATTAAAACTCATGAAGAAACAATTTCTTTACAAGAAGAATTTCAAACAATTTCTTTATTAAATAAAGTTTCAATTAAAAAATATATAGACAAAGGTTATAGATATATTCATTATGGTATGATTCAAGTAGCAATTAAACCGTTAGTACACATAGGTGTAGATGCTCCAATTTATTTAGCATTAAGAGATTAAAGATTAAAAAGATACAAAACTTCTTTATTAAGTATGATTCAAACTAATGTTTGTAATGGTCCAATATATTTCAATTGTTGTCCAAACTTTTCTGTTGACCTAACAGATCCATTAATACTAGATTCATTAGTATTAGATATTCATTTACAAGGTGATGAATTTGAACAATTTTGCAAAAATTTTGCAATTATTTATAGAGTTTATTTTAGGTTAATGAATTCTTAAATAAATACTAGATTCAACATGTTACCGACTTCAAAAGAAGAAACAGTTTTATTACATGTAGAAGCTGACAATCCAATAGCCTTTATTCCTAAAAGATTAAAATGGAACGAAATTACGATTCCTGAACAATTTGAAATTCAGAATGCTCAACTTTCAAGAAACATAATTAGAAGAGAAATTAATAATATTATAGAAAAAGAAGATGGAACAATTTTATTAAGATTTAATTCATTCAGAGAAGGAACAAGTTCTTCAAATAATTTCAATTTACCTAGAAGATCATTTTCTGAACTATCACCATCGATAGTATCAAAAAATCCCTCAAAGTATGTTTTCAAATCTCCTATTCCAGAAATAGTCATTTCACCCCCTATGTCACCTACAAAGTCACAAATGGGAATTAATGTTATTACTTTTGAAAAGAAAGAATTTCAAATAGATTTTGAATATTTAAATGAGGTTTTTGAAAATGAAAATAGTAAATGGAAATTTTGGTTTTTAGCATTAAATGAAGTTAATCAAGAAAAATTAAAAGAAGAATGGATTTCTTATATGAAAAAGATGAAATGTAATATTCTTTTACTTTCATGGTTAGAATATTGGTTTTCAAGAAATGAAGGTATTTCCAATGTTTTCAAAGGAAGTTATATTAATGTTCAAAGTAATTTGTATATAAAATGGAAAATTAATGATAGTAAAGTTATTACTTCAATCCATCCACTGTAAAAATTCAAGTTGATTAACAGGAAATAGAAGCTAGTCCTTTTAAGATAGGTAGAGAAGATGGAAATTCAAATGTTGTATTAGATGATATTAAAAAGTTTATCAACAAAATAATTATTCAAATCAGATATTACATACTATAGCTAATCAAGTAGAACATTTGTCTACTAAGATAGATTCAATTCCTAAGGAAACCCCTAGATTTCCAAATGAAATAGCTAGTCTTCATTTCAAAACAAGAAGTGTTTCTCATGAATTAGAAGAAGATTTAATTAGAAATAAAATGCAAAATAGTTTGATAATAGAATAACTCAAAGTATTCAAGCTGATAAAGCTAGTACTTCAGAAAATAGAATTAATTGTTTAGAAACAGAAAGAAAAATGACAGAATCAATTCAAGTGAAGATTGAGATAATTGAGATACAATTCTAGGTTGAATTTTGATAAAGGCTAGTTTCCTACTTCTTGTTCAAAGTGATAAAGACAAGAAAGTGAAGCCAAAGCCACAAAAGTCTTCAAGCCTAAAAGCAAAGTCAAAAAAGCTAAAACTAGCCTTTATCAAAATTCAACAACCTAGAATTGGACGGACTCAAAGATTTCGACTATAAAAGGGCTTAATTTCATTCGTAAGGGCATCGCAAACACAATTCCTATAAACAAAACTTCCTAGCATTCCAAAAGCTTTCTTTGTATTCCAGACTATTCAAAATCCCATTCCAATATTCCAACTTTTGTAATTTTCCAGGTTTTCCTTCAAAGATCTTTTCTGTAATCAGATTTCAATATCAAATTTCAATAAAGTAAGTGTTTTATTCATCTCGATTTGTTGATCATTTTGAGTACCATATTCAATATTTTTTACTATTCACGTTTTACTATTCATCGTTACTATTCATGATTACTATTCATGTTTACTATTCACGTCATTACTATTCATTTTTACTGTTCACTAATTTTCAAAATTAAGAATCACTGTAGCTTAATTAGTATATGACTAGAGAGTTTAGAAAATTGTAAATGCATAAATATGATTACAAAAGATAAAAAAAATATTTGAAATGATAGAAAATAATTAATGATACAAAACCTATAATAGAATATTTGAATAAATTAAAATAATTAATATTAGAAGAAAAAAAATCTAGTTCAATAGAGATAATAGAACCCTTTAGTATTTCAAAATTATTAGATAAATATCTTGAAAAAAGTGCATTTACAATAGGGAAGATTTAGAGTCTCAAGCTAAAATAAAATAATTAAAGTCTCAAGTTAAAAATTACAAGAAGAAATAATAAATTTAAAAATGAAAGATTTAGAGTTAGAAACAAAATTAATTTTGATAACAAAAATGATATTTCTTCTATTTCCTATGAAGAACCTTTAGGAAGTATTCAAGAGCTGTCTAATACTCAAGACTTGTCTTCTATTCAAATAAGCGATAAAGAAACAGATCAAATATTTATTTAAATGATAAATAGAATAGAATGACAGAAATGGTATTATTTTGTTACCATCGCGATTAATGATTTCAACATAACTATACAAGTTATGATAGATAGTGATACAGATGCTAATTGTATGAAGATTTGAATAATTCCTACTAAATATTGTTGAAAAACAAATGAAACTTTGTTAGCTGCTAATTCAATTAGACTAACAGCTAAACATAAATTAATTGCAAATGTCTATAATGATGAGTATTGTATTAAAAATTTATTCTATTTAGTAGATAATATTACTCACAATGTAATATTAAGATGCAAATGTCTTCGTTTTAATCTTTTTAAATTGGATAATGAAGGCATTCATACTAAAATCATGGGAAAAAAAGATATATTTCAAGTTTATCTCTCCTATAAAATGAAGAGAAATAGAACTAATTCAAAAATCTTCAGTATTCAAACAAATAAATAATATTAATGATACATCAAAATACATTACTTTTCTTAAAAGAATATTCATATACTAAGATAGAAGAAAACTTAAAGATCCGAGTACTCAAAAGAAAAAAGTAGAATTAGAAAAATTATTCAAAAAAGAAGTATGTTTAGACTTGCCTGATGCTTTTTGGGAAAAAAAATGCATGAGGTAGAGTTGCCTAATGAAGAAGGATTTTCAGAGAAAAATATTCCTACTAAAATTAGACCTATTCAAATGAATCAAGAATTATTAGAAATTTGTAAAAAAGGAAATTCAAACATTATTGGAAAAAATGCTAATTAGACTGTCAAAGTCACATTGGAGCTGCCCCACTTTTTATGTCATGAATTAGGCAAAAAAAGAAATAGGAGTTCCCTGGTTAGTAATTAGTTATAAACCTTTAAATAAAATGTTAAAATGGATTAAATATCCTATTCCTAATAAAAAAGATTTACTTAATAGATTATCCAATGCAAATGTTTTTTCAAAATTTGATATGAAGTCAAGATATTGGCAGATTCAAATAGTAGAAAAAGATAGATATAAAATAGCATTCGTAGTTCTATTTGGTCATTACGAGTGGAATGAAATACCCTTTTGATTGAAAAATACTCCATCTAAAAAACAAAATAAATGATATTTTCAATCCCTATTCAACATTTATGATTATATATATTGATGATGTGTTAGTATTTTCAAAATAATTGGAAAAATATTTTTAAAATTTAGATATATTTTTCAAAATTGTGAAAATAAATGGTCTTGTAGTGTTAGTTACTAAAATGAAATTATTTCAAACACAAGTAAGATTTTTAGGACACAATATTAATTTTGGTACAATTATTCCAATTAATAGAAGTTTAGAATTTACCGATAAATTTCCAGACGAAATTAAAGACAAAAATCAATTATAAAGATTTTTAGAATGTCTAAACTATATTTCTGATTTCTTTCCTAAATTAAGATAGAAATGTGCTCCTTTATTCCAAATATTACAAAAGAATCCTCCTGCTTGGACCGAAAATCATACTATATTAGTTCAGCAAATTAAGAAGCAAATTAAGTCACTTCCATGTTTATGCATTCCTTATCCTCATACATTCATGATAGTAAAAAAAATAATGCCTCTAATATAGGATATGGAGGTATCTTAAAACAAAAACTAGATATAGAGTCTCAAGAACAATTAGTCAAGTTTCATAGTCGAGTGTGGCTCAAGGCTCAAAAGAATTATTAAACTATTAAAAATGAAATTTTTTCTATTGTTTTATACATTTCAAAATTTCAAGATGATTTATATAATAATTTTTTTTATTAAGAATTGATTGCAAATCAGCAAAAGAAGTTTTGCACAAGGTTGTTCAAAATATTGTTTTAAAACAGATTTTTGCAAAATGGCAAGTAATTCTCTCTGTATTTGATTTTGAGATTAAATACATTAAAAGAGAGGAGAATTCTTTGCTAAATTTCCTAACTCGAAAATTATTGACAAGTATTTCAAAATGAGTATTGTCAAGAAGGAATCAGATTCAAATACAAAGATTCAAACAATAAAAAATTTTGAAATGAAAGTTTCAAATTCAAACAGATTTCAAGATTTATAAGATTTTCCACCCTTGACTTTTATTCAATCAGCTGCAACTCCATTCATGAAAACTCAACTCAACCAAGTCAAAAGGCTTACTCAAACAACCTCTTTCTCAACAACTGCCTATTTTACAAAACCTCATGTTGAACATCTGCTTCTCACAATATACGATCAAACTCCTGATTTTCATACTCTTGAATATTTTATTAATAGAACTTTCAATCAAGATATCCATTGGGTAACTTGTGACACTTCAAAAAATTTGAAATTCTATCAATTGATCCTAATAGATTCAGGATCAGTTGAAATTTATCATAGTTATGATAAAGAAGATCCAACCAAAATAGCTTATTCAAAAGTAGTCATTAAAAAGATTTGTCCTTTCTCAGAATGGGTTACAATTTATGAACAAAAACCTTTTTCAATCAAATATATTCCTTATAGATACAATTGTCAAAATTATAGAGAAGTTTGGTACAAGACTTTTCTATTTAGACAATTCAATCATTCATGGTTTTTTATTTTCCATAAACGTTTTAATTATGACAGTCAAAAATTCCTATTTGGTTCTACCATTGATGGATTTACTATGGGAGTATAGATGATATTTCCTCCGCAAGCTCAAATGGCATATAAATCTTTTTGTGGAAGATGAAAGGTCAAGCTCGAATAATTAAAGGGATTGATTTCATGCTCAATTGAGTTCATTGGATATTTTGTTGGAGCTATAAAATTACTCAATACTATTCAAAACCTTGACCTATGTCTTTGGAAAGGGAATTCAAAGTTAAATGATGGGCGACTTATTCTATTTTTCAAGAGACAGTCCTCAATTATTTTTATGAAAATTACAAATTTCAAAAAGGTATTCAGCAGTTGAGTCAATCATGTTCAAAAGAACAAGTAGCTAAACCAAGCACACCTGTCAAGCAAAAGGATGCTAGCCCAAGTTAGAAAAAAGATGATTCTAAAACAGACAATAAAGACAAGTTGTAGTCTCTAATTCAATTCATAAAAGAAGACACAAATATGACAAAAAAGTATTTTGAATTTCTTAAATTCAAAAGATTAAGAGAAAAATCATTGAGTAAAGTTTCATCAGAGGCTTCGTCCTCTGATCCATTTGAGCGTCCATTGTTATAAGATCCTTTTGAAATGTAAAAAAGAGAGAGAGAGAGAGAGAGAGAGAGAGAGAGAGAAGAGAAGAAAAATAGAGAGATTTTTTCTTCTAATGTCTTTTCTTGAAGTTATAGGATGAAAACCGAGACAAAATTCATTAGCTATTGGAGAGCAAAGAGTCCCACAATAATTCATCAGAGAGAAATTGGAAAAGTTAGAATGATAAGATTCCTGTTGGAAGAAAGAAAGGTAGAAAGCATGTTTGCTGCAAAATACAATTGACTTTTTAAAAGGTGGGGAGTAAAGGCTAATCTAAACCTAGATAGCTGGAGAAGAAAAGCAAATGCATATTCAAATTCAAATTTAAATCCAAATAAAGATTCAAATTCAAATGAAATTCAAGTTCCCGTCTATAAAAGGATTCAAGATTGAAAACAAATGGCATTGGTTGTCTACCATAGCCTTCTCTTGCCATTAAAGCTTAGTCACTTCTTGCTAATTGTATGAAGACTAAAATAATTCCTACTAAATATTGTCAAAAAACAAATGAAACTTTGTTTGATGCTAATTCAACTAAATTAACGGTTAAACATAAATTAATTGCAAATGTCTGTAATGATGAGTATTGTATTAAAAATTTATTCTATGTAGTAGATAATATTACTCAATAGGTAACATTAGAATTACCATTTTTAAGTCAAATTAATCCTTTTAAATTGGATAATGAAAGCATTCATATAAAAATCACATGTTGAGAGAAAAATATAGAGTAACTAGAAAGTTTGTATAGGCCATAGAAATTAAGGGTACAAGTTATTAAATTCTTTTTTTTTTTCTTTTCATTTGAAAGAATAGACTATTAAATTTTTCTTTTCATGCATTTGATGTATGGATTGTTATTTCATACAAACATACTAGGGCCTTTTTTTCTGTATTTTTATTTGCATATATGGGAGTAATAATAGTAGAAGGACCCACTTGGTTGAGGATATTGATGCATGTGCTTGATAATTGACAACTGTTAGAGAAATTGTAATCTTGGTGCTAGAAATGGACTCTCATTAGTAACTCATTGTAATGGTTATGCAAAAGTTAGGAAAATGAAAATAAGAAAAGAAAATTTTGTGACTTTGGATTGTGCATTGTGATGTATTAATTGTAGTTAACTTAGATGTCTCATTTTTCTCAAGAGTTGTTGCGATGTTATAAAGGGAGAAAACATTTTTGATTTATGAATGACAAAGAGCTAACTTTTAAAAATTACCCTAAACACTCTATAGCATCAATTTGGGGTTTCCCCCCTCCTCTCTCTCTCTTATTGCCTTTGTTTCTCATTCATTATTAAGTTTTGCCTTGGCTAGTGGAAAAATGAATTGACACAAGGACACTTATTTTCTCAGATGACCTGAGAATAAACTAAGCCAATAAAGTTTTCAATTTTTGTTTTGTTGAAACTAAAGGCATTATATACGTATACATTAAACAAAGGAACTCATTGGTTTAAGATAAGGTCATTACTTGACTGAACTTGCTTGTTTGACTATTGTGCCTCAAGTATTATCTGAACAACTATATAATTTCCTTTTTGAATTCCTTGAAGGAGATGGTGGATTTTTTTAATTCATTGAGAAACTGCTAAAGGAGAATGGATATATGGTGATTGTGATTCCTGAAAGTGTAGACAAGAGCTACTTACAGAAAGTATGCATATGAAAAATGAAAATGATGCTTTGGGTAGCGAAGTACTTCAAGATGTAGGGCTGTGGATTTCACAAAAATTAAGGTATCAATTTTGCTCTTTAGACATTTTTTGGTCAAATTTTTAGTCATGAACTTCGTTCCCTTTATTCATCTTTGGGTGCCGATATACTTGATGTAGCTGATAGGCATTTTGTTCCCTTTATTCTATTCTCTTTTTAAGTCCAAATAAATTATTACTTACTAAATAGTTAAACAAGTTTCCTTACTTTCTCTTTTACTATTCTCCATAAACTTTGTTTAAACTCTTTAAGTTCATGACAGTTTAATATATATTACTAAAATATGTTTGGTTTGATACTATCAAAACAACTATTGAAGTTATTATAGTAAATATATTTGTTAAACATTTAGTCCATTTTTTCTTCTATTCTATCTTAATAACATAAAATACTCATAAGAATAGTAAAGCTTAAACAGAAACCACAACATCTCAGGGGCAAGGCGTAGCTATGAAAGTACTAGTGCTATATAGGCATTAACATTGTTTTCTTCCTTATAATAAACTTCTTGCTGGATCGCGTTAATATTAAAAATTAAATTATTACTATAATTAAAAATATTGTAAAGTAATTTTTTATTTATTATTACAAGGGAAAAGTAAAATAATTTTTATTTTTTCCTTTGAAAGGGAAAATTCCTTGATGTTATATTTAGGAGCAAAATAATAATTATTATATTATATAGAAGAATTTAAAAATGAAATGCTATACTTTTTAAACAAATTAGAATGAAATAATAAATTGTTCATCTCTACTATAGTTAATTAAAAAATAAAAAAAATTTATTGAGAAATGCTTCAAATAAAATGGTGTTATAAAATTCAATCATTCAAGTAGCAATAGAAATATTGCGTAAATAGAACAAAGTTTTAAAACAAAACTATTTTCCCGCCAACAAAAACCATTGCAAATCTTCTTAAGCAACACTTGAACGCGTATATTATTAATTGAAATACTTTGAGATATTTATAAAAAATAATCACAAGTGAACGTCAAAATGCCCTTTTAAAGTTGTAATTTTGTATAGGATTTAAAAATTAAAAAATTTATATCTTCATAAACAATAGGAAGAATTCAAAAAAAAAAAAAGAAAGAAAAAGAGCTTTGTCTATGTATTACTACTTGAAAAAGATTTGTGTCTGTTTCAATCTAACGTATATGCATTTTCATTTGACATATAAAAACAAAGATACAAGATAGAAAAAATTAGCATAATACAAATGAAAGAAAAAATAGTGAATAAAATCATGTAAACCGAACAAAAAAAAATTATGGCATACAAACTATCTCCTATAAAATATAAATATAAAAGTTCATCAAATGACTTAAATTGGAGCCATAATTGCATTAGAGTAAATCTTTCTATGACGATTTAAATTCTCTCATCATTGCATTAATAAAGGCGATGATGACTATTAATGTTTGCAAAGAAAAGTTTTAAAAAAAAATTAAAATAAAATAAGGCAAAATTAAGAGATAAACGAACCAAATAAACAGTTTAGAGTAATTTTACCATAAATATTTGAATGCTTCATATGCCTCGGCTGTGACAATGTCCGGAAGGAAAAGGAGAATATCCTACTGAAAGAGAAGAGAGAGATTTTCCTATTTTGTAATGGGAAAGAAGCATTGGAAATTTGTGGGGAGGGAGGGGTTTGGAATTTGAATAAATTTTAACATTATAATGAGAGCATTTGACAAATGTGCTTTGTAGAGACCCGCCTCAATGCATTTGGAAAATGCATCCAAAGGAAATCGGGCACATTTTCCAAATGCGCCCATTTTAAAAAAAAACAAAAACTTTCTCAGCCCAGGGGCGAGGCTGCTGGATTGAGGGTTCACTTGGGCGCATTCATTAATCCCTTAGTTCACATTTACAACATGTGAACTAAGGGCCCTAAAACAAATTCAGCAGCCGCCCAAGCTTTCACAGCCCTGTGTCTAATTTTATTTTCCATCCTCATTGCTTCCTCTGCCCATTTCTTTTGCATTGCATCCTCCGCCGCCGCCCCTTCCTTCACCCCCCCATTTCCGCAAGGGTTGGAAAAGTTGGAAGACCTTTTTTGTTGTAAAACTTAGGTTTAAGATTCGGAAAAGGCTTATGACTTCATATATTGACATGAGAATTGAGAAATCACAAATATTGTATTTGCTTCCAGTTTTGGTTCGAATTTTGGTGCTTGTGATGGAAGAATAGCAGCAGTAGTAGTAGTAAAATTTGCGGTGTGGTCCATCTGCCATTGACGAAAGCTACCCTACCAAACAAACTAACAAACAAAATTGTCAAGGGTTGGAAAAAATACCCTAACTATGAAAATAAACATTCCCCGACCTTAACAAAATGAAAGTAGAATTAATTTTGTAGCTGAATCTCATATCATCATGTTTGTGCCAAACTGATCCATTTTATCCATATATGGATGTACTACATCTTGTACGAGTACGAAATACAAAAAGAGTGAATTTTGATGTGGAGTTGTGAATAAATAGAAACAAAATTAGGTAATGATGAGCAGCGGCATAATCATGAATCAAAGACACCAGCCTCTAAAAAGGAAATCAAATGTAAGATGTTCCTTCATTCTCCAACCAAAATTGTCCTTCTCAGAGTCATTGTCGTCAGAAATGGCATTCCAACTGCCCTGCTGAGTTCAACAATGAAACTCCTTTAACCTTCTCTGGTAATGCTGCTGCTGTTGCCACTAAATCAGTGAAACCTCCAAGACTGTGAAATCAACACAGTAAAGACACATCAATTTCAACTTCCACATTCACGGACAATAAATCCCCGAAATGGGCAAACAAAAGTTGCACAAAATTTCAGTCCAAGGAGAACAAAAATTCAGCCCAGGGATCACAAAAATAATAAATAAATAAATAAAATCATAAAAAATGCTAAAAAAAATTCCAGAAATGAGACGAACAAATGTACAAAAAAATTCCAGAAATTAGATGAATAAATGCACAAAAAAAATTTATGGGCAAACAAAAGTCGCACAAAAATTCAGTCCAGGAGGCCAAAATAATCAGTCTGGTGAGAACAAAAATTTCAGAGGAAATTTCAGCTCGGGATCACAAAACAAATTTTAGAAAAAAATGCAAAAAAAAAATAGAAAAAATGCAAAAAAAAATTCCAGAAAAGAGACAAACAAATACACAAACACTTCCACAAATGGGATAAATAAATGCACAAAAAATTCGAACAATGGGCAAACAAAAGTCGCACAAAATTTCAGTACAAAATTAAATTTAAGAAAAAATTTCAGCCCAGGGATCACAAAAAAAGTTTCAGAAAAAATGCAAAAAAAAATTCTAGAAATGGGATTAAGAATTGCACAAAAAATTCTAGAAATGGGATGGATAAATACATAAAAAAATTCCAGCAATGGGCAAACAACCGTCGCACAAAATTTCAAACAGTCAACAATCCTTGCACAAATTCCATCAAGTTTAGTCGAAGTCAAAAATGGTCCTTGCTTCATCACCTAGCTGGTGGCGACTGCAGCAGTAGCAGAAATGGTCCTCAAATGAGGTTTACAACCAAACCAAAATGCAACCAAAAAAATTAGTCTACAAGAAAAATTCAAAAAAAAATTTAGTCCAGGGAGGAAAAAAAATTCCAGAAAAAATGCACAAAAAATTCCATAAATGGGACTAAAAAATGCACAAAAAATTCAGAAATGGGCAAACAAAAAATTTTGTGCGACAGAAGGGAGAGGTGAAGTTGAAGTTGAAGTCGAAGTCGAAGTTTGGCTTACAAAATTCAGTCAAAATCACACATGGCCCAATCAGAAGTAGCCTTTGCTTCGTCACTCAACCGGCGGCGATGGCAGTGGCGGCGGAAATGTACTGAAATGGGGCTTGCAACCAACCCAAACGGCCAAATATAGGGGCTTACAAAAAAATTAAAAAAAAAAAGGGCATACACTTGGTGGAAATGCATGAGGGAGAGGCGGCCCAAAAAATTGCAAACAGCGCCGGAAAATTTGCAGAAGGCGGCGGCCTTGGATGCTCCGTTTCTCACTGCTTTTATTCACTGGCTTGGGCGCATTTGCCAAGCCAGTCCTAATTTCATTCGTTCGCTTTAATTGCAATTTTTTTTTCTTTTCATCTGGGTGCATTTGTCAAATGAGCCCAGGCAGGCCTAGGCATACTGTTCGGGTTTCTACAAAGCGCATTTGCATCACAATGTTGAAACTCTATTAATTTTTGCCTCACAAATTTCTACTTTTTTTTTCCATCACAAAATGGGAAAAAAACTTTGAAAGAGATGACTCAAATTATAAGAAAATCTAGGATGAGAGACTAAGATAGAAATAGGAAAGAAAAAAAAGAAATAGATTAGGAAGCTTCATCCAACATTCTAGATGATTCATTACAAACCTTCAAGGATTGTTAAAGGCTTAGTAATAGTTTCATATTCTTGAACAAACCTTCTGTAGTATCCTAAAAGTCCAAGTAACCCCTTTAGTATCTTGAGTGTATTAGGTTGTGGGCACTCCCGTATTGCAACAACTTTCTCTAGGTCCATACTCACACCTTTGACTATCAATAATATAACCAAGATATCCCATTGTGTGATTTGCGAGCTATTACACAAGGGTGGGGTTCTAACGTCTGCACTTGTGAATGCACAGTTCTTAGTCAACAAAAGATATCCCATTGTTTACATTACAAATAAACATTTACTTCTTTTGAGTTTAAGTTGTTGTCTCAATAAGTCAAACACCATCTCTAATTTTTGAATATGATCTTTCATGGTTCAGCTATAAATTAATATATCATCGAAGAAAACCAAAATAAATTTATGCAAATAAGGTCTAAAAATATCATTATCAAGTTTTGAAATGTTGAGGGAGCATTTGTTGACATATATTAATAAAGCGTCAACAACTTCTTCCTGGTGATGACATGTGGACAAAAACTTCCTCTTCTCGCGCAGGTTTGTCTTTACACGTTGGCCTTCCACGTTTGCTAAAACAGCCATGTTAGCAGTTATGTGTCATTTCCTTCATGGCGTATAGGCGAGTCTTCTAGATTTTCGCGGTTGTTTGGCTAGATGGATTGTTTTTGCTTTGCTTTTGCTTCTCACCGTTTCTTTCACATTTTCTTCTGGATTTGACTACCTTTGTTGTAATTTCTATTTTATTCATTCACTCCTCTTCTTCATGACTCAAATTTGCACAGTTTCTTTGCTATTTTCTTCCACATTTGACCGCGTTTTTTTTTTTTTGCAATTTCTATTATTCCACATCTTCATTCCTTTGTTCTTTTGTTCTTTTGTTCTTTTGTTTGTTTGTGGTTAATATGTTATTTGTTAAAAATAAAAATGATGGATTGTTGCCTATTTTCACTTATTATCGAATTTCTTTGTTCTTGTGCCTATTCAAATCGGAAATTAAGTTTCTTTTAATTTTCATTCTTTTGTTTGTTTGTGGTTAATCTCTTCGAAAAAAAATGGTCGGACTGTTGCCTGTTTTCACTTATTGTCCAATTTCTTTCTTCTTTTGCCTATTCAAAATCTGAATTAAGAGGTTTTAATTTGCTGTCTTCATTCGAATGCCATCGGATTTTTTTCCTCCCTGTAATTTCTGATGGAAAAAAAACTCCTACTGTGTGTACTTTCTCAGTCCTTGGAATTGCCTTTGATTCTGCCCGTTCATGCAATTTCTTTGCCATTCTATTCCCCGAAATGTTGTTTCTCGATTCATGTTATTTTACCATTGCCCTAAATTGTTCTTCATTTGCATGATGGAGTGCAAAGGTCAAGGTTTTCTGATTGTTTTTTGGCTTCTTTTCCCCTATTATCTCAGTGCATTTTTTCTTTTTTTGCAGATTTTGCTCGTTCAAACCATCGGTATTCCAATGTCTGCAGCATTTACCTCTGTTAACCGGCCGGAAAGCAATGTATTCTGACCACAGTCAGCCGTATCTTCAATTGTGATTGTCCTTCCGTTTGAATCAACCAAGGTATGCTTGCTTTTCTGCCTTAATGTTAAGTTAATAGTGCTTACAGATTTTTCTACCTGCATAAAATCCTATATCGTTTCCTTCCAACTATTCTAACAACTTCTGTTAGTCCAAGTTGGCCTTGGATACTTTGCTTAGGTCGAGAGGAATCAGTTGGCCGCCAATTTGAAAAGCTAAGAAAATTAATTGCCTTCTATTACCCCTTTTTTTTCTTTTATCTTTTGTGTTATATATTTTGTGTTGTGTTATATGCCTATGCATAGGTACATGCATTATTAGGGCTGTAAACGAACCGAACATAAACGAACGGGCCTTGTTCGTTTACTGTTCGTTTATTTTTTAGCCTGTTCATGTTCGTTTATGTTTGTGAAATATGTGTTCGTGTTCGTTTATGTTCATTTATTAGTGTTCACAAACACTTAACGAACACGTTCACAAACACGTTCGCGAACAAATAAACAAACACATTTGCAAATTGAAAAAACAAATAGCATTATTGAAAATTGAACCTTGGTCTCTAATGTGGGGAGCATGGCTACTTACCACTACACCACAACAAATTTGTTTATGAATTATCAACAAACATTATTATTATATATATTATTATATTATATTATTATTATTATTTTAATATAAACGAACAATAAACGAGCTTTAAATGAACGTTAACAGAGCTTGTTCATGAACACTAAACGAGCTTGTTCACGAACATAAATAAACGAACGTATACTTGTTTATGTTCGTGTTCGTTTATTAAACGAACATTAAAATGTATTCGTTTATTGTTCGTTTAGCTTAACAAACGAACATAAACGAACGTAACCAATCTTGTTCACGAACTGTTCACCGAACGTACTAGTTCGTTTACACCCCTATGCATTATTAACATCTGCTTTGAGGCTGTATTTCAGATTTATTTAACTTTTACATGGACTCAATCATGTCAAATCCTTGCTTTCACTCTTACCAATGTCTCTATGCTCATTGTCCATTGTTGTCAACTCAAGGCTGACTTTCATTTATTAGCCTCCTTTCTGTCTAATAACTCTTATCTGTCAGTTTTCACAAGGAAAAAATCTCAAAATGTTCCTTTTCTCCATATCTGCTTTCTTTTTCCTTCTTACAAACTGCTGCCTGATTTATTTTGATACTTTCTCCCTCTACTTTTTATACATTTTCCCTGCACCACAGAAATTATACATCCCAAATACATGCTATGTCTCTGTATATCTATGTGGTAAAACAAATAAACCTCTCTTTCTGGAAAAACAAAAAACTACATGTTTTCGGATATTTTGTCTCCTTCAGTTTTGCTGTGTTTATATATAAATGGGAAATGAAAAAACAAAGGGATGGTTTTTGTCCACTCAAGCAAAATGAAAACAACATTGGTGCTTTTTTAAGCCTGCTTCACATTTTGCTGTGAAGTTTTCTTTGTTCAATACATTTGTCTTCTTTTTCTTTATTGTATGCTAACTGTCTTTTTTTCTTTCCTCATCTGCATATGTATTCAATGCAAACTGAATGTCCATGGTCGGTGCTAAACTGATTAGTTTACACAGTTGGAC
Source organism: Gynochthodes officinalis (assembly GCA_020080225.1). NCBI lineage: Eukaryota > Viridiplantae > Streptophyta > Magnoliopsida > Gentianales > Rubiaceae > Gynochthodes > Gynochthodes officinalis. The sequence continues at coordinate 391,945 of JAIQDA010000038.1, read as the reverse complement.
TTTCAAAGGTAAATTTCCATTTCGTATTGCTCATTTACATCTATAGTCTTGCTGTATATGGTTTCTTGCCTGTACTCATTGTAGCCTAAGTACGACACTGATGTGTTTCAAATTAGTAGAAAGAAAATATGTCCTGATTGCGCTAAACATATTTATTCAATAGCCAGTAATTTAGATTCCATTCTCAATGCTTAGCACATTTAAATGTTAAATGAATATGCGCTACCTGTCCAGTATTCAGTTCTGCATGTCAATTGTTTTAGATAATTACTTGTTACGCGTGCCTTTGAACTATGTGTATGCTGTCAAGTCTAACTAATCTTTCATCTTTAAATGTCTATAACAATGCTTGCTAAATTGTGTCTTTAATAGCTTGGTGTTGACATATTAAATTCATTTTTCAGTTCCAAGCGTACTGCATGGTTTCTTTTATTCGATTTCTACTACTTTACACATGTTTCCTTTTTCTTTCTTTTTAAATAATTGTCATAGAACAATCAAAGACTACGATTTCTCTGCTGTGAATATGTTATCAATTTCTCTGATTCGTTCTTTGTACATGTTTTTCCATATGTTGATTGTAATTAGTTTCCTTTTTTGTTTCGCTAGAATGTAAACCATTTTGTTTTTCGATTGTAACCGAATCATTTATCCCTGTCTGTTTCTTATCCGTACTCTCAATGTTTGTAATGTATTACAGGAAAAGCATCTTCCTAGAACTCCTTGTTGGACTGTGTGCATTTGAGATCTAAAAAGTACACTTAGGGTGCGCTGGCTCACATGAGGAATGGGAAAGGTAATGGAAATGATAGTAGTGGGAATGATAGTGGAGTCTTTCATTATAATTCTGGTTGGTTCGTCTTTGGGAATGGGAATGATTACTAATGATGATGGTTGGTTTGTGGGAATGGAAATGATTACTAATGATGGTGGTTGGTTTGTCTTGGGAATGGAAATGATAGTAGTCATGGTGGTTGGTTTTAAAATCTTTAGAAATAAAAATTTAATTAATTTTTAATTAATGTTTTGATTCTATAATTACTAAATTACTAATAAATATTATTTAATTACTAATAAATTACTAATAATAAATATTATAAATATTATTTAATTACTAATAAATATTATAAATATTATTTAATTACTAATAAATATTATTTACTAATAAATATTCGAATATATTATTTACTAATAAATTATTATTTACTAATAATAAATTACTAATAAATATTATTTAATTACTAATAAATTACTAATAATAAATATTATAAATATTATTTAATTACTAATAAATATTCGAATATATAATTTACTAATAGATTATTATTTACTAATAATAAATAACTAATAGTTATTATTTAATTACTAATAATTACAGAATAATAAATATTCTATAATTACTAATAAATTATGGTATTAATAATGTAATTACTAATAAATATTCTATAATTACTATTATTCCTAGTGGAATTTGTCCCTAAGAAAATATCAAGTGTATTCCGCATAATTCATCCGAATAATCACAATTCATCCGCTAATAATTACTCTTTTTATTGTTTGTTTTGATGTGATTTACAGACATGAAGGTGCGTTAAGGTGAGACCTCGCCTATTCACAGGGGGAGAAGGGAAGGTAGTCAGCTTTTTACTCGATTTTTATTTGCATTCCTCCAGATATGGAACACAAATAGGGCGAGACCTCACTTAAAGCTAATTGCACATCTGACACTCGGCCACTTTAGAACTTCATTCATTTCTTCTTGTTGGTATGGCTACTTTTCAATCCTTGTACTCAGTATGTGATGAAACATACTGATCTTTAAGCTTTTTGTCACAAAGGTAGCAAGATTACAATTAGCAGGAAATTTCTTGACTTTGTAACAACCAAAAAACTATTTGACAATCATGGGAGCAACAAAGTATTGTTTCCATTTGGTATTTCCCTTAACCAAAATTTGCCAATTCCTGCAAACACCTGGTTCCTAAATTGATCTCTGTTGGGAAAAAAAGTGCTAACGAAGGAATATTAATACATGGATGTCATTGTATCTCAAAAGAGTAACCCAAAGCTCTTGGTGTAAGTCAACTTTTTACCAAGTCACCAATCATCCAAAGGCTAGTTACATTCCCAATAAATTCAATGATGCATAATAACCAAGTTAACAAAACAAGGCACCAAATCCACACCTAAATACAATATAATATTTACGCAAAAGCTAACTATTACAAAATAACCTGGTTACATAACATCATTGACATCCCAAAATATATATTAATTACCAAAAGCCTATATACCAAAAGAATAGACTCCAACACTTGATTCATGGATTAGTAGGCGGATGAAGAATCCCATGCACATAAGATTTTCTGAAATGACTTGGCAGCAAAAACAAAGTACGAATCTTATGCGAATCACGACCAAAAGCTTCAACAGCCCTACCAACATCCGATGGAGACAAGTCAAGATTAATAAGTTCATTAATTACCTCTTGTATTTTCTCATCTGGCACGAATGCTGTAGGCTCTGCAGCTAACTCTTTGGCGGCTGAGGCATACTTGAGGTGCAGAAAGAAACCATGAAAAAACAGAAAACATGTCAATATGCTTCAGTCCAAGAAAACTAGAAAAAATTAGGAACAAAACAGGGAAAAACCCGAAAAATACACATCTATCCATATCAAACCAGAGAAAGAGCCATGAAAATCATTGCAATATCTTAAAGGTGTAGAAAGAAACAAGGAAAAAAAAGAAAATGCATCAATGTGCTTTAGTCCAAGAAAATAGAAAAATTCAGGAAAAATCTAGACAAAACTGAAAAATGCACATTTATCTAAATGAAACCAAAAAACTAACCATAAAAATCTTTGCAAATTACTTAAGGTGCAGGAAGAAACCATGAAAAAGTAAAACGTGTCAATGTGATTCAATCCAAGAAAACTAAAAATTCGACAAAAGCAAAAAAACATGAAAAATCAGAAAAATGCACATTTATCCATTTCAAACTAGAGAAAGAGCCATGAAAATCATTGCCATGTCCCAAATGTGCAAAAGAAACAAGGAAAAGACAGAAATGTATTAATGTGCTTCACTAAGAAACAGAAAAATCTACAAAAATCTAGAAAAAGCAGAAAAATGTACATCTATCTATACGAAACTAAAAATAATCATCAAAAGCTTTGCAATGTACTTAAGGTGCATGAAAAATGGCGAGTTCTTTTTCCAATTTTACGATAATACCAAATTATCATCCATTAGTATAGCTATGTGGTATTCTAGGCAACATAAAAGTGTACAATGCAAAAACCCAATGGACTTCAACTTCCAATAGCATTTTCATTTCTTGATTTCAAGATAACAAAGGACTTTGAAACAAATCTCTAAAGAGCTGAATTCTTGGCATACAGCAAGAACGAGCAGTTGAAGTAGGTATAAACAATAACTTTGTCTGCTGAACATCACCAAATTTCCGTTTACAGTCCAAATAGAGATTTCCTAGCTAGTTCTTAAGCACTTTTAAATATTTTTCAGCTAAAGGACAATATATTTCCCAGTTCCATAATTCAAAGAAACCCCACATGGCTTACTTTGTGACAAAGAACTTTGACTACATCAAGAAACAAAATCCCGCTCAAAGACCTCTCTATGCTAAATATTATGATGATGAAAATATCAATTCCCTTCCTGGAGGAACTGTAAAGGACCAAAAGACATATAATGGCATTTTCATTATCAAGGTACCCAACAAGGTCACAATGCGGATGCCATTGACTAAAGCTCATACACCATGCAACCTAAAGCTTTGTAGTATGTGTACTTAAGGTGCACAAAAAAATGGCGAGTTCTTTTTTTCAAATTTCTGAAAATTGAAAATCACAATTCATCCGAATAATCATCAGCCCATAGTTTAGAAAGCTTAACAAAGGTTTCTCAAGTGTATTCCGCAGTTAAAAACAGCAAAAGAACAACCCAAAAATCCAGAAAATTCAGATTCACGCAAGCTACGGTTTTCAGCTTCGGGTTTGCTCAAGAACAGCAGAAACAACAGTTTAAATCTAGAATAATCATCAACCCATAGTTTAGAAAGCTTAACCAAGGCTTCTCAAGTGTATTCCGCAGCTAAAAACAACATAACAACAACCCAAAATTGCAGAAAATTCAGATTCTGATAATGAGGTAGCTACGGGTTTTCAACCGGATTTGCTCAAGAACAAGATAAACAACGGTTTAAATCCAGAAATACCTCTCTTAGGAGGTTGAGGAGCTTCTACACTGCTTCTTGTAGCTCAAATCCGACAAGAATATGAAGAAATTGCCGAGTTGAAGCTCGGGTCCTCTTTGACCCGGTGTATGACCCTCCAAATCCTTGAAATCGGCTAAACGAAATGGAAGATGAAAATGGAGAAAGTGTTAATGGAGAATAAAACTAGAAAATGAAATGGTTAAAATGGAAGAGAAAATGGAAGAACAAACACAGGAAATGGAGGAGGAAAGTTATGGAAATGGAGGAGGAAATGGATTTTTAGAATTTGATTTCTCCTTTCATTCCCCCAATTATGGGGTATGCGGATTTCATTAAACGGTAATGAAAATTACTGCTTTGATTCCATTCCTTTGCTTCAGCAATGCAAATACTATCAAACCTATTTCCTCTACTATTAAACCCCACTCCAGTGCACTTTACTTATTATTCGTTATAACGGCAATGCTTTTTTTTCCAAACAATATTTACTCGTCTTGTTACGTGTAGTATATGTTAGGTTCGGGATTGTTTCTGCTTTGAACTTTATCATCCGTTACATCTATAAGCTTTCAATAATTTTATGGTAGACTCACAATTGTTTGTGCTTTCAATTTTTTTCTCTATTACATCTATCAGTTGTGAATGATTATATGTGCTTTTGTAATGATTTATTGCATTCCCGCGTGCTTGCTTTTTCTGCCCATTGAATCATAACATTTCATGCAATTCTGGTAATTTTTGCTGTGACTTCCTTATTTCAAAACCTGTTTGCCACTGTAATAAATTTCCTCTTTAATTTGCTTTAATCATCCATGACTTCTGTGTATCAATTTAAATCCGTGTGAATCCTGTTGATTGAAATCTCTGCGGCAGAATGCCACCACGTAAAAAGGCCAAAGTTGTGCCTTCTTTTACGAAGTCCTCGATACATAACAAAAAAACTCAAACTATTATTCCTGAATTTGCTGCTACAATTAATGAGTGCACTCATAACTTAAATGTTTCAAGTGAAGCTCTGAATGCTTTGCCATCTAAATTATTTAGTTTTAATGCTAAGGCAAAACTTGCTAGGCAGAGAAGATATTAGATTTTGCGTAAATCTAGACTTTCTCGTCATTTAGGTAGCAAATACCATCAAAAGAGTCGAACCTATAATTTGTTACCCTCTAATCAAAGTCTAGCACATACAAGTAAGCCATTCTGCTTTTCGATCCTCTTGATGTGTAAGCAGAAAAAAAAAACTTTTTCTACTACATAGTTTTACTTCCTCCTGTGTTTGTAAATCGCTATCGTTTATTGTCTTCTTAGGTGTAAAAGTGTTAATACTTCCTTCCACTTTTAACGAAAGTAAGATGATTGCAAAACTTCGAATGTTGTTTATAATGAAATATTCGAATTAGCATATACTTGATCTGAATTTATGTTGTCCTTCTTACAGGTTTGCATATTTTATATTGTTGCTTTTCTTGTTCTTTTTTTCTTCCCAATTGCTATTGACAATATTCCTTATTTCTTGTATTTATTCATTGTAGATGGAACACTTGTTGCATATTGAAGATATTCTTGAAGGCGTGACAACATGGTCATGTGTCGTCACTGTCCAAGAAAAATTTCAGCCAATAACTGCAATTAATAGTCCTTCATGTTATCAACGTTTTATTCTTGTGGACTCAAAGGTTTGTTTACTAATGTACTACCTCATCTTCTGCTTAGATAATAGGTCAGATCTTCTGAATTCACAATCATATCTTCTGAATTCACAATCATATCTTTTTTCCCTTTTCCGTCCTTAAGGAGGAAAGGTGCAAGGCATAGTTTTCAACCATGAGATTGAGCGCATGTGGAAAAAATTTCAAGTATACAAAAAATACAAAATCAGGAATGCTGAAGTGAAAAAGCTAAAAAGGAATACCAATATGAAGGGATTACTATGCAGTGGATAATCAATTCAAGGACCATCCTTGAACCAGTTCACAGTGCTGATGCTGTCCTCGATATCAGTTATCAATTCACAGAATTTCAAGCCCTTCCTAGGTTCATTGATGCCAAAAAGGAATATGTTGGTATGAGCCTATTTCAATAATTACCTATTATCTTTGTACATCTTTTTATATGACGCACAGTATACCTATGTTCATTCATTTTGTCAAATTGCATATTCATTATCTAAATAATGAAATTTTCCCTTCTATTGTTGCATAGTTTTACCTTCCTATTAAGATCACTTAATTTCAAATATTACTTTCATTTTGCAGATGTGTTGGGTTTGGTGATTGATAGTCTACCTCCTAAGACTATCAAAGGTTATGTGGATGATTCAGTCATCCAAAAATTGGTCCTTGTCAACCAAAGGTAACAGGATATTTACTCATATTTGCACATTTACATTTAAAAACGATATGTTCTGAATATAGCATCAACCACATAATATCATGACCCCAAATCATACTTATGTCATGTACTTAGTAGGTAAATATGAAGTTACATTGTTCCTTTCCAATTTACTATCATGTAATAGTCAATAGGTTTTTTGATCTTGCTCTGTACTTATTTGTTATTTCAGCTACTAAATGTATGAATTTGTTCTAACCAACTACTTAGTGCATTATAGATGTAGTGATTCCAAGAGTTAAAAAAAATAACACAATTTTTAAATCCAACAATAAAACTTGGTACAATGTATCAATTTTTACTCTTTATATCCTGAAGTAATTTTCCTAAACTCTGTAGAATTGATGACACTACTTTCATTTAATGCAGAATGTGCAGGTCTGGTCTTCAAATACCTCTTTCTTGCTTTATTGTTGTACATTATTTCCTCTTCGTTTTTCATGTTCCCATTAACATGTTCTTTACCTCATTGGTTTGTTACCTGATTTTAGTCTCCTAAACCATTTAGTGCATTGTACCAAAAGTGTTCACAAATTTTCACCAACACACATTTCAAGTCCATGAAATAAACTCTTATACATGAGTTGCATTTTTTCATTTTCCTTGATAAATTTTTTTGGTCAGATAAGTTCAATGGCTAATAGTACAAATAAAATTATTCTTGCCAGTTGCAACGACTGTCCAAAAAAAAAAAACAAAGGATCCAATCATCTCAAATTCTTTTAAAAGATTTTTTTCATTTGCTGCTCTTTGCTCCTACAACTGTGCATGTTTTTTGCGCTACCTTACCTTCATTGTTATATTGTTGTAGTATGAAGATAGTTGTGCTATCCATATGGAATGAGTTTGTTAAGAATGAAGGAGCTACTATTGTTTAGAATTTGAACAATTTTCCAAAGAATCATCTATCGCAGGTTAAAGTTGTCTATTATAATGGTAATGTATACCAATATAAATCCCATTGTTTCTTGCTTTCATTTCTTTACCTGCTTTGTTACTTAGTTCCTCAACAATTATTTTCTCCACTATTTATTCATACAATGCAAACAAATCTTACTATATGGACTGCACTGACAACAAAATATGACTCAACTAGTTTGGTCAACCCTCCAGTGAAAAGTGCACTTCTGAGAAACCGTGATGCAACCATATATTCATTTATACTTGTCTTTATTTTCATTGTTATCTTACTGAATTTTTTTCTTCTGCTATGGACCAGAGCTGAAAGAAACAAAGAGATGTTGTCTGATTTTGTCATCAATAAGACCTATTTCAAAAATACTCCAAAGATTTCCATAGAATCATATAAGAAAACTTGCCCTGTTGCTAGCGTAGCCCCATTTCAGAAGGTAAATATTCATTTTTAACCCAATGATTTCTCCACTTCTAGACATGTGTTTATAATTTGTTTTTCACTTACCACAATTTATTACTATGTACATGTAGAATGTGCTTGTCAAAGCACAGTTTTCATTCAGGAATATTTGCCAAAAGTATTGCTACATGGCTTGCCCCAAATGCTTCCAATCAACATCTGCACTTCCACATGAAGAATACACATGAAATTTGTGTGAATCAAAACAAATGCCAGCACTAAGGTCAATTTATATCTTCTTCCTTTTTACATTTCATAATAAGTTCATTTTATCATCACCAAACTGATTAATGCTTCACTACCAAGTGTAGGTTTGAGGTCGATGTGATTGATGACAGTGGTATAATTACAGCTTCAATCTTTGGCGACCTGGCTGAAAAATTGCTAACATTTTCAGCGAATCAAGCAATGGAATAAGCAAAGAAGGTTGCTACTGCTTTTTAAGGAATCATTTCCAATATCCCTATTTTGTTTTTCTTCCCCACAAACAAATATTTCAAAATTAACACTTCCCCTTCTCATTTTGTAAAAGACTGACCTTCATTTACAAGAAGTTCACCAGAATTTGCAGTCCAAATTGTTCTTGGTGCAAATTAGGCCAATGAAACTCAAGACTGCAAATAGTAGACAGTGGTACACCATCACTTCATATGCTGAATTTCACAAAGGCCAGTCTTCAACCTCATTGTTGGAGCGCATCAGTAGCAATGTAGAAAATCTATTCTCAACAAACACATCAGAAACCTGTTCAATCTCTCAATCTCAAGGTACTAACCCATGCCATTGTTAGTTTCAAAATTTATTGTATATCCATAGATTTCAAGATAATAAAATTACATTTCTCCTTTTCATTATTTTTTTCTCATAGCAACTGAATCCAACACATCATCATCAAAAGCCTGTCTTTCCCTTCTCGACAAACTTGTCGAGTCTGATCAAGAAGATAAATTGGATGCCAAGGGGTTTACCAATGTCACCAAGAAAAAACAAAAAATAAATTAGGATTTATCTACTTTCCTACTTTTGGCTATGTGTATTTGGAGCTTTTCTATTTTGGACTTCTCCTTTATTATGACTTTCTTTTTTGTTATAGGTGTATTTTTGAAAATGAATGATATCCAATCGCTTTCCAAGTACACCTTCGCTTGCATTATCATTCGCTTTACAATTTGTTGTTATCGCTTTAGATTTTATAACTCTGTTGTACCAATCCACTTTTGCCTTTTTGTAAAAACTATTTTGGCTATGGATTTCTGATACTCCATCTTATTCATCTCCTTCCACTAGATCAATTACTATTTTCCTTTGCAAGCATATATGTGGAAGGCAAAATTAGTTTTCCTCATTCTAACTAAATCTATCAATTCACCTAGAATTACTTCTTGTGTAGAACGTCCTAACTAGATCTTTTGTACAGATTTGTAGATCTTCTTATTAGCAAGCAAGGATTCATATGAAGTTTGACTGTATCATCAAGCAGATATCACAAATTCATGGTATTTATCCTTTCTTTTCCTTTTTATTCCCTCTTGTTTTTTCCTGCATTTTACTTTTTACTTTAGCCTTCATGCTACTTTAGCCTTCATTCTGCTTTTTACATATTAAAAAAGACATGAATCATCTAAACTCCAACCAAGATATGTGTTTCCATAGAATTTGCTGCCGAGATATCATCCATGTACTCAACCTCACATGGTAGGATAAATGCTTAATAGTAGTAGTAGTGTTAGTTGTTCTTCATTTCATATTTTTGTCTGAGCCCCCTTTTTGATCGAACCAAGTAATATTTTGTTATTCCATCTGTACAACTTGTGAATTTTCTTTTCAATTTTTGAAAGTTCACTGCCTCCCACATATAGAAATGAATTTGACAACATCGCAACTTTTTTCAGGCAAAGCAACACATCCGGCCAACATTTTCTGCTAAGTGCATATTTAGTGGAACTCTCTTGTCAATGTGGTCAAATGTCTTTATTTGTTTCTATTAGTAAGCTAATTGCAGATTGATCCAACATATTGACGTCAATGTCAAAGTAAGTAATCCTCCCACGTTTGAAATTTTTTCCCTGTTAATGTTGCAGTTGCATTAATAATTACTTTTAAAGTTTTAAACTTATTTTGTCTAACCTTTTCACAATATATAATGCTTTGATTGTAGTAATTTAGTGACCATAACAACTGATACTTCTTTTTACATACTCAAGTGTAATGTAAGGCAATTGCCTCTATTTTTACAATACTTATTAAAAGTTGTGTTATGTCAGTTTCTTGTACATTTATCCAATCTGGAATCAAACACAGCAGCGTGATGTAGTTTCTACGCATCTTCATAGAGGAACGTCAGCAAATAAACAAGGTCTTGAAAATGCATATCAATTTCTGTATGCAAAAAATGAAAGAGTCAGAACTGCAATTTAGGTAAGGGACTACTTCATGTATAATAACTCTTCTTGGAGACTGAATTACTATGTTAATGCCGATGTATGAGTCTTTCTTATTTTAACACCTACCCCATTTGTAGACTGTTTCCTGCACTGAAACTTGTGTAACTCATGCCTTTTTTTTTAGGTTACCACGATGTTTCATTTACACGAACCCATGGACTTGCTTGGATATCTTGCTAACCATACTAGAGTATACCTTATTGACCTATAATTCAAGTCTGTAAACTTCAATTTGTTCGGTTTTTTTACACACTTTACTCTAATGCTTGAATTTTCTAGCCAAGCCTTTTCTCCTTCATTTTTGTTCCAGTGTGACAGAATATACTTTGCTTGTTAGTTTAATTGAGTACAAGACACTTGTGATACATGAAGATGTTCAAAGGTCAAATGAGGTCCTATAATCCATTCCAAATGAGCATCATAATAGGCCGGCCTGTCTTCATTTATTCCATATAGGCAGACTTCTTTTTTTATGCTTTTTTTTTGCCAGTGTTATGATTCCTTAAGTGATCGATGTCTTCTTTTCTGCTTCTTGTTTCAACAAAAATTAATATGTGATTCAGGACTCTTGTTCCATTGTGTGATTCTAAAACTCAGAATTGTGCAATGCCTTATATCAAATAGTTTTGTGATTTCAAAATTTTCCTACCATGCTACTGTACAAAAGTAGGAAGTCTTATGTCTTTCAATTTTCATTTTGGAAACTTACATTTTGACCAGTGAACATTCTCAACAAACACATGTACCTATACAAATTTTTTCCCCCACTACTTTTTCTCTGTCCCTCACCTCTTTTAATCTGTTCCCCACCCTTCTTTTTTGTTTCCTGTACTTCATAAATTCTTAGACTGAACTTAAAATTTATCTCATTAGTACTCGCACATTTTCTGGGATCGCATAATATGGTAGAGGAAGCATTAGAAGTTTGTAGTGTTCCTTAGTACAGAATTGAGCTCCCAATACAATTAACGAAATTAGAGATTGCAAAGGTGCTTATTGCAAACCCATCAAAGGCAGAATTACTTCATTATTTTTTACTGACCTTTTATTCTTTTCATATGTTTATGTAATTTTTGTTTTATTGGCCTGTTAATGTTCTTGCAACACTTTTTCTTTTTCTTTTAAGGAAAGTGCCACAATAGCTTACAGTCAGTCAAAATGGAAGCAATTCGGAGAACTAGCTATTCCCACTGCAAAAGTAATTTTACTCTTCATTGCTATAATTCTTCAATCACACATATACTATTATATAACATCTAATGTTGAGTACCAATCTACTTGTAATAATATGTACTTGTGAAAGACAGAAACTACACTCACATTATACATGCTGATAAAGAAAAACATAAATCCAGCAACAACAAAACACAACATCATTGATTCCAATGCATTTGATTGAGTTCAGAGGTACTGGTTACAGTCTAATATTTCAATGGCAAAAAATCTATTTGTGTTCATTATCCCAATACAAATATACAAGATTTATTTGTTTAGTTTTTGTCTTGAATATATATGTGACTAACCTGTTTCACTTGACAACTCAAACACAAGTGTTAAAGTAACAAATGGGTCACATCAACATCTGCCACATTCAAAAAGCACTTCTGCACACTACAACTAGGTCATTCATTGTTGTTATTCAGCATAAATACTGCACTCAGGTGAGATCCTTCCATTTCTATCTTCTTTCCTTTTGTTTTGTAATTTTACACCTTCCCAGCTTCTGAACTACATCTCTATTTTTTCCCTTAGAACCAGCAGGTTGGAAGGTTGGAAGTTTTTACTTGGACCAATGCTGCACCAACTTCATTCATCAACAGTACCCCCACTCAAAAACGTCCATTTGAGTTTCCTAAATTTGGCTTAATGTTGGAACCTTCCAAGGCCAAATGCTGAAATCTTCCAAGGCTGAATTGAGTTGCAAACTTCCGAAGTAGAACCTTTCAAATTCAAACTGGGATTGTGATGAGAAGTGGTCTAAGGATCTTGATTACACATGTGAAAATTAGCCACACTCGATCCTTCATTCTCGAGTCTTCATTGATGAGTAGAATGACAAATGATGAACTAAGACCAGAATTCTTCTTTGCTTTCATTGCTACCTTAGTTTCTTGAGCTTCACTTAACTTGGTTATAAGTGTTACTAAAGCAGCTTTCATTCTCTTAATTTGCAATCTAGTCATAGGCCTTCTAATACCTTGTAATGGATCAAGGTGTGGATGTCTCTTTGTAGGCGAATTCTCAACGAAACATCCAACTTGTGCTTTTAGATTTGTCTCTCTTGAATTTGGTTGAGTTGTCCCAGCTGGATGGTTGTTTGTTTCAACCTTGGTTCTCATATTTTCATCAGTCTTCTTTTCCATAGCTTGGCGTTCCTTCATTAAACTTTATTCTTTTCACTTCTATTGCATATAAACGCTATAAAGCAAACTTTCTCAATATTTATTATCTACAGAGATTGCAATTGTGTCATACTTTTTTCAATTTTTTTAAGACGTTCATCTATAGGACACTGTATAACTTTTAAAATTTGGTTTTGCTATCAAACTAATTATTTATCTATTCATTCTTTCAAATTTCTGTAATGCACTTACTCGATGTACATGAGATTATAGTTCTCCTAATTCTCTATTATCTTAAGGAAATCTGAATTTTATGCTTGGATGAATTAGTCAGATCTTCTCCTACCAGTAAAAACTATTTTTTTTTAATGTCTTTTGTGTTTCATTTATTTGTAATTCTACTGGATTTTTACCCTATGACCATATGATACTGAAAATGAATTGTAAGTATGAATTGTTCAGCAATATCATTCGACGGTTTTTGTAATGTATGTCCACTAACCTTTCTTATGTCATAAACTAAAAAAATTATTGATCTGGTATCCAAAATACAAACTATTATAGCTCAACTAAATCTGAAGAAACTCATTCTTCAATTTTGCCTACAATATCTTCAATTTTCCACTAACGGTTCCTATTCATGTTGTGAAACAAAATTAGTTTCTAATGTTTTCAATTCCTATTCCAACTTATATCTGCACTTTCCTTTTCCTTTCTCATTTTGTAAATGTTATTCATTTATTTGTTGTCTAATTTACCATTTCCAGGTATTACTAAAGTTACAATTAATTAATTTATACATCATTATCTTTTTCCAAATAAATAATTTCTATCAATTTTGGTTGTAGGTCATGACAACACCACTTCATCCATTTACAAAATGGTTCGCCAAACACAATGGTCAGAGGGAAAAATTCTTTTTTCTTACTCAATATCATAAACATGTACATGCAAGCACGTTAACATACTTGCAAGACAATCAAATCAATTATCAAATATGCTATAATTTTTTCCTCTCTTATCCAATGATATTTAAATACATTAGATACCCTAACATACAATCAAAAAATCTATTTAAGATTGGATGCAGAATGTGTTATTTGCTACTCCTATGATACTTCATGAACCAGGTAATTTTATAAGTTTCATTCATAGTATTTTTTTTACATAATATGCTTTCTATAATAAATGTTTCTTTAGCAAATTTGTTTCTAAATTTTATACCATAATTTGTAATCATTTTTCTCATATTCCTAAGACATAATTGAAAGGCCATGCTGCTTTTTCTTCAAATCCCTTTGAAGAGAAAACCAGGTTTAATTTACAAATATTTGCCATTTTTTTTTATATTTACTCACAGAAAGTTTTCCTTACTCAATTTCCCTTACTTCTTAATTACTTTTTTCCCTTTTCAAAAAGTACCGATAGGTCTTTATGTTATTCAAAATTTTGACAATGAAGATCAAATGACGGTCCACCAAAGACAAATGCAATGGAAATTAACAATCAATCACCATGTTTTCACATTTGGTTAGATTGAATTCTTTGATGATAACTTGCTTAATCAAGATTGTTCAATCTTACTAAGATATCGTGGAAATAGTGCATTTGATAGCCTTATATTTGACAATATGAACGGTCAAATAATGCTACCATGGACAATGCCACTACCTACATTACCGAAACAAGGTTTGTCCATTTAATGACGTATAGATTTCATTCCCAGTACATAATACGTAAATGTCAAGATCACCAATTCCAAGTGTTGACAAAGTAAACAAAGACAAAATCCAAAAGTTGTATACTACGGGCAAGTCATTCAATCAAGACAAAAGTCATTCAACCAAGGCGACAAAAGTCATTCAACCAAGGCAACAAAGTCTTAAGCCTAAAAACCAAAAGTCAAAAAGGCTTAGGCTAGTCTTCACAAAATTCAAAAGGCTAGAACAAGAACGGACTCAACCAAAGCTCTATAAAAAGAGATTCAAGACTTGGGGAAGACACACAACTTTTACAACGTCTTACAATCGAATTACAACTTCCTACAAGCTTTTTCAATCTATATTAGAATTCCTCTTGTATCCAAAAAATTCCATATCTCCTTGTATTTTCAAACTTTTAGTTTCAAAATTTTAAAGTTTGTATTCTAGGTTTCATTTCAAGGAACTTTCTTGTATTCAGATTTCAATTTCAAAACTTAATACAGTAAGTATTTCATTCATCTTGATTTTCTATTCATTTTGAGTACCATTTTCGTTTTTACTATTCATAATCACTATTCACAAAATTACTATTTATGTTTACTATTCATTTTTATTGTTCACGTTTTTACTATTCATAGTCACTGTAGCTTAATCAATATTCATGACACCGGTCCTGCCCCCAATTGGTATTAGAGCTACTGTTTGTCTGTTTTAGGTGTTCATAAAGCATTAATTTAAATTAAACTTAAATGTTTAAGATAACCTTAATTTAAGATTTTACCTTTGATTAAGATTAAAATAGGTTTGGCAAGCGGTTTGGTGAGCCTAGTAAGTCCGTTGGTAAGCCCAAGTGTGAGGTGTTCCAGGCAAGGTGCTCCCTGTGTTTCTCGATCTTAACTTGACATCAAGTGTAAATGATTAGATTATATTATATTAGACATGGCAACAAGATTTAGAAAAATGTTTTTGAATATTCAAGATAGAAATAGTAACTCTAACGTTGGGCAGAGTCAGGAAATTCATATGCCTTTAGATTATTCAAATTGGTCTATTTCAGAACAAAGTATAAAGTCCATATGTAAGATAGGTTCTCTAGATTTCAAAACTGTGTTTTCAATTAAAACTCATGAAGAAACGATTTCTTTACAAGAAGAATTTCAAATAATTCCTTTATTAAATAAAGTTTCAATTAAAAAATATATAGGCAAAGGTTATAGATATATTCATTATGGTATGATTCAAGTAGCAATTAAACCATTAGTACACATAGAAGTAGATGCTCCAATTTATTTAGCATTACGAGATAAAAGATTAAAACGATATAAAACTTCTTTATTAAGTATGATTCAAACTAATGTTTTGTAATGGTCCAATATATTTCAATTGTTGTCCAAACTTTTCTGTCGATTTAACAAATCTATTAATACTAAATTCATTAATATTAGATATTCATTTACAAGGTGATGAATTTGAAAAATTTTGTAAAAATTTTGCTATTATTTATAGAGTTTATTTTAGATTAATGAATTCTCAAATAAATACTAGATTTAACATGTTATCGACTTCAAAAGAAGAAACAGTTTTATTACATGTAAAAGCTGATAATCCAACAGTTTTTATTCCTAAAAGATTAAATGGAATGAAATTACAATTCCTGAACAATTCGAAATTCAAAATGTTCAACCTTCTAGAAATATAATGAGAAGAGAAATTGATAATATTATAGAAAAAGAAGATGGAACAATTTTATTAAAATTCAATTCATTTAGAGAAGGAACAAGTTCTTCAAATAATTTTAATTTCCCTAGAAGATCATTTTCTAAACCATCATCATCGGTATGTTTTCAAATCTCATATTTTAGAAATAGTTAGTTCACCCCCTATGTCACCTGCAAGGTCACAGATGGGAATTAATGTTATTACTTCGAAAACAAAGAATTTCAAATAGATTTTGAATATTTAAATGAGATTTTTGAAAATGATAATAGTAATAAGAAAAATTGGGTTTTTATCATTAGATCAAATTATTCAAGAAAAATTAAAAGAAGAATGGATTTCTTATATGAAAAAGATGAAATGTAATATTCTTTTATTTTCATGGTTAGAATATTGGTTTTCAAGAAATGAAGGTATTTTCAATGTTTTTGAAGAAAGTTATATTAATGTTCAAACTAATTTATATAAAAAATGAAAAATTAATGATAATCAAGTTGTTACTTCAATACATCCACCCTTACAACCTGTAAAAATTCAAGTTGATCAACAAGAAATAGAAGCCAGTCCTTTTAAGATAGGTAGAAAAGATGAAAATTCAAATATTGTATTAGATGATATTAAAAAGTTTATCAACAAAATAATTATTCAAATCAGATATTACATACTATAGCTAATCATGTAGAACATTTGTCTACTAAGATAGATTCAATTCCTAAAGAAAACCTTGAATTTCCAAATGAGATAGCTAGTCCTCATTTTAAAACAAAAAGTGTTTTTCATGAATTAGAAAAAGTGATAAGATGTATAATTGCATATTTATTAGGTCAATTTCCTTGTGTTTATGTGATTAAAATGCTTATTTATATAAATATTAAGTGTTTTTATTATTGATGGCTAAATTGGAGTTTTTAGGAAAAATTTAATAAATAAAAAGAAATATTAATTTTTCTTGGCAAAATCTTCAAGGTTTCTTCTATTCTTTTGTTTAAGACAAACGTCTCTTTGTGGAGCCATATTGGTGGGATATTATTTGCTACAGTAAGCCTGATGAAAATGCACAATATGATTAATCTAATTATGCTAGTTGAATACTGGCCAGTCCCGAAAATATGGTTACATGAAGTTGCACTTTTTATGTTGATATGCAACCGCAACTGAGAAAGAAACAATGATTTTCATCAATTTATTTACCATGACCGACGCATCTTCTGAACATGAGCTCAATTGTTACAGATCAACATCAGAAGAACGCCAGTCTATGATCCAGATCAGCCAACTCTTCAAGCCTTAGAGGATCAAACATTGAAGTTGATAAAATCATATTCAAGCCATATGCAGCAAACCCGTGGATTGATCAAAGCTAGCAGCTGGGACAACCTCTTCATCTACGTGCAATTCAATCCGTAAGAACATAACAAACACAAGGACAAAATACTGCTGCAATATGAAGCTTCCGTCAGCCGCCCAAGGAAAAGACACCGAGCTGAAACCAACGCTGCTGCAATAGCTTCAACATCCGTTCTAAACAGCACAAATGGTGGATAATTATCATGATAGAATGCTTGAGACCAACCATCCTTTTGTTTCCTGGAAAGCACGCAACGGGATTTGGAAGTAAGACCAAGGAGTCAAGCCGCATTCTTTGAATCTCCTGAAGCCAGAAACGGACAAAGAAAAAGACAAGAAAGAATTCTATTCAAATTATTTCAGCCCACAAACAAAAGGAAGAAAAATTCTCTTCAGCTGCAACTTGAAGCAAACAGAAACCGTGCGAAAGATGAGAGACAGAAGACAACTGAATTGGAGAGAAGAAAAAAAAACTGAATTCGGGAACAAGAAACAAGTTGCACAACAGAAAACAAAAAGGAAATTTCTTTAGCAGCAAGAAGACAAAAACCGAGCTGAAGTGGGAAACAAAATCAGCCGAGAGAAGGAAGAAAAACAGGAAACAAAAAGGGCGGCTGAAATTTGGTAACAAAATTCGCACAAAGAAAAAAAGAAGCAAAGTTGGTTCGGGAATGAGAAGAAGAACGGCAGAAAGAAGAAACAAAGTTGACTGGAGAAGAAGAGAAAAAGGAAACAAAGCTAAGTAGGAAACAAAGAAATCAGAGGCAATTGGAAAACAAAGGGAAGATAGGAAACAAATGCACCTATATAAAGAGGGTGTCTGTGGCTTCAGAATTCATTCGCTTGAGAAATCCATTCTTTGTTCTCCTTCTCATCCTTTAGTTTAGCAACTTTTCCTGCTTTTTCTCAAAGAAATTTTTAGCCATCCTTTTGTTGTTTTCTTCAATCTTTCTTCGTTGTTTTGTTCTTGTTGGTTGCAGTAGTTTAGCAAATAGAAACAGCCGTCAAGCTTGACTTGCAAAGCAAGCAGCAGAAATTTTTTTTTCCTCTAGAAGCTTCGGGTGAAGCAAACAAAGCAGGAGCAATTTCTTATTCCCTCACAGATTTTATGCTGTTTTTGTCTTCTTCTTGTTTTCTTTAGTTTATTTTAGTTATCAATTTTAGCTTTCTTTTATTGTTTTAGCTTTTAGTTTTATTTAGCAATTTTAGTAATTTAAGTTTTGTATTTTGTTATGAAATTTTTGGCTAAGTATTATTTTTAAGTACCAATCATCTACGACTTTTGTTGGATTTTATCTTTTATTTTTCTTTTCAATCATGTTTAAATTTTTGGTGATATTCTTTTATATTAATATGAACTAAATTCTTTTTCTAGGGTTTCGATGTAGCCTAACTATGAAGTCTTAATATTTTTCTATTATCATAATTTGATTTAATTTTCTATGGTTGAGTATTTATCTTTGTGCTTAATGCTTCTAATTACTTGATCACTAATTAGATGATTTGTTAATCATAACGAACTGGAAGGGGAGTTATGTGTCAAGTTCATTGAGATAAATGCCATGAATTGCATGTAGGATAGGAATATACTTGTATGGTTTGTGTAGTCGCTACATGAGAATCCATAGAAATTAATGACTTTATAATTGTTGTAATTCACATAGGAATATGATGAATTAGCAATTAGGAGGATTTTTATTAGATCTCGGGAGGGACTAATAAATAAATTAGGGAGTCTCGACTATCAACTAGGAAATTAAATTAGATTATAGAAATAGATTAATATTAGGATGGATTAGTTAAGGTGAAATCGAAAACCCTAGATCTTTCGTCAATTTAATCCATTAACTTGCTTTGTTTAGTTTTTAATTTTAGTTTTAATTAAGTTTTAAAATTATTTTTAATTTAGCTTATTCATAAAATATTTTTTTCCTCAAATAAAGTTAGAACTATTTTAATTTCGGTATTTAATAATTCATTAGTCTCTGTGGGAACGATAAATTATATTCACTCTATATTACTTGTTAACGATCACGTGCACTTGCGTGTAAAATCCGCAACAAGTTTTTGGCGCCGCTGCCGGGGACTAATTTGATTTTATTAATATCGATACCAAGTAGTTCTAGCTTTAATTTGAACTTTTATTATTTTAGTTTATTTATTTACTTGTGTTCTTTTAT
The DNA here is from genome assembly GCA_020080225.1 of Gynochthodes officinalis. Classification (NCBI taxonomy): domain Eukaryota; kingdom Viridiplantae; phylum Streptophyta; class Magnoliopsida; order Gentianales; family Rubiaceae; genus Gynochthodes; species Gynochthodes officinalis. The sequence continues at coordinate 372,208 of JAIQDA010000038.1, read as the reverse complement.
TTTTCAGGATATTGTTCTGAAGTGCATGAGAAGGTTTGGAAGTGATAATCTCCTCCCATTGGATCAAGAACTAGAAAAGACTTGTCGTTTGAATAGAAAGAAGAGAGAAGCTTCTACACGCCTCATAACACTATGGTTGAACTCAAGAGAACACACTCTGGCCGCTAATGCAAACACTAGAGCATTACGTGACTATGCCTTGCCCATCGCCACATATGATCTCCACAAAGGTCATACCTCCAATCGTTGCCGCAAATAATTTTGAATTAAAGTCGCATAATCCAGATGGTTTAAGCAAATCGCCATCGGGTTGGCACATGAGGACCCTAATGCTCACATAATCAATTTTCTTGAGATTTGTGCCACATTGAAAATAAATGGCATTTCGATGATGCCATTAGATTGAGGCTTTTTCCATTCTCACCGAGGATAGGGCCAAGAGTTGGTTGCTTTCTTTGCCAGGAGCAATCACCACGTGGGACATGTGTAGGCGTAAATTTTTGACAAAATATTTTCCACCTACCAAGACGGCAAAGATGAGGAATGAGATCACCACATTCACTCGTAATGAGATGGAATCACTTTCAAGCATGGGAGAGGTATAAAGATTTGCTACGAGCATGCCCTCATCATGGTATCCCATTGGTTACTGATTGCAGATTTTTATAACGGGTTGACTCGATCAACCAAGATACTTGTAGATGCCGCAATGGAGGTTCTTTAATGGGAAGACATATGAGGCAAAGACATGCACTTTTGGAAGAGATGGCATCTACAGATTATCAATGGTCTTTAGGGAGATCCACACTACAGAAAAATAATGGTAAGTATGAGGTTGATGCCTCACTGCACTATCAGCCCAAGTTGCTACACTGTCAAAGCAACTTAGTACACTTAATGCAAATGCCATTCATGCTCATCCAGAAGCTTGTGATATTTGTGGTGGACCTCATCCTAGTGTTAATTGTCAAGTGGGCAATCCTTTCGCTCAATCTCAGATGGAACAGGCTCAGTTTGTGGGGAATTCAAATGTACAATATAATCCCTACTCCAACACATACAATCCGGGATGGAGAAACCATCCTAACTTTTCTTGGAGAAATAATCAGCCTCCTGAAAAACCTCCGGGATTTCAGCCTCCACAGCCACTTCCACCGCCAGCACAAAAGGTGTCTTTAGAAGATGCTCTTGCTCAATTGAGCATGAACACATCTCAATTCATGACAAAGACTGAAGCCACATTGAAAAATCATTCGGCATCCATCAGAAATTTGGAGATTCAGATGGGACAAATTGCTAGATCATTAAATTCTCGACCACAAGGGTCTTTGCCTAGTAATACTGAAATCAATCCTAAGGAACAAGTGAAGGCAATTACACTAAGAAGTGGCAAAGAGTTACCTGAACCTGTGACACAGAAAAAGTCCAAACAAGAAGCAGTGGAAGTGCAGTCTGAAAAATCTGAGGAACAAAGTGAAGAAGTTGCGAAACCCAAGTCGAAGTTGTTTCCAGATAATCAACCTCCTTATGTGCCACCTATGCCATATCCTCAGCGATTCCAAAAGCAAAAGCTAGATAAGCAATTTTCTAAATTTCTTGATGTGTTTAAGAAACTACATATTAATATTCCTTTTGCTGATGCTTTGGAACAGATGCCTAGCTATGTGAAGTTCATGAAAGAGATCCTCTCCAACAAAAGAAAGCTAGAAGAATATGAGACTGTTGCACTTACTGAAGAGTGCAGTGCCATTTTGCAGAAAAAGCTTCCTCCTAAACTTAAAGATCCAGGGAGTTTTGCTATCCCTTGCACTATAGGAAATTCTTATTTTGATAAAGCCTTGTGTGATCTTGGTGCAAGTATTAATCTTATGCCTCTCTCTGTGTTCAGAAAGCTTGGCTTAGGAGAAGCCAAACCCACCACAGTTACCTTGCAATTGGCAGATAGATCATTAAAATACCCAAGAGGTATTATAGAGGATGTGCTTGTCAAGGTGGATAAATTTATCTTCCCGGCTGATTTCATTGTACTTGACATGGAGGAAGACCAAGAAATTCCTATTATTCTTGGTAGACCTTTCTTAGCTACGGGAAGGACCCTAATAGATGTGCAAAAAGGGCAATTAACCATGAGGGTTCAAGATGAGCAAGTCACTTTCAATGTCTTTAAAGCATTGAAATTTCCGAGTGAGATAGACAGTTGTATGAAAGTGGATACAATTGATGGGTGCACTAAAGAAAAATTCGAAGCAAGCCATCCAAATGATCCAATGGAAGCATGTCTTGTGGGGATAAAGAATTCTAAAAATCAAGAGGTAGATACATGCTCCAAACAACTTGAGGCCTTAGCACCTGTGTTCACAAAAAGGCCATTTGAAGACCTTGGAAAAGCCTCAGATGAGAAAAGACTACTCCAATTGGATAAGATGGATGAGTTCCGTCAAGGGGCGTATGAGAATGCCAAGATGTATAAGGAGAAAACAAAGGCTTGGCATGACAAGCACATTTTGCATCGAGAATTTCACCCAGGCCAGAAGGTACTCCTATACAACTCAAGGTTGAAATTATTCCCTGGGAAACTTCGATCGAAGTGGTCTGGACCCTTTATAGTTGTGCAAGTATTCCCATATGGCGCTGTTGAAATTCAAAGCGAAGATAGAAAGTTCAAAGTAAATGGTCAAAGACTTAAGGCTTATATCGAAGGTGGAGTGGACTTTCAAAAGTGCACTATCACCCCAGTGGATGCAAATTGAGGCAAATAGAGAAAGTCCGGCTGAAGACTATAAAGCAAGCGCTAATTGGGAGGCAACCCAAGTTCTTTTACCTTTCTTATTTTAGTTTGTGTGATTTTTTTTTTACTTATTTATTTTTATTTGTTTTTTTTATTATTATTAATTTATAATTTTTTATTTGTTTTTTAGAGAAGATGAAGAAAGAGAACATTCACACAATTTTGCTGCACCAGTTAGAAGATAAATCTGGTTCAAGGCCTTATCAATGGATTTTTGTGCTGAAATTTTACAGGAAAGTAGAAGATTTCTCCAGCTTCCTATCCACAAAATTTCAGAATTTTCGGAGTTGTTTTGGTACCTACAAGAAATTCCTCTTCGAAGCTATTTAAAACAGGGCAGCTTCCTAAACCTTCATTTTCTTATGCCTCTTTAATTGCTATACTTTTGTTAGTTCTTTGTAGCATTGAGGACAATGCTAAATTTTAAGTTGGGGGTGGGGTACATGAAATTTTGTGCTTAAATTGTTGTCCACATTTTTGACTGCTAGTTATCAATTTTATAAGCTTGACATTTTGATATCTTCTTTGACATTCCTCACTCTTTTGATACTTATTTAGAATAATTTTGAGTTATATGCATTAGTGATTTGGGTTGGAATGTATGAATGAGGCAAGTATGATTAGTCTTTGTTTTTGATAATTTTTTAAAGCATCTTGTTGATTTTGATTAATTGAATTGAATGAGAATGTGCAATATTTGATATAATGAACCCATTGTGAGTTTTTGAGCCTATGAGCATTTTATTTTCATTGCTCACATATTTCTTTGTTGAGTGTTGTCAAATATGGTATGTTCATTCTAGAACTTGCTTTGTTATGCATGTTAAGATCACATTATGAATTCATGCTTTGAGATGATAAGGGCATTTAGGATTAACCATTTTTAACTTTCTAAAAAGCCTAACACCATTACATATACCCCTAGTCAACCAATTTTGAGCCTTAACCTTTCTTTGTTATAAACATCACATCATTAGCCTCAAGCCATTGTTTTTGTTTATCATGTTGAACCCTATGTCAAGAGTATGTGGGAATTAATTGCATGATAAAATGTCTATTGATTCCAAAGAAAAAAAATTTCCAAAAAAAAAAAAAAAAAAGAAAAGGAGAAGAAGAAGAAGAAGAAAAGGAAAGAAAGAAAAGAAGTGAAAAATATTCCCGACAAAGATTGGACAAAGTAGATGTTCTACAATGTGGATGTTCTTCATTGTGTACAAGATGGTCCACCTACATGATAAAGTGCAAAAAGGGGATGCATGTTATTTGGAATAAGAAGTGGTTCTAATGTGCTATTTTTGTGCTTTTGAGTTATGCAAGAAAGTTCCTTCATACCTTGATATGCTTAACCTAAATTTTCCTTTCTTTTTACCTACCTTTACCTAAGCCCCGTTACAACCCTTATAAAGACCCTTTGATTATTGCATGGATTCATATTTATTAGTGGTGGAGATGTGATATATAAGCAAGCCTATGGTAATGACATGCTATGTTTGATTTGAGTGCCAAATGAAACCTCAAACACTTTGAGTGATTAGAGTGCAACCTTTGAGAGGGTATCAAATTTTGTTGCATTTGATTTTGACGAAATTATTGGAATTAATGAGATGTTTATTTTGTCTAGAAAATTGGACTAAGAATATTTGTCTTTGGAATATTATTTCGATCTTGATTGCTAATCTGTGATAACTTTGGATTATTTGGGGATGGGTTGAAAAAAGGGTATGGATTGGAGAGAAAGATATTGATATAGTGCAAGCTTGAGGACAAGCTTTGATCTAAGTGTGGGGGAATTTGATAAGATGTATAATTGCATATTTATTAGGTCAATTTCCTTGTGTTTATGTGATTACAATGCTTATTTATATGAATATTAAGTGTTTTTATTATTGATGGCTAAATTGGAGTTTTTAGGAAAAATTTAATAAATAAAAAGAAATATTAATTTTTCTTGGCAAAATCTTCAAGGTTTCTTCTATTCTTTTGTTTAAGACAAACGTCTCTTTGTGGAGCCATATTGGTGGGATATTATTTGCTACAGTAAGCCTGATGAAAATGCACAATATGATTAATCTAATTATGCTAGTTGAATACTGGCCAGTCCCGAAAATATGGTTACATGAAGTTGCACTTTTTATGTTGATATGCAAACTGCAATCTGAGAAAGAAACAATGATTTTCATCAATTTATTTACCATGACCGACGCATCTTCTGAACATGAGCTCAATTGTTACAGATCAACATCAGAAGAACGCCAGTCTATGATCCAGATCAGCCAACTCTTCAAGCCTTAGAGGATCAAACATTGAAGTTGATAAAATCATATTCAAGCCATATGCAGCAAACCCGTGGATTGATCAAAGCTAGCAGCTGGGACAACCTCTTCATCTACGTGCAATTCAATCCGTAAGAACATAACAAACACAAGGACAAAATACTGCTGCAATATGAAGCTTCCGTCAGCCGCCCAAGGAAAACACGAAATGAAACCAACGCCGCAATAGCTTCAACATCCGTTCTAAACAGCACAAATGGTGGATAATTATCATGATAGAATGCTTGAGACCAACCATCCTTTTGTTTCCTGGAAAGCACGCAACGGGATTTGGAACTAAGACCAGGGAGTCAAGCTGCATTGTTTGATTCTCCTGAAGCATGAACTGGACAAAGAATAAGCCAAGAAAGAATTCTATACGAATTATTTCAGCCGACAAACAAAAGAATAAAAATTCTCTTGGTGCAACTTGAAGCAAACAGAACCGTCGAAAGATGAGAGGCAGAAGACAAGCCGAATTGGAGAGAAGAAAAACTGAATTCGGGAACAAGAAACAAGTTCCACTGTGAGAAAACAAAAGGAAATTTCTTTAGCAAAGAAGACAAAACCGAAATAAGTGGGAAACAAAATCAGTAGAGAAGGAAGAAAACAGAAACAAAAAGGCGGTGAAATTTGGTAACAAAATTCGCACAAAGAAAAAAAGAAGCAAAGTTGGTTCGGGAATGAGAAGAAGAACAGCAGAAAGAAGAAACAAAGTTGATGGAGAAGAAAAAAAGGAAACAAAGCTAAGTAGGAAACAAAGAAATCAGAGAGGCAATTGGAAAACAAAGGGAAGATAGGAAAGCAATGCACCTATATAAAGAGGGTGTCTGTGGCTTGAATTCATTACGGCTTGGAGAAATCCATTCTTTGTTCTCCTTCTCATCCTTTAGTTTAGTAGCTTTCCTCGGTTTTTCTCAAAGAAATTTTCAGCCATTCTTTTGTTGTTTTCTTCAATCTTTCTTCGTTGTTTTGTTCTTGTTGGTTGCGATAGTTTAGCAAATAGAAATAAACTAAGCTTGACTTGCAAAGCAAGCAGTAAATTTTTTTCCTCTAGAAGCTTGTGAAGCAAACAAAGCAGGAGCAATTTCTTATTCCCTCACAGATTTTATGCTGTTTTTGTCTTCTTCTTGTTTTCTTTAGTTTATTTTAGTTATCAATTTTAGCTTTCTTTTATTGTTTTAGCTTTTAGTTTTATTTAGCAATTTTAGTAATTTAAGTTTTGTATTTTGTCATGAAATTTTTGGCTAAGTATTATTTTTAAGTACCAATCATCTACGGCTTTTGTTGGATTTTATCTTTTATTTTTCTTTTCAATCATGTTTAAATTTTTGGTGATATTCTTTTATATTAATATGAACTAAATTCTTTTTCTAGGGTTTCGATGTAGCCTAACTATGAAGTCTTAATATTTTTCTATTATCATAATTTGATTTAATTTTCTATGGTTGAGTATTATCTTTGTGCTTAATGCTTCTAATTACTTGATCACTAATTAGATGATTTGTTAATCATAACGAACTGGAAGGGGAGTTATGTGTCAAGTTCATTGAGATAAATGCCATGAATTGCATGTAGGATAGGAATATACTTGCATGGTTTGTGTAGTCGCTACATGAGAATTCATAGAAATTAATGACTTTATAATTGTTGTAATTCACATAGGAATATGATGAATTAGCAATTAGGAGGATTTTTATTAGATCTCGGGAGGGACTAATAAATAAATTAGGGAGTCTCGACTATCAACTAGGAAATTAAATTAGATTATAGAAATAGATTAATATTAGGATGGATTAGTTAAGGTGAAATCGAAAACCCTAGATCTTTCACAATTTAATCCATTAATTTGCTTTGTTTAGTTTTTAATTTTAGTTTTAATTAAGTTTTAAAATTACTTTTAATTTAGCTTATTCATAAACTATTTTTCTTCAAATAAAGTTAGAGCTATTTTAATTTCGGTATTTAATAATTCATTAGTCTCTGTGGGAACGATAAATTATATTCACTCTATATTACTTGTTAACGATCACGTGCACTTGCGTGTAAAATCCGCAACAAAAAGATTTAATTAGAAATAAAATGCAAAATAGTTTGATAAATAGAATAACTGAAAGTATTCAAAGTGATAAACCTAGTACTTCAGAAAATAGAATTAATTGTCTAGATACAGGAGGAAAAATGATAGAATCAGAATCAGATTCAAGTTTAAGTGAAGAATTAGATAATTCAAAAATACAAAAGATTAATAATGTAGAACAAGAATTTAGAGATAATTTGGAAATAGAAATTAATAGGATAGGAAGACAGAAAAATTATAGAAATTTGAATTCAATAAACACAAGAAATTATTATCCTAGACCTATATCTCCAGATATGCAATATGAAGAAAGAAAACAATTCAAAACAAGTTCATATGATGGCAATTCTGTTTACGAATGGAATATAGATGGAAAATCAGAATATGAAATATTAAATACATTACAAGAAATGGAAATGGCTAAAACGGCATACAAAACATTAGGATTAACAGAGATTAATACTGCAACAACATTAATAGTTAGATTTTCAGGACAATTAAAAAATTGGTGGGATACTTTGTTAACATTAGAAGGAAAATAAGAAATATTAAATCACACAACAGAAGTAGAAGTAGAAAAAACAAATACAGATGGAACAAAAACATTTGTTATAAAAAACAATCAGATGCAATAAATCAATTAATAGTTACAATTTCAATTCATTTCATAGGAAACCCAAAAGAGACTTTAGCTAGTTCAAAGATTATGTTAAGTAATTTAAGATGCCCAATTTTGTCAAATTTCAGAAAAATGTATTTCTTACTCAAGTATTAAAAAGAAATAATGCTAATTCTCTTTTTTGAAAAGAAAAATTCATTATAGGATTACTTACTTTATTTTTACAAAGAATAATATCTAAATTGTAAAGAGAGGTAAGAAATGATTACATAGATTTCATCGGCGCTACATCCGTTCCAAAGATTTCATTTAACTTGGTACTATTCTTTCTTCCAACAATTTTCAGCAATGGATACTTATAGATTGGTAAATATTACAAACTTTTACATATGTCACAAATTTATTCTACAAGTATTGTTTATTCTCTCATTCAAATGATTTTCTATATTTTTTTCTTCTTTTCAAATAGAATATTCCAAAATATTCAAACCTTTACTTGGAAGAGGCGAAACAGTGTGAGATTCAATTAAAGTTTGGAAAACCAGTAGACATCATTGTCGGATGTTCTTTCTTCCGTAGAAATTGGCATAAGTTTGTACAAGATCATAACTTAGAAGAAAATGACTATTTACTTTTCATTTCTCAAACAAACAATTTCTTCTTTGTTATTATTTTTAACTGTCATGGCATAGAAAAAAAATTTTCATGGCAATTAAAATTTACAACAAATTAGATTCTCATTTTTTCAATTGCACTTTTTCATTAATAGACTCTTATTATATAATTCTTCATTCCAAATTTTAAATTTCCTCAATTCTTAGTTCTATTATAAATTTATTCCTTCAAAATATCATTATTATCTTTTCAAATTCTCTATTCTTTATTCAAATCAATAGGTATTTAAAAAACTGCGCAATGTGCAATTATTGCTTGTTAGTCAAGTTAAAGGGTATAACCAAAAATTCATTACGGTCATCACGAGTTTTAAAAGACTGCACAGTTATTGCCTGTTAGTCAAGTTAAAGGATATAACAAAAAATTCATAACGGTCAGCATGAGTTTTAAAAGCTTGACAAAAGAACTAGCTCTAGTCAAATCTTAGGCTAGGAGGAAGGAAATAGAGAATATCCTACTAAAAGAGATGACTTGCAAGAAAATATGGGATGAGGGCAAAAGTCAAAATTAGGCATTCAAAAACTGCACAGTGCACAATTATTGCCTGCAAGTCAAATTAAAGGGTATAACCAAAAATTCATAATAGTTATCACGGGTTTTAAAAGCTTGACAAAGAAACTAGCTCTAGTCAAATCTTAGATTAGGAGGAAGGAAATAGAGAATATCCTACTAAAAGAGATGACTTGCAAGAAAATATGGGATGAGGGCAAAAGTCAAAATTAGGAGAAATAGGAAGTAGATTAGGAAGTTTCGTTTAACATTCAAGATGATTCATTACAACCATTGGATTTGCTATTTATTGAAAACATATTTGATAGTGAACCACTACTAACTACTTTTACAGCTTATTCTTGTAGTAAAATTATTGAATCACTTTTTGACAGCACGGACTACATCTTTGTTGCTTCTTAGTCTTTTCTTCACGCCTCTATCTTTTCTTCTACTAACAGATCCACGCCTTCACTTTCCTACCTTTTTCTTCTAGGCCCCATTTGGTTGGAAAGAAATCTTGACTTGGAAATTAATTTGTTCTCTTATTTTTAAATTTTAATATTTTGTTGGTTTGGAAAAGTAATCTAATTACTTTCCTATATTTGTTTCAGTTTTAAATTTTTTGAGAAAGTAATCAAATTCTTAAAAATAAGGAAAATAAATGCAACATTCCAAAATTCTGATTTCCTACTGAAAATTGTTATTCTAATTACTTTTCTTAAGATTTTAGTTCAACAAACATATTTTTGACTTTCAATTTTATTTTATCTATTTTATCTCTTTTAACTCTCATATATCTTTTATTTTTTAAGTATTAGTTATGTGATATTCTATTTTAATTATTAATAGTTTTAATTTATTTTAAAAAAATTTTAAAATTACTTCAAAACTTTTTTCTATTCAAATTCATAATTTTGCTACTAAATTATTAACATCATCATTATTATTCTTTTTTTAATTTATGAAAATATAAGTTATCTACACATTTGTTGTTGGAATCACCTTTTCACATGTTCCTTCCTATTTATATTTCTTTATTTTTATTTATATTTTTAAAATTTATTACACTAATTCTTTATACTTTTTTCATATTTTTATTTCTTTAATTTTTATATATCCTTTTTAATTTTTATTATTTATTAGTATAGGCATTTACTGTAATAATACTAATACATAAATTCTTTATAAACTATAAATATTTGTCTGTACCTAAAATATATTATTACAAAAGTAATATTTTTTTGATTTAAATATTATTATATATTACAATTGACAAAATTAATAAATGTCAAATTATATTTTGATTAAAAGACAAAAAGTTGTCTTTATCACTAATATAAAATAAAATGAATAATATGATAAATATCAAATATCAACTAAATATTTTAAGGTCAATTTTCAGAATATCGGCTATCCATTTGAGCAAAATAAGAACCTCTCCCAAAATAATAATATTTTTTAAGTTAAAAAAAGAAGTAATATCCCGTCAATTGTCTCGAGAAAGAATTAAGAAAGAGACAATAGAGTAGGTAAATAAATTGTAAACTACTAAATATTATACATTATATTTGTTATCCTGATTTTCAGTGGATGTAATAAATGTTCCGTGAGGGGACCAGAGGGGAGTACATGGTTCCTAGGCCTTGTGGTGGTGGTTGCATGGCCCTCGGGTTGGTGGTTGCAGGGCCCGTGTGGGACCTTTCTTCTCGTAAGCCATGACGTACCGCTCCAAAACGCAACCAAGACGAAACAACCACGGTCCGCGGACTTATCGGATCCGCACGTTGATTTAATCATATTCTATTCATGATCTCGTGTGGTACTACCACCGTTGATCTCACAAGTCCACTCTCATTTAGGAGTCAAGCCACTGTCAGTTGTCCACTTTTCCTTACCTTTTGAAAAGGAGAGAGACAAAAAGGTGGCAGATGCTTTCGTTCTTTCTTTTGTTCGTTTGTTTAATAAATTTAACTATCCCTATCATTTTCTTTCTCGTTTACTTTGTTGGCAGCAAAGAATTGGTAAACCCATTGCATTTTGTGAATCGGCTTCAAAATTTGTGTGGGTTGACTTAATCTTTTCTGGCTTTTGATGGGTTTTATCCCTTTTAATTGTTTGTGACTTTTTGTGTATCAATTTTTATTGTTGCTAATTGTACCTTATGAAGTTGGAATTTTAGTTAGAGAGCAATTTGAAGCCTTACTTTGAAGTGTGAGCATAATGGTATAATTTCTTTGTCTCCTTTGTTTCGATGCTAAAGTAAGGGTTGTTCGTGGATTTGATTCCGTTTTGTAGTAGAAAAAGGAGTTATTTTAGTTTAACATTTAATGGAGAGCAGAATGGCACTGAAGTGAAATAGATCCGATTCCATGAATTTTCTGGACTGTTCTGTGGTTCTCCTGTAAGAGGAGTGAAATTGTTTCTGGGTTTTGAGATAATTATTGCGAGAAATGGATTTTTTTTTGGGGGGAAATCCAAGTTTTATTGTAGCTTAAATTTTATTAACCTGTGATGGAGTCGGTCTAAACCCTGATGCAAGTCAACCATTTTCAACTAGACAAACTATCTCAGTGGTTTTAAGCACTCACAAACTTCCAACTGTTGAACTGTTTTTTCCTTTTATCTCGCGTGTAAGATTTTCCGGGCAGAAACGCTTTCTTTATTTGGTTCTTGAATCATTTGTTACTTAAGAATTTCTTGAAACGGTAATAGTTTGTATCTTCTTGAAACGCTTTCCTGAATATTGATTCTGTTTCAAATCTGCTTTTGAATTGGAGTGCTAATAATAATATTGCTCATGAATTTGCAGGGTGGGAGAATTCATTGCAGCAGCAAGTCGGATTATTATAGTTGAAAACGAGAATATTGGAGGGTTATTAATCTATTGAGTTGTTCAAGAGGTGACTGGGTGAGTGAAGATCTTGGTTTTGAAGATGGCTTTCAAGCCATTGGAATGGTATTGTCAGCCTGTGAAAAATGGGGTATGGTCTAAAGTAGTGGAAAATGCATTTGGAGCTTATACTCCCTGTGCATCAGATACCCTGGTGATATGCTTTCCTCATTTGGTTGTGTTGGCCCTGTGCTTATATCGAATATGGCTTACAAACAAGGATACGAAGGGTCAGAGATTTTGCTTGAAGTCAAACTATTACAATTACCTGCTGGGATTGCTGGCTGCATACTCGACTGCTGAACCTTTGTTCAGATTGTTCATGGGGATATCGGCTTTTGATATTGAAAGACAAACTGGACTTGCTCCTTATGAGGTACATGCTTTTAGAGTTCTTCAAATTTATTTGCTTCTTGCCTAATCTGGTGTTTTAATATGGAAGCTAATAAATCTGATATTTGATACTGTTTTGGAAGTATATAGTCAATCCATAGTTTTAGTCGCATGTCAAGCTTGTACAGGAAAGGATCATGGACATAATTAGCCTGTAAGAAGTGTGCGAAAATGATATGCCTTGTATTTTATGCCTCGTGATAATATAGTTTTTCTGTTATTTGGTTGAGGAGGAAAAGAAGAAATTCTGGGTTTCTGTTTTGGGAGTTGACATTCTCTAGATTGTGTCTTTTTTTAGTTTAATTTTCCATATGGTTAATTGTGATGGATGAAGTTGCTTTTAAATGCAGTCTTAGTCTCCTACTTGTTATGATTGTCCTTTACCTTGTTTTTCAAAACTGCTGCAATTTATTTCTGGATTTCATTTAAAAATCTTTTATTTTTTTAACCATGTGCAGATATAAAATCAACTGTTGATTTTGGTTTTAATATGCTGTAAACTTTAAACAGCTTAAGTTTAGATACACATTGAGTTTGGAGGCTTCATAAAAGATGCTAATGACATGGAGAAATATTAAAAGCTACTGCAAAAGGATTCATTCATTCAAACATATCAAGCTATTTTTGGTTGAGAGCTTAATGAAGGTGTTGCTGAACCAAAAATGTTTGTTCTTTTGGGTATGGTTGATTCTTGAAATGCTCGATAGCAGAAGTCTGCCATGTAGAGCATATTTTGTTACTTTTTATTTTTTGAAGAGAAGAAGTTTGGCTATTTCTTTTTTTCCCAAGAGAAGGAAATGAAGATACATCAGAGTAAGGATGCCACAACAACAACTGAGACTTTTTTCCACCATGTGGGCTTGGCGAACATTGTGACACGTGACAAATGTTGCACTAGCAACTGACGAAATATAACCTCTCCTTTATCTAGACTTGGGACTGGCCATGCTAAAAATATTTAACATTGGAGAAATGATGGATTTTGGAAAAATCATCTAATGCAGTTATTAGCAGTAATGAGGGGGTTAATTATTGTCATTGTAATCATGAATCTTTGAATGGCCTTGTGATTGTGTCTTGTCCTACTATTTATTGCAGATTCTTTCACTAATCATTGAGGCTCTTACATGGTGCTCCGTGGTGGTAGAGATTGGAGTGGAAACAAAAATCTATATTCGGGAGGTTCGATGGCTTGTCAGATTTGGAGTCATTTATGCTTTAATTGGTGATTCTGTGATGCTCAATCTTGTATTCAATGTCTGGGGACTTTACGACCGGTCAGCTTCTTTTTTATTTAATATTTCTCCAACTGACTTATGTTTGGTCTTCAATTTGTGGCAAATCTTGCTAATTTCTTATGCAACAGTATCAAATTTACTGCCACCAAAATTCTATAACTTGTTCAAGTAATGATTCCCATGCTTGTAGTGATACTGATTACTTTATTAGGAATAATATCCAAAGTGTTGATGTTGTCCCATATATTTAATGAAATATCTGAATCAACTTTGATAAATGTCAATTGAGTCCAACACCATTTTAAGTGAGTTTCCTCATTATCTTCAGATGTATTGAGTTCATCCCATGTTTAATTTCTCGAGTTGATGTTTCTGAATTTTTTCAGAATGTCACCGCCTTGCAAGTGGGGTTCTTGAATTAGAGGCTCTGAACATGAATAGAATGGAATAAACACAGTAGGCAAAACAAAGGATAGAAGGTTTTTCATATATCTTCCTCTTTTCTCAGTACTAAATACCCCTTATATAGGGTGGAAAAAACAGACTTTAAGGACTGCCTTAAATTAGGGAAAAGCCCTAAATTAAGGAGTAGGAAATGCCCTAAATTAAGGAGTAAATTTAGGCTGAATTTCACCACAATCTAATAAAGAAAAGCCTTAAATTAAGCTAATCCTGTCTAGATACAGTCAGCACCTTCAACACTCCCCCTCAAGTTGGTGCAAAGATATCTATCATTCCCAACTTGGAAACATGTTGATCAAATGTTGGCTTCAATAGTCCCTTGGTCAGAACATCTGCTACTTGCAGTCTTGATGGCAAGTATGGAATGCAGATTGTTCCCTTCTCAATCTTCTCTTTTATGAAGTGTCTGTCAATTTCAACATGCTTAGTTCTATCATGTTGAACAGGATTCTCAGATATTTTTATGGCTGCCTTATTATCTCAAAGAGAGCTTAGGTCCTATGTTACAAACCTTAAGTCCTGCAATAATTTTTCCAGCCACAATACTTCACATATTCCATGAGCCATTGCTCTAAACTCGCCTCAGCAGTACTCTCGCCACCACACTTTGTTTCTTGCTCCTCCAAGTTACCAAGTTGCCCTGCATAATGGTGCAAGACTGAGGTAGATCTCCGTCCACAAGGGATCCACCTAATCTGCATCTCAGATAGGCCATAATTCCTCTATCCTCCGATTTCTTGAAGTGTAGCCCTTTCCCAGTGTACTTTTTAGGTACCTAAGTATCCTATACACAGCATCCATATGATCATTCCTCGAGAGTGCATGAATCGACTCACTAGATCGACCGCAAATGCAATGTCGCCTTGTATGAGCTAGATAAATCAGTTTCCCAACTATTCTTTGATATCTCCCTTTGTCTGCTGTAGGTTGTCCTTCCTTGAGGGCTTCCAACTTCAGATTAAACTCCACAGGAGTTTCTGCTGGTTTGCATCCACTCATCCCTGTCTCTTTGAGTAAATCCAAGATGTATTTCCTTTGGGACAATACAATTCGCTTTAGATCCGCCACTTCCATCCCTAGAAAGTATCTTAGCTCACCTAAATCCTTGATCTCAAATTCTGTGCTAATCTTTTCTTTAATTTCTGCGTTTCCAAATCATCATTCCTGTGAGAATAATATCATCAACGTAGACAATTAAAACAGAAATTTTATTTCTGCAGTGTACTTTACAAAGAGAGTGTGATCTCGAGTGACCGTGAGTAACCCAAACTCTTAATGCATTTGGTAAACCTATCAAACCATGCTCTAGGACTGTTTTAGTCCATAAAGTGACTTCTTCAACTTGCACACCGTGATCCAAATACCTTAGAAAAACCGGAGGTGAGTTCATATAGACTTCTTCTAACAAATCACCATGAAGAAAGGCATTTTTACATCCATCCAAATAAGGGCCAGTTTAGATTTACAATAGATAGATAGTAAGACCCTAATGGTGTTCGCTTTTGCCACAAAGTAAAAGTTTCTAAATAATCTATCCCATAAGTTTGGGTAAAACCTAGGGCGGCCAGCGTTGCCTTCCTCCTTTCAAGTGATCCATCCGAGTTGTATTTAACATTAAATACCCATTTGCATCCTACTAACTTCTTACCAGAGGTAAAGACACGCTTTCCCAAGTAGCATTCTTTTCTAAAGCTTTCATCTCTTCTAGAACAAAGAAGCCTCCATTCAGAACAGCTAGAGCATCTTCTATAGTTTTGGAATGTAAACATCGAGCTTTGTGAGATAAAGGCACAATAAGAAGGAGAAATACCTTGATATGAAACAAAATTGGCCATTGGATATTGTGCATGTGCTCTAGTTCCTTTTCTCAAAGCTATAGGAAGGAAGTACTCTTTGCTAGATTGAGGTCAGAGGTTAGGATCATTAGAAATAGAGTTACCTTCGAGTTAGTCTTGTATAATCTGGACTCTCCCCCGAGTTGGATCCTGACCGCTCAATGTAAGGTACTTTGGTCCTTTTAGTTCGGAATATACAACCCCAAACCTTCCTTGATTCTTATTCATAGGAGAGTTGGTTTGATTCAGGAGGTTGAGGCATTACAAGAGATTCTTCCTGTGCAGAGATTTTGCCATTACAGAGGTTCTTCCTGCTCGCAAGAGATTTTGAACCCCTAAAATTGACATCAATAGGTTTCTGACCTCTCCTAGTTGATACCCATGTTCATTGGTAAAATACTCCCGAACATGAGTGTCATAATAGGATTTGCCTTCATGAAAGGTAACATCCATTGATACAATTGTTTTGTTGAGATCAGAATATAACATTTAAACCCCTTCGATTTCCGATACCCAAGAAAGAAACCTTTAAGTGACTTAGGATCAAGTTTGGACTTATTTGGGTGTGATTATGAACAAACACAACACTCCCAAATATTTTTAAAGGTAAGTTACTAAACAATTTTGACCAGAAACCGAGAGTGCAGAATCAGAATGGAGTTTTAAACTTTAAAACTTTAGACGGGAGTCTGTTAATGAGGTAAGTTGCATGGAGGACAGCATCACCCCAGAACCTCTTAGGCACTTTAGTTGTAAACATCAAAGCTCTAGTCATCTCTAAAAGATGTCTGTTTTTTCTCTCAGCAAGACCATTCTGCTGAGGAGTGTAAGAACAGGAGCTTTGATGTACTATCCCTTTTTCTTTGAAAAAATCTCCTAGAGTCTGATTAATGAATTCCCTACCATTGTCACTCCTGAAAATTTCAATTTTTGACTGAAATTGAGTTTCAACCATATTGAAAAATTTTTGAACACTTCAGAACCTCGATTTTTCTTTTATCAAAAAATCTATGTTACTCATGAATGGTCATACATAACGACTACAAACCATTAATATCCAGTAGGGGTAGGGATCCTAGAAGGTCCCCACACATCACTAAGAATTAAATGAAACAGTTTTGAGGGTTTATATCCTTGTATAGGAAAACTTTCTCTGGTTTGTTTAGCAAACTCACACATTTCACACATAAAATCAGAATATTTTTTCAGAGAAACATTAAGAACTACATGATTCATGTACCCTAAACTAGGAAGACCTAAACTAGAGTGCCAAAGCATTAGTTCTTTATTCTCCTGGATCGACTACGTAATCAATTATCAAAGAACTGCAGTTGTTATTATTTATTACAGGCTTGATTCCGGAACATATAGACCATCTTGTTCTCTAGCAGCCCCAATCATCTTCCTTGAGTTCTTGTCTGAAAATGCAGTCAAATTCAGTAAAGATAACTATACACTTATGATCTCTAGCCATTTTTTTTACTGATATGAGATTATAGGTCAAAACAGGAACATGAAGAACATCTTTAAGTGTGATATAAGGAGTTAAGACTACTGTTCCTTTTCCTGCAACTGAGGCATATGAGCCATCAGCCAGTTTAACTCTTTGATTTTCTGCAAAGTGCATAAGTGGAGAAAACTTTAGAGTTACGGACATGTGGTCAGAGCACTGCAGTCGGATGCCCAGATATCATAGTTTTTAGTCAAAATGAGAGCTAATTTTGAGGAAGTACCTGTTCGGACAAGGTTTACTGAAGGATTAGAGGTAGTTTGAGAGTTAAACCACTTATAAAGTTGCTCCACCTGTTCCTTAACAGAAGCAAGATCATCCAGATTTGATTTCTGCCCTTGATCAGAAATACTTACCTGAAAAGCATGTGAATCGCCCCCCTTAAAACCCCCAGATTTCTTCTTAAGGTGAGTAGGTTTACCATGAATCAGCCAGCAAGTATCTATAACATGGCCTGGTTTTTTGCAGTGTTCACACCAGGGCCTGTTTTTTCCTTTTTTTTCCACATTATTTCTTCCTTGAGTAACTAGAGCTGAAGTTTCTGGTTCAGTCCTGCTAGGTTCAGACTCACCAAGCATCACCTTCCTCCTTCCCTCTTCCCTTCTTACTTCTGCAAACACTTCCTTGAGAGAGGGAAATGGTTTTATGCTAAGAACTCTGCCCCTAACTTCATCCAATTCCTTGTTCAAACCAGCAAGGAACAAAAAAACTCTACTTCTGTCTGTAAGTTTCTTGTATTCTGCTGCATCGATTGGACAATTCCAGGCTCCAGTCATAAACAAGTCTAATTCCTGCCACAAAGCCATCAATTCATTGTAGTATGAAGTGACATTTTTGAAACCTTGTTGTGTTTTCCAGATTCTTGAGTTCAACTCAAAGAGTTGAGAGTGGTTTTCCAAGTCAGAATAAGTTTCCCTGACTGCCTCCCATACATCTTTGGCTGTAGGAAGAAACATATATGTCCTCCCAATCTCCTGATCCATAGAATTGATTAGCCAGGAAATAACCATGGAATTTTCTGAATTCCATTGATTGAACTTTGGATCATTGATTGCAGGAGCTTCTTCTGCACCAGTTATATATCCAAACTTTCCTTTTCCAACAATGGCTAGTTTTGCTGATTGGGACCATGTAAGATAATTGGTACCATTTAGTTTATGATTTGTGATTTGAAGGGTTTGAGAAGATCCTTCAGCCATGGACGCTGAGGGAAAAAAGTTTCCTCTAGATTGATCTGCTCTTGAAGAGCTTTCTGAGGATGTAAGTTGACTTGGAGATGATGAGACAGTACCAACCATTACTGCAGCCTTATAATTCATGATCAGAGCCTAAAGCTCTGATACCATCTTGAATTAGAGGCTCTGAACATGAATAGAATGGAATAAACACAGTAGGCAAAACAAAGGATAGAAGGTTTTTCATATGTCTTCTTTTCTCAGTACTAAATACCCCTTATATAGGGTGGAAAAAACAGACTTTAAGGACTGCCTTAAATTAGGGAAAAGCCCTAAATTAAGGAGTAGGAAATGCCCTAAATTAAGGAGTAAATTTAGGCTGAATTCTGACCACAATCTAATAAAGAAAAGCCTTAAATTAAGCTAATCCTGTCTAGATACAGTCAGCACCTTCAACAGGGGTGAATGCAGAAAAATCAATTCTTGCCTGGCAGGAATATTTTGTGCTCTCTTTATACTGTATTTTGTTTGATTTAGGTGTCAGTTGCTACCAGAGGGACAATAAATAATCAATTTACTATAGAACTTTGACTCATTGATGAATGCTGCTATATGGTGCTTTGGAGGTGTAAAATTTTGGAAGCGAAGGAGAGGGCGAACTTCTTTAAATGCATCTTTAGCTTTCAGTCTTAAGGCTTTGTTGTAAATATTCTTGGCGTAAACGAATTTAAACATATCCATAAGCTTTTGAGTCGAGCAATAGTTACTGTTAAATCTATATTCTATTGCCCATTTTTATGCTTATACTTCCCTTTCTAGTATATCCTGTAAAAACTCCTGAAAAATTTTAGGTCATGGATTTCTGGAAGACTTCTTAAATTAAAGCTAATCACAAGGAAGAACATAAAACTTGAAAAAAATGAATGATCTAAATTAACCAAAGCTGAACTTCAGCTTATCTAATTTACAAATGTTTCTAATTACTGGATGCAGGGAATGAAAAATCTATGACATACATATCTAAATGGCTAAACCTAATAAGACTTGCAGGGGCATCAGTGAGTTAAAATACACTGTGTAGCAGAACAGATTTAATGTGATAAAATGACCCGATCAAGTTTCCTTGGAATTGTAGCCATGCCTATAAATATTGCTGGATTCCAGTTCAGCCTCTATTGTTCATTTGTTCTTTGAAAGAAATTTATTAATCCTCTAGGCAAATGTTTTGTTTACATGCATATGGTTGAGACCCAATGTAGTTGAGAATGTATTGATGTCAAAGGTGTTTAAGACCTAGTTGAAGGATGTTGATATCTAGCATATGACTGGGTTTGAAGCTGTCTAGGGGAACCTACAGCTGCATGCAACAGGGTTAACGGAAACCTTAGCAGGTTTTATGTCTCACAATAAACGAATATGAGCTTGACTTCCTGTTGTTTATCATTACCTGACTGATAAGGATCTTATGTTGTTGGGAAGCTGTAAATACAGTCAGCTTTATTAACTCAAATTTTAGATTCTCTCTCTTCTTAATGTTTTCTCTCTGGTTTCTGCTAGAATTTGATCATTTTGCTTTTGGAAAGTTGACAATAGTCTATCTTTGGAAAGCCTATATTGAACTTTTTGTAAACTGCTTCATTTTGCCAAGCCAGATGGTGCCTTGTTACTTGGTGCCCTTAAGTTGCTTCTTTGTGCAACGTCCTCTTCAATTAGATATTACTTATACCAGGGTGAAGGTTTTGCAATTTCTAGTTGTGAAGTTGTTTTTACTGTAAATTCTTTCAACCTTAAAGTGTATGGGTTGGTTCATGAGAATTATGAAATAAGGTTGTATGGTTGGATGGTAAACTAATGCTTCTATTTTACTCTGCAGATCAGTTCTTTATCTATATATCAGTGAGGTTGTCTTCCAGGTTTGTCATATTTCTTATTGCTCTAATTTTCTATTTTTGCTTATTTATTTTCTTCTTCTGGATATGAAGTCATTGATACAGTGATGGCCCATCAGATCTTACCAGTTATGGGGCCTGTTAAATTTGAGTGTCAAACTTAAGCAAAACAGATAGTGATCTTGTTTTCAAAGTCTGCCACCAACTGATACAAGCTTCAACCCGCACAGGGAAACTCTTATTTTATTGAAGAAAATGATTTATTTGTTGACTGATTTTTCTATGTAACATATGCGAAACAAATTTTGAAAAAGTATATTTCAATTAGAAAAGCTAATAAAACTTTTTTGTGTGAAAAACGTACCCAAAAAGATAGGGTTGCAAAATTTGGGATTATGTTCAAACTAATGTAAAATGTGTTTACTCATTACATGCTGATTAGGGAATTCATTAACGTGTCATTTATTGATTGTTTCTTTTTCAATTAGGGATATGAATGTTGCATCACTCTAGATCCATATATTAGGGCCATTGTTCAGATTCTACTTATTAAGGATTATGTTGAAATTAATATTGTCTACGTGTTGTTTATTGATTGATTGTTTATGACATAGCAAAGTTTGCCTTTTCCCCCTCTTACTTCGCTAAAATTAAATATCAGAATTTGTGTCTGAATTAAATATCAGAATTTATGTTGTGTAACTAGAATATGACAATTAATAAGCCTTGAAAGTGGACTTGCTGGACTGAAATGGTGAATTTACTTGCTGTGCATCATCTAACTAAAATCATTTAACTAAAATTAAGTGTATTTATCCCAATAACAGTGTCAAATCTCTCACTTGTCTTTATCTTTAATATGAAAGGAGTTAGTTTGCACATGTTAGCTGCAAATTGGATTTGAATTTATGCAGCAGATTAGTGTGACTGCTTGAATCATGTTTGTGTTTGCTTTTACCAGAATCTAATTTAATAATGCTTTCATGGCTTTGTAGGTTTTATTTGGGCTGTTACTGCTCTTTTACGCTCCGGATTTGGATCCTTACCCAGGCTATGTCCCTGTGCAAGCTGAATTGGCAGAGGACACTGCTTATGAAGAACTTCCTGGTGGAGAGCAGATTTGTCCTGAGAGGCACGCCAACATATTTTCCAGTATGTAAAGCATATTTATTGACAGCAGGGGTGCTGCTTTGTATTTTTCATGAGGCTTAAACTTAATTACAAAATATACATAATACTTTTCAGGGATAGTGATTACTTTTTGAATGCTTGTCTTGTTTTTATGGAAGCTTTATCTTGTTTTGTGCTTAAATGTAAATATTTGAATATGTTCACTTGATGATTGGTTCTTTTCTCGCATTTCTTATTATATGATGGTTGATTAAATGGGAAGCTGAAAGACATTTGGCATACTAGCTGTAACAACTATGGCTGGATGTGAATTTGCAGTGTGGAAGTGCAATAGTGTAATGTATACTGATGTGGCATGTAGCAGACGTGTTAGAATAAGACACATTTTTGTTCAATAGTAACATAGCAAACTTTTTATAGGAAGAAACACTTATGTGTGATGGTAATGATGTTAGTAGTCTTAAAGTCTTCAAAAATGCGATTTTTGAATGGTTGGCAGCACTAGAAGCTTGAATGAAGTTCATTATTTTTATTCTTTTGGGTTTTGGTGCATCATCATTGAGCTACCTTTGAGATCTTTTACTCCATCTAGACCTTAAATAATGCAATACTCTAGCTGTGTTTTTCTATCTGTTGCTTACATTTGTTGAGTATAACTTTCTGTGTGATTTAGCCATGCAGAGTCATTACAAGATTCATGATTCTTTTGCCCTTTATCTGTATAAAAATATGTCTCACCATGATTTACTTTTGTACTAAAACTAATAATCATTTTCATTTTTCTTTGACAGAGATTACTTTTGCGTGGATGGGTCCCCTTATGCAACTAGGCTATAAAAGACCTCTTACGGAGAAGGATGTGTGGAAACTGGATACATGGGACAGGACTGAAACACTAAATAACACGTGTGTGGCTTTCCCTGATTTTCTACCAATGTGCATTTTACATGTTTTGTCTGGGATAAAAGGAATAATGTCAACTGACCAGATTTGATTGTGTTGGACTGTTAAGGTTCCAGAAATGTTGGTTTGAAGAGTCTCAAAGGACTAAACCATGGCTTTTGAGAGCCCTAAATTTTGCCCTTGGTGGAAGGTATAGAGTGGTACATTTCTTAGAATTTTGGGTTCATTTTCTGTGGATTCTGTTAAAAAATTTTCCGTCTTAAATGCTAGTACAATTGGAATTGTTCATTTAAATAGCTGAAGTTTTAAGGATCTCACAAATTTCATCCCCTCTTTTCTGCAGATTTTGGTGGGGCGGCTTTTGGAAGGTAGTTAACTGATAGGTTGATTTAATTTAAATTAAAATGTCTTACCTTACTGAGTCTGAATTCCTAGTTTTTGTCTTGTTTTTGAGTTTGTTTTAATCTGTTGATATCTCAAATTGTCTTCTCACTCTAATCTAATTGCATTCAAAGTATGATTTTTCGTGCATTTGGTCCTGCTAACTAGTTAGTTTAACGAGTTGATATCTCATTTTACCTTCTTATTTCTGTTCTTAGAAAAATATGCTTCTTGATGCAACCAGTGATTTTATTTATTTACTTTGATAGGAGCAGGATAAACACCCTTTTCCTGCTGCTTCCAACAGGATATAGTATAGAATTATTTTTGAAATCTGCAACTTCTATCTACACCTAATCTAGGGAGGAGCATAATGTGTTATGTAAGGGGCTGGGGCTGAACCACCAAACCTTGTTGGTGTTTTAAACCACTAGTCTTAGCTTTTGATTTGATCCCACGACCAACTGCTTAGCTGGATCTTATTACTTACATGCAATTTAGATTTAAAAGTTATGCTTTAGGGTTGCTACTTTTTGCGTAGTATGTGGGATTGGAAATATTTGTTTTGGGCTTAGATCTCTGACACGTTTTCACATAACATGATTTTGTAAGACTTGTAGGACTATTTGGTGTTTGTTATGCGTTTAATAGCTTCTACATTTATCACTCTTATCACAATAAAGACACTTACGCATGCTTTGTGCTGTTTCCATCATGACTGATACTGAAAATAATTGGTTTTAATTTATTATTTTATTGAATTCCACATATCTAGATGGATGTTTGAAATACATTTCTTGAACTGTAATATTTGCATTATCAAGGCATCTCTAAGATATAAAAATGGTATTATATTCATTCTGTAGAGAAGAATTTATATTTTTCTGCAAGTTCCAATATAGGTGGTCTTTAGAATGAATTTAAAATTATTTTTTCACTTCTTCATGTGTATCACTCCTGAATCACCAGAATCTCTTGAGTGAACAATGCAATTTTTATTCATAAGGAAACATTATTGAAGCCGATGACTTATCCCATGAACTGAATGCCACATGAACTTCCTTATCTTTGAACAACGTGCAGATTGGTAATGATCTTTCGCAGTTCATTGGACCTATGATATTGAATCAACTTTTGAAGGTAAGGTTCATCAAACCTTTATTTTATTTTTCGTCCAAGTATATAACTTGTGCTAATTCAGACTGGTCGTGTGTAATTTTACATACTTTACTGTGGGTAAAAAACAGGCATAATATTTATTATGCTTAATTATAGATTCTGGTTTACTCTACGAAAGTATTCATACTGGAAACTTGACATGTTTCTCAAATGCTGAAAAAAGCTTCAGTCCTGCGATTTAAATTCTTTATCTTTTTTTCATTAGTCTACTTTATTCTCCTCCCATCTGGTCTAACTTTTATCTTTGGAAAGCGACCATCGTCCATCTTATGTGAAATATTGAACCTCAAAAGGTAATATTTCAAGATTATTGATCTTTGCCTTGGTGCTAGTATAGGTGTCCTTAAAATTTGTACTCTGAATTTGGCATGGTTATCTCTGTTTTGATTTTTTTTCCCCAGCAAGATTTTTTACCCTTTGTAGTTGATTTTAGTAATAACGTGTATATGGACCTTCTAAAAACTCTTTGTTCAAGTTTTCATTCCTGATAGCTGGTTTTGGCACTATTATTAGGTTCTGGGATTTGAAATAGGTTTAAGTGTTTGCACAAATTCTTTTAATGATCACGTTCTTCATGATCATAACAAGTCACTGGAAGTCGCTAGCTTCAATTGTTTACTGTTCAACTTCAATCAACATCAACATCAGCATCAGCATCACCTTTTTCCCAAACTAGTTGGGGTCGGCGATTGATGAATCCAAAGAAAAAATTGAGGAGAAGAAATAGTTATAAAATGAAATAGAAAAATAAAGGTAAAAGGGCTAGGACAAGAAATGGCAGTCGGGAACATAAGAATTTTGCTCTTCCACTACACTGATAGCTTTCCTCCACTTCGTCCTAAGACAAACTGTACGCCAATCTATTTCCCACTCCCCTAAATCTTGTTTTACTACTTTCCTCCACGTAAGTTTCTGCCTACCTCTCCCTTTCTTCCTGTCATGCTCTTTATAACAAACTTTTGTTCTTACCAGAGCATCTAGGGGTCTTCGAAGAATATGCCCAAACCATCTCAATCTAGGTTCTCTCATCTTTTCTTCCACCGGTGCTACTCCAACTTCTATCTTACTGAAAAATTATATAGATATATGTGTGTGTGTGTGTGTATGTGTGTATGTATATTTTGTTGAAGGGTAACATGAGTAATTAATAATAATGAAGTACCTTAAAATATCCAAAACTAAAAAAAAACTCAAAGACTGTTGCTGGAAGGGAGAAATTATGAGATGTGAGCTAACTATGTTTTTACTTACCAATAGAGCCCAGTCTTTATGCTGGTTAGGGAACTCTGGGAAATAGTTACGTTTACCATGGGCAATTTTTATCTTGTAATGTCTACATCTGTTAACTTGCCTATACAAGGAAAAAAAATAAAAAAACAAAAGATGAGAGAGAGAGAGAGAGAGAGAGAGAGAGGATAGCGTCATGGTGAGACATGTTGAGTTACTAAAGAAAATTTTTGCAATCAGCTTTGGCAGTGCAAGTGTCCTAGAATTCTTGGTAGTCGGACTCACATGTTCAGTCTCCTCGAGTTAAGCTTGCATGTAACATATGCTGGCATTACCTATGGTAAGGAAAGAGGCTGAAGAGACATTGCATCTGTTCTGTGCCAAATTGCCAATTGACTGAAAAATGTGGTGACTGGTGTCTGACCCTTCTCATCTGGAATCAAAGTTAACTTCATGTTGCTGCCATGCATCCTGCACTTTGAGAATGCCACCATCTTTTGGGATTTTAGTGAGCCCACTTCTTGTGAGGAATGGGCTTAACAATTTAAGACCCCTCAATTGTTCTTACACTCCCACTGTCTGGTGGTTCTCTAGGATCCTGCTATATTTTCAGAATTCATTTTAAAATACTAGTGGTATTGTGGACTTTATTAATTGATTTTAAAGTTAGTGTTTTTGATGAAACCCATTCTATCCATTGTAGGTGGCTTATTGGAATTGATTAGAGTAGAACACAAGTGTAATCAACTAGAATATCCTGTGGTTATTAACATTTTATAAAATTAACCTTGTGAGCAAATAATTTGGTCTGGGATGTATTATGGTTTTTTAGCATTTTATTTCTATTTTCTCTTTGCTTTAATTATCTTCAGCAATTTCATGTTTCTCTTTTCTTATATCTTGTACTTTTTACAGTCCATGCAACAAGGAGACCCAGCTTGGATTGGTTACATATATGCGTTCTCAATTTTTGTTGGAGTGGTATGTGTTGAGTTTTAGAATTTTCAGTTCAGTTTCTGTAATTCACTATCTTGGTTTTTGGAATGCCTTGGCAATTCCGATTCCTTGATGTTGCATGTCAGTCCTTTTAGTATTGCCTGTTGCATCTATTGACTTACTGTTCTTGGAAACAACTTCAATGTCAAACATTTATTTGATGTTCTATAGTTTTCTGTGTCTTTTTGCCTGAAAACTTTTTTTCTTTTTTTTTGTGGTTAATTTCTTTCTGAGGGTTGCTAAAGTTTTTAAGAAATCTTCTTTTATTGTTGTCATTATCTTAAAATATTTGTTGGTTGCTTCTTATTCACCCTTTTTTAAATTTTTTATATTATCTACTTATATGCTTGGGTGTAATTTGTTTTAGGTATTTGGAGTATTATGTGAAGCTCAATATTTCCAGAATGTAATGCGCGTTGGTTTCCGTCTGAGATCAACTCTTGTAAGATAAATTCTTCTATTTGCATCCTCTTTCCAGCTTCTGCTGCATTTCCTTGTTACAGTGTATGTGTAGCATTTGGTTTGTTTCAATAGGGTACTTATTAGAAGAATAAGTAAGATTTTATTTGGGAGGGCTTAGGGATTCTCATGGATTTCATAGTTCTCAGACTCAGTTTGGTTTAT
The DNA here is from genome assembly GCA_020080225.1 of Gynochthodes officinalis. NCBI lineage: Eukaryota > Viridiplantae > Streptophyta > Magnoliopsida > Gentianales > Rubiaceae > Gynochthodes > Gynochthodes officinalis. The sequence continues at coordinate 345,409 of JAIQDA010000038.1, read as the reverse complement.
ATAGTCTGGTACGATGGCTCTCATAAGTATATTTTCTTCCTCTAAAGTGTTCTTCTGAGCTTCATGAATGTATTAGCATTACCATAGTTTTGACATCTTTGTCACTTGTATTGTAGGTTGCTGCAGTTTTTCGAAGTCATTAAGACTAACTCATGAGAGTCGCAGAAAATTTGCATCTGGAAAAATTACTAATTTGATGACTACGGATGCTGAAGCACTTCAGGCATGATAATGCATTGTTAACAATCTTCGTTTATGATATTCTTTCAAAATGTTTTGGTAATCTGTGTGATGGGGATTTTATAGGAATGAAAAAAGCAACTTGGAAAAATAGGTTATGATGAATAGAGCATTGGTTTCATCATTTTGTTTATGCTGCTGTTGATCTTAAATTGTTCATATCTTGATTCATTCTGTATTAGTTTATATTTTAATTAATAGCCAGTAAAAGGATTTTTTTTTTTTGGTGGGGGAGGGGAGGGGTTGTCTGCTTCAATGCTTGATGAGCAAGGTTGGAATGAAGCTTTTTTACAAAATGGCCACTTTCTTGCCTAATACAACATTGTGTTGAAGATTTTTTTAAAAAAAGAGAAATTCCATCATGTGTCTAATTGTACTAGTTGCAGGTTCTTTTCTTATGTTTAACTTTCCAGAAAGAGTAGCATTAAGTTCAGTAGTTTTAATGGTCTCTTGAAGCAACTGTACATGACTGAGGCTAGAAAATATGGAATACAAATTTTTATGCAGCATACATTCCTGGCAGAGCTTAGAGATTTAACTGCCTGGAATATTCCAGGGCCTGATTGGATCTTGCTCTTGCATCTAACATTTATAAAGATTGAAAAAAAAAGGTGCATAAAAGGGGTGGAGTTAGCTTTAGATGCTATCTATAAAGTGTTAGTTGTTTTGTCAGTTGGCTTTTTCATTGTGGCTAATTTGATTCCAAGGTCTAGAGTTGCTGTGGGTAAAAAATTTCTTTGACCTTCAGGTTCTAACCTGGAGATTTATTTTCTTATATTTTTCTCCTCTTGGTTGGCTTTTCCTTATGATGTATTGCCTTTGTTATGATTTTGGGGATGCTCTGAAGCTTTAGGTTTGTGGTGATTAAAATATATGAAATGCACTATGCTGTAGTTCCAATCTCTCTACAAGATACAGTTAATGATGGTGTAAAATTAACCTCTTTTCTTTCTGAAATAAATTAAGTGCTTCATGAGCTCATACAACTTTATGCTTTGACGTCATTAAGAAATCTAGAAGATAGGTCCAACTTTTTCGTCCGAGCTCTGAAATATTAAAGCTGCTTATTAAATGAATCATTCGCTTATTTCAAGAATAGAATATAGAAATTTTTCCATTTCATGTTATATATCTTTCCACAAAAAGCACACAATGTTGTTGTTGCCTGACTTTCATCGTGTTGCATATTGTTGCGGTAACATTGGATTTCTTAATTAAGCTGAAAAAAATGTTGAAATTGTTGCATGTAAATTTTGGGGGATTTTATTTGTCAGGGGATCAAGTTGGGAGCTGAAGTGCAATGTGCCAACTCTATATTAGTACCCTTTTAGTTATTTAAATATGTGGGAAAGTTGGTTATAGTGTGTTATAGATATAAACTATTGTCTGTAAGCATCACTTTATAAGTTTCTTGTGTGACATTAGTGATTAAATCTTGCTTCTCCTTCCACAGCAAATATGTCAATCACTTCATACTTTGTGGTCTGCTCCTTTCCGTATTGTCATTGCCCTGGTTCTTCTTTACCAGCAACTGGGCGTTGCGTCACTTCTTGGTGCACTTCTGCTTATTCTGATGTTCCCAATTCAGGTATGGAGCTTTTTGCCTGTGCTGGTGTATGTTATATATTAAAAAGATATAACCTGTGTGCCTATGAAACCCAATGTTTTTTTATGCTTGGTGGGGTGGCAATATAGGCACTCCACCTTCTCAAGATTTTGCAAAAATAGTCAAGAATGCCCTCATGTTACTTATGTTTACTGATTTTGAACCAATAAATTCTTTGAACTTCAATTTTATAAAAATAATAAATAGTAAGGTATAGAAATCTAACAAAATCCTACCATTGTACTTAAAATTAATGTCAATTTGTTGTTCTTAACGCTCTTTTTTTTTTTTAGAATAATTTTAAAGGTTTTTTTTATTGCAACCGGGCATATTAATATAGTGAAGATGACAATTTCCATATTTATATATTTAACCATATTGCAGGCAAATTTTGCAAAAGATTTTTGTAATTTAATGATTGTAGATTGAGTACTGCAGCATGAAAAAGATGGAGTGCAGCCTGTAGGAATGAGTCAGGTTGTATTTCAATCAGATTCCTGTTGATTGTCATATTCCATACTGTATCTGCTTTATGAGATCATTAGCTTATCTTCTTCTTTTTTTGTTTGTTTTTTTCTTGGGGTGGGGATCACTACTGGGAGGTATTGAATCTGGGACCTCCTAGTTCCAATCCCTCCATCCTTACTGCCCAACCCAGCCCTCCACACCAACCCCATAATCATTTGCTCACTTATTTCCATCAAACATTTGCAAAAATTTTTTGTAAATCACTGATTGTAGATTAAGTCTGGAGATCTTGTTGTCACCAATGGGGCCAGGGTTGTGTTTTGATCTGGGTTTTGTAGATTGTCATATTCTTTACTGTGTTTTCCTTACAAGGAGCATTTGCTTTATTTCTTGGCCACTACCACATTCCTATGTTATCCCAAACAGTAATGTATTGTAATTATGATGCCCTGTTTTGGCAACAGACAATTGTGATTAGCAAGATGCGGAAATTATCCAAAGAAGGGCTGCAGCGTACAGATAGTAGAATTGGACTCATGAATGAAATTCTGGCTGCCATGGACACTGTCAAGTATGTTATCTCCTAAGAATAATGTAGTTGTACATGTCTGAGCTGTATTGTATAACTAACTAATTGGCTATACTTGTAATTTGAAAAATGATTCAGATGTTATGCTTGGGAGGAGAGTTTCCAATCAAAGGTTCAAAATGTTGAAATGATGAGCTGTCTTGGTTTCGCAGGCACAATTATTAGGAGCGGTATGTAGAAGCCATTCATTTGGGAAATGGATTTCTGTTGTAAAGAATATTATATATTCTTCAGAAGTGCATTTTTTGATCTATATACAAGCATTGGAATAGATTGGCGTGACAGGAAGAAAGGAAGAGGTTGGCGAAACTTACGTGGGGAAAGTAGTGAAACAAGATTTAGGGAGTGGGAAATAGATTGGCATATAGTTTGTCTTAGGACGGAGTGGAGGAAAGCTATTAGTGTGGTGGAAGAGCAAAATTTTTATGTTCTCAAGTCTCAACTGCCATTTCTAGTCTTAGCCCTTTTACCTTTATTTTTCTATATCATTTTATAACTATTTTTCTCCTCACTTTTTCTTTGGGTTCATCAATCGACCCCAACTAGTTTGGGATAAAGGTGATGTTGATACAAGCATTGGAATCAATGTACATCTTAAAATCATGCTATTGAGATCCTATGCAAGCTATAGCCTACAATCAAGCCATACAGTAAAGTAAGAGTATTTACTTGGTATATTTTAAACACTCCCAGATAGAGCATAAACATTAATCATACCCATTTTGCTTCAAGTACTGTCAAACCTAGAACCACTCAAACCTTATGTGTAAGTGTTAGTTAAATTTCTCCAGTTTTCCACGTCCAGTAGAGATAAAATTTTACTGAATTTTTCATGAATGAGATGACAATCAACTTCAATGTGTTAAGTTATCATAGAAATTGAAATTTGATGCAAGAATACTTTGATCACCATACGACAACTTTATAGGTAGTAAACTAACCATGACCAATCTCACCATTGATGTACATATAACCTCATGTGTGGATTGTGGCATGGGTCCATGCATTCTGGTTCTGCATTAGAATGAGGCATTCCATTTTGCTTCTTACTCTCTTAGGACACCAAGTTACTTTCAGTGAAAACACTCTATCTTGCAGCAGGCCACATATCCATTTTACAGCCTGCCCAAACTGTATTTGGAAAACGCTTAATAAGAGAATGACTTTGATTGCTGTATAGTATACCTCATTCTGCAGTTATCTTTAGATGACATAGAATTAAATCTACAGCTGCTAAATGGGTAGTTCATAGAGATCTCATGAACTGGCTCTCAATGCTGGGTTATGCATTGTTTAGATGAGTTGCTCGGGATAATTGATTTTTATGACCAATCTCCAGGATATCAGGATCTGCAAATAAATACAAAATTCTTGTCTTCTGCTGTAAGATGGAGGACCTGGATTGCTTGATTTTAGATGTAGATTGACTGTACACTTGTATATAAATATTAACCATGGTAGCATCGTCATTTAATTTTTAGAGCATGGGTGACTGCATTAGCTGAATGATGAGTGATTGGTGTTGGGCCAAGTTGGTTCAACAATGCATCATTTTACAACTTATCAGTTTGAAGGAAAAAATAATTCGAGTTTTCAGTGTCTCCTCTGTTGCATTCTTTTCATTTCCCTTGCTACAAGCAGAGTTATCAACTCATGCACGTGATCTTCTTTTCTTCTGTCTTACAAAGGAATTTCACATGTGATTTGTTTTTATGCAGCTGAACAGTTTTATTCTTAATAGCATTCCTGTGGTGGTGATAGTGATATCATTTGGAATGTTCACTTTACTTGGAGGGGATCTGACACCTGCAAGGGCATTTACATCTCTTTCTTTGTTTGCTGTGCTCCGTTTTCCACTCTTCATGCTTCCAAACATAATTACACAGGTTTTGTTTGTCAAATATTTATATTACTTTCAATATATTTCTGAGTTATTTTCTGCTTACCCTCTCTATGCACCACCATTTTTCTTTGTACCCCTTCTATTTACAAAGTTTTTGTTACACTATGCTGAATAGATATATCTGAGAATTTTACCAATATTACATCATTCAAATCCAAGTGGATCTACCCAAAATAATAAGTAGCCTGGTTAACATTAAGAAAAAGCTTCTTCCCGTCCTGGATGAAATCTATGGCATAATCATCTTAGCAGTATTGTATTCAAAATGATTAAAGGTACCTGAAAATTTATGGAAATTTGATCTAATGAACTTGTAGCATCTTTTGATGATTGGCTAAGGTTCTGAAATTCTCTGAAAAAATGTGGCTCCAATTTATTGGATCCATTTGCATGAGGATATTGAAGCACTTGTGTGGAAAAGTTAAATATTTTTAGAAATGATTTGAGGTTTCAATATTACTATGTGATGCTGGCTGAGGCTGTTTCTCTGTTCACTATTCTTACCGATTTGTCAGTAGGTGGATTTAATTCAGAAATTTGTTCTTTCTACCATAATTACTAGATTTTTCTTGTTCCTTGTTCCTTATAGGTTGTGAATGCAAATGTGTCTTTGAAGCGTTTGGAGGAACTTCTGCTAGCAGAAGAGAGAATTCTTCTACCTAACCCACCTCTTGAACTGGGGTTCCAGCCATCTCGATAAAGAATGGATTCTTCTCCTGGGAATCAAAGGTTTTATTTTAGATTTAGACATTGTATTAATCCTGATTTTTAGTTCCACTAATTTTTAATATTAATTCTTGATTCACTATGCTTCCATTATTGCTGCATATTATCTTTCAAAAGATGGTTCAATTTCAAGGTTTATGTCTGGAAGTCTTTTAATCATGTGGATATTATTACTGTTTTTAAACCTAAGCAAGCATTATCTTGACTGAGCGAAGCCTTTCAATTTGCGTATGGATCTCTGGCCACAATGTATAGCTGTTGCTGACCTGATCCATAGATTTTATTTATACAAATGCAGTACCTTCAGCCTTTTGCCTGAAAGGTACTCAGATTATAAATAATGCAAATTCACTTAATGTGAAATTGATAGACCGTAAATTTGTGCCCATTAAGGAAATTAAAGTCCTTTATAAATAAAAACCATATGCTAGCGCCTGTCACCTGAGACTTAGAAAAAGCTCAACAATGTTGACTCATGAAAGCCCACACGTTTGAAATATATCAAAACCATACTGATTTACAAGGAGGCAAAAGATGTGCACAAAAGCTGAATAAACCTGCTCCTTTGAGAAGTTTGCACTGGTGGATTGTCAATTGTGGTGGCTGATTTGGGCAAGTTATGAGCAGTCTGTTGCAATTATGTTGCCAAGTTGACTGTTATATGTTGCTGATTCTATAAATTTAAGGCTTTCTGTGTAGGTAAAGGGTTCCCAAGAGATAAGTATTTATCAGAATGGGTTTTGGCCTGATAATGAAAAGGTTTAAGCGATGAGAGAATTTTTGGTATTTTTGTTACTTCATTAAAATTGGCCAAGAGAACATTTGTGCTATGTGTGTTCTTTTTTGTTTGGTGTGACTGCTTGAATTAAGTGGCTGTCAACGTTTTCGGAGAATAAAAAGAAGTTGATATAAGGAGTCTGTTTTATATATAAATTGCTCTGAGTTATACCACATTAAGAAAGAGTTCCAAAGAAAATGAAGAATAACAGACAAGATCCGGATGCATGACTGTAACATTGTTCTCTGTCAGAACACTAATGAAATTGCATTGCTACATAATTTTGACAGACTCTAGATCCTGAAAGACTAATCTGGTAAATGTGGTTCCTTATAAATAAATATACAACTAATAAACTTCAAGTACAATTTTGAATGTTAGTGCTCCAACTGAAACTCTATCAACACTAGATGCATAGAGTGGAATCCCTACCAGAAATGATCGACAGACCCAAATTACCTTAGAGACCTAAAACTAGACTATTATAATGATCCACTCTAAAAGTATCTCCTGGTAAACCATCATGATGATTATTTCCATTCTGTGGGTTATTTTCCAGTTAGAAAAGAATGGCTTATTTCTTCCAGAGGAATTGACATCCTTTCTTTTAGTTCTCAAGGCTATATGTTTATCTTGCGTCTTAATATCATTCACAGTTACATCAAAGGATAACAGGGATATGTTTGAAGGGTTGTGTGTCATATTTTCTTCCTATTTTGTGATTCATTTTACGGGATGGGTTTCTTATTCCAACAAAAATTAGTTTTTTTGATGTTTTCGCTGGGAACTAATGATGTGCACAACAATTTTGCTGCTGATACCAGGCAGAGAAACCTACTTTGTCTAACATCAACTTGGATATACCAATTGGTAGCTTAGTAGCAGTTGTTGGCAGCACTGGAGAGGGAAAGACATCGCTTGTGTCAGCAATGCTTGGAGAGCTTCCTCCGGCTTCTGATGCAACTAGTGTAATTATCAGAGGAACAGTTGCCTATGTGCCGCAGGTTTCATGGATATTCAATGCAACAGTAAGGAAACCTTGCCTAACTTTTCTTGCTGACCTTATTTCTGTAATTATGTATCATTTTGTTGAATTGTTAAATTCATTTTCAGGAACCATGATTTAAAAGCTGGTTATAATTACCGTTAATTCAGGATGGCCACAAGTCTCAAAGTCAGTTTTTTTAAATTGATGCATATATTCCATTTAACAGGTACGGGACAACATACTGTTTGGATCTGTTTTGGAACCTGCCAGGTATGAAAGAGCAATAGACATGACATCACTGCAGCATGACCTTGATTTGTTCCCTGTAAGTACAGAATTTTCTTCTTGCCAGTTTCCTGACTATATATTTACAGCTCAGACATCCCTCACCTTTGTGTTCTAGGGTGGTGATCTTACTGAAATTGGTGAAAGAGGGGTTAATATCAGTGGCGGGCAAAAGCAAAGAGTTTCTATGGCCCGGGCTGTGTATTCAAATTCAGATGTGTTCATATTTGATGATCCCTTAAGTGCTTTAGATGCTCATGTGGGTCGACAGGTAATCACTTCGTAATTCACATGAAGTAAAATAGATGCGCTTTGTATGAGTTATTTTTTTGTGTAATTATCTCAAGGGAAAAGTGTGATTGGTCACTATTTTTATAATACTTCAATGGATGCCCTTGACGGTGCAATGGAGGTTTCTTGTTATTTAACAGATGACATTCTGAAAGTGAATTCCTTTTCTCTTCTAGGGTTCAATACCTGTATTAGACTTGCAATTAACCCATACCTGCATCTACGTCATGCATTAGGTTTTTTGTCATTGTGAATTTTAACTTGATGATTCTAAGTTGAACTTATCTAAGAATGTTCAATAGTATCTCTGGAATCTCTATTTGTTTTTGTTACTGATAGTACCCAGATTTGAATTGTTCTGGAAACTCTGCATCATCACGCCATGCATTTCTCTTGATGGGGACAAAAGTGTGGGTTTTCCTTCTATTATTTTGGCTGCTAGATGAATATATGACTCTTCCTTCAATTCTTTTGACTTTCCTTTTATCAGAAAGCTCTTTATGCTTAAGAGCTTTACACATCGAAGCACTATCTTAACTCTATTGAGTTTTTTTTTCTGTTTCGTTATGCTCACATTATTAGGTCTTTGAAAGATGCATCAAGACTGAACTAAAAGGAAAAACAAGAGTTCTTGTGACAAATCAACTTCATTTTCTTTCACAAGTAGATAAAATTATTTTGGTGCATGATGGCATGGTGAAAGAGGAAGGAACTTTTGAGGAACTCTCAAATAATGGCCTGCTATTTCAAAAGTTAATGGAAAATGCTGGGAAAATGGAAGAATATGTTGAAGAAAAGGAAGCTGCTGAAAGTACTGATGATAAAACAAAGGAAGCTGCTGAAAGTACCGATGATAAAACTTCAAAGATATCTGCTAATGGTGAGACCGATGGGTTGCCTAAGGATCCCAGCCCTGCAAGTAAACGGAAGGAAGGAAAATCTGTTCTTATCAAGCAGGAAGAAAGAGAAACAGGTGTTGTGAGTGGGAAAGTTTTGAAAAGGTGAGATTACTGGTGAAACTTTTACTAAAGTTTGACGTTCTTTATTTTTACCTGCTTGCTGATGGATGCATTTTTAGTGTTTCTTTACCTGTGAATTTTTATTGTCATTAAGATTACAGCATCTAGTCTCATTGCCCCATAAAATCAAGAGAAGGTCATCTTTACACTCCTTTGTTTTCTAAGTAATGCTCTTTAGACTCTTGCTAAGTGCTGGACAAATGCCTGAAAATGTGACTTTTTAAGACACTGGTTATTCATATCACAATAGCAAATGACTGTCTTGGACCTTCTTTAAAAATCTTTTCTATGGTTAACGTACATGTGCCCTTGTTTGCACTATGGATCCTTTTCATGCTTTGATTATATCTTTCTTATTCCTTTCATTTTGGAGTGAGATCATTAATTCAAAGATTGCCTTGAAAGGTTCATATCAATGTACTAGATTTTCTCGTGAAAAGCTGTTTTCAGATTTTGTAGCACACCATGTTTCTCTAATAACTGAAATGGTAACAGTGAATGCCATATGTGCATCCATAAATGTATCTCTGATGTGAAGTTATTAACTCTGTCGCATGACTGGTATCTATGTATGTGTAGTCTCATTATAATGGAATAAAATGCGTGCTGAAAAGAAAATATTATTTACTTTTTGTTTAGTTTTGCTAGATCTGAGAGCAACAATTTTACTTGACACTCTTAAAGTTGAATGGTTTTTACTTTCTCCCTTTTGTTTTTCACAGGTACAAAGATGCTTTGGGTGGCACATGGGTGGTTATGATATTGTTCTTGTGCTATGTCCTAACTGAAGTTCTACAATTTCAAGTAGCACATGGTTAAGCTATTGGACAGATCAAAGCTCAGAACAAACATATGGGCCTGGTTTTTAACATGATTTATGCTCTTCTATCACTGGGTCAAGTAAGCAAAATGTCTTGTTTTATTTTACACATACAAACCCCTTCTTTTTCATGCCAGTGGCTCCTATTGTTCTCCTTTGCAAGTTAAAGTTTGTGTTATTTCATTGTCTATAATTTTGGATGACCAGTTTGGAAATGATTGCTGTTGAAAGAGAATTATGATAGGAAGAATAAATTCAACTTATTAATATTTAGTTTTTGTTGCAAATCAGGTAATTGTAACTCTTGCAAATTCATTTTGGTTGATCATGTCAAGTCTTTATGCTGCTAGAAGGTTGCACGAGGCTATACTTAACTCAATATTGAGAGCTCCAATGGTCTTCTTCCACACAAATCCACTGGGAAGGATAATTAACAGATTTGCTAAAGATCTTGGTGACATAGATCGGAATGTTGCCCCATTTGTTAATATGTTTCTTGGGCAAGTTGCACAGCTTATTTCTACTTTTATACTCATTGGGATTGTGAGCACCATGTCCTTGTGGGCCATAATGCCTCTTCTTGTGCTGTTCTATTTAGCCTATCTATATTATCAGGTATATTTACTGCTGCAATTTTTTCGTTAAGTTTATAAGCCCATTACTTAGTATGGTGAGCTACAAATACATGCTAAAAGATGTAGATATTGTTCAATTAACCGTAGTTAATTGCAATGAGAAATACTTAGAGATGGTATAGAAATTTATAGGGCAATAATTTGATTCATATTTGAGAGTATCCACACATTGTCATTTTCTTTTTGATAGATATTAGAAGAATGCTATTTTCTGCATATCTTGATTGGTTTCATCTTCAGGTTGCTTTATGCTTCAATTAGCTTCCATGAGCAACAACTAGGATATATTTCCCATTATTCTTCTTAATGCTTATTGATTTACCTTAAGCTTCTCATAGTAAGTTTGCATGTGACAAAGGAGAAAAAGTAAAGATATTATTCTTCCTATTGTTCTCCTTTCTCATAGTAAGTTTCCCATTATAATTCATTGCTTGTGATTCTCGCAATACAATTCATTGAGAAATTGCTTAAGCTGATATGAGTTCGCATTTTGCCATACCCATTGCTCAATATTTAGCCTCTGAACAAGCTGTGGAAATCGTATCTTGCTTTTGACACTTATGTGAAACTAGATTCCCACAAAAAATAACACAATATCCTTAGGTGGGGCGCTTGTCAATTGGTTTATGGGTTGATGAGGTTGCAGTATTCCAATGACTATTATCACATGGGGATAACAGATGTTCAGAAATTTCAGATTAAAAAAAAAAAAGAGAGAGAGAGAAAAAGGCAGGACTGGTGCACAGAAGTTCCCACAGGTGTGGTGTCTAGGGAAATGTCAGGCCATTAAGGCCTAATGTACACAGATCAAAATGGTTTAAAAATAAAATTGATCTTTGATTTTCAAAAGTTGTCATTGATATTCTACATCAGGAACTGATGCCTGCAGAAAATCTATTTTACACGTCTTCTTCCTCTTTTTTTTTTTAATTTTTTTTTTTTTTTATAAATTTTAAATTTCGACTTAAAGTTGAAACTTTTGTTAAGTTTTGGACATTGAGTTAGAACTGGTTGAGTATGTCATTCTTATGAATAGTGCTTGTTCAATCCCAGGCTCCAATTTTTACTCTATTTTTGGGAACCCCAGCTGTTGTCCTGTTCTATAAACTCTGTGCACTTGACTTTCTTTGAAATCAAATCAACAATTTTTGGAATCAATATTTCATCTAGGAAAGGACGCTCAAAGATCATTGAAATGGCAGTAAAATAGAACTTCATAGAGTATGGAAATTTAAGGTAAATCAAAAGAGTCTACAATAATCTCATTTGACAAATAGTTTAAGCAGAAAAGTGGACTGTGATTCATGTTAATCGGACAGAAATAGTATGGTATTTTGAGCAGAAAAGTGGACTGTGATGAGGACTTAGTTATGTGAAGCAACTTACAAATGTTTTTTTTTGACAAATGTGCCAAAATAATTAGGTTTCCCTACATGTATTTACATGTGTCTGACAGTCTAGTCTTAATTATTTTTTAATCCTTGCAGAGCACAGCCCGTGAAGTAAAGCGTCTAGATTCTGTCAGCAGATCTCCCGTGTATGCACAATTTGGAGAAGCACTCAATGGTCTGTCAACTATTCGTGCTTACAAAGCTTATGATAGAATGGCAAATATCAATGGCAAATCAATGGACAACAATATCAGGTTCACTCTAGTAAACATGAGTGGGAACCGCTGGCTTGGGATTCGTCTGGAATTTTTGGGTGGGCTCATGATATGGCTTACCGCAACTTTTGCTGTCATGCAGAATGGTAGAGCCGAAAACCAGGAGGCATTTGCCTCTACAATGGGTTTACTTCTTAGTTATGCGTTAAATATTACCACTCTGTTGACTGCTGTTCTTAGATTGGCCAGTCTGGCTGAGAATAGTCTTAATGCTGTTGAAAGAGTTGGCACATATATAGAACTTCCTTCTGAAGCTCCGCCTGTTATTGAAGGTAACCGTCCTCCACTTGGATGGCCTTCTGAAGGTTCTATTAAGTTTGAGGAGGTTGTCTTACGGTACAGGCCTGAACTTCCCCCTGTTCTCCATGGCATATCCTTCAAGATTCCCCCAAGCGACAAAGTGGGAATAGTTGGTAGAACTGGAGCAGGGAAATCCAGCATGATTAATGCTCTATTCCGCCTTGTAGAACTGGAGAGAGGAAGAATCTTAATTGATGATTGTGATATTGGAAAATTTGGGTTGAAAGATCTTCGCAAGGTTCTTGGTATTATACCGCAATCTCCGGTTTTATTTTCAGGTAACTAGAACTATTGGGTGAGCAGTGATTTTTTCCCCCTTACGTTCATAGTCGTTGTTTTGTTCTCTTTTGTTTTTTTTCGACATGAGGAAGGGGGAGGGGGGGCAGTTTGCTTGAGCTGGGAAAGAATTTGTTGAAATTGATTTTTTGTTTGTTTTTCTTTCTTTATCATGCATGTAGCAATGGACAGGCTTGAGTTCTGATTGCCTATGACTCATACGAGATTAAATTTCATCATATGTCTTGATAAGCACACAAATCCGTTGGTTGTTTCTTCTTGCATACGGGTGGCAGCAATTTTTCTACCTCTCATGCAGCTGGAAGCTGATTCCATTGATGAACACTGTTGCTGTGGAAAATTGATAGTTTGTTCTCAAGCAAACTTTTCAACAATATCAACATCAACATCACCTTTATCCCAAGCTAGATGGGGTCGGCGATCGATGAACCCAAAGAAAAAAGTGAGGAGAAGAAATAGTTATAAAATGAAATAGAAAAATAAGGTAAAAGGGTTAGGACTAGAAATGGCAGTCGGGAACATAAGAATTTTGCTCTTCCATCACACTAATAGCTTTCCTCCACTCCGTCCTAAGACAACTGTATGCTAATCTATTTCCCACTCCCCTAAATCTTGTTTTACTACTTTCCCCCACGTAAGTTTCGGCCGACCTCTCCCTTTCTTCCTGTAATGCACTTTGTAACAAATTTCTGTTTTTACCAGAGCATCTAGGGGTCTTCGAAGAATATGCCCAAACCATCTCAATCTATGTTCTCTTATCTTTTCTTCCACTAGTGCTATTCCAACTTTTCGTTGAATATCCTCATTTCTTATCTTATCCATCATTGTCTTATCACATCCACCTTAACATTCTTATTTTTGCTAGTCCCAACTTATGCTCATGTTGCCTTTGTGCTGGCCAACATTTAGCTCTGTATAGCATTGCTGGTCTTATTGTTGTTCTATATAATTTTCCTTTTAATTTAAGTGGGATTTTGTGGTCACACAAGAGCCGTGATGCATTGTGGCATTTCATCCAACCTGCTCTAATTCTATGGCTTACATCTTCATTAATCTCTCCCCCTTGTTGCAGTATTGATTCCAAATATCTAAAGCATATTTCTGAGTACCTCTGTCGAGCATACTCACGACATCTTCGTCTATTCGTCTTGTCGTGTCATACTCACACTTCATGTATTTGGTCTTACTTCGACTTAATGTAAATCCTTTTGACTCCAATGTGCTTCTCTATAATTCTAATTTAGCTTCTACCCCCGCCCTGATTTCATCAATAAGCACGATATCATCTGCAAATAGCATACACGACGGCACCTCATTTTAGATATTCTTTGTTAACTCGTCTATAACTAGGGCAAAAAGATAAGGGCTCAAAGCAGAGCCTTGGTGTAAGCCTATTGTGATTGGGAAAAAAATAAATAAGTAAAATTTTGTTTTATCTTTATGCTCCAGTTAATGGACCATCTTTGTCTTTGAAGGAGTGAATAAATCCTTGGTTTGTGTTTTTTTCTATAGGGCATTAGCATGTGTGAAACCAAATATGTTTAATGCATCTCCTATGAAATTCTGATTAGCTCAATTTGTTATGCGGTTGTAGTTGTGGTACTCATGCATATACATATGAACTCATACTTAATTCACTGTAAGGGCATTATGTTTTGTCATGGGAAAATATCTTTATAGTGTGCTATTAATAAGATCTCCTGAATACAAGATTTTTATATGTATCAGAAAATTTTGTTAAAATTGAAGAAAAGAAAATTCCATCATGTTTTTGGCAATCTTGTGATCACCGCTTGTTTTTGTTTAGGAACTGTGAGGTTTAATCTAGATCCTTTCAATGAACACAATGATGCTGACCTGTGGGAGGCTTTGGAGAGGGCCCATCTAAAAGATGTTGTGAGGAGGAGCTCTTTGGGTCTAGATGCAGAGGTACATTATCAAACCTTTTGTAATTAGTATTAGCACTTAGTGAATTGGTTTTTGCGATATGGTGATCAAGAATTGTTAAAATTACATAAAATTATTACATTCTTACTCTGCCATGATTGGTGTTAATACGTTCACAAACATAATCTAATTCAAAGGCTGATGTGGGAGGCTTATATAAAATTATTAAAGGTCCAACTCGATGCCTGTTTTGGTGTCCCAAAATATGTGCAACCGTACATGGGAGAAATCTCCAACATGTTGGATTTTAGAATAAACAGGTAAAATATAACCCCACTTTCTACTAAGATATAGATTGCATAACTTACAAGGGTGCAATATTGGCACTCCTCATCCACCAGTAAAAGGACAACCAATGATGAAAACTTTTTAGCTCGGCATCAAATGAGAAGGGCTAAGTGGTGTGACATTCCTTTGAACGTCTTAATTTTTTTAAAGAAATTAAGACCCAATGATAATGAACATCAATAGGTGAAAACATTAGCAGTATATGCAATTGGAGGATTTGAATTAAAAAAAAGAGGCCAATATGCTCAGGCACTCTTAACCATGAGTTTATTGGTCTTGCAAACCGCAAATAATATCATTAGGGTTGGAACAAACTGAAAATTGCAAATGTTTATGTGTTCACTTACGAACATAAGATTGGGAGGAAAATTAGAAATTTATGTAGAAAACGGATGATATTGGAAGTGATGGTCTAGGATATACACTGCCTATTCCATTAATGACAATATTAGGCTCGTTGCCGGAGTAAACATGGGAAGAAATTAGTGTTGTACATGAGAGAGCACTAGAACTATGTGCCATGTTTGTGGCTCCGGAAACAATAATCCATAGCGTAGGTGTAGGGGATGTTGGGAGATAAACTGTCGAATTAGCTACTTTTCCAACCAATCAAATCATCTGCCAACTATGTCTCAAAATGAGTCATGAGCGAGTGTGATCATTTAGACCAAAATATTAACACAAAGGAGAACTTCTCCGAGCATCATAAGAATCATGTCAATGAGAATAACTCTTAGCCATACGATAACCAATAATCAAATTTGTGGATGAAGAACAAGAATTACACGATCAACAATTTCTTCACAATGATACATACCTATGATAAACAGAAACTACACAATTAAGAAGAATGAATAAGTATATTTAGTATTTACAAGATGCCCTTGCTTTCTTAACAATAGTGAACTAAGAAGCACATTAAACACCACTAAAACACTTAACTATTATGGATATCTTCCCTTCAACGATATAATCTTAGCCTTGGGTTTCCAAAGTGCCTTTCTCCACTAAATCATTTCTGCTACGTAGGTATACTGTAGAGTTGGAGTTTTAAAGCAGATACTTAAAAAATGAAAAAGTTTGCTAGTTCCTGAGATTTTACAAATAACAATGGATTTATGCATGAATAGGAAGTGCAAAGCACTAGATGCTCTGGGTTCATATAATGCTTTGGACATTATAATGTGGATTGTGATGTAACTTTATTTTGTTAAGGTCTGATATCTTGGATGTGATTAATGGGACCATGATACAGCATAAGTAATTTACCAGTTAGCAGGAATAAGGTACCAACCAGAAACAAGTTAGAATGATGTGTAGAAATGTGGAAAATAAAGGAAGCTAAAAATAATAATGGTACTAAAAGTTGATAGAACCAGATTTTAGCTTTGGAAGTGGCTGTTTGACCGACACTTGTTTCGAATCAAGCAATGAAGTTACCAACCTCACAAAACTAAAACTGTGTGATAATATTAGCATGGAAAAGTTTGAAAAAATATTATCCTGGAAAATGTTTTGAAGGAACCATCAAGTATGAGGTCAAATATCCGGCATGCCAATGCCCTTATTCTTTATACTTTCTGCATTTAGGAGCTGTGCTAGGACCTCGATGTAAAAGAAGGGGGTAGGGGGTTTGGCGCAAATTTTTTTTTCTTATTGAAACTATATAACTTGGGAAATGTATGGCTTTAACTATGTGAATTTTATTTTAAAGTTTATAAATATCATTTAAAAGTAAGTGTTTTGTGTTGGGTTAAAATGGTTTTATTAGTTTTAATGATAAAAGGATTTTTTTAGTTTTACTTGTCAAGGGGCAAACCAAAAGAAAGAAGGAATTTTTAAAAAAATGGGTTTTTTTTTGTTGGTTTTTGTGGGGGTGGTACAAAATTTTTTTCGAGAAGTGCGATTGGCCACTCTCAACTCTGTGTGGCTCCCACCCTGCCTGCATTTGAATGGACTATTTTGTATCCTGGGAACTTTATAGTTTTGTCCTGACAATTATTTTTTGTGTTAAGGTATCGGAGGCAGGGAGAACTTCAGTGTTGGACAGAGGCAATTGCTGAGTCTTTCCCGAGCATTACTGCAGGTCAAAGATTCTTGTGCTTGATGAAGCAACTGCAGCTGTTGATGTTAGAACTGATGCTCTTATTCAGAAGACCATAAGGAAGAATTCAAATCATGCACAATGCTTATAATAGCTCACCGTTTGAATACCATTATTGACTGTGACAGAATTATTCTTCTTGATTCTGGTCGGGTATGTATCTTACAGAGAATAAAAATTTTAAAAAAAAAAACCTTCTTGTATGGCTGATTTTATCTATAGTAATAAATGGATTGATGTCCAGTTTCTAGTGCTGATTGACTTGTGATGGTAAATATTGTCTAATGATTATTATTTATTTTTTCCTGGTTAGGTCCTTGTCTGTGATACACCAGAAAGGCTATTGCAAAATGAAGGAAGTGCGTTCTCTAAAATGGTGCAGAGTACAGGGGCTGCAAATGCTGAGTACCTGCGCAGCTTAGTATTTGGGGAGAAGGGGATAACAAGTCAGAGAGAGAAACTCAGCTAGGCGGCCAAAGGAGATGGCTTGCCTCTTCACGCTGGGCTGCTGCTGCCCAGTTTGCATTGGCTGTGACCCTAACTTCATCGCATAATGAGCTTATTCAGATGGAAATTATTGATGAGGACAATATACTTAAGAAAACAAAGGATGCTGTAATAACTTTGCAAGGAGTTTTGGAGGGGAAACATGGTAAAGAAATTGAAGAAAGCCTTGACCAGTACCAGGTTTCGCAAGAGAGATGGTGGTCGGCTCTATACAAAATGATTGAAGGTATGGATTACGCTTGACTTAATTAGAAGCAAAGTTTAAGGTAGCTAACTGAGGGATTTTACTTATGCCTTATGAACAAGTGCTAGTCTTATAATCCGAAAGATTTTGGTGTCTAGGTGAATGGATTTTTCATTATTGTCTTCGTTGATTTTATGTCATTATGTGTATTTTGTGTTTGATCACTTCTTTTTTTGTTGTCTTTTTGTCTTTTAGTATTTCTCCGTGATTTTATGTGACTAAAAGTTGAAAAGAATTCAGCTCCAAAATTTTTGTAGTCAAACCATGGCCTTGTAAAAATAGAGATTATGAGAGATACAATCTGCCCTCATAATCCCAAGTGGACATTTGTTTTTTCTCCTCGTGGTTTGAAAAATTTGGGATTTGATGCCCCTGATCGCCATCAATCTTGAAGATTGTGTCCAACACATTGACCACATTAATGACATGTGAATCCTTAATTTCCAGGTCTTGCTGTGATCAGTAGGTTGGGCGTAACAGGCTTCACCAGTCGAATATGAATTTGAGGACAGAACTATTGATTGGGACAATGTTGAAATGTAGAAGAGCGGAAATTCTCTGGGTGGCATACTTCTAGGATGGCGTACAACATGTTTGCAAAAGCTGCATCAAGTGTAATTTAAAGCAGTTCTCTTAGTTAAGTGGCAGCATTTTTCTCAAGTTCTCAACTGTCCTTTGGCTACTAATATCTGATATGAAGGCGGATAAAAGCTGGTGAAGAGGTTTAGTAGGAATATCTAGCAATATCTCTACTGTCCATTGACTACTATACTGCTTCAACTAAAATTTAATAAGAGCTTAGGCCATTGGTATGCAGATTTAGTGGACACAGCAGTACCTCTAAAATTTGTGATACTAGAGACATGAAATTTTTGGTTTGTGTCACCTGTATTAATTTAGTCAACTAAGACACAGTTTCTTGCTGTAATCCTTTGAAATTTTGACCCGTGGAAGTAGTTGATTGTTAAGCTGACCTGAACTCATCTTTCGTTCGACTGCTGTGCGTATTATCTTGCTGAAGTTTAAACGGCTGCATTGCTTTGCTACAGTTTATTGTATGTGCATGTAGGTAAATTCTGGATAACTTTGATTGGCACGGAGCCGCGCCCTAATCCGTGTTATCTTTTTAAGCTCACAGTTGGATTGCCTTTTCTCATGACCATATATTTCTACCGCGGTAGGGCCTATTCATCATGTTTTTGCTTTATCATTGATGTAATAGTAATGACAATACATGTTTCTTTTTTTTTTTTTTTTAATAATCTTATACTATTACAATTGTGTTTCCTACCCTATTAGAGAAGTATACTTATTTTATGTGTCTCACTCAAAAGAAGTGTCATTATTTTATGTGTCTCACTTGATTTCTCTATTAGAGAAGTGTCTTTATTCTATGTGTTAATTTTATATTATTACAATTGTGATTCCTACCTTATTAGAGAAAGTGTTTTTATTTTATGTGTCTCACTTGAGAGAAATGTCTTTATGTTATTATTCTATGTGTCTCACTTGAAAGAAATGTCCTTATTTTATGCGTCTCACTTGAGGGTGAGACTCCTATCAAGAGAGAGATGACAAGGAGGGGATAACAGAGGCAAGGTTTGAACGCTTACCCTCTTGGTTCTAATATATGTTGGTAGCATTGTCAATATTTGTTGGGTGGCTGTTGGGACAATCCAACGGTTGTGTTTTTGCTTCATCAATCTCTGTTTTGCACGGAGCCAACGGTTTGCTTGGTTGGTTGTTTTTATCTTTTTATTTTTATTATGATTTTTTTTTTTGGGGCCTTTTCCTAGGTGATTGGTTACTGATACATTTTAGTCGTTTGGCGATCTGCTTTGGTAGATTCTTTTCGTGGGACAAACCTTTAAACTATTCTTATTACTCTATACTTTTGCCTACTTTTGCAGTTTAGCTTCAGTTTTTCTATAAGACATCATATAAATGTAACATTCAATTCCTGTCAATTTAAGCTGTTAGTTCTTTCTATGATGTTTGACAATGAGTACGGGTTGCTGGTAGGGTTGTGAACCTCATCGGCTGTAGAAAATGCAGCAACCTCCCTTCCATTGAATGTGCAGTTAGGTGTATGAGAGTTTGAAAAAGGTCAGGCCATTAATTATTGATATATATAGTTTTACATAAAAACTCCTGCATACGTGGAGTTTAAGGGTCAAACTATTAAAAATTAATGTATATTGTTTTGCATAAATTTTTTTACATATGCGAGGTTTGGGAGGTTTAGAAAAGATCAGCTGGTAAGAATTAGTGTATGTCATTTTATTTTATATTTATAAATAGTTGTATCCCTCTCATGGAAAAAAAAACCAAAAAATTTAATTACATGTGAGAAGAAAAGGGTCTACGAGTGTGCTTGAGTGGGGTGTTTTGGTTTTATGGATCAGAATGATTGTAGGACAGTGGGAGACCCCCGAGCATTGGAGCGTAGCTTTCTGTCATGCCCGTCACTTCTAAAGTGGCAAAAATAAAATGTTTCTCACAAGCAAACTGTATATTCTATTAACTGGCATTGAAAGCAGAATATTACATCTGAGAATTACAAAACAGAGGAAGGAGAATTATGACGGGAAGAAAGAAAAGCAAGAAGAACAGAAAAGAGATTCAAGAAAGAAGGAAAGAGGGAGGGGGAGGAAGGAGGAAATCAAGAAGTCAAAGAATGACAGAATCAATACATCAACCATACATTCCCAGTACTGCAACTACTACTTACATAGCTAACGGTTAGCTGGTTTTTCTTCTCCTTACCTTACACTTTCATTTGTGGGTCTTTGGCGGGAGAATTTCATATATAGCAGGTTCACATTCGGTTTTTACAAATCTAGCAGGCGCGCCTAAACAGTTGCAAATGTAACAGTCATGTGTTTGACCATGTGAAAATACCACAATGTTAATCAATATAGCACATTGTATCGTTATTCTTCAGTATTCTTGATTTTTGATTCATTATTCTTCATTTTGAATTTGCGGGGATCATCGGTTCAGCATCTCATTTGCCTAGGTTGAATGGTTTAGCATCTCATCGTCGCTGTGTAGATATAAGTTTTCGTAAGTTATCATGAAAAACAAAACCCGGGCGGCGAACACGGGCTATTTCTGCTGGAAATTGGTTGTTTTAGGGACACGAATCTTATACAAGTTTCAAAGTAAAATTATACTGATTGTTTATGTACTCTACGATTTTGTCGACATTTTGGTAGACATTTTTATCGACATTTGTTTATGTATTCTATATATTTGTCCACATTTTGATTGTTGACATTTTAGTCGACATTATACTCCACATTTGAGTCGATATATTGGTCGACATTTTAGACGATATTGTGGTCGACATTTTTCATTCTTGATTCACTATTTTGGTCGACATTCTTCATTCTTCAGCATCTCAATAGCAAACTTCATCGTGCGAAATCAGCTCACCATTCTTGAAACGCAAAATGCCCACAAACGCAAATTTGCTATATTTGCTATCACATGGCGTGTGTTTTCGAGCATAGCCTACGAATTGATGGTCTGATTACGAAAGAATGTAGTCGAAATGTAGATAAAAAAGCGGAACAAATATCGATCAAAATAGCGATCAAAATAGCGATCAAAATATCAACCAATATGAACAATGTCGATCAAAATATCGACAAAAATGTCGATCAAACTGTGGACCAAGTTGTCGATAAAATTGTCGACCAAATTGTCGACCAATATGTCAACAAATAAATATGTCGACCAAACCATCGACTCACTTGTCGATAAAACTTCTTCAAAAGAAAACCAAATGGCGGTCACGATTCAAATGGGTTTTTTTTGCAATATTTAATGGTTCAAATACAGAAATTAATGGAATGAAATAGTGCATTTATTTTATTCCTCAAATTGTTGTGTTGTAGTAATATAACATAATGTTTCCTTGTGAACCTGAATGCAATTTAATATTTAATAGGGAAAAGAAAATAGTGTCATCAATTATTCTCCCTACAAACGAGTTGATTTGAGCAAATTTGCCGATAGTGTCTGCCCTGTCCACAACGCCCACATTTCTTGTGAACCACATGCTCGCTGGTTGAAGGAATTCTAATTTTCTTCTGCCTACCACTCTTAGCCCTCGATTCCAGTGGTGATAGGTGAAAAACTAAAATATTTTCGGGCACAATCCAATCCTTAGGATCACCAACGGGCATAATAGGATCTGCATATGCACCTAAAAGTGCATTTGTGTGATAAAGTGGTGAAAATAAGGTGTAATGGTCAATTTGTCGGCGCCGAGCTGCAGCTAATACGTGTACACAAGGCAGTTGATCCATATCAAACACTTTACACGTGCAAGTTTTCAGAAGCAAATCGACTGTAGCTGCACTGTTTGCAATGTCTCGTACTAACCATCGGTTCATATCGACTGGCTCCACTACGTATGCTTGTGCTTCTCTCATCCTAGAGCCGATTTTATCTTCAATGTATGGGATTGTCATTGTTTTCACTTCGCCAGCTGCGGTCCGCCTATCGTGAAACTACCTCTGAAGAGTGTTGCGGATGTAATCGACCAAAGAATGGATAGGTAATTCTCGGGAATTTTTCAACAATGCATTTAGACATTCTGCAATGTTACTTGTCATTATTGTATACCGTCGCTTACCAGAATGCGCCATTGACTAACGTTCAATCCCAACTTCTCTTAAATACTCGCTCACCCTTGGATTTTGTAGTGAAAGATTTCCAAACATCTCATTGAATTCAGCCACCACGTAAACCTTTGCAGTCTTAAAGAATAATGGGATCCCATTTTCCTTTTTGAAATTTGATTTTAGATTGTTGCTAAGATGGTAAATACACGTTCCATGGAACGATTCTGGAAAAACATTTGCAATACCTTTTGCAATGCTCTTATGTCGATCTGAAACAAATACCAAACCATCCATATCGTTACCAATTGCAGTCTTCAGTCTTTCTAAAAACCAGTCCCACCATGCGTCATTTTCAGAATCAACAATTCCCCATCCGACAGGGTAGACTTGGTTGTTACCGTCCATGCTAGTTGCAATAAGTAATGATCCTGGATATTTTCTTTTCAAGAAATAAGAATCAACGGCAATTACTTCGCGGTGGGTGTGGAATCCCGGATGGATACACCTAATGCGAAAAACAAATACTTGAAGCTACCATCTTCTTCTCTACTTATCTCAAAAAAGCGTTCGGGTTTACCTCGTTCATCACGTGTAAATAATTTGGTAGAATCCTATATGAATCCTCAAAACTTCCTCTAACCGTCCAATGCGACTTCTCTTGATTGTCACGCCTTTTGGTAGGTAATGTTAACACCCAACTCTGTCCGAACATTGAAAATGATTTCCTTAGGCCTATACAGCCGACACACGTCCGTGTACTTACACTTGATCCACGAGCCAAGTACACAGCTGTTAGCCTGCCGATTATCACTTCGGACCAAGATGGTGGCATCTATGGGTGTTGTCATATGTAGTGATTCTCGAGCATCCGAATTCCCAATGGCGGTGCATTCAACATCCACTAGCAATTTTGTCCTTACACCGTAGGTACGAATCGCCTATTTGCCCTTACAACCTTCCACTCGAAGAAATTTCTCACGGCGCATGGACATCTTCATGTACAAATGACTCTTGGTCTCAAACACATCATTCTTGCAACATCTACCACTGTGGATAATCTATCGGATGAGGTACCAAAGATCACTTTGTGATGAATTTGTTCGTCAAGATAATGCTCGATGCGAGCGATCGGCTTTACTATCTTCTTACATTTTGTTTCGTGGAAACTATGTGTCCATCATCCTCCCTAACAGAGGTTTGATCAACCTGATCCTCCACCTGATCACGATCTCTACCATCTTCGTTCGGTATGGTCAATATTTGCTAATCTATTTGTCTTGAATGAATTACATCGTTACTCCATATTGGACTATCGGAACTCAATCGCTTCATCGGCGAGTTGCTAGCCCCATCTTCAATGTGTGTTGCTCCAACATCTCTGACAGTAACACATAATGGTATCCGTGCGACCTCGAGCGTTTTATAATGTCATTCATAAAACACTGCACGTGGCAATCATTCTGTATGGGCAGGAAGCCGATGTTTGATAGGAACTTAGGTAGGTATTCGATCACTACTTTATTTCTTAGCGTTGGGTCTATATCCATGATACCCATGATGGTGTCCACCATTTCCAAGAAGCTCGCGTCTTCTTTCAACAAAATACTGTCAAGCTTTTTCTGGTTCACGAATCTGTGTTCATTTGTGACTGGATCGACTATCCATTCTCCTCCAAATAACACATGGACAGATCAAATGTTTAGGTGAGACATTCCTGCAATATGGCAACAGAATGCTTGATTTAACTCAATAATAGAAATGACCAATTTATGCCCAATGCAAATCAAACATATAATTATGTCCCATGGTGAACCAACTCATACAAGAATTATGTAGGGTAATGAAATCAGCAAAAGCAACAGTAAATAGTGGATAATAAGAATACTCCTTACCTGAAATTTTGCCCGTGGATGAAAATGCTGAAAAATAGGAAATCGATAACTCGATCACTAGTTTGAGAATGTGATAGATAGATTTCACTCACTAGGGTGTACAGATGTGTTGGAATGACAAGATGAAGTAATATAAAAATTCCCTGGCCCTTTTCGTTTCCCTTTTTCCCGTATAGAATCGACAATGTCGTCTTGTGTTTAGGGCATTCAAAAATCTCAAACAAAATGTCGATCAAACCATCAATTAAAATGTCGACTATAATGTCGACATTTTTGGCAAGTAAAAATGTCGACGAAACTATCGACGAAACTGTCGACAAAAATTTCCACTAAAAGATCGATTAATTTGTCGACTTAAATGTCGAGTAAAATGTATGTGTAGTATAATACGAAGAAATTGTGAACCAGAATCTTCACTGCAATGAATTTAACATATTTAAGTATGAAATATGATACATTTTCTGTATAATGTATCATGTATATATTTACATTGTATAATAAATATACATCTACATTGTATTGACAAGTAATGAATATATCGTTTACATTAACATAATGAATATACATTTACATTGTAAATAATCCATCTACATTGAATTTATATGAACCAATTATTTTTATCGAATTAATGAATTAGTACATTAACAACAAATTACACAAATGGTATATCATTTCTTCTTTTTAGTTTGCTTTCGACCTTTTTTCCTAGCTTGTTGCCTAGCTTTCCTTCTATCATCTGGCTGAAATTTATTCCGCTCGGATGCATGGGAAAAAAGTCGTCACGCCATCTGTTGACTCATCGTAAGGTATTAAATCGGTGTAATTGTCGTAAGTGGCTCGCCGTGGGTAATACATTCAGCCCATTTTAAAACATAAATACCACAGTCGCCGCTCATGCACATACGTGAAGACAAAAAATTAAGTAAGCCATCACACACCTTGGTTGAACAATTGAACCGTTAGTGTAAAACATAGTAGTCACTTACGCCGGTTCTTGGTGCACCATATTGGGCTCCACCACGACGTCCCATCGTCCTCCAATGGTATCCATTTGGAGTAGTGTTAAATAAAGTCACAAGCCTCGAAGATCTTGGGCATTGTCTTCACTAGGTACTCTAACCGAATGACAATGTCCTCTTGAGGCGATGGGTTGTACACATGGAATGACTTTTCGTATATATCCATCTTCACCAACATCCAATGGTTGCCATCAAGGTGACAAGGAATAAAATGAAATCCAAATTCCTTAGGTCGTGTGAAATGGACAATCACCAACGAATTGCTTAAGCGCCAAATCATTGACATCCATCTCCTTATTGGTGTCGTGTATTATCTTTATGCTGTCTATCAAACAAAGAAGGAAAACAAGGCGCTCAATAAATGAGTGAGTTCACATATCACACTTTTTGGCTAAAGTATTTAAATTTCCAACTTACATCGAAATATGACTCCATAATCGATATAGTTGAGCAGCCAATTTCGAAGATCCGTTTACGTAGCATGGACATATACAAATCAATTTGCTGCAAAACAAAAAGCATAAGCATGAGAAAGAGGATAAATTCATACTAAAATCAGTGAGTATGGAAATTAAATCAAATGTAGAATATTCCGTGATCGGTGAGCCAAAACCCTTGGTCCACATTGACTCGAGCATTTCGAATCCAACGAAAAAGTGGGGTCCATAAGTAAAGGATGGGGAAGCGGTCATCCATGCCTTCATTAACTTCTCTTATTCCTCGGTGGGAGGCAAGGTGAAAGAGTTAACTAGCCGCTCTTTGACCGCTTCTAGATCAAGTAACGGACCAAATTTTGCCCCACGATGGCTTCCTCTATCACGGATGTAGTACCCTGTCTTTTATCGGCGGAGGTGGAATAAAGATTCGCCATGAGGCGGTGAAGCGCATCCCGAAATGCCCAAATCACAGTGCTTGAGCGTGAGTCAAGCGAGCAAGAATTGTTCGCTACAAAAGGAGCTCAATAGTGCGAGGCGGAGATGGATTCTAAAGTGAATGGCTTGACTATTCAACTCGGCGGATGTCCGCCAAATTCGAAGCGATTTAGTGCATATGTACACAGACTTATTGGCAAGGATGTTTCTTCTCCACCGTGAGTCCACAATCAAGACCTCCGCGATACTTCTTCCGATGATAGCAGCGAAGAGGGGATTGGATAGTGGAGATGGGGGCAATGAAGAAGGTGACAATGAAGAGGGGGGCCTGGAGAAAGGGGTTCAGATCCTGGACAAGGTGGCAATGAAGAGACGGGTTTAGGTCCTGGAGATGGGGGTTCTGCCCCAAGTGGGGGGGTATAGGCCCCGAGTGGGGATTCGGGGATTCGAGCTTGGCGAAGGGATAAAACCCCTAAAGAGGGCAAAAAGGCCGATGAAGAAGTCGAGGGAGCTACTGAAGAAGTTGATGTAATGGATAATGAATACTGCGAAAGTTTGCTTCACAGCCTTTACCTGCAATAGAAGTGAGAAGTGGTAAGTTTGATCAAGGAACGTCAATCTATGGAAAAGAAGACAGCAGAGATATGCCTTTTTTATATGATACTACATACGAGAGAAACAAGAATATGTTATTTAGACAGCAAAGACAGCAAGTAACTCTGTAGTAAAATCAACATTGAAGGTTTTAAGGGCTATATATTCAGTATGACATTCAGTGAACCAAAGAAATGAGAGAAAGAATATTTCTTCTATTTATACAAACAAGTCTGCACAATATCAGCATGCAGTAATTGTTTAAAGGAAAGATAAGAGGCAGTAAGAATCTTGAACAAGTAATTTTGAAGGAGGAAAAAAAAAATACTAAGCAACAAAATAGATTATTGGGTGTTATTGATTGCATGTATTTGTGGAACAGCAAAAAAATAAACAAAAGTAGGAGTAGATTAATTTGAAGCATACTGTTTTGAATGGAGTGAGGGTACTGTTGATGAATGAAGTTGGTGCAGTACTGGTCCAAGTAAAAAATTCCAAGTTGGTGTTCCTAAGGGAAAAAATAGAGGTGTAGTTGAGAAGCTAGGAAGGGGTAAATTTAAGAAGCAAAAGAAAAGAAGATAGAAATGGAATCACCTCACCTCAGTGTAGTATTTATGCTAGATAAGAACAATGAATGACATGGTTGTAATGTGCAGAAGTGCTTTTTGAATGTGGCAGATGTTGATGTGACCCATTTGTTACTTTCACAGCTATGTTTGAGTTGTCAAGTCAAACTAGTCAGTTACATGTATATGTAAGACAAAAGCTAAACAAATAAATCTTGTATATTTGTATTGGGATAATGAATACAAATAGATTTTTTGCCATTGAAATGCTATACTGTAACCATTACCTTTGAACTCAATCAAATGTGTTGGAATCAGTCATGTTGTTTTGTTGTTAGTGGATTCATGTTTTTCTTCATCAGCACGTAGAATGTGAGTGTACTTTTTGTCTTTCACAAGTACATTGGATTACAAGAAGATAGGTATTCAGATAATAGAATGTGTGTGATTGAAGAATTATAACAATGAAGAGTAAAATTAGTTTTGCAGTGGACATAGTTAGTTCTCCGAATTGCTTCCATTTTGACTCACTATGAGCTACTGTGGCAATTTCCTTAAAAGAAAAAGAAAAAGTGTTGTAGAAACATTAACAGAAAAATAAAAATGATATTACATAAACATATAAAAAGAACGAAAGGCTGGCAAAAAATTATTAAGTAATTCCCCCTTTGATGGGTTTACAATAAGCACCTTTGCAATCTCTAGTTTTGTTAGTTGTATTGCGAGCCCAATACTGTACTCAGGAACTCTAAAAACTTCTAATGCTTCCTCTACCATATTAAGCGATTCCAGAAAACATGCGAGTACCAATGAGATCAATTTTAAGTTCAGTTTGAGAATTTAAAATCTTGAATTTTGCAATCTAGCTAGAGTGGAAAAAATATATAGAAGTGTAATAAAAAATGTTGGAATGCAAATATTCCATTCAATAATTTTAAGAGAATGATTAATAATTGTCATCAAGCAAGTAGTCATTGTAGCCTTCCAAGTAAGCACACTCGAAAATGAAACTTGATGTGCATGTCAACTCATTTTTATGGAGTACAAGAAGCAAAAAATAAGGGTGGGAACAGTTAAAAGAAGTGGTGAAATAATTTCATATAGGTACATGTTTATATGAGAATTTTCACATGTGAAAATGTAAGTTTCCAAAATGAAAGCCGACAGACACAAGACTTCCTACTTTTGTATAGTAGCATGGTAGAAAAATTTTGAAATCATAAAACTATTTGATAGAAGGCACTACACAATTCTGAGTTTTAGCATCACACAATGGAACAAAAGTCCTACATCACCTATTAATTTTCTTTGAAACAAGAAGCGAGAAAATAAGACATCGATCACCTAAGGAATCATAACAATGTCACAAAAAAAAACATAAAAAAGAAAGACGCCTCAACGGAATAAATGAAGACAGGTTGACCTATTATGATGCTCATTTGAAATTGGATTGTAGGAAGCTCATTTGCCTTTTGAATATCACCATGCATCACAAGTGTCTTGTACTCAATCAAACTAACAACCAAAGTATATTCTATCACGCTGCAACAAAAATGAATGAGAAAAGGCTTCATTTGGAATATTCAAGCATTAGAGTAGACTATGTGAAAAAACCCAAAAAATTGAAGCCTATTGACTTGAATTATTTGTCAATAAGGTATATTCTACTATGGTTAGCGAGATATCCAAGCAAGTCCATGGGTTGGTGTAAATAAAACATCGTGGCATCCTAAAAAGAGGCATGGGTTACACAAGTTTCACTTTAGGAAAGGGTCTACAAATGGGGTAGGTGTTAAAATAAAAAGACCCTACCTCACCACTAACACGATAATTCGGTCTCCAAGAAGAGTTATTGTAGATGAAGCGATCCGCTACCTAAATTGCGATTCGACTCTTTTATTTTTTCATATGGAAATCACGCATTTTCAAGATCTTGTTTATCTGTGACCTTCCTCTATGAAGATGCGCAAAAACTACATCACGCTGCAAGATTTGAATTCATATTGGATAAACTGCATCTTTGAAACTCATATAACACAACTTTTAATAAGTATGGTAAAAATAGAGTCAATCGCCTTATATTACACTTGAGTATGTAAAAGAAGTATCGTTGCTATGGTCACTAAATTACTACAATCAACCCAGTATATATTGTGAAAAGGTTAGGCAAAATAAGATTAAAACCTTAAGAGCAATTATTAATGCGCCTACTTGATAACATGAACAAGTCTTCTAATGTGGGAGGATCACTTACTTTGACATTGACGTTAATATGTCGGATCAATGCAATCACCTTGATACGAATCTTAAACAAAGAATAAGAATCGAATCTATATCAAAGTGTTGGTCCTAGTATCGTCCTCTAGGCTGAATTAAGTCTTTCATTAGCAAGACACCAACTCCAACTTGTGAAGAAGGACCTTGCTTTTGTCCACTTGACACCGAAGGAATTATCCAAACTCAAAGTTGAGAATTGAACTATCCTTGGAACCAAGAAGCACACTCAAATTGTTGAGGAAAGAAACTCAACAAGATAGCTTAAACATGAACCTAAGAGGCCATCCTCAAAGACTCAAAGCAAGGTCTAAACTAGAATTCAAAGAAAAGCTACAAAGCTCTCAAGTTTGTATTGTCAAAATTCTGATATGTATTGTGGCTAAATGCCTCTATTTATAGTTGTTACAAGTGGTTTAAGCAACTAAAATCTATTCTGTAAAAGGATTAGACTCATAACCTTTTAGGAAACTAATTAAAGAACAATTACTTAAAAGAAACAACTAATCTAAGAAAAGGAAATAACTAAACCAAAACTACCTAAAACTAATCCAAAGACTTCTTGGATTTTGCTTGGCTGAATGTTGCATGTTTTTGGTAGCTTCTATTTGTTGTCTTGTATTTGGTAGCTTCCTTAACTTCTTCATGCAGATTTTAGAAGCTTCTTCAATTTATCTTGGCAATGGATTTGGAACTTCTTGTGTTACCTATTTTCGGCTAAGCGTAAATACAACTTCTCCTTGGATTCGCTAACTTCATTCCAAGTTGGACTTGGCATTTGATCCTCATTTTCAATACTAAGTAGAGTGATAATTTGTTACTGAGATTCGCCATCTTAGCTGCTACTTGAGCTTCCAATAACTCATTTATTAGTGTCACTAGAGTAGCTTCCATTCTTTTAGTCCTTGACCTACTCATAGGTCCTCCAATGCCTTGTAATGGATCTTGTTGTAAAGTTGTAGGTGAACTTGGTTGTATGGATGTTTCGGCCCTAGTTAGGTTTTCATTAAGCCTACTAATAGAAATAAATAAATTCATTTGACCACATCGACAAGGAGTTCCACAAAATATGCACTCAAAGATAAAATGTTGTCCGGATGCTTTTCTTCTCACGAAAAAAGTTGCCAATTTGTCGATTCATTTCCATATGTTCCTCATCGAACTTTCCAAAATTCAAAAGAAAACTAAGAAGTTATACACGAAATAACAAAATATTACTTGGGAAGAAAAAAGAGCGTCGGCCAGAAATACGATTTTTTCTACCAAATGGAATAACAACTATTACTACTATTACTATTAAGCATTTATCCCACCATGAGGTTGACTACATGGATCATATCTTGCCATTGCATTCTATGGAAGCATATTTTCATTGGATTTTAGATCATTCATGTATTTTTAATATGTAAAAGGCAAAATGAAGACTACTAGCCACGAAATGCAGTAAAAACCGAAAGGGAAAAAAAAGGAAAAGAAAGGATAAGTACCATGAATTTGCGATATCTACTGGACGATATAGTCAAACTTCCTGTGAATCCTTGTTCACTAACAAGAAGATCTACAAATTTGCACAAAAGATCTAGTTAGGAGGTTTTTTTCAAGACGTAATTTCAGGTGAATTGATAGATTTGTTAGAAGGAAGAAAACTAATTTTGCCTTCCACATTTATGCTTTCAAAGAAAAACAATAACTGATTTAGTGGAAGGAAATGAATAAAACCAAGTATTAGAAATTCATAGTCAAGACAGTTTTACAAAAGGCAAGATTGGGTGATGCAGTGAGTTATAAACCCTAGAACGATAACAACAAATTGTAAAAGCGAATGACCTCAAACCTACATATGGTAGTGAACCATTAATCGGTTGGGTCATGATAAAATAGACTTAGTATGAAATGTAAAAATGAAGAAGAGATAAATTGACCTTGGTTCGACATTGTCTTGATTTACACAGTTACATGTGTATTCTTCATATGGAAGTATAGATGTTGATTAGAAGCATTTGGGACAAGCCATGTACCAATACTTTTGGCAAATATTCTTGAATGAAAGACGTGCTTTGACAAGCACATTCTGCATGCATGTTGGAATAAACTGTGGTAAGTGAAAAGGAAAGTATAAACGCATGTCTACAATTGAGAATCGGTGGGCTAAAGATGAATATTTACCTTACAAATGGGGTTATGCTAGCAACAAGGCAAGTTCTCTTGTATGATTCTATGGAAATCTCTAGAGCACTTTTGAAATAGTTATTGTTAATGACAAAATCATATAACATCTCTTTGTTTCTTTTAGCCCTGGTCTATAGCAAAAGAAAAATTTCAGTAAGATAACAATGAAAATAAAGGCAGGTATAAATGAATATATGGTTGCATCACCAGTTTTTCAATTGGAGTGCACTTTCCACTGGAGGGTTGACCAAAATAGCTAAGTCATATTTTGTTGTCAGTGCAGTCCCTATAGTAAGATTTGTTTGCTTTGTATGAATAAATAGTGGTGAAAATAATTGTTGAGGGACCAAGTAACAAAGCATGTAAAGAAATCAAAGCAAAAAATAATGGGATTTATATTGGTATACATTACCATTATAGCAGACAACTTTAACCCTGCGGCAGAAGATTATTGGAAAATTGTTCAAATTCTGAGCAATAGTAGCTCCTTCATTCTTAACAAACTTGTTCCATATGGATAGCACGACTAGGGGTATTCATCCAAGTGTTATTCGGTTTTAGTTTATTCGATTTGGGTTTATTCGGTTTCGGTTTATTCAATTTGGGTTATTCGATTTTATTGAACCGAATTTAATTTTATATATTATATGTAATTATAAAAATAATATATATACATATAAATAATACATAAATATATATTATATGTAATTATACATATAATATATATACATATAAATAATAAATAAATATATATTCGGTTTGGTATTCGGTTTAACCCAAAACCCAAAAATCTAAAAATTCAGTTTTGGTTTCGATTTTGGTTTCAGTTTTGGTTCGGGCGGATATTCGGGTTATCCAAAAATTGAATACCCCTAAGCACGACTGTCTTTATACTACAACAATAAAACAATGGAGCTAAGGTAGAGAAAAAAAGATGCACATTTGTAAGAGCAAATAACAGCAAATGAATAACAATTTTTTAAAGAATTTGAGAGGATTGGATCCTTTTGTTTGGACGGTCTTTGCAATTGGAAAAAATAATTGTATTCGTACCATTAGCCACTGAACTGATCCGAGAAAAAAAAGTTTATCAAAGAAAACAAACAAATGTAATTCATGTATATGGGTTTATTTCATGGATTGAAATGTATGTTGTTGAAAATCTGTGAACACTTCTAGTACAATGCACTAAATGGTTTAGGAGCATGAAATCAGGTAGCAAACCAATGAGGTAAAGAACATGTTAATGGCAACATGAAAACGAAGGGGAAATAATATATTACAATGAAGCAGAGAATAGGTATTTGAGGACCAGTTAATGTGGTCAGTAAATAACAGTAGTGTTGTCAATTGTAAAGAGTTTTAGAAGATTACTTCAGGATATAAAGAGTAGAAATCGATACATTGTACAAAGTTTTATCACTGGATTAAAAAATTGTGTAAGTTTTTGGAAACTTTGAAATCACTACATGTATAATGCACTAGGGGGGGCATGGTATAAATTGTAGGTTTAGGAATTGAATGGATTTGATAGAGGGAAAGGTTTGGAATGAAATGGAATGATAGTAATTATATTGTTTGGTATTATTTCTGGTAATGGAATGAATATGAAAAACACTGTTTGGTTACAGAAAGGAATGAAATCAAAATTTTGTGTAAGAATTTGATATCTAATTTGGTTAAAACTCGTTCCTTCTTTGTTTGTATAAGAATTTGATATCAAACAACACATTATATTAAAATTAAAATTAAATATTAAGAAAAGTTAAACTTAATATTAATAAATATATTAATAGATTCAAATTTAATATTAATAGATATATTAATAGATTTAATATTAAAATTAAAATTTAATATTAATACTAATAAATTTATTAATTTAATAGATTTTATATTAAAATTTAATATTAGTATTATAATAAATATATTATTATTTTACATTATATTACATTTAAGAAAATCAGATCTCATACCAAAAATAGGCAAAGGGCATGTCAATTTGTAGAAAAATATTTTCTACCGTTAGTGAAATTTGTTTTAAAAAGAGAAAAAAGGGTAAAATGCCCATTGCAAATCGGTGTTCGATTCAACGGCTTTACGTGTAGTCTGCGGATGATGGATCGTCAACACACATCAGCTGCAGATTTTTTTAAAAAAGGCTCAAAACGATGTTGTTTTGTCGTTTTGTTGAAACCTTTCCAATTTAATCCCAACCCCCCTAGGTTTCAACAAAACCCGTATATACCACTTTCATTTCATTCCCATTTATTCCAAATTCATGAACCAAACAATAATTTTTTATCCTATTCCAATCCATTCCCATAAACCCACAAACCAACACTCTCTAAGTAGTTCCTTAGAACAAATTTCTGCATTTAGTAGCTGAAATAACAAAGGTACAAAGTGAGGTCACAAAACCTATTAACCATTACATGATAGTAAATTGGAAAGCAACAATGTAACTCCATATTTATCTACTAAATACATGACATTGAATTGAATTCGAGTTATGATATTATGGTTGATGCTATATTGAGAAGATAAGCGTTTTTAAATGTAAAAGTGCGAATATCAGTAAATATCCTATTACCTTTGATTGACAAGCACAAATTTTTGCATGATTGAATCATCTACATCACTTTTGATAGTCTTAGAAGGTAGACTATCAATCACCAAACCCAACACATCTGCAAAATGAAAGTAATAAAATTAAGAAATCTTAATAGGAGGTAAAACTACGCAGCAATAGAAGGGAAAATTTAATTATTTAGGCAATGAATCTAAAATTTTACAAAATGAATCAACATAGGTATACTGTGCATCATATAAGAACATGTACAAACATAATAAGTAATTACTAAAACAGGCTCCTACCAACAGATTCCTTTTTTGCATCAATGAACCTAGCAAGGCCTTGAAAGTTTGTAAACTGATAATTGATGGCGAGGATAGCATTAACACTGTCAACTGGTTCAAGGATGGTTCTTGAATTGATTATCTACTGCATAGTAATCCCTTTATATTGGTATTCTTTTTTCAGTTTTTTCACTTCAACATTCCTGATTTTGTATTTTTGTATACTTGAGTTTTTTCCCCATGCGCTCGATTTCATGGTTTGGAAAAGCAACATTATAAAATATGCAAACTGTAACAAGGACAACATAAATTCTAATCAAGTATATGCTAATTCGAATATTTCATTATAAACAACATTTGAGTTTGCAATCATCTTTACTTTCGTTAAAAGTGGAAGGACGTAATAATATTATTACTTTTACTAATTTGGATGTTCATGCTCTTGAAAGTGTAACATAAAGTTGACCATGTGAGAAAACTAGTTCTTGCAAATAAACACCAACATAATCTTATGTTTTCCTTGGGCTTTATTAATTGTCATGGCAAATGATAACTTGACTAGAAATTGAGTCCTCTTAAATAGGACTCCATTTTTGTTCTTGTCTGAACTATGCAGAGGAATTTTGGGTATGAAACAGATTTTCCCTTGGTGCTGACCAGATGCAATCGGTGCACAAATTGTATTGGCTGCTAATTCTCTACAAATAAGACATGTACCGTTACAAAGACCTTCAGTTGGATTAATATTTCGTAGAAGAATTATTGGGCAATTTTTTTCCAATAATAGTCTATGTGGAGAAAGACTTGATGGATTTAAGGAGTTTAGAAAATTCTCATAATCTCCTTGATGTTTTAGATCAATTGCTTGATCTAAATTGGTATAAATAATTAAAGATCTAGGAAAATTTTCTATTAAAATATTGTTAATGTCATGAACAGAAGAATTTTTCGATGACAAAATGCATCTATTTATCATCTCCTTTGGTTTGGTAGAATACAAAAGTAAATTTGGGAAGACATGATCAATCAATCTGCTTAGCAAGAACAAAAGTATAGGAAACAGAACAGAAATATTAGATAAAAAAGTTGGAAACATGAGCGAAAAGGAAAAGATAGCACATTACAAAAATGGAAAATACTTACTTTTGAAGAGATTCATTTTTGTCATTATATGGAATGACAATTTCGTGTGGTAAAGTAATATTACCACACTCATCTACGGGTTCTGAATTTTCTCCAATCTTTAGAAGGAATTCAGAAAAATACGGGTCTAAAGAAGCACGCATATTTTGTTTTAGCTGAATTTTTGTTAGTTTTGGCCATAGTGGAGAATTCACTATGCTAGCATTAACTGGCTTTCTTGTTCCTTGAATAAATTGAAAGTGTTTGTCGAAAGTTGATAGAGCTTAATTTATATATATCTTTTATTAATACTTTCTATGCTATTAGGTTAATTTTATGATGAATTTAATGGATTTGGTTACTTTATATGTTGTAGATGTTGAAAGTAGGTGTTTGAAGAAAAATGTGCTAAAAGCTGAATTTGGTGGAGCAAAACCCAGAAGACCATCAGTGCTTAGGTGTGGGCAAGACTAAGGCATTGAAGTCTGGGCAAATTTTAGGCAACCACTTGGGCTTTAAAAGAAAACCCTAGAGCCCAACAAGAGAAATATAAAAGCAACACAAGAGCAGCCGCCACAAGATCTATCTCCCTCTTTTTCCATTCTTCTTTCATTCTTTCTTCTTCTCCCTTGTACTTTGTTTTTCATCAATCATGTCAAGCAACTAAATTCATCTTCTAGTTGAAGGATAATTGAATGATGGTTCTACAACAATTGTGAGACTTATTGTTTTTAATGTTCTTATAAATTCATGGGTATTTGTTTATTTCCTGCAATATATTATTTATGATTGTGTTGTTGAATTTCATAATTGGTACCGTTATTTGATTGACAATACAATCTATTACTAACTAGAACATCAAGGTTTGATTGTTTTAGTAAAATAGCAATTGGCATGATTATTACTTGGTAAGTAATTCAATTATGTCAAGGGATAAATAATCTAATTAAAATAACCATGGGATGAGTTTGTTTGTTAGAATTAGGTTTCTCTCAATCTTAAGGCTGTGGGTAAATTGAATTCTATGGTGATACCTAGATTGTTTACCAACAAGAGAAGTAATTAACGAGGGTCTCTTAATTGCCAACAAAATAAGGAGAAATTGGTTGCTTGGTGGTACTAAGTGACTATAACCAATTTATTTGTGGACTTATGAGATTAATTTTGTGTCAATGACCAATTGAATGAACCAATCCTGAAATTATTCCTTTAACTAGATCTTGTTAATCATTGAATTTTATTATTTTAAATTCTGCATTAATTAATATATTTAGTCTTAATTTGTTAATTTGCATTTTTACATTTTTGCATATTTAGTATTGTCCTTAAACAACCCCCAAATCATTTTCGTCGAGAGATAAATCCACCATTCCCTGAGGAGACGGCCCGACTCACGCTATACTTTAGAAAGTTTGAGAGTTGGACTTTATTTTTGGTGGTTTAACGACACACCAAAAGTCACCTCCAAAGACAACCACTTTTGAACCAAATGATTCATTTATTCCATTTATATCTCTTAACAAAAGATCAAATGCTTCTAAAACATCTCTAGTTGACATAGAAGCTTCATTCCATATTATAAGTTTGGCAGTTAAAATGAGATTAGCAACACTGCTTTGTTTACTTAACTGACAAGCTTTATAGATAGAAAAATCAATTGCAATTATGAATCTTGAATGTGCGGTCTGACCTCCTGGAAGAATAGACGCAGTAACATCTGATGTTGCCACAGCAATTGCAATAGATTTTTTGGATCTAAGAATAGCCAAAATGGCACAATAGAGGAAAGTTTTCCCAATTCCTCTAGGACCATCAATGAAAAATGCTTGCCCTTCACCTACATGGATTTTTTGGAAGATAGATTCATAGGCAAATTTTTTGTCAATATTTAATCTAGTTGGAAGTAAAATATCATCATCAGCAACAACTATATTCAGTTCACTTTCTAATTCTTTTATTAAATGTTCAAACAAAGGTATTGGTATGTCATTTGGAAGAAGATGGTATTGATTTATATTTTTACCTATCTCTTCTAGATAATGGTTAATGTCATTTAAGACATTATTCATAACAATTTATTTTTCAAAATTGGAATAACCTAATGACCTTTGAAAGTCCTTTGGACAATTCGATTTGGAACTGTTCCCACAATTTCTATTGTTCATTTGGAGAGCAAAACACTAAAATAATAGCAGAAAGGGATTTCAAAGCACTTGGCATTTGATAAAGAGATGTTTTTTAAAGTATCCTCAAAATAAGTATCAAATTCCAACAAACCTAAATTTGGTGCAAGATCTCTAAAAGTTTGGCATTTCATGCTTGAAAGCAGATTAAAAGATTGGTAAAAGAAGTGGGACCTCTAACATGTGAAAGTAATAGCCTAAGATAATATTGTTCTCCTTCTTCTAGACTTACATTAACCATCCGACCTATTATATTTTTAGATTTTCTCTCACTCCACATTCGAGAGTGGAATTCCATACAAAGTGTGGAGGAAATTCTTTATAAAGACATTTAAGTTTTTTAGCTTTTTCGTTGATGGAATTCATTTCAAAAAATTGGGTAAGCATAGTTTTCGAAAAATGAATTTCATGTATCAAAGTTGAAAGATCAGATTTGTTATTAAATGAAACAAGCTGTTGACCATGAAGATGGACTTGCAAAGTATAAGCTGCTAGTGTCATTTCACTAAGATTGAATGCATAAATTCTCCAAAGAGCTTCTGGAGGACCTATCTATGATCATCCTAAAATTGTTTAATTTCATCAATTTCTTGTTGTGTATTGGGTTGAAATTTGGAAACTTACCAAATCATGTCCCTTGTAAACCTATTTATAAATGTACTTCATGAGTTTAATGGCAGGCAAATTTCAACATTTAAATGGCAATCAAAAGTAGCTAATAAGTATTTATTATACGGAATAACCCAATGATTATCTAATGTACATTGCCTAACTTTAATATTTCTACCATCATTTCTTCGTTTATAGTAAGGGTAACTATCTTTTGCATGCATTGTTTGTTCACAAAATTCCCTAGGATAGTGATTTTTGCACTTACCATTTCTCATACATGAATTAGTGTTATTCATTTGGCCACACGGACCATGAATCATGTGTTTAAGGACAAAAATTTTGTCAGACAAATGAGGATATGTGTCCGGATTAGAAATTTCGCACACACAATATTATCATATGCTTCAGAATTCAATGGCTTAAATTGTGGTTTCAAAATTACCAATAAATGAGTAGGAGGCATGCCTTTTTTTTGAAACTCAATGACATGAACACACGCTACTACATTTCCAAATATTTTTTTTTCAAAAGTTCTTTTTTAAGTACTTCAAATTTTGCTCTAAACACTTTAGCTAACAAATCTGGTCTATCAAATGCAGTCTCTTTGTTAGTTAGATTTTCTTGTATTTCTTTCCAATTAGGATTACAAGTCATAATAATAAAAAGATAAGGCTTCCCATATTTCTGAACCAAAGCCATAGCATCTAAATATCTACGGTGCATATCTCTAGGTCCACCTACAAACGAAGCTGGCAAAATAACCTTACAACCAACATTGGAACCATTAAACTGACCCATTGAAATACTATCAAAGACACCCTACAATATTTCTGTTCTAACTTCTTTTGTTTGAGTCTATGGAAATCTAACCTAGACGTTTCTATTGCTGCAATAATCGTATTGCATGTAATAGCATTGATTGGTCATTGTTTCTCATTTGGAATCTATAATAGTAATACTCCTAGTGGACACACGATTTTTCTCTTCTTTCTAGTTTCTAGGGCTACAACGGAATGATTATAACGTAATTAATTTTATAGACAATATATTAATTACTACATAGTAAAAGTTAAGTAAAAGAATAGTAAAGAATCACTTACTTGAATCTTCATATGCTAGCAAATATTCTAGGGTTTGCATGGTTGGAAGGTCATGATGGAAGCATTCACATTAGGGAGTATTTTTTTTGGTTGTTTATTTTTTTAGATATTCTTTGTATATTATTATGCCAATCGATTTCCCACGAGGAAACAACAGTGGGTATTGAAGAGGATCATAACATCCAAAATAGTGCCAAATTCTATGACTTGTATTACAAGCACTATATATTTGAATATGTGAGGTTCTACTATTTGAAGAAGCTTCTATACCATCTTCAAAAATTGAGTGCCTACTTGGCTACAAGTGGAAAGATTATATCGGCATTGATCTAAATTTGGAGAAGAATTAAGGACAATCCTACAATCATCCAAATTGGGAACATGCCTAAGGTTTTTCAAGAACTTACAATAGGGATTGTCCTCTAAAATCTGCATAAGTAGGCGCAAAGTTATTTCACACAATTTATCAGAAGATTTAACTCGTTGGGATAGTTCCTGTTTGGTGTCATAGAAGTAGAATTGGATACCAATTGTTTTTTCTTTATCATTTGGCAAAAGGTTATCAAGAAAATGATAGACTTTACCCTGAACTCTAAAAGTGTATATTCCTCTATGATTTTTAGTCAATTCCTTATCATATTTCACACCAAGGGATGTGAATGCTAAATTATTGTTATAAGTTCTTATGTTTTTTTTTCTAAAATAAACAGATTCTTGATCTTTGGCCGAAAGTAAATGGCGAAGTGCATATGGCATAGCAAGTATCACCATCAATACCTCACCTCACCTGCAAAAAAGATGGAGATTCGAAATAGAACCTCTTAGCTCCACGGTGACAACAAATAGGAGCAGTATGAAGGACCATATAATGTTTAGGAATTTGGATAAGTCGATGACTTTTCTTTTGTTTTTAGTAGGTATCCTTGCGGTTCTGATAAGTCAAATATGGATATGTTATTCTACCCATCAAAAATAAAAAGCGAGACAAAAAAATCTGGTATGATCATTGATTTACCTCTAGAATTAGAAGAATACTCAATCAAAGTACATTTTACCGTTTCGGTTGTGGAAGATGCATGATTGGTAAACAAATCATAATAACATATATTGTTATCCAACATATTAGTCGTAGGATTATGGAGTGCATTAGAATCTGGGTTAGGATTATGCACTAAACCTAAGAAGACAATAAATGTATAACGATTTACGGACACAGGAGGATTTAAAACTATGTAGGGAAAAAGGATTTTTTCTTATTACACATCAAGGGGATCGAAAAGTAGAAGGACGTACTTGTATGTGCTAGACTTTGATTAGAGAGTAACAAATTATAGGTTTGGTTCTTTCGATGGCATTCGCTACCTAAATGATGAGAAAGTCTAGATTTATGCAAAATTTGATATCTTCTCTACCTAACAAGTTTTGCTTAAGCATTAATACTAAATAATTCAGATGGCAAAGCATTCACGGCTTGACTTGAAACATTTAAGTTATGAGTGCAGTCATTAAATTTAGCAGAGATTCAGGAATAATAGTTTCTATTTCTTTCTTATGTATCAAGGACTTCCTAGACAAGGCACAACTTTGGTGGCATTTCGATGCACATGTTTCAATCTTTAGCATTCACATGGATTTAAATTGATGTACAGAAGTCATGGATGACCAAAGCAAATTAAACTAGGAAATTTATTACAGCGACAAATAGGTTTTGAAATAAGGAAGTGGCAGAAAAAATTGCCAACAATTTCGTGAGGTGTTATGGTGCAATGGGCAGAAAAAACCAGCATGTGAAAATACAACAAATGATTATAAAAGAACATATAATCATTATAAAAGAACATATAATCTTAGAAGTAATGGAGGATAAAGTTCAAATCACAAACAATCCTAAACCTAACATATACTACATGCAACAAGACGAGTAAATATTGTTTGGAAAAAAAAGCAGCACTGTTGCTATGAGGAATAATAAGTAATAGTACTTTTTAGATCTCAAATACACACAGTCTAGCAATGAGTTTCCAGGAAGATGTTTTTCCTGCAATACATTACACACATTGAGAGAATGGATAATGAACAGACAGAGATAAATTATTCGGTTACAATCCAAAAGCAGAATGGTTCACATTCTAGCGAAACAAAAAGGGAAACTAATCAGAAATAACACCGG
Source organism: Gynochthodes officinalis (assembly GCA_020080225.1). Lineage (NCBI taxonomy): Eukaryota > Viridiplantae > Streptophyta > Magnoliopsida > Gentianales > Rubiaceae > Gynochthodes > Gynochthodes officinalis. The sequence goes on along the minus strand of JAIQDA010000038.1, from coordinate 303,645 downwards.
AAAAAAAGAAAAGAAAAGTTGAACTACACAAAGGGAAAAACATGTACAAAGAATGCATCAGACAAATGGATGACATATTTGAATCAGAAACAATCATAGTTTGTGGTTTTCTAGGACAATCATTTAAAAAGGAAGAAGAAGGAAATATGTGTAGAGTAGTAGAAATTGAATAAAAGAAGCCATGCAATAGGCTTGGAACTGAAAAATGATTTTACCCTATCAATAGCAGGCTATTAAAGACACAATTTAGTATGCATTGTCATGGACATTTAAAGAAGAAAGATCAGTTAGACTCCACAGCATACACACAGTTCAAAGACACGCGCAACAAGTAACTATCTAAAACAATTGGCATGCGAACTAAATCTTTGGGCTGACCAATGGATATTCATTTCACATTTAAATGTGTCAAGTAATCAGAATGGAATTTAAATTACTGGCTATTGAATAAATATGTTCACCGCATGCAGGACATATTTTCTTTCTACTAATCTGAAACACATCAGTGTCGTACTTAGCACACGAAGAGTAAAAGCAAGAAACTATATGCGGCGGGACTCTAGGCGTAAATGAGCAATACGAAATGGAACTTTACCTTTGAAAGTGCAATTGTATAAGCTAATTATTTCGCACCAACCATTGACATTCGGTTTGCATTGAATGCATATGCGAGAGGAAGAAAGGAAAAAGGCAGTGAGCAATGAGCATGCAATGTAGAAAAAGAAGACAAATATATTGAACAAACATAACTTCACAGCAGAATAAGTAGCAAGCTTAGAAAAACTGCAATGTTGTTTTCATTTTGCTTGACTTGACAAAAACCATCCCTTTTTTTTTTTCATTTCTCATTTATCTATAAACACAGCAAAACTCAAGGAGACAAAACATCCGAAAATATGCAACTTTTTGTTTTTCCAGGGATAACCTAAAAGAAAGCAACAAGGCACAACAGAATAGGAAAAGAGAAACTGAACGAAGACGCATCACTGTCAAAAGTAAAAATCACACAGGTAGTGTTGTTTTAATCTTAATGCAATGGAAGAAAATAATCATATTTTCATTACACAATAAGAAAAAGATGAAAAGGCCATTACATAAATGAAGGACATAAGTATAATGTAGGTGCACAATTGTAAAAACATAACAAAAATGTAAGGGAGAAGGTAACATAAATAAACCTAACGCAGATCCTAAATAGAAGGCCAAACAGAAATGAAAAGGTGGCTTAAAATTCATTTTTTGATGTAGCAAACAACCTTCAACATCTATACAAGTAAGAAAATAGAAAAGCAACCTCACTAACTAAGCTGAGGCAATTTAATAAGAAAAACAATTGGAAGAGAAACAGAAATTTGTTTTTCAAAAACAAAGAGATGGTTTTAGTGTTCGGAGCACAAAAAGAAGGTTTTCATTTAATTTTACCTCAATGGACAAAAAACAGCCGTCTGTTTTGGCATTTCCCATTTTTATATAAATAGAAAAAAAGTTAATAACAAAGAATATGCAAATAAAAACAAGCATTTGTTTTTCCAAAACAAAGAGATGGTCTGTTTTTGCACACAAAAGAAGGAACACATAATGGTTATCCACATGTTATGTATTTTGGCTCTACATTTTTTTCCCTCTTGGGAGAAATATATAAAAAAATTCTTGGGAAAACCTATGAAAAAATGACAAGCAGCAGTTTGTAAAAAGAAGAAAACATATTTGCAGATTGGATTCACTATATAAGCCAGTCAATTATTAGAAGGAAAGGAAACTGCAAATGCCACAAGGGCATTAAGAACGCAGCCAAATACCACGGACCAGTGATAACAAATCATGCAAATGCATTCCACAGAAAGCAAAAATAATAAGTGAACAAATGCAAGGAAACATGACCACAAGAGTCAGCACAAAACAGAGAGAACCTAAAACAAACCAGAAAAACACAATGCACTAGAGGAAGAGAGATGAAAGGTAATTCCATTTTCGGAAAAGGTAAAATCACATAGGTAATGTTGTTTTAATTTTAATGCAATGGAAAAAGATAACCATTGTGTCAAGAGGAAGGCACAAAAAGATGGAAGGTGGATTAGATAAATCAAATGAATAATTGTAATAAACATGCACAATGGTAAGGGAAACCTACCATAAATAAACCTCCTATAGATGCTAAATCCATGGTCAAACAGAAATTTAGATGTGCCTTAGAATTCATTTAATGCGATAGAGAACCCTGAGCATTAATACCAGTATGGAAAAAGCGAGACAAACTCATTTAATCAACCAAAGGCAAAAGAGTAATAGCAACGCAAGGTGAAACATAAGTCAAGAGATGGCTTAGAAATCATTTATTTCATGCAGTAACCAACCCTCAACATTAATACCAGCATAGAAGAAGCAAGGAAAGCTAATTTAACCAACTAGGCAAAAGCTTAAGAAAAATGCACACAAGAAAGAAAAAAAGAGGAGGAAAATTATACCTAAACACAATGAAGAAATCTAAGGCAAACCCAAACACAACGTTAGACTAAAAGAAAACTATTGGTACAGCTAAGAAGCAAACAAAAGGAACATTCTTAATTTTTTTCCTTGTGAAAACTAACAAATGAGAGTTATTAGACAAAAAGGGGCCTAATAAATTAAAGTCAGTTTTGAGTTGACAACAATGGACAATAAGCATAGAGACATTGGTAAAAAGGAAAGCAAGGATTTGACAGGATTCAATCCCTGGAAAATTTTAAAAAATCTAAAGTACAGCCCCAAACCAGATGTTAATAATGCATCTATCTATGCATAGGCACATAACACAACACAAAAGATAAAAGAAAAAAAAGAGCCTAAAAGAAGGCAATTAATTTTCTTAGCCTTTTCAAATTGGCAGCCAATTGATTCCTCTCGACATAAACAAGGTGTCCACGGCCAACTTGGGTGAAAGAAGTTGTCGAATATTGCAAGGAATCGGTTTAGGATTTTATGCACATGCAAAAATGTTTAAACATTATTAACATAACATTAGGGCAGAAAAGCAACCATACCTTGGCTTATTCAAACCGAAGGTCAACCACAGTTCAAGGTACGACCAACTGTGGAAAGGCTAAAAAATTGGGAAAAAATAACCAATCTGGTCACATGTACAATAATGACATAATGACATAATAGTAGAAAAAAATACACTGTTTTTGGCCAGTCAACAAGCTAAATGCCTCACAGGTCAGAATACTGATGGTGTGAACGGGCCAAATCTGCAACAATAGATAAAATGCAGTGAGATAACAAAAGAAAAGAAGACAAAAAACAATTGAAAAACCCTGACCGTTGGTGGCTCCATCATGGAAATGAAGAACAAATTAAGGCAATGGTAAAATCATAGAACATTACAGACAGAGAAGAACATGAGTCCATAAACAACATTTTCGGGGAATAGAATGGCCAAAAAATTGCCTAAATGAGTAGAATCGAAGGCAACTCCAATGACTAAGAAAGTACACATGGTAGGAGGGTTTTTTCCATGAGAAATTATGAGGGGAAAAAAACGATGGCAATCTAACCAAGACAGCAAATCAAAAACCCTAAATTCCCATTTTGAATAGCCAAAAAAAAAATTGGACAATAAGTGACAACAAGCAACAGTCCGACAACTTTTTTCGAAGAGGTTAACCACAAACAAACAAAAGAATCAAGATTAGGGTTTGTCAAAAGAAAATGAAAATGGAAATAACAGAAATTGCAAAAAAAAAAAAACACAGTCAGATCTCAAAAAAATGGTGTAAATTTTAGTCATGAAGAAGAGGCTGCAATGAATAAAATACAAATTGCAACAAGGCCAACGGATCCAAAAGAAAACGACCAAAAAATGGCAAGAATTCGTTTTGAAAAAGAGAAGCGGTGAAACGAAAGAAAAACAATACGTCTAGCCAAACAAGCATAAAGAAGCAGAAGACTCACCTATACGCCATGAGGGAGATGACACGTAGCTGCCAACAGAGCTATTTTAGCAAACATGGAAGGCCAACGTGGGAACACAAAGCTGTGTGAGAAAGGGGATTTTTTGTCCACATGTCATTACCAGGAAGAAGTAGTTGAGGCTTTAAGCGTGTATGTTAATAACATTAGGTCGATCGGCTGGAGGATTCCTTCCTATACCCAAATATTCGTTTGTGTTGCCATTGACTTTCTCAATACACTATGTTAGTACTCTTCGAGCTATAATTCAATTTTGATGTAGCATTGGCGTGACACGTGTAAAAATATAAATCTTTTGCACAATTAATATTTTGAACAATAAAAATTTTAAAGCAAAATTGGATTAATCATTAAATATTAAAGTTATATTAGAAAAATTGGATTAATCATTAAATATTAAAGTTATATTAGAATAATATGTTAATAGATAACTATTAATTTTCATGAGATATAATATTTGTACAAATATATTTATATACGGATTAAATATAAAAATTCAATAGAATTCTTATATTAATAGAACTCTTACCTTATTAATTTTCATCACTATAATTTTCTTACAACTTTTGTATTATTAATATTTTAATTCATTAAAGAGTAAAAAGACAACTATATCCTTAAAATCATGATAATTGCATTGAAATTGTGGACAAACTTTTTCCTTTTATATAATAAAAGTTAAAATTAAGTAACACTTTTTATCTTTAAACAAATTAGAGCAACACTTTTAATTCCTAAACTTTATTTTAAATAATAGTTATTGGGAATTGCAAATTATAATTGTCTATTTCTATAATCAAATGTCACGCATGTTGCTTAAATTAACCTAAATATAAGCCCTTTCTTTAATCTTTGTCTTTTACAATTAAAAAAAGTGTAGAACTTTTCTCTCACTTTTCCCAAAGTAAGAGTTCCAAAAATTACAAAATTAAAACCTCAAAAATTATTTTTGAATCAATGTGGGAGATTGTTGTTATTTTTTATTGCTAGAAAGAGAAAAAAAGATGTAGGAAGGAAATTTGATATAATCACTACTTTTAGATGACGGAAGATGAAAAAAGGAAAAATGGCGGATGAAAATAAAAAAGAAGAACAAAGGAAAGAGAGAGAATAAAGAAAAAGAAAAATTGATATCCTTATGCCTAGTCTTAAGGATGAAAATAAGGGGGAAAAAGAAAAAGGAAAAAATGAAAACAAATTAAAGATTGAAAAAATATTAATAATACAATTCCATTCCACACTTGGATGTTGATTTAGGAAGCTCAAAATCTAGCCAACACTTGGAGTTGCAATTTAGAATTCAATCCATGTTTGGATTCAACTTTAGACAATATTATTTCTTCTTAATAAACAAAATTAAAAACTACAAAGAAAATATACATGATGTTTAGAGAAGCTACCAAATCCAAGGCCATGATGATTAAAGGAATTACCAAATCCACAAATCTGAATGGGAAAGTGCTCAGCAGATTCACCAACACATTTGGATTAGTTTTAGGCAACTACTTGTTGTTTTATTTCCTTTTCTTAGATTTAGTTGTTTCGTTTAAGTAATAGTTTCTTTAGTTAGTTTCTAAAAGCTAATCTAACTAGGGAATGGCTTTCTTAATTCTTACAACTTGTAAACTATAAATAGAGGCATTCAGCCTCAATAAAATTCAGAATTTGATCAATTACAAACTTGAGAGCTTTGAGCTTTTCTTTGAGTTCTAGTATAGAACTTGCTTTGAGTATTTGAGGATAGCCTCTAAGGTTCTTGTTTAAGCTATTTTGTTGAGTTTCTTTCCCTCAACAATCTGAGTGTGCTTCTTGGTTCCAAGGATAGTCAAAGTTCACATCTTGCGTCTTTGATAATTCCATTGGGTGTCAAGTGGACAAAAGCAAGGTCTTTCTTCACAAGTTGGAGTTAGTGTCTTGCTAAAAGAAGACTTAATTCAGCTTAGAGGACGATACTAGGACCAACACTCTGATATAGGTTCGGATTCTTATTCTTTGTTTAAGATTCATATCAATTCCATATATATTGGTATCAGAGTTGCCTTTGGAAAGGGAACAAATATATACAAAAAGATATGAACAACTTCAAAGAGCAACCCAAAGGCAGCTCACGATACCAACACTTTGATATAGGTTCGGATTCTTATTCTTTGTTTAAGATTCGTATCAATTTCATATATATTGGTATCGAGTTGCCTTTGGAAAGGAACAAATATATGTAAAAGATATGAACAACTTCAAAGAGCAACCCAAAGGCAGCTCGATACCAAATTGATCTGAATCTTAAACAAAGAATAAGAATCAACCTATATCAGAGTGTTGGTCCTAGTATTGTTCTCTAGGCTGAACTAAGTCTTCTTTTAGCAAGACACCAACTTCAACTTGTGAAGAAGGACCTTGCTTTTGTCCACTTGACACCCAATGGAATTATCAAAGACCCAAGATGTGAACTTTGACTATCCTTGGAACCAAAAGCACACTCAGATTGTTGAAGGAAAGAAACTCAACAAAATAGCTTAAACATGAACCTTAGAGGCTATCCTCAAAGACTCAAAGCAAGTTCTAAACTAGAACTCAAAGAAAAGCTCAAAGCTCTCAAGTTTGTAATTGATCAAATTCTAAATTTCATTGTGGCTGAATGCCTCTATTTATAGTTTATAAGTTGTAAGAATTAAGAAAGCCATTCTCTAGTTGGATTAGCTTTTTAGGAAACTAACTAAAGAAACTATTACTTAAAAGAAACAACTAATCCAAGAAAAGGAAATAAAACAACAAGTAGTTCACTAAAAATAATCCAAATGTGTTGGTGATTCGCTTGAACAGAATTTCCCATTCAGTTTTGTGGATTTGGTAATTCCTTTAATCATCATGGCCTTGGATTTGGTAACTTCTGTAAACATCATGGATATAGTCTTGGAAGCTTCTAATTTCGTTTATGAAGAAGAAATAATATTGCCTAAAGTTGAATCCAAACATGGATTGGAATTCCCGACATTGCAACTCCAAGTGTTGCCTGGATTTTGAGCTTCCTAAATCAACATCCAAGTGTGGAATGGAATTGCCTAAACCAACATCCAAGTTCTGAATGGAATTGAGCTGAATTGAGCTGGAATTAGGTTACCAAAAACATCCATTTTAGCTTCCTAAAATTGGCTAAATGCTGGAACCTTCCAAGGCCAAATGCTGAAATCTTCCAAGGCCGAATGGAGTTGCAAACTTCCGAAGTAGAACCTTCCAAATTCGAACTAGGATTGTGATGAGAAGTGGCCTAAGGATCTTGATTACACATGTGAAAATTAGCCACACTGGATCCTTCATTCTCGAGTCTTCATTGATGACTAGAATGACAAATGATGAACTAAGACCGGAATTCTTGTTTGCTTTCATTGCTGCCTTAGTTTCTTGAGCTTCACTTAACTTGGTTATAAGTGTTACTAAAGCAGCTTTCATTCTCTTAATTTGCAATCTAGTCGTAGGCCTTCTAATACCTTGTAAAGGATCAAGGTGTGGAAGTCTCTTTGTAGGCGAATTCTCAACAAAACATCCAACTTGTGCCTTTAGATTTGTCCCTCTTGAATTTGGTTGAGTTGTCCTGGCTAGTTGGTTGTTTGTTTCAACCTTAGTTCTCATATTTTCATTAGTTTCTTTCTCTTGGCAATCTAAGTGTGCCGGTTGGTTCCAAGGATAGTCAAAGTTCATATTTTGGGTCTTTGATAATTCCATTGGGTGTCAAGTGGACAAAAGCAAAGTCCTTCTTCACATGTTGGAGTTGGTGTCTTGTTAAAGGAAGACTTCGTTCGTCTAGAGGGCGATACTAGGACCAACACTCTTATATAGGTTTGGATTCTTATTCTTTGTTTAGGATTCGTATCAATTTGGTATCGAGTTGCCTTTGGGTTGCTTCTTGAAGTTGTTCATATCTTTTGCTTTTTCAATTCAGATTTTTTTCACAAAGAATAAGAATTTGATACGAATCTTAAACCAAGAGAATAAAATCGAACCTATATCAGTGTTGGTCCTAGTATCGTCCTCTAGGTTGAACTAGTCTTCCTTTATTAAGACACCCAATGGAATTATCAAAGACCCAAGATGTGAACTTTGACTATCCTTGGAACTAACCGCACACTCAGTTGTTGAGGAAAGAAACTCAAAAAATAGCTTAAACATAAACTTAAGAGGCTATTCTCAAAGACTCAAAACAAGTTCTAAACTAGAACTCAAAGAAAAGTTCAAAGCTCTCAAGTTTGTAATTGATCAAATTCTTAATTTTCTTAGGGCTGAATAGCTTCTATTTATAGATTACAATGTATAAGAATTAAGAAAGCCATCTCCTAAAATGATTAACTTCTTAGGAAACTAACTAAAGAAACAATTACTTATTAAAAGTATTCTAATCTAAGAAAAAGGAAATAGAACAAAATAGTTGCCTAAAACAAATCCAAGACTATTTTAGATTTGAATTGAGTGACTTGAATTGGCTCTCCAAATGTGGATTGGATTTGTGTGTTGGCTGAATTTAGAAGTCCAGAATTTAGAATGGAATTGAAGCTTCCTAAACCTCATGTCTTTGAGCTGAACTTGAGCTGGATTGAAGTTTCCTAAATCAATATCCAAGTGTGGAATGGAATTGCCTAAACCAACATCCAAGTGCTAAATGGAATTGAGTTGAATTGAGCTGGAATTAGGCTACCAAAAACGTCCATTTTAGCTTCCTAAAATTGGCTAAATGCTGGAACCTTCGAAGGCCAAATGCTGAAATCTTCCAAGGCCGAATTGAGTTGCAAACTTCCGAAGTAGAACCTTCCAAATTCGAACTAGGATTGTGATGAGAAGTGGCCTAAGGATCTTGATTACACATGTGAAAATTAGCCACAATCGATCCTTCATTCTCGAGTCTTCATTGATGACTAGAATGACAAATGATGAACTAAGACCAAAATTCTTCTTTGCTTTCATTGTTGCCTTAGTTTCTTGAGCTTCACTTAACTTGGTTGTAAGTGTTACTAAAGAAGGTTTCATTCTTTTAATTTGCAATCCAGTCACAGGCCTTCTAATACCTTGTAATGGATCAAGGTGTGATGTCTCTTTGTAGGCGAATTCTCAACAAACATCCAACTTGTGCTTTTAGATTTGTCTCTCTTGAATTTGGTTGAGTTGTCCCGGCTGGATGGTTGTTTGTTTCAACATTGGTTCTCATATTTTCATTAGTTTTCATTTAGGTGAATTAAAAAAATATTGTATTGATTTATTTATTTTTAGCTAAAAGTAGATATATTGCATTGCAATAGCAAAATGTACATAGCCAAAAAGGCTAAATAATCTTCATGGTATTTGATCTGAATTACAAAGGAAAAGCAACCATAAAAAGGGTCTACAGAAAAGGCCACAATGACCTACAATAGCGGCCACAAGGGCCTACAAGCGACCACTAGCCTAATTAGGGTCTACCAACCTACAATGAACTACCAACTAAGGTATTGTATCAGCTGGGTTCCGTAAATTACATACGTTAAAAGAAGTGAACTCGGCGTTCTAATTCTCGCCCCATGCCTTTCGTGAAAGAGAAAACAAGTTTTTTAATTTCTGTTGAAATTAAAAAAAAAAAACATGTGTAATCTTTTGTCCAAAAAAAAGTCAACTATGACTTACAATGCCTCATTAGATGTACTAATTTTGTCATTTTAAGGACTAAAAGTGTTACGCTAAATTATTTGGAGAGCAAAAGTGTCAAAACTCCAAAGTTTGGGAACCAAAAGGGCAATATTCCCTTTAAAACAAAATCTCCCACTTCTTTTAGTCTGCAACTTCAAGAGTAAATTGCCAAAATAGTTCCTTATGAATCAATCAATAATTTTTTCCTCCCATATTTAAAATGATAAAAAATAGTCTTCACATTTTATAAATGTACATTTTTTTGGTTTTTCATTAATTTTCTATTCATTTTGTCATTTAAAAAGAGATAATTATATAATAAAAATCTTTTACATATAAATCAAAAATAATTTTAGTCCCTCACAATTAAAATACATAATCCTAATCTCTCACATTTTCAAAATTAATATTTTTTGTTACCTTGGTTTATGGTGTTTATGTTTCTATTTAAAGAACATTATATGCACATTATGTAATATCTCCATCAAGGCTAAAATTGGAATGAGAGATAGAACACAAATCACCATTCCAATAATCACATACACATTTGTATCAAATTTAATGCACATCATTTATTGTTTGCAAAAGTCTTTATGGCTAAAATTGGAAGGAGAGATAAAACACAAATCACCATTCCAGTATCCATATGTTTTTGCCTTGTAAAAGCAAACCCTTTATAGAACAAATCCTAATAACACTGCCTAATGTACATGATCTTATTCGGCTTGTGTCCCTCTTTCTACATTTGCCAAAATGTTCAAAACCTTCATTTTCATTTCCACATTCCCAATTCAAGAATAGAGAAGAAGTTTTCTTGAGAGTACTGGTTGAACAAAAGATTTTTGGATTGCCATGCAAGTTGCGGAGCACACAAAATTTGATGACAGAGACAAAGAGGAAGCTTAATTATCACTAAAATTATTTTAAATTAAACTTTCTCTATTCTTTTGGGTTGCCAAGGGGGTTTTTAGTTCAATTTTGGCTTGAATCAATTTTCATTCATCATCATAAAAAATTGGGTCAATTTTGTACAATATCTTCGAGATCAAGGTTCAAATTGCTTTTTAATTGGATTTTAACTGAGGGAAGGTTCAAGTTTCTGAAAGGAGTGTTTTGTTCCTCTCTTTTTGTGGAGGATTGTATTGCCTTTTAGGATGCAGTGGGTGCAACCTACAATATTTGACTTTGTGCACTTCGATAGTTATGCCACGCTAAACCTAGGATAACACTGCTATACCCAGCCTAAGGGGGACAATTAGTTTTTAAACATGGGTTACAACAACATAAACAAGTCGTAATTATTTGGACAAGAAAAGAAGAATGGAAGTTTTGGCCGCCATCTTCCTTCACACAGTGTAGGGTGGTTAGCCGACTGCGCTTGTTTTTCAGTTTATGTAGTATGTTTTTGTTAGCTCTTTCTATATGTATGCTATCTTTTGAAGTTGATTGTTTGATTATCTCTTGAAGTTCTGGAAAAGCACCACTGTCTGTCTTCTACTTCTTCTTGGTTATCTTCTTCTAGAAGCCTACCTTACCCTTTGGTAGACAGGGTTTGAGTATGGCACAGGGGGATACCTTCGTTCAGGAGTATAAGCTTGAGGTTTCTAGGCTATTTTAGAAACTAAGTCTTTCCAAAGAAAAAGCAAAAAGGGTGAGGCTTGTTGAAGAGGATGTCTGAACCAGCAAAGTAGAGGGCGAGAGAAGTTTGATTGAGAGAATTTTTGGAGAAAAAAAATGTGAATTACATCGGCCTATGAAAAACACTTGAAGGTTTATGGCCAACTTAGGCTCCTTTTCTGATTAGAGAGTTGGGGGACAAATATTTCCAGTTTGTTTTCTATTGAAGAATATAAGTTGAGTGCTCAATCAAGTGGTTGGACTTTTGATCAACAATATATCATTCTGCGGAGTGGTTTGAAAAGTTGAAGTTACATTATAGTTTCTTCCAATCGGTTGAATTTGTGGATTTGAGTTTGGAATCTTTCTTTCTAGTGGGTCGATGGGAAGCGAGTAACAAAATTAGAAGGCTGTTTGAGAAAGTTTCAAATGTTTAGGTGTCTAACTTGGGTAGCAAATATGGACGACGACTCCTTATTTTGGGCATAGTTGATCTTGGTTAGCCACTTTTAAGAGGTACAATTTTAAAGTTTAATGGCCAATCTTGCTAGATTTCCTTTAAGTATGAGAATTTGGCTACTTTACTGTCATTCTTGTGAGAGGGTCGGGCATCTTAATTGCCGGCCGGTGTTCTATGCGAAGGCGAGAGGTAGTAAGAAATAAGACAAAGAGCCTGTTGAGTGAGCCATTAGGGGTGAAATGCAGGGCTCATAGATAGTATGGTATATTTTTTTATCAAAGAATGGCGATTCTTGATAGGGGCGAAAAGTCGGTGGAACAAGAGAGGATTTGGGAGGTGCTCATATGCGGACATGCGCTAACTACGGAGGGCGATCTGATGCGAGGAGGCTAATAATTAGGGTGATTGATTTTTGAGAAGTTGCTGAAAGGGCCAACAATCTACCAAGATCAATGGTTGAACAGATGTGGGTGGAAAGGGAGCACAATGGAATTGTTGATGATTCAGTTGAGCATGAGGCATTCATAGAATAGCGGTAGCATGTGCAGAAGCGTACAAAAAAAAAGAGCTGCAAAGGCAGGAATTGGGTGGGAGAAAATTGGAGACAATGGCATTGGAGAAGGTAATTGGTTTATGTGGAGGAGGGGCTGCAATTCAGTTCCAGACTTAATTAATGTGCGCATAGCTTGTGACGGTGTGGAATGTCAATGGCAGGCTAAAGAAGCTAATTGGAAGATAAGTGCTAATTTAGGGCCATAGGGGGAACTGGGAGGCAACAAATGAAGCAAAGGAGATGGGTAAGAGTTGGCCGCAAAAGAGAAACAAGCACGGCTAGTATCTTTGAAAGAAATGGAAGTAGCATCAATCCGAGGTAGGAAATGACGAGGATTCTACCGGTGGGCGAGGTGGAGGAGGTTGATGGAAGCAGGACTACGAATTGTAAAAATGCAGGCAAGCATTGCCACATCCTAAAAATGAGTTGCGGTGGGGGCATCCAGCCTAGATTAGACCCAAAATGAATCATGAAGGCGTGCGTGTGGGCTGTAGAGATTTGGGTGGACTCTCTACAATTTCCCAATTGAGGAAGTCATAAAGTCCCATCGCCCGATTTCGTTTTTGTCTAAAATAAAAAGAATGGGAAGTTTGTGGCAGTTGTTTGTTGGCGACTTTAGTTTGAGAATAGGTAGAGATGGTGGAGCTTAATGGGCGGTGAGGAGGTTTGTTAGTTTGTTGGTCGAAAGAGGTTACCATGTTAAGCGTTATTTCTACAAGTTTTTGTTTCCAATTGAAGTGTTGGATGGTTGAGGAGGCTAGAAAGTTTTGGGTAGTTGTTCTTTATGCTAGTACAGACCCTGAGAGTTAGGGAAAAATAATAGAGGTACTTGGAGAGACAAAAAGTCAACGAATGGGGTGGGCAGTGGTTCATTGGGGGTGATTTTAATGATTTACTAAGGCAAGAGGAAAAATGAGGAGGTAGGCGAAGAGTTGAGGTAAGTTTTGCTACTTTTAAAAGTTTAATACAAAGAATGGAAATAGGAGATTTTGGTTTTGTTAGGAGAAGTTTCACGTGGGCCAACAATCGTGAAGGTGAAAGGTTTGTGGAGGAGAGGTTGAATTGGTTCTTTGGGGCCCCCATTTGGATGTTGGAAAACCCAAATACCAAGGTGTTTCATATTTTTAGACAAGCTTTAGACCATTCCCTTTTATTTATAGACATATCTCCCATAGGGCAAACACAGAAAGCAGATTTATTTTTGTGAAGATAAATTAAGAAGCATGAGATCAAAGAGCTTATTATGCAAGAATGGGAAAGTCACTTGGGCACTCCAATGTATCAAGTTTGTTCTAAGATCAAGCAATGTCGGCTAGCATTATTACATTGGAGTAAGCGAAATGATTTTAATTATGCCAAGCAAATTTCAAAGATCAAGCGTCGAGTAGAACAAATGCAAGAGCAAGGGTGGGTAGAATTGGGCGAATGGCGATCGTTAAAAGCTAAAGCTTACTTTAGCCTATCAAGCGGAGGAGCAATATTGGCGATAGAAATCTAGAGTCTAATGGCTCAAAGAAGGTGACAAGAATACCAAGTTTTTCATGCAAGCATAGTGAGCGGCGAAGGCGAAAACCATTGATAGGTTGATGCGAGGAGATGGAAGCATTTGTGAGAGCCGGGAGGAGGTTAAAGAGGAGATCATTGGGTTTTACAGGCACTTGTTTACCACATCAATTCCGTCAGCCCTAAAGGAAGAGCTTCAAGGTATCTCGGTATCCATTACCTGACTATGAACCAAGCGTTGATCGGGCCAGAGAAAATGAGGAAATTAAGACTTCTTTTTAAAATGCATCCTAACAAAGCTCCTAGGTTAGGCGGTATGACTCCTCTTTTCTTCCAGATTATTGGGATGTTGTTAAAATGAATATTTGCAAAGTCATCGCAATTTTTTCTCTGAAAGAAAAATGCTTAAACAACTGAACCATACATTGATTACTTTAATTCCAAAGGTTAAGGATCCCACATCGATCATGCAATATAGGCCTATTAGTTTGTGCAACGTGGTATATCAAATTATATCTAAAGTTGTGGCTGAAAGGTTAAAACTTTGTCTGCATAAATGTATTAGTCTCACCCAAGTAGCATTCATTCTGGTGCGATAGATTTTAGATAATGTCATTGTTACTTATGAATGTATTCATACTCTGTACTTCAACAAAAAAGGGGGACAAATGGTATATGGCACTAAAGTTTGATATGGAAAAAGCTTATGATCGAGTAGAATGGACTTCCTTGTATTCAGTGCTTAGGAAAATGGCGTTCTCCTATTTTTTCATAGATTGGATAAGGAAATGTATAATTTCTTCTATGTTTACAATTAATATTAATGAGAAAAAGTGTAGGTACATTGAGCCTAAAAGGGTATAAGGCGAGGGTGACCCAATTTCACCTTACTTATTCTTAATGATGTCCAAGTTTTTGAATTTGATTAAGCAAGCTAGTATCCAAGATGATTATCGGGGCATAAAAGTGTGTATGAATGGATCCATTATCACTTTTCTCTTGTTTGCAGATGATTTTTTTATTTTGTGAAGTAGATGTAGAATAGGTAAGGAAGCTTAAGGCCTGTTGGTCAAGTATTGCAGGCTCTCGAGTCAATTAGTTAATTTTGAAAAATCATCAATCTTTTCACTTGGAATATGTCCTAGGCACAAAAAGAAGCCGTATGTCAAATGTTGGATGGGGTCAAGGAAACACAGAATGCAAAATATTTAGGGTTCCCTATGCAAATTGGCATATCCAAAAGAGATATTTTTGCATTTGTTACTGAGAAAATGTGAAAAAGAACTACAGGATAGAAAAATAGATTTCTTAACCTGGTAGGTAAATAAGTGTTAATCAAAGCTGTGATAAATGCTCTTTCAACTTATGTTATGGCATGCTTTAAATTTTCTATCAGTGCCTGTAAAGATATTATTACGAATACAAAAGCCTTTTGGTGGGGAAAGTAGGAGGAAGGGAAGCCAAGTATCTATTGGAAAGCCTAGAAAGATTTAGCTCTTCCAAAAGGGGAATGTGGGCTCGGATTCAAGAATATTCAAGTATTTAATGGCCTTGCGATAGCGAAGCAATTATGAAGACTCATCACTCAACCAAATCTCCTCATGAGTAAGGTTATGAAAGCCAAGTACTTTCGGAAGGGGTCTAATGCGAGTACATAAAAAGGTAACTCATTTTGGGTGTGGAAGAATTGGTTTGGGCCAAGATATGTTTACAAACCGGGGTATTTTTTCAAGTGGGTGATGGCAAATCTATTCTAATCTAGGATCATCCATGAATTCCAGGTTGGCAAGGATGCATACTTACAAAGTACTCATCTTCCAGCACGAGTTATTTGGGTGAGTGCAGTTATGAATCAGAGCGCAATGAATGGAATTAGGAAATTATAGGAAAAGTTTTCAATCATACGGAGGCCGCAGTTATCCTTTCCATCTCCATCGATTAGAGAGGGGGTTGGGACAAGCTAATTTGGCAACCCAATAAGCAAGGAATGTATACTGTGAAGTCAGCATACTAGAAGTTAGTCTGGGAACAGATGTGAAATCCAACAACGATGAAAGCGATCTGATGGGAATACAATGAGAGCCATTTGAAGGGAAACCTGGAGCTTGGGCGTTAAAGGCAAAATGAAGCATTTTCTTTGGAGATGTTGGTATGGCATTCTTCCAACAACGGATCAGCTTCTCAAGCACGGTATATGTATGGATCCTATTTATCATATGTGTGGAGAGCAATTTGAAAATTTGGAGCATGTATTACTACATTGAAAAAGAACAAGGCTAGTATGGCAACTTGTTCTGGTGCAATGAGAGTCATTGACTTTGCAAGCTCACACTTTTCAAGATTAGTGGAGGCAAATATGCATGGGGACAAAAGATAGTAATTGGCATGAACGAGCTCAAGTGACGGTCTATATTCCTTGGCAGTTGTGAAACTCCAGAAATCTTTGGATATTCCAACATGAGTGGAGGGAGGAGAAATTGGTAATCGACTTGGCTATGTCTAAATGGTTGGAGTTCCAAGCTGCTAATATTAATGAGTGAGCCAATTCTTTTGCGAGAGGGAGGTATATAGGGTACAAGAGTTATAGTGAAAAGGGTTATGGTTTCTACTATAGATAGGTGGTTTCTCTTTTTGTCTGTATCTAGACATTTAGGCATTTCATGACTAGTCGTTTTCTACCTTAGACTCATATGGCATACTAAGGCGATCTTTGCCACTTGGCAACATTGTACATATTCATTTGTGGAAGTAAATGTAGCTACCGATTTAAAAAAAGAAAATATCCTGAATTTTCTATTTTGTACTATTCTTGCTATGTTCTCTCCAATTAGTATTAGAGCTTCGATAGACTACTTTAGGAGCCTTTTTGTTGGAGCTATTACAGTTTTTGGCTACTATAGGTTGGGTTACCACAAGTTCACGACATCTTTTCTCGCGGTAAAATCTAACCAATTGAACTCTTCAAATTACCACTTTGCACTTGCTTGTTATATGTAAGACTCAATTCCATTCTGCTTTCTATGTAAGACTCAATTCATCACCTCTTTGGAGATTGAAGTTCCAAAATACACAAGTACACCACAAAGAAAAAACCGCATCTGATCATGTTTTATTAATAATGGACACCGAACCACAAGCTCAGAGGGTCAAAAAAAGATTTATATTTGATAAAAAATGGATTCAAGAGGAAGGAATATTGGAGAGAATAAGCGATTGGCAACAAAGCGGGGAGGGATCCGAGCTATATCAACTAGGTGCTAGAATCACCAATGCCGAGTGGATTTGTCTGATGGAGCAAACATCATGGATCCAATGCAGCTAAACAGATCAAACAACTCAAAGACCGAATGGAAATGCTGAGGAAAGGAGGAGGAACACGGGACTGGTTGCTTTGGGACAAAATCAAGAGGGACCTCAACGCTGCATATAGACAAGAAGAAATTTTCTGGCAGCAAAAATCAAGAATACAATGGCTCAAAGAAGGCGACAAGAACACCAAATTTTTTCATGCAAGTACATTACAGAGAAGGCAAACCAATGGCATATACAAATTGGTGTCCGAGCAAGGAGCAGTGAAGGAACAAAAAGAAGAAATACAAGAAGAGATCATAGAATATTTTACTAAAATGTATACAGCCACCAACACTAACAGAAGTCAGGAAGTATTGGAAGGCATTCCTTGTGCGGTTACACATTCTATGAACAAGGATTTGATCAAACCGGTGGAGAACGAGGAAATCAAAGCAGCATTATTCCAAATGAATCCGAATAAAGCTCCGGGCCCAGACGGTATGACTCCTTTCTTTTTTCAAAAATTTTGGAATGTAATTGGAGATGATGTATGTGCTGCCGTAAAAGATTTTTTTGTAAGAGGAAGAATGTTAAGACAGTTAAATCACACTTTACTTACATTAATTCCGAAGGTAAAAAATCCTAGTTCTATTTCACATTTTCGGCCAATAAGTCTATGCAATGTAGTGTATAAAATTATATCTAAAATATTGGCCGAAAGACTTAAGAATTGCTTGCATAGCTGCATTAGTCCTAATCAATCAGCTTTTCTCCCAGGAAGACAAATTTATGATAATGTAGTTGTAGCACATGAATGTGTCCATACTCTACACTCAATGAGAAAAGGGAAGAAAGGATACATGGCATTCAAAATTGATATGGCTAAAGCATATGATTGTGTGGAATGGGATTTTTTACAAAAAGCTATGAGAAGAATGGGCTTTGCAAGAACTTTTATAGAATGGATAATGCAATGTGTAAGTACTGTGACTATGTCTATCAACATAAATGGAGAAAAATGCGGCAACTTTGAGACCTCTAGAGGACTTAGGCAAGGAGATCCTTTGTCATCATATTTGTTTTTAATTGTATCTGAGGCACTTTCCAATCTAATTAAACAAGCAAATCTAAGAGGAGATTATAATGGAATGAGAGTGGCGAGAACGGTCCAAGGATCACACATTTATTTTTGCAGATGATTCCTTATTATTCTGTGAGGCTAACATGGATCAGGTACACAATATGAAAGCTTTGCTGGAGAAATATAGTCAACATTCAGGGCAAAGGATTAACATGGAGAAGTCGTCTATCTTCTTTAGTAGTAATGTACGGGGATGCTAAGGAATCAGATTTGCAATGAGTTAGCGGGAGTGAAGGAGCTATACAAAGCCCAATATTTAGGACTACCGATGCTTATAGGAGGTCCAAAGAGAAGTCTTCAACCGTGGTGGAAAAAGTAACACAAAGAATCCAAGGATGGAAGACAAAGTTCCTTAGCATAGCGGTAAGGAAATTTTAATTAAATCGTACTAAATGCACTTCTGTTTATGTAATGGGATGCTTCAAGCTCCTATGGCAGTATGCAAAGCTATTTGCAGCATTACTGACTAAATTTTGGTGGGGAACAATGAGGAGAACACGAGAAAAGTACCTTTGGAAAGCTTGGAAAAACCTCCACAGAACCGAAAAGCAAAGGAGGATTGGGATTTCAAGATATTCAAAGCTTCAACGACTCGCTATTGGCAAAGCAGGTTGTGGAGGGTGATGACTTATCCGAACTTGCTTATGAGTAAAGTGTTGAAAGCTAAATATTTTCCTCAAGGAGACATAATGCAAGTACAAGCGAAGGAAATAGCTCATGGTTATGGAAAGGATGGCTTGGAGCGAGACACTTGATAGAGAAAGGACTAAGATACAAGGTAGGAGATGGGAGATCAATTCAAGTTTGGGACTCTCAGTGGATTCCAGTTATGAAGGCTTCAAACTGCGACAAAATAATCCGCACAAAGATGAAGTAACATGGGTTAAGGAACTAATGCTAAAAAGAAGGGCAAGGCTGGAATCGGGAACTCATATCTCAAATGTTCGGGCAGCAAGAGGCAGCAGCTATAATTAGAATACCGCAGGACGAGAGGGCAGCAAGGATCGATTAGTTTGGCACTTTAATCCATCGGGACAATTTCTGATGAGGTCAGCCTACCAACTCATACAAAAGGAGCAACAACACTCGAGAGATAGAGGCGAATCAAGCAACACGGCAAGGTCAAGGAATGCTATGTGGAAGTACAATCGAAATTGGATATAAAACCCAAGCTGAAATACTTCATTTGGAAGAGCTGCCATGATATCTTACCGACAAAGAAAGCACTCAAACGGAGAAGGATGACATTAGATACAATATGCCAAATGTGTGGTGAAGAAGAAGAGAGTTTGGAACACATTTTCTTTAATTGTGCTAGAGCAAAAAAGCAGTGGCGACTTGCCCGGTACAATGGCATGATCCGAAAAGAAGTGTTAAGTTTGAAACTTGGTGGCAACAAATCTGCAGACCAACAAACATTTCTTAGGGCAGGAAAGAAGTCAGCTAACGGTATATATTTTGTGGCAGCTATGGAAGTCAAGAAATATTTGGATTTTTGAAGGGGAATGGATGAAAGAGATAACGGTGATTCAATTAGCTATGGAAGAATGGTTAGAGTATATGGAGGTGCAAAAGATAGATAGAAATGAGTAACTAGGACTGAGAATATTCTAAGTCAGTGGTTACTATGGAAAAGAGGAAGGATCCTATTGAAGACAAAGAGTAGATAGAGTAACCTTTTAATTATTTTGTGAAGGGTTATTGTATCAACTCCTAGTTTAGATAGATATGGTAGTGGGACAGTAGAGATAGGAAGGTAATAGATGAGCCTTGGCCAAAGATGGTGTCAAGGAAGGTTCATATAAGCTGAACTACCTCATGTAACAGTTAACTTGGTTTCACAACAAAGTTAATATATGGATTATCTTTTGAAAAAAAAATTCCATTACCAGAAAAATCATCATATTCATCACTAAATTACGTTCTCCAATGGGGCCCATAATGAATTCATTGTTGGCAATAAGATTAGAGAACTACTAAAAATATGGAATTAGGTAAAGCATGCTTTCAATTGAAGACTCTAGAATCTTAGAACCCAGATTATGACGAAGAAATTGATAAATTAAAAACGGTTCTAGATACATTTTACCCGCTTCAAAATGGGTCATCATACTAATTTGGAATTTCTATTTCCATATTGAAGACGAGGATCAAGAAAAAAGTGGATGATTGAAGAAAAATGACTGACCTAATTTTTGTGATTTTATTTTTGCCCCTTGATTAAATAACATGTGATAAACATGTGATGGTTTTAAATGGTGAAATGAAGGAAAAGTTAATGAAAGTACATTAGAAATATGTGAACGATTATTTTTTATTATTTAAATGTAAAAGTTAAAAAATATATATTTTTGATAATTTGTAAGGGACAACTCGTAACTTATATTGTTTACATACAATTGCGCTTTAGCACTTAGTGGAAATGACAAGGTTTACAACAATGGCCAAGTAGTTACTTTATCAGAGTCAAATAAATAGACAATCTTTAGAAAAATATTTTTATTCTTTTTCAGTTAACTTTTTACATTTCTAATATGACCTTTTTATCTTATAATCTTTACATCACAAAATACAAAAATGTGTTTTAAAATACAATCCATAAAAAGATTAATTGCAAAGTTATTATGCTAAGTTTTGTTAGTGGCTACAGTAGCAGTTACAATAGAAAACTCTGGATTCTTGATCATTAATTAAGTCGTGAGATAACTATTTTGTAATTTGTTCTTTTTTCGTTTCTAGATTCTTCCTTAACAAAACCTCCCTATTTGAACCCTAGTTCTTCTTTTCGTTCTTCCCCTTTTCAATTCTTCTTTTAATTTGATAATTGAATTTGCTTAATTCTAGTAGAAGCAAATGAAGATCTTAATATCCTAACATTTTTATTTCTCTAATAGAATGATGGTTGTGTCTCCAAGTAAATAATTGATTACCATTTTTATTAATTTTGCCTAACTTTGTGGATTAATATTTGGTCTCTAATTTTGACTCTTCTTCATGGAGAGTCAAGAAGGAGGATTAATATACCTCTTCTTTCATTGCACCTCATTTTTCTTCTTAAGAATAACTGAATTAAGAAAAGTTTTTAGCATTAAAGTTATAACTATTTTTCTTTTTCTTTTTAGTCACAAAAATTACATCTTAATTTGATGCTTTAAGAGAGATATGACAAAAATTTAAAGCATATAATTAGTCAAAACCTTTTAATACCAAAGTTATTTATTTGCGATTTACCTTCATCAATTGAAATTATTTTCTTCTTCTCATTTGCTCATTTCAAGTCTTGACATATCAATTGCTATCTTTTATTATTATTATTATTATTGTTTGCCACATGTTGAGACTTGTTTTTCATGAGTTCTTACTCCAATTTTAATTCTTCACCTAAGACTCATTAGTAGCTAAATATAAATTGACTTGTGAAAATTACATTAAATTATGATGCATTAACATATAAATTATAAGTAAAATATATATGAGCTCAAATGGTATAGAGAGAGAAGGAAGTGGGAGAGGAGGGAGAAAGTGAGTAGAGAGTGAATCATGAGGAAAGAGAAAAAGATAGACAAAAAGAGGATAAAGAGAAAACCCAAAAAAAAAAAAAAATTTATGAAGGTAATAGATACTATTATGCCTCCTTCCTCAACCATAAATAGAGAGAAAGCCCAGGCTTACGTGTGTTTACAGTTGTATTCAAAGTCAATAATGATAAATAATGCTAATTAATTTTCCAAGACTTTAGTGTACTACTCCCATAATTATCAATGCAACTCGCATAGAATTTTAACTCCAATCAATCACATTTGTCCTATATGTTGGAAATAAGATATAAATAACTTAAAAAGAATAGAAAACTTACCAATGAAATAAAATACATCCTCCCAGTCAAGTTTTGCTATGAACAAAATTTGATAAAGCTCAATCCGTCCTTGACGCGTCACCATTGACGTGCCACCACTTCAATCCAGGTTGGGCTTCTCTCTTGAACTTTGCTGCAAAACAATCAACAAGTGAGAAACCCAGGGGTCTATCCACCAAAAAATCATTGGGATGTTTAAGAAATGATACTTAAGAAATCATAGTATATTTAAGAAATAGGGTATTCAAGTCAGTGTACCATAATAGTTTTGTAAAATGATCTCATTAGTTATTAATTTCCAAGATGGACAATGACCAGGTAGTTTGGCAGAGTGGCCATTTAATGAAAGCTATACTAAGGGCAAGAACAGAAACCCCTAATCTAAGCCATGACTTTTTTTGTCACATCAGCTCTACATCAGCTTATGGCCAACCCTATATTATTCATACAGCCATTATAAAAAAAAACCCACATCAGCCCCTGGCCTTTCTCGCTACATCACTAATTCTCTCTCCTTCACCATATTCCAAATTATTATCAAATTTCTATTATATTAATAATGTAACTTATACATTAAATTAAAATTATCATACATTAAATATTAAAAATATTTAATGGAAAATTTTCATTACATTAAAATTAAAATTTACAAATACACTTAAAATATGAAAATAAATATGATAAATTGAATATGAAATATTTAAAAAAGCGTGCATAATTAAAATTAAAATTTAATAAATTTTCATTACTCTAAAATTAAAATTTGATAAATACGATAAATATTTCAATAATTTTTATATTAACAATACAACTTATAATTTTAATTATCATTACTTAAAAACAATTAATGAAATTTTTTTCATTACATTAAAATTAAAATTTAATAATACACTTAAAAGGGGAAAATAAATATTCCAAAGTAAATATGAAATACTTAAAACAATTAATGGAAAATAAATTTACATTACACTAAAATTAAATTTTAATAATAAAATAATGAAAACATTCAGATAAATACGGTAAATTAAACATAAAATTTTTAATAATGAGTAATTTTAATAATTTGGCTATGTGAATAGTGAAGGTCAGGCCGTTACTATTTACACAACTATTATTAATTTTTTTATATTAATAATATAATTTATAATTTTAATTATCATATACTAAATAGTTAAATAAATTAATGGAATTTTTTATTACATTAAAATAAAAATTTTATAATATACTTAAAACATGAAAATAAATGCTCCAAATTAAATATGAAATACTTAAAATAATTAATAGAAAATAAATTTACATTATACTAAAATTAAAATAAAAATATACTCTAAATTATTAAAAATTTAATAAATAAAAATAAATACTGAATTAAATATAAAATGCTTATTACAATTAATGAAAAATAAAATATCATATTTAACTCAAAAAATAGTCAAAGTGCATGTCAATTTGTAGAGAAAATATTTCCTATTAATTGGTAATTTTATTTTTTAAAAAAATATTAGAAATGGTCATTGCAAATCAATGGTGATTTGCAGCGACCATCGACGCGGCGCCCATATGTCCGATGCAATCGACAAGTGCACGCCTATCGGGCGTTAGAAGGCAACGACGCGTCGTTTGGCCCAAAGGGGCGCCAAGCGGTCGTTTAAGACCAAAAATGAAAAATAAAATAAACAACATGTATGGCGGGCCTTCGTCCGGTTTTATCGGACGAGCAAGACGAAGGCCAAGACAAACAAGCCACGCCAGATCAAAGACACTTGGCGATTTGTCGTGACCAGTCACCACGACCATCCCAAAAGAAATTCGTGGGTGCCCAAAAGTTAAACTAGATCAAATGCACTAAGGTTATGCTAAAGCTAGTAACCCTATAATGGGCGCCATACCTTAATGTCTATCTATTGAAATATATTATTATAATATCTTAACTATCACTAGCACCCACACCTCAAATCCAGTGCAAAAATGGCTATACTAGATCCATGCTTTCATAGGGAATCATGTGGTTGAGGATTTCTTCTTGACTCTAGATTCTTTCTTTGGGGTATTTATTACCTTTGTCTTCTCATTTTTCTTCTTTTTCTTTTCGACGTCATATCATTTCATTTGCCTATGGTGTCCTTTCAACTCTAATAGTTAATAATCATGTTTCATTTTTCACGAACAATGCTAGCACGTCCATTCTATCTTTTCAAGTTCAGTTTTTTCTTCTTTTTATAGGGCTATAAATAGGCCTTCACCCCAACTTTTTCACTTCTCTCTTTTTCTCATGCTTGTCCTTCGTAATTTTCCTTTTCTCTAAAGATCTTGCCTTTTTCTCTTGCTAGTTTCTGACCTAGAAGCATTCTTTGTTGGGTTTTTGAGTATGACTCGTTTGGTTGGAAGGAATTACAATTCATTCTGACCTTATTGAAGCATGCCCTAACTCTTTTGTTTGGTTCAAAGGAATTGAAACTCATAGGAATTCCAATTACGTCCAAGGCCTGAATTAAAATTCAGTTCCATTAGCTCCGAATTGGAATTCAGCCGCAGCTCGTAATTGCCAAGTCTTTTTTCCTCCCAATTTTATCCTTGGATCCATCGTCCTTTACCATCTCCCAAATTCTCCCCATCGTCTCCTTCAAATCTGCAAAGCTCCATCGTCTCCTTTCTTTCTCTTGTGTGAGTGAGGGTTGTTGTTGTCGATTACAAAAGCTGCAAAAAAAGAAATGGCTTCTCTTCTCATGTGTAGTTTACCTTTCTTCTACTCTGTAAATTGCCACCTTATTGTTAAATTCGGTAAGGTAGTTATTTTTGAATTTTCATGGTATTATATCTTTTTTTCCTTTGTGTGGGTGTCTTCACTTTCTTATTTTCTTCCTGTTTTGGGTTGGTTTTGAATTTGTTTTGTGATCTTTCGGTGGGTTTTTCAGGTTTGATGAGTTAGATTTCTCATTGAATTTTCTTTGCTTGAGTTGAATATCTTTCACCTTTACATCTCTTACCTTGCTTGCTTTGTGTATCTGTGGGTATTTTGAATTTCTATTGATTTTTAGTTGGATTTGCTTATTTTTACCGCTTGAGTTCTTTGAATCCTATCTGCTATTGTTCGATAGGTGAGTGTTTCTTCACTGTTTACCCTCTTTATTGTTCACAATTGACTTTTCTTGGATAAATGAAGTGTAACTTTTTGTGTGTCTAGATTTTTCCCCATGTAAAAGTATTGCTTTGGATATTGAATCATTGACTACAAATAGGAGGAAGTTGTCTGAAATTCTCCACTTTAGCTCTGATTCTTGATTCCTAACTTTGGAGCGCCTTAGTTCTACTTTTGAAACTCGGTTCTTTGGAAGCTTAGTGCGCCTTTTCTCTTTCCCCCCGTCGCTTGTGCTAGGTACGTGGAACTTTTCTTGCTCTATGTTCCAACCAAATTCCTTTGAATCCAATAACTTGGGAGGCTTTTGATTTGTATCCACAATGGGGATTTCTTGAAGTTAGCATCTTCTTTTGTTAGGTTCTACTTTCATTATGCTAGTTCTACACATTTTTTCTTCTTCTTCTCTGATAGCATGAAGTTTTGGAGATGATGATTGCAAACAAAATGTTCATCTTAGTATTATGGGATGTCTTTCTTTTCTACCTTGTTGGTTCCTTGCCATTATATTGTATGAATCTTTGTGTATGTGCGTTAGCTATTTGTTATTACTACTTTAGGTTTGTTTTTACTTTCTATAATTTTTTGTGTTTTTGGTGCACATTCTTTATATTGGCTTGATTTGGGAAAAGAAAATTCTTAAAAGGACTAGCATTTTCAAAGTGATTTCAATTGTTCAACGGATATGTTAAGGCTTCATTTGGATTAGTTTTTAAAAATATTTCTTGTTGTATATAAGTCAAAGAACGATTCTTTCTTGTTGGTGGAGCTTTTCTTGCTCTATGTTGAATATTTTGTGGCATTTATTGAATGACTTGGACTTATGTAATGTTGTGCTTTCGGTAGCCCTAGTGATTTTTAAGTTGGAAGTTCTCTTCGATCATAAGTCTATAACAATCTTCTTACTTTATCACTTGCATACAGCGCTGTACCAAATTTATTGCTTTACTACATTGCTAATGTGGAATAGATTATCAAATTATTTTTTTGCAGTGATGGCTCGCTTGAGTTTGATTAGAAATGCTCAAAGGAGAAAAAGAATTGTAGGTGTATTGACAGTGTGGACAGAGATGTGTAGTGCTGCAAGTTGGTTCTTATGTTTATTATCAGCTGTGGCTTCTGTTTCTGTACATACTTATAGGCCAAGGGTTAGATCTTATGTCCTAGATTTTTATGCTAGTCGAGATTATGTTAAGCGCCTTGTCCATGATAGTGATGAGACATGTATTTCGAATGTTAGGATGAATAGACTTGCTTTCTTTAAACTATGTGAGATGCTAGAAAATATAGGGGGGTTAAAGTCAACACGAAACATGCTTGTAGATGAGCAAGTGGCAATGTTCTTACATATTATTGCCCATCATCTTAAAAACCGAGTCATAAAACTCAATTTCAAAGGTCGGAGAGACGGTGAGTCGATATTTCCATAAAGTCCTAAATGCATTGATGTGTTTACAAGGTAATTTGTTGAAAACTGAGCCAATTCTCTCAAATTTGATCGTAAGTGGAAATGGTTCAAGGTATAGAATGTCTTATAATTATGTTAACATGCAACTAATTTATACCTAACTAGAGATTCCTCAAAATTTTATTCCATGATTTGTAGAATTGCTTAGGAGCTTTAAATGGAACACATATATAGATTAAGGTGCCATCTGCAGATAAACCTAGATATCGAACTTCGCAAGGGTGACATTGTAACGAATGTGTTAGCTGTTTGTACTCCTGAAATGCAGTTTGTTTATGTTCTTCCCGGTTGGGAAGGGTCCGTAGCTGATGGAAGAGTTCTTCGGGATGCAATTAATAGGCGACATGGACTTAAGGTGCCTAATGGTAAGCTTGCACCCATTTTTAAACAGGAAATGGTTTAGGAAAAAATTTTCAATAAGTTTAGTTTTAATTAAGTGTCAATTAATAAAGTGTTTTTTGGTTTATAGGGTGTTATTACCTAGTTGATGCTGGTTATACAAATTCTAAAGGATTTCTTGCACCTTTTAGAGGTCAAAGATATCATTTGAATGAATGGCGTCAAGGTTATCAACCAACTACTCCACAAGAATTTTTTAATATGAAACATGCAGCTGCTCGCAATGTGATAGAAAGGTGTTTTGGACTGTTACACATGAGGTGGGGTATACTTAGAAGTCCCTCATTTTATCCGGTTAGGATACATAATCGGATTATTATTGCGTGTTGTATGGTCCAAAATTTTATTAGGAGAGAGATGAGTTTTGATCCTATGGAAGCGGAGTTGAGAGATGATAGAGTGTATAATTGCATATTTATTGGATCAATTCTCTTGTGTTTTAATTGATTAAAATGCTTGTTTATAAGGATATTAATTATTTTTGTGATTAATGGTTAGATGAAGCATTTTTCCTAAAGAATGTAGCCTCACAAGACAAGTGGCACAAGAAAGACACAATTGAGGCCACCAAATTCCACAACAAAATGTTGGCCATTAAAGAAAAGCAAAGCCTTGAATTAAGGAAAAGAAAAGCCTTGAATTAAGGAAAAGCAAAGCCTTGAATTAAGGAAAAGAAAAGCCTTGAATTAAGGAAAAGAAAAGCCTTGAATTAAGGAAAAGCAAAGCCTTGAATTAAGGAAAAGCACAACCAAATGTCTTGAATCCTTGCCTATAAATAGGCAAGGCTTGGAGACAATCAAGGCATCCCATTTTTAGGCTTTCCTAGTTCAATAGAGAGGAAAACAAGGTTTGGAATTCTCAAGTCACAATTCATCCTTTCATGGAGTGAGCTACGGCCGAAGAAGACGAAAGCCGCACGGATCGACAAAAAGGGGACTCATTTGATTTTCTTTGTATTTTCTTTTAATTATGTTTAGCTAAATTTTTATTTTCCAATCAAGTTTAATTAAGGTTTGATTCCAACAATTGTGAGGTTAGGTAATTTTATTGTGTCTTTTATTCTTGAGTATTTATATATTTTCTATGCTTCATTATATTATTGAATTGAATTGTTAGACAAGAGGCCTATTGTTTGATAGTTGAATTCAATATATAGTCATTTAGAATAATTAATCTTTTGTTGATTGTTCTAATTCAAGTGACAAATAACAACATCGAAAGGTAATCAACGCCTTAGATTGTATGTTATGAAAATATATAATCTAACTTAAATAAAAAGCGTTTCCGGGTTTCTTGGTTAGTAATTGGGTCTTTTGAATCTTAATGCAATTAATAGACATAACTCATAGGCGGATCCGAAGGTTGTGTTTGTTAATTAGAGAAATAACTCATAGGACGGATCGAAGGTTATCGAAAAAGTAAGAAAAGATTGGTTGTTAGAGGGCGGATCTTCAACAACTATAACCAATTTATTCAAGATAAAAGAACCTATCTTTTGAATCAATGATCAATTTGAGGAATCAATACGAAATTAATTCTTGATTGGAAGCTTCTCCTTATTAATTTTTCCTCATATTTTTAATTAGTTATTTAATTTGGTTGGTGTTTTTAATTAAATCTTGTTTAGTTTTGTAATACAAAAACCCCC
Source organism: Gynochthodes officinalis (assembly GCA_020080225.1). Lineage (NCBI taxonomy): Eukaryota > Viridiplantae > Streptophyta > Magnoliopsida > Gentianales > Rubiaceae > Gynochthodes > Gynochthodes officinalis. The sequence continues at coordinate 274,976 of JAIQDA010000038.1, read as the reverse complement.
CTTTATTATTTTATTTAAGGAATAAATCTACCCAATCTCTGTGGATTCGACCCTCTCACTACTTTCTGAGAACTTAGCGAGAAGGATTATTTTTGGTGGTTTGACACCCATCAAGAGAAGATTTTGACACCAACGAGTAGTTGAAGAGGATCCAATAACGTATGTTCACCCTCCAAGCTTGGACAAATTGGGGATGGAATTAGCAAATCAAATGTTCAATGATTGGCAAGCATCTAGGAATCTTTGGGAATTGATATTTGTTAGCATAGCTTTGTTTTAGGATTATGTTGTAACCATGAATAATTGCATTTGTCATTTACAAAGTGTTATTTATGGATTTCTTTCGTATTTTCAATTTTTCATGACTTTGTATTTTGTTAAGCCATTAAATTTTCAAATTTTTTAAAGAATGGCAGGAACTTCATCATTTACAACCACTTCTTCAAAAGGAACAAAACACTCTCGAAGATGGGTGCCAGAGGAGGATACTATTCTAGTTTCTTGTTTACTTGATTTGCGCATTTGTGGTACATATAATGCAGATAATGGGTTTAAACCTGGATACTTGGGAGAGCTTGAGAGAAATATGGCCAAAGTATTGCCAAATGCCAACATTAAGGGTAAGCCTCACATTGAATCAAGATTGAGGACTTTGAAGAAAGATTGGGGTATTGTTTATGACATGATTAATGGGACAAACACTAGTGGATTTGGATGGGATGAGCATAGAAAAATGGTTACTGCTGATGATCCTGTTTGGGAGTCTTATTTAGCTGTAAGTATCTTGACTTATTGTCATTGAAATATCATATCTTCTTAGTAGATTAGGGCTATATTTAATCTTTTGTTATTGTTTTAATAGGCTCATCCCAATGCTGCCCAGTTCAGATTAAGGAGTTTTCCTTATTATAATGAACTTACGGCAATTTTTGCCAAAGATCATGCAACTGGAAAAGATTCACAAACAGCTGCAGACATCATTGAAGAATTAGCATCAGAAAATGATGTCAATGAAGAGATAGAAACAGAGAGTAATTATGTCGGCCAAATAGAGTTCAGTTTAGATGACATGGATATCTCCACTGCACCATCCATGCAGGTAGAAAAGGAAAACACCCATTGAGGCTAGTGAACCAATTTCTGCTGAATCACTTGTAAAAGCTGCTAAGGTAATGAGTGATAACATAAGGGAGGTTGGAGAGAAGTTGAGTAGAAGTATTGGCTCTGAAATGGTAATTCAAGACAAGGTTCAAGAGCTATATAGTATGCTAGCTGAAATTGAGGGGTTATCGGAAGATGAGAGAGAAATTGCTTTGAGGAAAATTCCTGATTACCCTAATCAAATGCTTGTGTTTTGTAGTCTTCCATCTAACCGAAAACTTGCATGGGTGAGAAGGTTTCTTGCTAACCATTGAAGATGGAAGTTTGGAAGCCAATGTGTCATGTCATGTCTTATAATTATATTGAATTCTACTTTTGTAATATATAGTATGCGTTTTCTTTGCTAATTGAATATTGTTGAATTCTACGTTTGTAAAACTCGCGGCGTTTTTGGTGATGAAATCGCTTTTTATAATTTTGAAGAGCATGCTTTTTTGGTCTGAATGTGGTGTCTTCTTTGCGGCATTAACTTTTGCTATATGATTGTTGGTTGTTTTGTTTTTGATTTTTGGCATGCAGAGTAATGTTTAATTTTTGGCTAGTTTTGGAATTTTTTGCTGCTTTTGTGTTGCAGTGATTGTTGGCTTCTATTTTTCAGTTTTTGCATGCAGTAATGCTCATTTTGGATTGTTTTGGGAATGTTTTTAGCTGCTTTTATCTTCTTTGCGGTTGGTATTTTGTTTTTGATTTTTGCCATGTAGTTGTAATGAAATGTTTTTGGCTCTCTTACGTCTTTGCAGATTTTGGCGATTTTGGCTATTTTTGTCTTTACAACTTTCCAATTTTTGCCATAACCACGCACAAATTGCATAGCAGTAAAAGTTCTGCTATGACTTTTAGCCAATAGGCTGGCTTGATTTCATGTTTGATCATACTTGAGAAAAGATGCATTATTGGCAGGTGCACTTAAGTTCTTCAATAAGTCAAAAATTTGACATGGACTTGCTGATAAGATTGACAAAATGCAATTTAGAATGGCATCCCAGGCAAACCATCAGGGTGGATGTATTCTCAAGATTCATATAACAAGTATCTGCATAGTACACAGGCATAAACACGTCCTCCAACCTTCCAGGCAGCAAAGTAATGAGACGTGCGAAGGGTGACAAGAAATTATGAGCTTGAAAAGGCACGCATAAGCGGGACTAAGCATTTCTTGAAATTAAATAGAAAGGAAAGCGAGTTGATTTCCTATGTTAATACCAAATGCAAAAACTATGTTTAACCACATCCGAATGAAAATTTAACTTTCTTTCACAAAAGGGGAAAAAGAGAATGAAGAGTACACTAAACTTCCTTGGCCAAAAGCAGAAAAAAAATCAAAATTGCAATATATCATGTACTACAAACTAGTTCATTCTTCTCATGAGTTCATTGATATAATCTTCACAGTTTCCAGCATCTCCACCTTCAACATAGTGATTCATCTTCTTCTTCAAACCACCAAGAGGAGCCTTAAGTTTGAATGGCCACAGAAAATTGTTAGCCTAAAAAACGTGCGGTACTCGAATTGCAAACTTTACATTTTGCGTTGCATGGTGGGACGACGCCACGGCGGTCAAAAACTGTCTCCTCTTTCTTTGCAATTGCAGGAGCTGCTGGCGGTCAAAAACTTCTATCTCCTGCATTATTGCCATTGCAGACACCGGCCATGCGGTCAAAAATTCTGTCTCCTCGAATTTTGTTCACGCCTCGTTCGATTTTGTCGATTTTGGTCCCTTTGCTTCCGAATTTGAGAAAACTTTCTTCATGAAAGTTTTTGCTCTCTTTCTCGACTTTCCATAGCATCTTCAATCATCTCATTTCGACTTGCTCATTGAAGTCGCCTTTTCTTTTAATTTGGTGCAAGCAATTGTCATAGTTCTCATTTGTCCCTTCTTTGGCAAGCGGTTGCGTAAGAGCGGCTTCTCTCTTGCGTTTTCCCTCGTGCATCACGGAAATTAACCATGGATGTAGAGCTGAACAAAAGAGGAAGAATTAAGCAACTCACCGGACATACGGTGATCCTGTGATGGGATTTTATTGATGCGCCAAATGGACATACAGATACAACATCTCAAATAATCGAGTTATTCTTAAGTTCTTGTCTCTACCACCGATTCTAACTTCTAATAGCCAGTGCAAATTGTGCTAACATAAGCCAAAAATGAGAGATGAATTGTAGGATCCTCGCAGAAATAGCAACACGTAGATGCAGACTCTACCATCACAAGGTTGTGATCGACTCCACAATTTTGCAAGAACACCCTTGTTTTGCTATCATTGACGGATGCCAACCCAACAGATTGCAAATGGTGCAATAGCGAAGAACTAGAATTCTTCATAAACTCTATTAAAATTTGATCTTTACATGAGAACCGGACTCGGAGAAATCGGAGAATTCAGCGATTGCACTCCAACATATTCGAGGCGTAAAGATGCCAACTCAAGAGTTGCAAGCGGTGCAATAGCGGAAGAACTAGAATTCTTCATAAACACTATAAAATTTTGATCTAGACTTAGAGAAATAACAGAATTCAACGGTGCACTCCAAGATATTCAAGTCGTAAAGACTTTAAAACAAGAAGAAATCCAGTTCAAAAAATTTTAATAAATAGAGCGGAATGAATTGAAGAAAAAGCATTAACTTTGCAACAAATAGATGAAAAACCGATTATCTGACAAGACAACATCAACCAAAATGCTAGTGTAAACAAGAAACAAAGCCACAAGATAATGAACTTATGCGAAACGAACAAGCGGACAATAAATTTAATACCCTAGAAAGCGGTAGAAGAATTAGAAATCCATAGAGTATCAAGAACTTCGTGAGAAGAACAGGAAGCCTTTCATTTTCCGATAAAAGCGATGCGATGTTTCCACCCTCCATGAGTTATAACTTTGTAAGGATTCCAAGCTAAGAACTTTCAAAGGGCAATCAAGAAAAGATGAGTTCGAAGGAGAAATAGGCCAAAAAGGAGCAAGAGATGGTTTCTGAAGGAATTAATGCTTGTATGCGAAGAAAGTTGTGGTGAGGTCGGTGTTTGGCACAACAATCAATCGATTGTATCATCGGGACAATTGCAAAAACAACATTAAAGTCCACATGGAATCAATGACCTACTATATACCACCGATGAGTTATTAAAAGAGAGAAGAGCCTCGGAATTCTGAAGGCCTCCAAAGTAGAAATAAAACCAAATGCGGGATTCACCACAATCACGAAACATGATTCATTTCTGTGTTAACATGATTCGAAAAAGCTCAAGTCTTTTCCCAAGGCCATGATGTATTTATTGGTTCATTTTGCATCAATTGAGTAAGCAATTTCTTTGCCTAGTGTGGGATGTAGAAGAAGTCGTTTCTAAATTTTCATTATTGATTTTGGAATCTCCAAGTTAATGGAACTTAAGGAAATAATAAAGTACCAAATTGTTATTACTACAAACGTCTTCCATTAAAAATTTCATAAAGCAGAAAGAAAGTCAAGGACACTCACCGCTACTAATAGAAAAAGCAGAAGACACAATTCATTAAATATTTCAATGAGAATGATGGAAACTTCAATTTTTCCAACAACATATTAATATTAAGGTATGCAAGGTATGGGAATAATCGGTTTACGCGAGAAAATCACAAAGGACTTCGTATCTAATGCAACGTGTATCACGATGGAAGAAGTTCTATGTGATCTATTGCTTCTTTTGTGAGGAAGATAATTGCGCCTTTGGGTTACTTTTTCTTCTCTTGTGTCGTTATCGGCAACTATTGTAGTGCGGAGGTTCAACTTTCTAAACCATGGCAGTTTATATTCCAGCAATTATAACACTGCTTAATGCAACTAGCACTCCAAGGTAAAAAAAAAAAACAAATTAGCTCTATATCTTCCTTAGATTTTTATTTTTTCCACTGAAATCTTAGAATGAAGGACTAGAGCTTGAGCCTCACTTACCTCAATACAGGCCTTGCACTTGCTCATCTTTTGGATTCTGTTTGAGAATGTGGTGTCTCTACATCGATCCAAAGCGACAATCATAGGATTTGTTGGAAGCCAGTAGAGTTAATGAATGGGTAGTGACGGAGAAGCTTGGAAATCTGTGAAACAAAAGTATGCGAGTCACTAGACCAACAAGGTCTCGAATTCTAGAAAGGTAAGTCTCCTAAAAAAATAAATAAATAAAATTGGCATTTTATATGATGATTATTAATCTAGGAAGAGCGGATAAATGAATCTCATTAGTGCAAAAGCTAACGCAAGACACTCTAGATACTTATGCCGCTTGCTTTTACTCGCAGAATTCACATTTTGGGTGATGATGGGAACGTATATGCTGCACTGTGCCGGATACAACCTCATTTTCAAAATGATCACTTCTTCATCTACTGTTACTACAATTTGGAGCATTCTTCATAATCGGGTTGGGCTATATCGGAACAATTGTTCTGAGTAGAGAATGCACACTAGGGCTAGGAATTACGTAATTCATGTCCCTTATTGGGAAATTGCACATTTACTACAATTTGAAATCAATTTGGCTTCCATCTACTTTGCAATTGCTCATTTATTACCTCACTCAACAACATTTCTAATCAACGACAAAAAAATATAATGATAATAATAAGCGGTGAAATTTCTTAATCGAGCCACGATATTCACAGTTTCAAGCACTTGAAATCACCATTTCAATACAAAATCCAGGAGTTTACTCAACATTTTAAAAAAAAAAAAAAGAGAGAGAGAGGAGGTAAAGCTTTCACCTTTGTGAGGATGATCACCATCCACGAAGTCTATATCAACTTTCCAACGATGGAGCATGACATTCTCAACTAGCATCCGGAAGAAGCGGCGTTCACGATGAATTGTGTGTTTGTTCGTTAAACTTCTTGTTTGCAAATTTCCCAAAGTTTTAAGCGAAGTTTGAGATTACCACGACGGAATATTGGAGTTAAAATGGAAGCAGCGTAGGGCATATTATTGGATAGCGGGAGAAGAGAGGCATATTAGTCTTTCTCATTTTAAGATGAGGATATTTTAATCATATTAATACAATGCCTTATGTCTATTCATCCCAACCAAACACAAGAATAACAATTACATCTGTATAATTCCTATGAACCAAACCATGAAAACCAATTCCAACCTAATTCAATTCCCACCGAATTGAAATTCAATTCAACCTTATTCATTACAATGAACCAAACATGCAGTAAGTGTTTTTTTCAAGTCCTTATCCCTTTTCTTTTTTTCTTTTTCTTTTCTTAAAATGTTACGACTAGAATTAGTGTCTTGAAGACTTCAAGCCCAACATTTCTCACAACTCTACGGGTTAGTGCTTACCATCACATTGACTCTTCATTTCTACAAAAAAAAAAATCCTCTACCACAATGAAGTTACCAATTCGCTTCCTCCTACAATGTTAGCACTTTGTATAGAGTTCTTTAAGAACAGCCTTTATATTTCGCTTTCTAATTTTTTTCCATAGCATTTTATAATTTTACAAAATTCATATTTTCCAACTTTCCTCTAATATAGTGCATAAACTAGTATGTTTTGAACTATTTTGCCATTCTACTAATATCACCTATAAAGTCAGCCCATTTAGGCACCTTTCTAAAGGAAATTGATGACAATCAACAACAAGTATACGGTGTCATTCAAATAGTAAATCATCGGAAGTACAGGTTGAATCCTCAAGCACTTGAGTCAAACTAAGTTACTTAAAATATTCAAAGCAAAGTTCAATTTCTCAAATAATTTTAGAACTACTTAAACTAAATGTGCGAAAAACAAATAGTTAAAAAGGGAAAAATAAGTTATAAGATAGCTAAACACTTAATTATCCCATTTATCATCTCTTAAGTTTGCTAGGTTGTTTAACCTAAGAGTTCAATCCTTGATGTAATCCAGGTAATCTAAGGCATTTTAAAGCCTTTTCCAAAATCATTATACATCCAAAATAACCTACTAAAATCTATATTCTTATGGCCTAAGAAAGGAAAAGTTCATTAAGATTAGTTATCCATACAAGTCTTCTAAGTTCTTAAGGTATATTGCCATATATTAAGCCTTTGAATTCTATCAATTTAGACTTTTGACTCTAAGTATCATCTTAATTACCCAAAGTAAGCCCAACATACAACTACTTGGATCCAAAACATTGTATGGCATCAAACACAATTGTTAAAAATATCAAACCAGTGAAGCCCATAGCATAAAATAATACTAGCAAGATATAAATATTCAAATTAAGAACTTAGCATTGGTACTCTGGTTATCCATGGAGAAGAGTAAATCAACAACAACAAAAAAAAATAGGCTATAAACATTGAAAAATAAAGTAAGGAGAAGACAAATCTTGATTAAAGGACCACAAATCTCCAAACTTTACATCCAACTCCCAAGTCTATCTTTAGGAAGATGAGACTTTTCTTTGCATTTCTTAGTTTCTTTCTTAAACCTTAGTAAACTAATCTAAGCTAAGCCTAATTGCTAGAATTTTGAAAAGATTAGGTATTTATACATAAAGAAGTCAAGATAGTTTAGAAATAAGATTAAAAATAATTAGAACTTAAAAATAAAAATGACAATCTAACCCGACAAAGGAAGTGTTGTCGATTGCCGTAGTGGTACTTGGTGGTCGGCACAAGTAACTCCGAAGTTGCTTCGTGCTGCGGTGGACCTCAACAGTTTATTGCGTTGCGTAGTAACTTCTATCTTATCCATTTTGACTCATTTTTGGCCTTCTTGGATAGGAATTTGAGTGTGATCTAAGTTTTACCTCTCTGCAAGCTTTCCAATTACTCTTGAATCATCATGATCGAAGTTGTAAATCTCAAGTTCTTGATTCCTTGAAATAACTTGCTCGCCACCCTCAACCCTAAAACTCTTTTGGTCATTTTGCTCATTTTCCGCTTGTTTTGCACTATTTTGACTCCTTACTATATAAAAACCATAAAAATATAAACATTCAATAAATAACACTAAACATTCAATAAATCAAAAGCAATTTAGGATTCAAATGAGTGAAAGTTTTGTTAGAATGTGGTCCGAATTGTTGAGTTTAATAACAGTTTCCTAATTGGTTCTTACTACCTATTTAATAGTGGAACAAATCTCAACCGTTTATTTAGATATTTGATGGACGTACTATATTAAAGTTAGGGATATATAAATTGGTTCTCTCTCTGCCCATTAGGGTTACAGACACCGAACACAAAATGTTCTCCATCAAAACAGTCTGTGACAGAAAGAATGGTGAAGGGAGAAAACCAATTTTGACAGCAAGAGGTGGTGTTTCTCAATCTCTTCTCAACGGTTATATCTTCCGCATCAGGTACACAATCCTTATAACTTAATAGTTTGTGATAAATTATTTATTCAAAGATCCTACCTTTATGTTTAGATCATGAAGTTTAAGATTTAACAAGTCGACTTTCATCAAACTTCCCCAAACTTAAACCCTTTGCTTGTCCCGAAACAAGTTATTTCAAAACATAATATTACCACTCTAACTCGTAACATATACTTAAATAAGAGAAATGAAATAGCATTTGGTGTCAAAATTATATATAAAAAAAATCCATTCTTGATTTAAAAGATATTTATTTATTAAAAGGGGTGATAACCTTCTACACATCAAAACCACTTGACCTTTATAGTAGTTACTCATTTGACATTAAACTCTCATTTACCAAATGCACTAGGTACTCATTTACTTCCCTAAACTGCATTGTGTGCATGTGTGCCCATTGAATACCATTAGATTCAGTGGACAACTATATATAATGTAAACTCATGGGTTTTCAACAACTTTGTACTAAATTCACTTTGGTAACAACATCCTCATTGAGCAAAGGAGAAATATTACATCATTCTTAGGATTACCATTCTTTCCTCCAAGTTGTCCACTTCTACTCTTTAGTCGTAAACTCCCTACGTCTGTGTGATAGGCTTTCGGCTAAGTAACAAGGTTATATTTGTTAGGGGTACTTTCTCTTTTTATTCATTTGCTCAGGGTTTTGTGGTTATTTTTTTTTCTTTTACCCTTCCTACTCAAACAAGTTTAATTATGGTAGTGTCCTATAAGGGCCTATGCCTAAGAGCAATAGGAGGAGCTATGAAAATAATTTTGTGGGGGCACAAAATTTTTAAAAATATATAAAGAAAAAAAACAATAAGTTTACCAATAGATGCAATCTTTTTCCAACGTTAACGAATAAAAGATAAGTAAGCAATGAATAAAAGATATAAAATATAAAAAATAAAAAAAAATGTTTAATGACTAAAACGGATATTTAAAAAAACTAAAAAATTGAATATTAAAAAAAGTATTAAAAGAAATGGAACCTGAAAGGTGAAATATTGAGATAGAATATTAGTTTGCTTACTTGCTAAGATCCAAACTAATTAAGAAATACATCTTTCTTAATTGTAATATTTTATTTATGTGTTGATAAGTAAAAAAAAAAATTATTATTATATACCTTAAAAGTAGATACGATAATTAAAAAGTCAAAACATATGTTTGTTAATGAATTAGTAATTTGTTATTTTTTCCAATAGCTATATCATTTTTTTTCCCGAAACGATATATAGATAGTATATTAATAGAGTGGCACAAAGGCCAATTTACAAAGCCACAAGGGCTTAGAGTTTCGTGGTGTCATTGAAAACAGCTTATATAACCGAAAAATAGCTATATCATTAATAGGTTTTACTTTACAGTTCACTAGTGTAATTAATTTAGTAATAAAAGGTCAATTTTTAATGTTTAAAAACTTTAAGTCTAATATGCACTCTTGATTGGATAAGATGACTAGATTAGTACTTTTAACTCAATCTATTAATTAATAAATTTTTAGTATGGGGCCACAATGTCAAAATTTAATAAAATACAAATACAGGTTATTAGTTAGTATTGGTTCAATGAGGGCATGTGCCTCAATGCCCTAATGTAAATTCGCCCTGCTAAAGAACATTCTTATAGTGGAGTAGAAATTTATTAAAATAGATTTTAAAAAGAAAAAAAACCAAATCACCTCAAAAGCATGAATAAATACTAACAATCACGCAGATAAAGGATGAATTATGGATTACAATGCTTCAAAGTATTGAATTTCACCCAAAAGTCACATGGTTCATAAGTTCAACTCTCACTAGTATTTCCCCACTTAAGTGTTTATAAACAACAAATTTAAGATAAATGCAATAGTTACTTGAGAAGCCTAATATCTCAATTTTACTAATACTAGGTCAAGACAAAAGCCAATTATTTTATTGATTACACATCTCCCATCCTTTTAATAATCACCCTTAAGTAAAAAGGATAGCCTCATCACAACTATAAATAAAAATGCCAACTCCTTGCTACTTTTATCCATAACACAAAAATACATCACATGACATATCACAATTTATGCACACTTGATGAGAATCAAATATTCATAAACTTAACTATGTGTTTTTCATGCTTTTGCACAGATTTCATTGAAATATGCTATGTTTACGAGAGAAATCACAGTATACTTGTTGATTCTCATCTTTTGCTCTTTTTGTAGGAAAAAGGGGAGAAAAATCAGCCATCTTAGAATTCATAACTCTTGATGAAAATGTCCAAATGAGGTGATTGAAGATGCTATGGAAAGCTGAAAAAGAGAGAAAAAACTTTTATGCAGAAATTTTTCTCAAATTCTATAAGCAAAGGGACCAAAACTGGACAAAAGAAGAACAAGACGTAAACCAAAGAAGAGGCGGGAGAATTTCTAGACCATGCGTGATCGGGACACCGCCAAGTGATCTTCGACCATTGCAAATGTGGAGTTGCACATCGAGTCCCGCATGTTTTGAAGCTTCACAATTGTTCCCCAATTTCCCTATTTGTATAAATACCCCATTTTGTAGAAAAACGTAGACAATTAGATAGTTAGGGTTGGTTTTAGATATTTTCATATTTTCCCTAACTCAAAAGCGTGAGTTCTTTTGGGGTCTAGGGTTTGGTTCTTGTGGCTGAGAAAACTTCAATCTTTGGAGCTAACCTTACTTATAAAGTGTAGGAATTGGTTGGAATCACCATTCTTGTGATTAAGGGGAGTATTCCTTTCAATTTCTTGTGCTCTCAATGGTTATATCTCCTTGTGGTTGTTGTTTGCTTGAAGCCATAAGTGGCTAAATTATCTTGGGTGATTCTTGGTGCTTGATGTAAGGGTTAGGTTAATTTTGATTCCTTTTGGATTTTAGAGTGATGGGCTTGCATTAATTAAAGTCTTCCTACTTGTATTAAAGAATGACATGCATTAAATGTCGCCACATTTAGTGTGTGTTCTTGGTGTTTGTGTGTGTTTTAGGACATGCTTGAATTTAGGCCAAAAGTAGGAAAAATTACCTACCATGCACTAAAATTTAGGTGTTTGAGACAAGAAATAACCACCACATGAGCTTAATTGTGCATTAAAATTGTGTGGAAGCCATAGGTTTTAGTGTGCACAAGGTAGAAGTGAGACAGAAAGGAGATCTTCTATCCTTTAATTCCATTGAGACCGAAAGGAGATATGGAGTGAAAAATAGGTGGCTTTCTTAGATTAAATACTTAAACTAGGGAATGTGAAGTAGTTGGCTAAAACATCTAGGGCTAAAATTGTGCATTAGAGTTGTGTAGAAGCCATAGGCGCTAATGTGCACTAGGTGGGGATGAGACCGAAAGGAGATTCCCCATTCTACAATTCCGATGAGACCAAAAGGAGATTCGAGCGAGCGGATGTAGTCATTTAGTTATGTTGCCCTAAACTCGATTGCCCTTGGGAGTCGAAGTAGCCTACTCTTGCATTGATCCTAAGGATCACCCTCCTTCCTCAATTGTGTGTTTCTCTCCTTATTTAAGTTGAGTTGTTTAACTTAGCATTTAGATTCTAGTATTCCCATTTATTTGCATACTTTTCTTCATGCTTGTTAGTTAAATATCACTTTTTATGTCATTGTATTAGGTAACATCGATAGCAAAAAAATTAATTGCACTTAAATTCTTGCTTTGTCCCATTCCCTGTGGAAAATGATCCCTAAACTTTACTACAATTGATTAAGTGAGGTTTAGGTATAAATTTGTGTGAGTTTGAGCTATATTTTGACACACTTTTGCACACACCAAATTGCCCACCAACACTATAGCATAAATCATCAATTCAAAACACATTAAAAGCTCAGTTCCTCAAATTGTTAATCAAACCATAACCCAAACTCAATAACTCATGCTTATAATTAACAATAAAAATGTAAACAATTGAAAACACTGAAAAATATACAAAAGGATATTATTTCTTGGATTGCTCGAGTAAGCACCATAGTTTAATGCCATCGACCAAATGTTGTCCTTGCTTGAGTGTCTCAAAGTGTAGATAAGAAAGTAACATAATTTTTCTTCGCAATTGGCTCCTCATCCATCCCAAGTAAAGTTTCAAATAGTGCCTATTGACTTTAAAAGTGTTCCTAGTGTGCTTGTTAAGAAACTTGACATTCTGTAAAGAAAGACTTTGACCACCTTATAAGGACTATCCATTCGACCTCAATTTTATCGAAACAAGAGCTTCAATCTTCAATTGAAGAGAAATACCTTTGCCCTAATTCAAAATATTTCACCTTGATGTGCTTGTCATGTCAAAGCTTAGTTTGTTCCTTGAAAAGTCTCTCATAAGCATTCATTCAGATCTCTTCAAGCTCATTAATTGAAAAAACAGTTTTTTCTTCGTTTAAGTCATATCCATAATAATCTTTTTAATGGCCTAATATGCATTGCATTCAAGTTCTACTAAAAGATGGCAAGCTTTCCCATAAACCACTTGAAATAGAGTCATACCAAGTGGTGTTTTATAAAAGGTTCTATATGCCCATAAAGCATTATCCAACCTTAATGACCAATCTTTCTAACTTGGATTAACTACTTTATTCAAAATTCTCTTTACCTCTCGATTGGATATTTTGGTTTAGCCACTTGTCTGGGATGGTATCTATGGCCATTCTATAGGTAACACCATATTTGACTAAGAGAGAGTTAACTAACTTGTTGCAAAAATGAGGCCTTGGTCACTTATGACAGGACGTGGGGCACCAAAATGGATGAAAATTTACTTTTTGGAAAATTTAATCACCTCTTTAACATTATTAGAGGGGAGAGCAACCACTTCAACCCATCAAGAAATATAATCTACAGCTAAAAGAATGTAAGAATTCCCACAAGAAGAAACAAATGGTCCCATAAAGTCAATGCCCCAAATATCAAACACTTCAACTTCTAGTACCCTATGTTGTGGCATCTCAACTCTCCAAAAAATATTACCAGTCCTTAGAAATGATCACACTACTCCACCCACTCTTTTCCATCTTTAAACAAGTTAGGCCAAAAGAACCTGGCTTGCAACACTTTAGCCACCATACGTTGTCCCCAAAATGGTCTCCACATGACCCTTCATGAAGACTAGTACAAATTTTAGAGATTTGATTCCATGATGCACATTCTCATGACTTGATTTGGACACCTCTTGAAAAAGACAGATCTTTCTACAAGAAAAATTTGACATCATAGAGGAATTTCTTTTCTTAATAAGAATTGAAATCTGAAGGAATGGACCAGTCACAAGTTAGTTAGCATAATTTTCACCCCAAGAATGAACAACTTGTCTCAAAATAAATAATTGCTCTTTGGAAAAGTTCTCATTAATAAGGAGGTGATCACACTCATTGTTCTCTACCCTTGAAAGGTGGTCAACAACTTGATTCTTTGCTCGTTTTTATCTCTAATTTCTAAATTAAATTCTCAAGAGTAACAATACCCAATGGATCAATTTTGGTTTGACTTCCTTTTTCCCCATCAAGTACTTAATAGCCATATAGTTAGTGTATTTCACTTTTGCCCCAAGAGATAAGGCAGAATTTAGCAAATGTAAACAAAATGGCCAAGCATTCCTTCTCCATAGTGATGTAATCAACTTGAACTCCTTTTAAAGTCTTAATTGTATAATACACAACATGAAACACATTTTCTTTGTGTTGTCCCAACAGTGCTCTTACTATAAAATTATTTGTGTCGCGCATGAGTTGAAAGGAAAAATCCCATGAAAGTGGAACTATGATTAGAGCAGACACTAACTTCTTCTTCAACATTTCAATTGCTTCCAAACATTCATCATCAAATACAGAGGAGACATATTTCTCCAAGAGATTGCACCAGAGTTTAGAGATCTTGGAAAAGTTGTTGATAAATCGTCTATAAAATCCTAAAAAACTCTTAATGCTCCATATCGAAATAGGAAGATTAAATTTTTCTATCACCTCAATCTTAGCCTTGTCAACCTCAATATTTTTTTAAGATATCTTATGCACAAAAACTATCCCTTTTGTACTATGAAATGACATTTTTCCCAATTTAGGACAAGATTAATTAAGATCTGACTTTCCAAAACTTTATTCAAGTTCCAAGGTAAGAGTCAAGGGAGTCCCCAAATACCATAAATTCATTTAAGAAGATTCCAATTCTTTTCTCAACCATATCCAATAATATAGCCATCATACACCATTAAAATGTCATAGGGACTCTACAAAGCCCAAAAAGCATTCGTTTGAAGACAAAAATCCCATAAGAGCATGTAAAGGTTGTTTTCTCTTGATCTTTGGGGGCAATGACAATTTGATTATATCCATAATATCTATCTAGGAAGCAATAAAAGAGAAATATGACCAATCTATCAAGGAGTTGATCAAGAAAAGACAAGGAGAAGTGACCCTCCCTTATGACTTTGTTGAGTTTCTGGTAATTTATATACACCTTCCTTACAGTGATTACTCTAGTAAGAATCAATTCATTGTGCTTATTAACTACCAGGGTCATCTCACTCTTTTTAGTAACATATTGCACAAGGCTCACCTAAGCAGTATCAAAGAAAGGAAATATAATGCCATAATCTAGGAGTTTGGTCACTTCTTGATTGCTTTCTTCATGTTGGGGTTCAATCTTCTTTGATGGTCAATAGATGGTTCATATTATCCTTAAGAAGAATTCAAATTAAATGGCTTATCTTTTTTATATCAGTTGTAATCCATCCAAAAGCTTCCTTGCAAGTCTTTAAAAATATCAATAATTTGTTTTCTTGACTCATGATGAGGAAAATAAAATTATAGTGAAAGGTATAGGATTCACCAAGGTACTCTGCATATTTCAAGTGGGTTGAGAGAGCCCTAAGTCAATGAAGGTTTGAACTCCAAGTAACCATCCAAGGGCAAAGGGTTTTACATTTGGAAGTCCACCTAGGTGAGTACTCTAAAAATTGCACTATCCCTTGACTTCTGTACTCATCTCTTCCATGTCATCATTTTCACTATTAAGAGAATCTTTGATGCGCACTTGTTTAAAGGATTTAACCACACTACTCTCAACAACATCCGCACTAGAACAACACTTTGTTTATTGATGATACTTTATAGCTTTAAAAATATTTAATACCACTTGCTCCCCATCAAATCTCGAAGTAACTTTTTCCTGTTGGACTTGAATTATAGCATCCTCTTTAGCAAAGAATGGCCTACCAAGAATGAAAGGAATATCTTTATCTTCATCCATATCAAGGACCACAAAGTCTACCAAGAAGATAAACTTGTCAACTTAACAAGTACATCTTCTATAATCCCCTTAGGGTAAGTTAAAGACCAGTTCGCCAATTAGGGAGTGATGTTGATGAGTTTCATGTCACCTTCTAATCCAAACCCATCAAATATAAAAGGAGCATGAGGTTGATGATAGCACCCAAATCACAAAATGTTCTAACAAATAGCTCCTCACCAATGGTATATTGGATGATGAAGGAACCAGGTCCTTGGATGAAAGCATGACACTCCTTTGTTAATGGTATTGTTTTCTAATCTTCAAGCTTTTACCTATTAGAGAGCAACTCCTTTAAAAACTTAGCATATTTTGACATTTGCTTGAACGCTTTCAAAAGGGTAAGTTGATGTTAATCTTCTTTAAAGCCTCCTTAAAATTAGATATTTCCTTATCCATCTTCTCCCTTGGAAGTTTTGAAGGGTGGGGTGCTTTAGGAGTATACATGGGTGGTGAAGGTTTCTTAACTACTTTTTTCTCATTTAAGGAATGAGCATCTTCTCCCTAACCCTTTCACTCTCTTCTTCAATGAAGTCATCACCACTCTTTTTAGTCTCGAAAGTTTTTTCATCACACCACTCATAAGTGATGTCATAGGACTTGCCACTCCTCAAAATCAATGCCTCATATTGCTCTTTTCCTTTATCCTTGGAGTTGAGCACCATATCATTTGGCAATGAGTCCATCGATCTATCTCCTATGGATTTAGCCAATATCCTATATGAATCTCTATGTTTCAAATGGATGCTTCTAAAGAAAGAAATCCTATTTTGGGAAAATTTTTGAAATTCAACCAAAGATTACGCAAATTTAGTTAATTTTTCAAATTCATCTTTCTTCTTCAGTGTTTATGGGGGTTGTTAAAGTAGTCAGAAGGATACATTGACCTTTAAAAATTATATAAGGAATCTTGCTAACTAAATCCAGCCATAAGAAGTTGGGATAATTTTTATATCAAGAATTGTAAGTGTTGATTTTTCTCCCTTGCCTTACAAAGTTTGCGATTCGAATTAATAAAACAAGTCTTGGTTAGGTGTTAGCCCTTACACAACTCATAAGCCATAATTGGGAAGATTTTGCCATAGTATCCAATCTTGCATTCATTTTTATTTCATGTTGGTCAAAACCGCTACTTGAGATTAAAGGTGAGTAGTTGAGTCAACTTCTTATATTTCCATTTTTAAGGCATTGTTAGAAGCTTGAGAGCTATTGGTAATCATTTGTCACCATCTCCTCAATGAAATTTGAAGCATTTTCAAAGGACTTCCCCATAATTGCATCTTCCACCACTATCTCAATCATACTCCTATGATGTCTAACTAACCTATTATAAAAAGTTGAGACTTAAATCCATTTGAGAATCTTGTGTTAAGGACACTTACATAATAACTCTTTATAACACCCAAACTTCACATAGTGTCTCCCTTTAGTTTGTTAGAAGGTCATGATATCATTCTTCGACTTTACGATTTTGTTAGGACATAAATGCTTAGAGAGGAATGCTTGAGAGAGTTACTTTCAACTTGTGATAGAATTTGGCAGTAATAAATTTAGCCATGATCGAGCTTTATCCCTCAAATTGAAGTGTGAAGAGTAACAAGCTCACAACATTAAGAGAAAGCTGTTACTCTTAAATGTCCACACCTCTAAAAAATTTTGTAAGTATTCATTTGAATCCTCATTTGGACCTCCATCAAATTGGCATGTGGATTAAAGCTATTAAATTAACATGGGCTTAACTTCAAAATCCTAAGCCTACAGTGCAAGAATCACAACACTTGTTTGCCCTTTATCAAAGTGTGGTGCAAGATAGTTTCGAAAAAGCTTAGGGTGTGATTAATTGTTTTGCCCATCATTTTCTATGTTGCGAGCCATTTGTTCCTCTCTATGATGATTTCTAACTCTTTTTGTCATGCAAAGTTACCTACAAAGCATAAAAGTTCAAATGTTTACTCTATTAAATACAAAAGAAGTTAAATGCCAAGGAATTTTCAAAGGCTTGATCACTACAACCATCATCAAAACCAAAGGTCTTCACAATCAATTTCATAAGATTAAGTAAATATAGTTCAATCAATAAATGATGCGCGATGCTTACTCTTTAATGCATATAAACATTGAGGTAAGCCACTATATAACTGTAAGCCCCAACATTGCCTTCATCCTACTAGGCTAATAAGCAATGGTTCATTACTAAGACATAATACATCTTCTTATTATGCAATTTTGGTTTTGATACGTGTTATTAAGGTTCAACTATGCACTATGATGTGTATAGGATCTTGGCCCATCAGGTGAGGTCTAAAGGTCCAACCCAAAAAGGGTTACGTAGATAACCAAGTATATTCAATTTCAAACTCCTACTATAACACGTTCTTACGATTTTGGACATTAGGTATATGTACTTTATGATGACACCATGTAAAGGGAGAAAAACCTAACTTTTACATCTTATTGGTCTCGATGACCCAAAACCATACAATTAATTTAAGTATCAAGTGTCTACCTAGGAACCATCCTAGGATTTGTTTTAAAAGCTTCCTTTCGATGAGAAAGTCGAGAAGCTATTGACAATGGTTCGGGTGGATATCTCTTTCATCACACCACTACCATGAGAGTCAAATGCTATGCAAGTAGTACAAGGAATTGAATGGCACATGATTGAGAGAAGTCATTAAACATATATACTCTCAAAGTGGGGTGATAAGCAAAGGTGAAAGAATTTAGTGCTCAAAAATGTCAATTATATAAACATTCAATGAATTGTCATGTAGAAAAACATATACAATGAAGAACCACTCAAACTAGATAAGGAAATGACAAGTAAGTGGTTGAGACATTTCATCAAACACTTGATATGCACACTAGTAAAATATAATTTCTTGTATGTAATATGACCTTTTAACTCACCAATCTTGAATAAGAATGTTAAATGAAAAATACACAAAATTTAAACTACTAAGAATCTAACATTTAACAAGTCTAATCTAACCATGATGCAACTTGAAGTTGAACTCAACTAGACAAGTCACTATGCACTTTGAACACAAAACTAGCAATACAAAAGCAATTTAATAAAGATAACACACACTATCAACAAAACACAAAGAACTTAAAACACAATTATAAAACACAAGATCAATACAAGAACAAGGATAAGTACTAGATAAGTTACTACTATACCGAAAACAACTAAACAAATCAATTGGAATAAGCTGAAGTCCTTAGCAATCGTGCCAAAAATTTGATGACAATCAACTGCAAGTATACAATGTCGTTCAAATCTTGCGACAAGGGAGTTGAATCTGAAGGACTTGAGATCAAACTAAGTTGTTTAAGAAATTTAAGGCAAAGTTTGATTGTTTGGATTCTTTTAAACCTACTTAAACACAATGTGGAACAAAAAAATAGTTGAAAGAGGGAGAAACAAATTATAAAGTAACTAAGCATTTAATTATCTAATTTATCACCACCTAAACTTGCTAGGTTGTCAAAACTAAAGTTCAATCCCTAATGTAGGTTAGGCAATTTAAGGTATCATAAAGCCTCTTCCAAGGTCATTAGGTATCCCAAATCACTTGCTAAAAATCTATGTTCCTATGGTCTAAGAAGGAAAATGGTCATTAGGATTAGTTGGCCATACAAACCTCCCGAGCTATAAGGTATGTTCCCATCTATTAAGCATTTGAATTCTATCAATTTAGACATTTTACTCTAAGTCTCATTCCTAAATACCTAGAGTAAGCCCAACATACAACTACTTGGATTCAAAACATTGTATGGCATTAAGCACAATTGATAGCAACATCAAAGCGATAAAGCTTATAGTATAAAACAATACTAGCAAGACATATGAGAGATAATAAATATTCAAATTAAACACTTGACATTAATACTCGGCTATCCATGGAGAAGAGTAAATCAACAACTAAGAAATAATCTAGTAACATTGAAAAATAAAGTAAGGAGAGGAGAAAACTTAATTAAAGGACTACAAATCTCCAAGCTTTACATCCAACTCCAAATCTATCTTTAGGAAGATGACATTTTCATCTTCTTTCTTAGTTCTCTCCTTAAACCCTACGAAGAGAGAAAGAGATTAAGAAATAAACTAGTCTAAACTAAACTTCATTATTAGAATTCTAAAAATATTAGAGCATTTATACATAAGAAAATCAAAAGAGTTTAAAATTAGCATTACAAAGTAATTAGGATTTAAAATAGCAAATGATAATCAAATTCTCACGCAAGAACTGCCACTGCCCGTTGCGATATTGGAGCTCGAAGGTCAGCGGCCTATGACCTCTGTGATGACCATTGTGCTAACTTCTATGGTGGCGCTCGATGTCGGCACAAGCAACTCCAGTTGCTTGTGCACCATCTTGAACCTTGGCGATCCGCTATGGCACACAACAACATCTGCTGTGTTTATTTACGGTTCCTCTTTAGGCCTTTTTGGGCAAGAATTTGGCGTTAGTTTTTCATGAGCGTTTTAGCTCTTTCTACCAACTTTCCAATTAATCTTGAATCATCATGATTGTAGTTGTAAATCTCAAGTTTTGAATCCCTTGAAATAGCCTACTCACCACCCTTAACCACAAAACTCTTTTGGTCCTTTTGCTCATTTTCTGGCTTATTTTGCACCGTTTTGACTCTTTGCTGCATAAAAGCCATAAAACTCTATAAAAATATAAAATACTTTTAAAACACATTTAAACACACTAAACATTCAATAAATCAGAAACAATTTAGGGTTTAAATGAGTGAAAGTTTAACATTCATTAGAAACTTTATAGTGACTAGTTTAATTTTAACGATAGGACCTATAACCGGGAAATCCTTACAGGTTTGCTTTTTCATTAAGTGAAAACCAAAGCTCTTTTATTGTGTGGTTTTCTATGGAGTGCAAGATCAAAAAATAATCAAAGGCCCCCTCTCCTAGTCTGAAAAATATAGCAGTGCGATGCAACTACTCTAAGTTTGGCGTCTTTTAGAGCATACCACATCTTATCGTCCTTGTTATGGTGGAATAAGTCCTACTTCCTAGAAAGTGGGGAGGTTGTTCGTAGATTACATACATTAGTATTTTGATTTTTGTCCCTTTCTTTTCATTCGACTTGTGGTCTCTTGCACAGTCTTTTTTTTTTTTTAAGGGATGAATCTTAAGCAATTCATCTTGTTGCTACTACTTGCCTATGAGATGAGAGCCCTATTTCTTCTCCTACCACGACATCACGGGTAAATGCGAGTTTGTTTCAACTCTTGGCTCCCCTATGGCGGAGGAGACTTCTTTTGATGCTCTGAAGAGGAGGAGAAAAAGGCTGCTCACAAGGAAGTCCACAACGCGATTTGTCATTCAATGGTCAGTCCATTCGAGGGCCCCCTCTTCGGACTACCTTAGGTGGTGCACTGTACTCGAGCTACCTTAGGAGGTGGTCGGATATCTTCAAAGGCTGTTCACATTCAAACTTTTGGAAGCCATTCTAGTATTCTAATTGCCAATTTTTTTTCCTAGAAAGAAAAACATTCTTCCAACCATCAAGTTGTTAGATGTTGGCAAAGGGGCGAAGTGGGTGGCAAATGCCGTACTTCTAATAGTGGTCGTTTCTTTAGCCCAAATTTGAGTCCAAACTCCATAACCATATGAATAAATTTGTAGTGATGTCGTATGAATTGCTTTGTTGAATTTCTATTTTTTGCTTAGAGGATGATTCTAAATTTGAGAATTTTTAGTAGTGCTTCTTACAATTTGTACTCGCTTGTAGAAAGTGAAGAACTCGGATCTAGAAAAGTGAAGTAGTCAGAAAAAATGAAAGACACTATAAAGTTGTCCTTAGACATGAAGAAATGTGCATCGAAAGATAAGGATGCACAATCAAGAAATCAAGGCTTAATACCAAGTTGGTTTGAGTAAAGAGTAAGTAGCATTTCACAAAAGAAATCAAAAGCGCTGAAGTCCAAAATTTGAGAGGGACGTGGAACTTAGTAAATAAAAACAAAGTCTAAGAAGAGAGTTTCATACCTAAATGACACCCTTTGCGGACTCAAGCGATCGGAAGAGATCACGAAGTTCCTTGTGACCAAAGGATCAAGGTCGTTGCAAATAAATTATTTACTACCGATAAGATAGTTTGAAGCTTGGTACCTTGAGTGTAGGAGGCATAGTTTTCAGAACTTTGACCCGATTTCATTGATCTTATGATTTTACAATTTAAATTTACTAAAGCGATCTCGATTTTAACTACGATCCAACATTTATTATGTGAATAAAATATAGTTAAATTTACTAAAAACTTTCATATCTAAGTAAAATAAAATTTATCATTATAAAAATAACTTAATTAGTTTAATCATACTTTTATTAATTTTTAACAATAAATAAATAAATTGGACATAAATACCTTTTGATTGTAATATGAAATATTGAGAAAATCATATAAAATGTTATAAAAAATAAAAATTGAAATAAGATCATTTAATTATAAACTAGACATGAATTTTCTACATATCTATTCATATATTGATTAATAATTCCCTTAAAATAATTTATAAATTATATTTTCTCAATTGTTTTTAGAATATTATGATCTTATGATCTAATTCTACCACCCTAAATTGATTTTATGTAAAATTTCGTTCCTATAAACTATGGTAGGAGGTTGGCCACGTAGAGTTGTCAAATTTTGAAAATTATAATTATTTAGTTTGTGACTTGCATGATATTGTCTTTTCATTTTGACCCATTCAAGTAACAAGACAGTAGTATGTGAAGGCCAAAAATTATGACATTCAATAGCAAAATTTACTTGTTTTTTTGAATATAAAAATACTATTGATCAAAGCGAGATTTACGGGATCATCGAGCAAGCGATACAATAAACCCGATCCATACTAGCAATTGGTCTATATATATACACGCTAACACAGCTTACTAGTCATCCTATAAGATTATGACACTTGGGTACAAGGCGTGACCCACCTTGTACACTTGTGTCATGATCCTATGTACAATCTCACGATGAAGGACATGTCCCTCAAAATGCATCCGTTCCGAGCCAACCAAATGTAGTACCACAGTGCATACAAAGGCAATCCTCTTTCTTGTGATCCATGTCGTCTCGAGTCCTCATTATCCACTTGAGCGCAAATGGTAACATATTCATCTCCCTTCTTACACACAAGTCCTTGATTGCGGTCGGATGGCTGCCGAAAAAGGGCATTTAAAAAATAAGTGCCCCACTGATTCTACCTCCCCATGACATAAGTCACAAATTGGGTTGATATCCAAAAAACCTAACTGGTCTTTTGTGAGAAGCCTTCCTCTGATAGCCAACCACAAGATGAATGAGTACTTGGGAGGTGTATAGGCATTCCACACTAGCTTCGTCCACATAACTTTCTGTGCTCGGCGCCTAAAGTAGTTATAAGCCAATGGCCCCAATGTATTCCCTTGCAGCTCTCCAAATCTATCTATTGCATCTTGAATCGATTATTCATACGCACTAAGATATCTCTAATACATAGAAGCGCTTCATCGGTGCGAAATATCCTTCTTTAGTGTTAAGCTCAGATAGTCACTCTATGGGATAAGTATGTATGATGAACCCACCTTACCCACGAATCTTTTTACTATAGATGTTCTATAGTACCTTTGCCAAGTCTTTGCATTCCAAGCTCTAGTATCCCAAAGGCCTAAACCTCTCTCTTCCTTGGGCAGGGTTAGATCTTTCCATGCCACGAGTGGTTTCCCTCTATTCCGTAGGAAATTCCTGCACAGTCTTGTGACCTCTTCTAGGACCGCAGCTGGCACTGGAAGGACTGAGAGCCAAAAGCAGTTAATACCTTGCATGATGGATCTGATGAGCTCCAATCGACCCACATAAGAGAGTGATGAAGCATTCCAAAGCCCAATCTGTCCAGCGATCTTTTCCATAAGGGGGGCATAATGAGTAACTCTGAGCCTTGCTGAAGCTAGTGGGATCCCTAAATACCGGACCGGAAACGTCCTTTTAGGGATACTAGCCACCCCTAGAATCTCCTCCATTTCCCTGTCATTCACACCCGCCATAAAGATACTTGACTTACTGATATTTGTTACGAGGCCACTTTGCACCCACGCGAGAATATCATCAAGTCATGCAATATCGCTAAGTGTCTAATCATTAAAGCAGGTCAGCGCGGGTAATTGTTGAAACCAGGCTCCATAGTAGCTTTCTGAGTAAAGAGGCAATTATTCCAAGCGGGTGACAAACAAGTAAGGGATATTGGATCCACTTGCCTTAGTCCTTTTGGCCCTTGAACATGCAGTGAATATCTCCATTTATCTGGATAGAATGAGGTAGTAGACACACTCCATGATCCATCTAATAAATCTCATCGAGAACCAAGACCAATGAGTGTCTTGTGCAAGAGCGTCGGTGATCGAATCATAGGCTTTCCGAGATCCACGATAGAGTTTAAATTGTGCATATTTTTAGTTAATATTTCCTTAATATTAATTTGAATTTTAAGAGGAATTATTTGGTTTTAATATACTTTTGTTTTAGGCATGAAAAATGATGAATTGGAGGAAAATTTGATAAAGGAAGAAAAGAAGAAAGAAAAAGGAACCAAACAAAATAACAAATGCAAAAGAAGACAAAGGAAGGAACCAAATCTTGCACAAGTCAAAGTTCAATTGGGAAAGAAAATGGAAGTTCATTCGGCAAAGAAGAATCAAGAAAAGCACCAAGCCACACAACAAGACAAAAAGAAAACAAGAAGCATTTAAATTGACTTGACCATAGAGAAAAAAGGAAGTAAACAAAAGGAAAAAAACAAGAGAAGCACCGTCCATTACTTTTACTTCTTGGATACCAATTGCTCTTTGAAGTTTTTGGGAAAGCGTGCACAAGACAAAATACTGACAATTATTCGGCAAGTCAAAGAGTTGCAAAGAAAAAAAACCAAGCAATGCATAAGTTAGAAGACTTTGTTGTGAGAAGACAACAAAACAAAGAAGAAGCAAGCTGCACAACCAAACATGAAGGAGACTCCTCTAGCCACAAGCAAGAAACAAGAGTCTTTGCACAACAAGAAAAGATGTGAAGGAAGAATTAGAAAGAAACAAGAAGAATACAACCACAAAATCCGAAACAAAGAGGAAACAAAAGCTAAGTACAATTGGAAAAGAAGCAATTTGAACAATAGTATAAACCAACTACAATAAGATTACTACAAAGTGAGTACAAGAAAGAAGCAACAAGGAGATAGAAGTTGAGCTAAATCGGGAAGCAAAAGAGGACAAGAATCGGGCAATAATGAAGTAGAATATAGTGGGATTGGAACACAAGAAGGAGACAAGAAAGGTGCAGCTTGCTGGAGAAAATTATAACAAACCCAAGATAATGAAGTAGTTTTGTGTGGGTAGAAAATTGAAGAGAAGTCGGCTGTAATTTCAACACAAGATAGAAAAAAAATCAGCAACAAATAGAAGAAGTTGACTACAACTTGAAGACAAAAGTAAAGAAGGTTCAGGAAAGAAAAAAATAAAAACCAGAAAGGACAAGAAGTAGAAGTTGGTAGGCTGAAGGATTCTATGACTAAATTTAGAAGAAAGATATGGGACAAGTAAAAGTGAACTCACACATTCCTTCTTGGCACCTTGTAGTAGTTGGGATGTACATTTTTCTTTTGTTTTAGCGACCATCTTTGTCCGTAGTCTTCATCTTAATTTCTTTCGTAGGTTAGCTTAGGTGTTTGAATTTTGTCGATTATTTACGTCCTTTATTTTTTTCCTAGAAGAAAGAATTACAATCAGTTTGCTTCAAAAATAAAACACCGCCTATGGGTTTTGTTGTCTTCACAGTTCACTTATTTTCTCTTTTGTTAGCGCCAATTTGGTTTTTCCTCTTATACTTTACGTGCTTTGTTTTCTATTTTCTTTGTTCTTTTATTTCCTTAGCTTGTAGAAAAATAGCAGCGACCATATTTATTCTTCTTGGAACTGTTTTCTCTTGTTCTTTCCTCGAAAACAAGAGACATTCGGAAAGATAAAAAGTAGCCGTTTGTTGAGTTTTTTTCCTTCGTCTCTCACGTCATACAGGTTCTCCTAGAAGACAAAAATTGTCTGATTGACTCGGGAAGGAAACAACAAAGCGAATCGCCTCCTCACTCCGAAACTCACATTCTTCACAGTTTTTCATTCTTCTTTCTTTAGTTAGTTTTTTTTAGAAAATTCTAGTATCTATGTGTGCCACCATGAGTGGCTAAATTCTCTTTTCTAATTCAAGGGAAAGATTGATTTCAATTGCAATCACTGTGAGGTTTTGTTCTTAATTTTATTTTCTTGCTTTTAATTCAAATACTTGTTAATTCTTGATTTGATTTTATGAATAATTGATGATTAATTAATCTGACAATTTAATTGTTCATTATTTATTCTATTGTTATCCATAAGTTCAATGATCCGTAATTGTCATGAATAAATGGACCAAGTAGCAACTAAGTTAAAATTGTTTATGTTTGTAAATATGCATGCTTAATTTAGGGGAATTAATGTGACAAGATTAATTTACATGACTATCTCGGTTCTTTAATTTTGGTTTAACTATTTTCATAAGATCTTAATGCTATCATTAAATTGATATGGAACGCTATCGTACCATCAATTGATGGTAAGTTTTGATTTAAGTCTTTGGACTCAGTCAATTATTTTAGGAAAATAGAAATTTATTACGACTATCTAATAAGTTTCAAGTTGAATGTTTGAATTTGCAAGAATTATTTTTTTGTGACCTATGATCGGTGATGCAATTGAATGAAATCGACCCTTGGATTAGAAACTCGATTAATTGATAATTCTAGTTATTTTCTAATTTTATTGCTTTAATATTTATTTTTATTTATTTTATAATTTAATTATTATTTAAAAATTCCCATGTTTATTTATTTATAATTTATTGTTCAAGGCTTGGTACTATACTTAGGTTCCATTGGGACTCGACCTGATCTGCTACTCTTTGCAAATTTAATTTGTAATTAGAGAAGGACCAATAATTAATTTTGTGGGCTTCAACAAACTGACACCACCTTGATCACGCATCGGTGATACTCTTTCCGGGTATATTTATTGAGAAGTTCTTAGGCCATATGGATATTTTCAATCATGCTTCTACCCTCCACAAAGGCGAACTAGGCCTTATCTGTAATCTCTGGCATCACTTTGGACATCTTGGCCGCTAATATTTTAGTCACCACCTTATAATCACATTCTGACACACAATTGGTCTATACTCTCCCACAGTGCTTGAGTGTGCTGGCTTTGGAATTAATGTGATAATTGTATGGTTGAGCTATTTCAAAAGCCTACCGTCCTAAAGAATTCATTTACCCCTCATATAGGTCTTGGCCCACAATGTGCCAAGCCTTTTGAAGAAGCAGAGGTGTACCCATCCGCCCAAGAGCTCTGTCTTGTCAATGCTAAACATGCCTCCTTAACTTCTTGTTCCGTTCGGTCGTTCTAGGTCGAGAAAGCTTGAGCGAGACCTTAGCACCAATATCAAATATTATCTTGTCCACTTCACTGTGTGCACTTCCCTTCCTAGGAAGTCTGATAGAATCTTAGGAATTCCGCAACCACTTCCTCCTTCCCCAACGTTACCTCTCCGGTTTACGTGACCACGGAAGCAATGAAATTCTTTTGGCGTTTCTCTTGACCACAACATGGAATAACTTGATGTTCTGGTCACTATTGACTAAATATTGGCACTTGACTTTACGAGTTAGAAATTTCCTCTCCGCCTCACTTAGCTTCCGGCTACTCCCGCAATTCTGGATTCGGTTACGTGCAACAATGTGATTTTGTTGGGCTTCTTGTTGCAATCTCTCTAGTTCCTCCCTTGCCCTCTCCGCTTGATTTGAGATGTGACTGAAATGTTGCTGATTAAGATCCTTGAGTGGCCTTTTCAACATTTTCAGCCGGTGGCATAACTTGTACTACTCAGTTCCATATACATAGGTATCCTACCCTTGCTGAACAATATTTCCAAAATCTTCGTGGTCTACCCACATGTTGAAGAACTTAAACCTTCTCCTGGATTGATTAACATGGCGTCCCACTATAGAGATACTCGGTGACTGGTCTGACAAATAACCCGATGGTGGGAAGTTTGTGAGAGTTTTCCAATCATTCATTAGCCACTGTTCATTGACCATTACCCAATCCAACTTGGACCACACTGTTCCATTTGTCCATGTAAGGTGGCAGCCGATGGACTTCACATCTGTTAAGCCTATCGACAAGCAGTAGTCCAATAGATTTTTGGTCTCATAAGTAGTGACCAGGGATCCATTGGATCTTTCTCCAATGTACATAATACTATTAAAATCTCCTAAGACATCATGGGGACTCATGGGCCGAGGAAAATGCTAGTAAATTCTCCTATAGTGATCTTTTAGATATGATAGTATTAAAACCATAGAGAAAACTTACAAGAAAGGACAAGGATATGATACCTTGCAGGTAAGTGACAGATGGATGACTTGGGGATGTCTCTCCAATAGTGAAACCTCAATTGTAGAAGGGTTCCATAGGATGAGTATCTGGCCAGGCACATTGTAGTGAAAGTTATTGCATTGATTCCATTCAGAAACTTGGTCCCTATTATTCTCAGTTCCTCTTAGTAATTTTTGTCTCAGTCCACAAACATCAACATTTTGGAGTTGCATCAAGCTCTTCACACCTCTTTGTTTGAGGTGAAATCCCTTTATATTCCATGCAACAATTCTCATATATGAGCGCCACCTCGTTTCCTTTGTCCTTCGCCACTCTTTTCCCTTTCTTCTTCCTTGTATTCTTCTTTGCCGTGGGTCTTTCCTTAATCTCCTCCTCCCCGATTCCATATCGGCAAGGAATCCTTGGAAGTCCAACTCCCCTGCTTTGAACCATTCCACACGAGTTCTCCCATTCTTGGTGGTTCTCCCCACTCTTATCCCCTTGTAGAGGCGGTTCTTTGCTCACATCGGGTGGCTCTTCTCTGGGATGTTCTACTTGGGTAGTTGCCTCTCCGGAAGGCAAAGCTAGGACCACACTAGTTGTCTCTATTCTAAGTTGCATCTCCCGTTCAGTCGCCCTTTTTACAAGCCTATCTAGAACCATTGCATCAGTCTCATGTGGTAAGGCGGGCTTGTCGACACCGACCGCTCCACATTGATGGAGTTCTCTCCTCCTTCTCCACATTGGTGCACAAACTCTTTTGTTGGTCTTCCATCTCTTCCCTACAATCAATAATTTTCTACTTGTTGATTGTCTTGTAAAGCACTTAGCCATTGATTGACACTAGAATTTAAGGTTGTCCACGATTTAGTGCATATGAAAGCCAATAGTTTCTCCATTCTTGGTGGCTGGCTCTGAAACCCAAAATTACAATACTTAGCATGATCTTTTTCCTTTGATGCAAAATAGGATGCTTTACTAATGGAAAATTGCCCACCATCCCACTAATACATCTTGAAATAATTGTAGCCTAGATACAAACTAAAATACAATCATATCATGCTCAAACACAATTTTGTCCAATGCGGACCTAATATATATAAACTTAATGTCTCAAATATCTTTTATTCAATATTTGCATGCCTAAGGTACATTGGTAGAAAATTTTGTTTGATATGGACTGATGCGTGTAAAGTTAATGTCTCAAGAGAAAATGATAGAAAAGCTTATCCTTGAATTTTGAAAATTTACGACTACCACGAATATATAACTATTTTGACTCATATTTTCTTATCTATTTTGTTCAATCATTCATTTCTACATTTTTAATGTTTCTAGATTGTGATTAGGATTTTGATCAACGCTTAGTGGCCATGGCTGAACTTTTCTATTTTTCAACAATTTTTACGGATACGAATCTTTGGCATGTTGCTTTATGTATGTTATTGGACTATTTTGGGTATATGACTACTGATTTTTTAGCAGGATTCTAGAGTGCTATTTAGGCTTGCAATTTTATTTTTTTGGGTTCTTTTGAATTGCTTTATGAATGTTGCTTGCTACAATTTTTTGCCCGCATATTGTAAATTTTTACAGAATTTTGTAGCTCATTTTGTCTGTTGGATTACTTGTTAAATTTTGATGAATTTTGCCACAAAATCTAGTCTTTGGGTGATTTTTACAATTTTTGGCTGCTTTGGATGAATTTTGGCTGCACGGATGGGTTGTCACTTCTTGTAGGGTGATGACTCTGATCATTGACCTATATCTGCATCCGATATACTCGTAATCCGAGTACCTTACCTACAAAAAGGTATCTTTACCCGTTAATACTTTGATACTTAAGTAGTGGTTTAGCAATGAGAATTATATTCTAAATACTATATTCAATAATGCGTACCTTATTTGTGGTTATAGAATACGATTATATAACACATTATGGAATTTTACTCCAAGTTAGAAATTTTTATAAAATGCATTTATATAACACATTATACGGAATTTCAACTTTGATTAAAAACTTGTTGTAGAGTCCTAGTAGGACTCATACACATTTGATGATAAATCTGAATTATCGGGATATGGTATTACTACATCGGTGGGGATAAGCGATAAGATATTGTCATATCAACTAGCCCTCCAAATTCACATCTTGAAAGATATTGTCATATCAACTAATCCCCCAATTCACATCTTGGAACCATCGGTGACTAGTCTAGTGATTCGATGTCGAACTAGCATTTAATGTAGACATATTTAGGGAGTGCTTGACTCCACAAAATTTAGCTGATTATTTTATTTTCATAATGTTGAATGTTTCAAAATTTGAAAAACATGACTTTTAGTCGTCATAATCTTTTACGAGGCTCCTTCAAATTGAAAATGCTTCTTCTCATTCACACCATTTGACATTTCGCATTCTCCACTTAAGCTTTTTGTGAAATTGACTTTTTAGTCTTGAGCTTTTTATTCTTGTTTCTGTGTTTCTCAACACTTTGTGCATTTCTTTGTGACATCTTCATTTGCCAACCTTCTTCAGATCTCACTCATCCACAAAAAATGGCTAGCAGAGGTAAAATCCCAATTCATGCTAAGTTTTCTACTATTTTTCTTCAAATAGCAATTCATTTCGTGCTCTAACCATTTTCGGTCGAAAATATGCACAGCATGACCATCGGTTTCATCTGGAAACACTTTCAGTTTCACCTCCAAATGGCCTGAATATAGGGAACATTGAGAAATGTTTGAGTGAGAATGACTGAGCCAAATCTAAACTAATTTTGATGTACTTGGCCCTATTGAGATGTACTTTCCTTCTTTTGGGATGATTAGTAACCGTACTACCAACAATAGAGTGGCTATTTACCTTAACCATTTACTTGTCCATCTTGACTTCCCTACCACAGTTCGTACATGACACCTTCAATACTATCGGATAGAATTAGGACAACTAACTCCCACTAGATGCCAAGGTCCCTGAAATCCAATAAGCCCTTGAAGTCCAAATGGCCGTGGGTTCAATTCCTAATGACGGTGCCAATTAATGACTTTGTTCACTAGCCGAGATTTGCCTTGATGTACTCATAATTCAAAAGCGACAATATGAGATTTTAACCTTGTTAAACCCTCTTATGTTTAACTTAGTAGTGATTTTTATATGTTAAATGCTATATCTAATAATATGTACCTTATGAGATGATTATGGAGTACTTTTATATAATGCATTGTCTAAGATTTTACTCCGTGATGGAGACTTCTTGTAAAATTTTAACAGGACTCTATTTTTTTGTTGATAAGTCTTGAATTATTGGAATAAGTTATTACTATATCAGTTAGGATAAAATATTGCCATATCATAGGGTGTATATTGAGGTGGCTCTTGGTATAAATTGTGGGTTTAGAAATGAAATGAATTTGATAGAAAGAAAGGTTTAGAATGGGTTTAGAAATGAAATGAATTTGATAGAAAAAGATTTAGAATAGAATGAAAGAATAATAATTATGTTGTTTGGTATTATTTTGTAATGGAATAAAATAGATTTTATATTAAAATTAAAATTTAATATTAATATTAATAAATTTATTAATAGACTTTATATTAAAATTTAATATTAATATTATAATAAAGATATTATTATGTTACATTACATTATATTTAAGAAAATCATATCTTGTACTAAAAATAGTCAAAATACATGTCCATTTGTAAAGAAAAATATTTTCTACAAGTTAGCGAAATTTATTTTTAAAAAATATAAAAAATAGGTAAAATGGCCATTGCAAATCGGTGGGGGTTTGCAACCACCATGAAGACGTGGTGCGCGCCAATCGAGAAGTGATAGGCACTAATGCGCTTTGTTAGTTGTAAACATTTTTTTAAAACAACCTCAAAGCGATGTCGTTTTGAGTTTGGTGATTCCATTCCCAACAAAACCCGGGAGGTGGGTTTCAACAAAACCCACTCCCAAAGGTTTTATTCCATTCCCAAACCCAAATCGTGAATCAAACAATTATTTTCTTCCCATTCCAATCTATTCCTCCCAAATCCACCAACCAAACACCACTTGAATATATATTATCTTATAGGGTATGCATTGAATCGATTGGATTTACGATTTGGCTACTTTGGGCTACCTTGGATGAATTTTGGCACTAGGTTGTAGGGTTCTAGACTATTAAATGGGCCTATAATTTTTTTGATTCTTACAATTGCTTTATGAATGTTGTCGACTTCTGCATGTTTTTGGGTCCACTTTGTAAATTTTTCTATAGAATTTTATAGTTCGTTGGATTGCTTGTTGAATTTTTAATGAATTTTGCCATAAAATCTAGGTTCATTTAGCGATTTCCACACTTTGGTCTACTTTAGATGAATTTTAGCTACATATTTGGGTTGTCACTTGTTTTGGACTATTTCTTAAAAATTTGGATTTTTGTAGTTTTTGTTTTGGGAAGGAGTGTGGGTGGGGAGCAATGGACTATCTTCTAGCCTTTTTATTTTGCTTTGCTTTGATTATGCTTTGGAAATTGGGAATTTGTAAAAATAGCATATTTTCATTGGTATAGTTGAAGAATAGTACTGCTAAAACTTCATTGCCAAAATAACAAGTTAACTCGGTTTGACCTTGTAAAAGACCTAAATACCCTCTATTTACAAAACATGAGAACCATCACTTTCGCTTTTATTCGTTTCATTCTTCTTCCTCATTCATCGCTTGAACATCAATCCAACATATTCCACGATCGTTTGAAAGTATGGCATCCACATAAGTAGGTGGGATTGGCATCTTCAAGCAATAAGGTTACGACCGGGAAGAATAAATCGCAAAAAGCAGATGAAATGGGACAAGGTAAGTGGAATTTTGCTTAGAAATTTACATTTTTATCTTTGTATTTGATATACATGTTGATTTTTTGTTGATATTTTTTCATTTGGTAACTGATTTTGGAAAGAATACAACAAGTTAGGGTTTTGTTTGATTTTGGATGTAGCGTGATTGTGATTGGTTCGAACACATTAAACTTGTGCATATCACATCCTATCACATAGAGTATTTTTTTTTGTTTAAATTTGAACTAGGTGTGCATGAGAAGTTGATCGATCACATCTGAAAATAGTGATGAACTTCTTCAACCTAGTATTGATCTCAATGTCGATCACATGTCGAGCATGATTAAGCTGCGAGGCTAAGAGAGTAGTATTTTTATTTAAATTGCGATGATGTCGAGCACTTGGTCCACAGTATATGCGCTGCGATGATGTCGAGCATTTGGTTGAGCCTTTATCGAGCACTAGGTCCATAGAGTTTGTGCCTGCGAAGTTGTCGAGTAATTTGTCAAGTCCCCCAAGCACTAGGTCCATATAGGATGTGAATTGCGATAATGTTGACCAATTGGTCGATCTGTCTTGAGCACTTGGTCGTCCGTATAACAATGTGTGTTTTTGTCTAACACACTTATCATATTTAATGGATAGACAAATATTTTTATCTGTTTATTTTACGAGCATCGCATCCAGCATGAATAGAGCATGTTGTGTGTATTTTCTTTCATGTCTTGCAGGAGATATGAGACTACATGGAGCAGTGCATAAGCGGCAAGAAAAGTTTCGTGGAATTGGCGAAGACTAAAGAGAAAGTCGAACATATTCACCCGGTGTAGACAAATTGACTAGCACAAAGGGAAGTCCAACAATTCAACGCTTTCGACTTGATGTATTGGAGAAGGTAGTCAAGCATCCGCAAGCTAGTGTCGAAAAGCGAGATCGAAAATTTAGCCTTTAGAATATGCCTTAAAGTATGACGGTGAAGAGGATGAATGTAGCGTGCTTGAAAGCTGTTGAAAAAGTCTTTTCAATTTTTGTTTTTATTTATTTTATATTTTATATTTTTCTCCATATCATAAGAACATCGTGTTATTCAATATACTCATTGGAATATGTTGAAAATTAAAAATTACGCAATCATTACCAGCAATAGTGTGTGTTTTATTAATACAATACATCGCATTACAAAATAAAATAAGAATTTTGTCATTAAAATAGGAATTGTAATAGTGACATAATACTTTATGTGCTCGACAAATGCTCGACGTGTGATCGACATATGATATACATTGTACTCAACTAAATATCGTGAAACTCGAGTAGGTATATGACCTATAAATATCAATAGATGCTCAAACATCTATATGTATGTGCTCGCATTATGTTCGACAATAAGCTCGACGTATGAAACACTTTAATGCTCAACTTAATATTGACATAATACTTTATGTGCTTGATGTTTGCTCGCATTACCTACAATTAGTTTTAATATTAAAATATCATGCCCTTCAAAAGACGTAAAATCCATGTATTTATAACTCTTGAGTTAGAGTTAAAGAAAGCTAAGTTATATTTCACTTTTGCACATCGAGAGCCAAATTCCCAACAAATTGCCTTGCGGTGGCGAAATTATAAAAACACTAATCTTGATTTACGTAAGTAAGGATTGACTAGTTTGGATACTATGTGGTAATCAATATAAATGTGAACTCCATTGCTTTACCTAATTGTTATCCAGGTATTTTTAATTTATATTTGTGTTTTACGAAAGAATTGTTCTTCAACATTCCCACGAATTTCTCATCTTAGACTAATGGGCAATTAATGGGTTATTTATGCATTCATTTTATTGATTGGTCTTGGGCCAATTTCATTGTTTACATATGTGGGGCTTGATTGGATTGCCGAGTGGTCTATTGGCCGTCCAAAATGGTTTATGAATGCATTAATTGCATTGTTCATTTATGGGTCTTGACATGTGCTACATTCCTATATACATTTAATTGAACACATCATCGAGTCCCACAACAAACACTAATATATACCGTAGGACGAAGTCGATCATTCTAGATTCTCGAATATGTGTCGGCGTGTCTCGAGTTTGATACAATGACAATTGATGTTCTTATTTGTTTTCCTGTGTTTGGCACACGCCAATGTGTAGTCAATATATGTCTTTTATGGGGAGAATGGATGATTGACCATATAACAAATGAGCAAAGATTTATGAATTACACGAGTTGAGCCTCTTTTGTTCTGAGAAAGACACTAGTTACGAATTAGTGAATCTCATCATATCCATCATGGACTTAGAGACAAAACTAAAAACTCATTGATTATCGAATACCAACCCAAGTACCTATCAAAAGTGGCCACTCTTCCTATCAAGAATGATTATCGTGTTCGATGCTTTATGAACGAGATTATAAAAGCTTAAAAAGCACGAATCCCAATATGTGTTAGTGTCAGAGAGAACGAAGAAGTACATGCTAAAGATAGTGCTAGTAATGAACCAATAAAGCGATTGAGTTACGATAGTGCGATTTGGACCAACAATGTTATTCATTCAACCCATTTGGAAGAGAACATATTTAAGAGTAAGGCCGATGGGAATAGAACAAGTGAGAAGGATAGGGATCCGCATAAAGAGCCCCTAATTGTTAACGATGATGCAACATCTGCCGAGCAACCTAAACTGGAGCATATTATGAGAACCTTGAGCAGTTCAAGAAAGCGATCGTTCGGATGGACAAAATGGTAGGTTGTCATACAATGCCATACAACAACAAGGTCATGCGGATAGTAAGACTTCTTACGATAGGTTATTCACTATGGTAAGCGTTGCGAAAGGATGTATTTGAAACAAGAGAGCATTTGTATATGAGAATGGGTATGCTAGTCATGAAACATTTCTTGAGTGGAAGGTTGTCGGGACAAATAGCACGTTATGGTACCTACAATGTAAGGATAACAATTGCAAATGGAAGTGAATGCATACGCCATTGGGAATTTAGGGGCTTGGAAGATCACTAATTACGAAAACACCCGCACACGTCGGTCATCATTGGTTGATGTGATATCGACAAATGAGCAACAAAGTAATTGGGTGATGAATTTGATGCTAGTACTAGAATGCATGTCGTTCATATAGACTGTGAAATAATGTCAAATATTAAATCGAGAGTTGAGGGTAAACATAACGTATAATGAGCCTTGGGGATCACGGAGTGCATTGGATGAAGTGAGGGGTAGATTTGAGGATTCATATAGGATACTCTTATCTTACTTGCAACAAATAAACGCATTAAACTCGGGTACTTTTCTTGACCAAGCAATAGAAAAGATAGAAGTTTTAAGTATCTTTTTCTCTTTTGGAGCATCAACTGCGGGGATTTCGCATGCATATTTGACCGTCCTTGCCGTTGATTCTTGCTTCTTGAAGCGAATATATTCTAAGCCATTACTTGTTGCCACTTGCATGGATGGTAATAACTAAGTATATCCTATTGAATGGGGAGTGGTGGATTCAAAAATGATGCGTCGTGGGAATAATAATTTCAAAAGCTAAAGGTTGCAATGATATTGATGAATTGGTGTTTGTGCACAAAAGCATTGCAAAATGTGTAGTAAATGTTTTCCCAAATTCCTTCCATGGAGTTTGTATTTATCATTTCAAAGAACACTGTGAGCAAAATTCAAGTAGGAAGCCATTCTCCCAGATACTTTAAAGTAGTGCAAATGCTTACACTATTTCTAAATTTAATGAGATGTTTTCAATTCTTTCGATGCAAAATTCAAGGGTAGCGATTATTTAAGAGAAGTTGAATTGAACATTGGTCAATGGCATATTCAGTAGGAGGCGGTATACTATAATGACCATCAATATTGTAAAATGTGTCAATACATTATTGAATGATGCATGGAATTGCCTATTCATTTTTGGTGGAATACATTGAGCATGCTCCAAAGATGGTGTTACGAAAGGTGTCTGACTACCAAAATGAATACAATGACAAATGCATACATTGAAAAACTAATGTCATCTAGGATGAGAGATGCACAATCCTATGTTGTTGAGCAGTCGATATACATTGATTATGTGTACAAGACATTACAAACCATCTTTACTCTGATCAATTTGCAGCAAAAAAACTTGCAAGTGTCGCTTTGTTTGAAATATATCAACTCCTTTGTGTTCATGCATTAGCTACACTGTTTTAGCCAATTGACCATTACACCTTATGATCGCCATTGTATCACCTGATGCACTTTTGGGTGCTTCTGCAAATTCTATTATGCCGGTTGGTAAAGCTAAAAACTGGATTGTCTTTGAAGAGATTTTATCTATTCAACTAGCACTGTCGGAACCAAGGGCTAAAAGGGGTAGGCACAAGAAAAAGCAAATTCTTTCAACAGGTGAATAAAAGTTTCAAAGAAATGTAGTCAATGCGACAAAGTGGACACATCCGACAAACTTGTACTAATACATTTGCTGCTAGAGTAGAAAAGTGATTTCATTACTATTTTTTATACAATAAATTTTTTTTAACAATAATTTGTATAATTTCATAGGAACATTGTTTTATTCTAGATGATAGTTGGTATATTGATACAACTTATTCACTTTAATAACAAAATGCAAATCAATTTATAAGTGATGTCATCTTACTCAATTTCATAGCAACAATACATGATGTTTTATTCATATAGTATAACACCTTACAATACAATCAATATGCAATCAGTAGCACTCGACTAAGAACTCAACAAATACTTGACACATGCTCGACTTCATACTCGACTAAGTACTCACCTAAGTGCTCGACTAAGTGCAAATGCTAGGCGCCATTATTACGTATGTGCTCTCTGTTTCATCATCTATTCATGCTCGTCTGGACCAGTTGAACAAACATTATTTGTACACTTGGTAATGAAATATCCATCATGATCAAACTCACAATCATATACCCAAGAAAGTGAGCCCATTGCTTAAAGCCAATCAATTTGCTTTAGAGGATGCTGTTGATGCATTCTTCAACAAATTCTGCTGGTGGGAACTTTTTGTTCGTCATGAGTTTGTCCACAAACTCTAGAGCATTCTTCCCTACTAATCTTCCATGCTTATTACAGAAATCGCAATTCAACTGACAAAAATGGCAATATTTTATCACGTTTTTCGAGCAAGTAGCCTTTTTTCCTTATATCCATCAGTCAAATATTGTTGATACATTCTAATCTTCCGCATATTTGCTTCATAATAGTAATACTGAGAAAATTGGGCGTTAAAACATCACCTGAATGACCATTTGATCATTGAGAGGGTCTGCATGAAATAAAGCAAATTAGTATTGTGCTCGATGTAACATTTAAATGCTCGACAAATGATCGACATAGTACTTGACAAGTGATAGACATAGTGCCTAACATGTGCTCGACCACAACTAATCGCTCGAGAACCGATCGAGCAAGTGCTCAACAAGTATTCATCATTCAATCGCACTTGATTGTTTTGAATTCATGCTCGACATCGTACTCGAGATAAGATGAAACATTTTTACAATAATTTGATATATGCTTGACCAATTTCTCAAGCGAACCCAGTTCAATTATAAATAAAAAAACACTCTTAGATGTTGGATATGACCATTTTCAATGTGTTCAAACCGTAATCGCATATACATCCAAAAACACAAAAACCCTACCGCATAAAGCCCATCGCAACCCATATTTATGCTAAAACCCACAATCAACATGCTAATCGGAAAACAAAGAATGAATTATGTATATCATGTTTATGCCCACCGCTATAGCAAATATGAAGAAAAATTCTAGTCAAATTCCAATTGATCTTGTTCTCATCCGTCGGCTTTGCGTTTTCTTCTCTATAGTGGCGGACATTTTGCTCGTAGACACGAGAGATCCTCGTGTGTGTACCATTGGTGCAAACGACGGATGATAGGCGATAATGGAATGTGAAATGGGATGTGGAAGCGATGAATGAGGAAGAAGATTGGGATCTTTGGATCGATGAAGAGAGTGAAGAAAAATAAAATGAGCAAAGTGGCGATTGTTCTCATGTTTTGTAAATAGAAGGGCATTTAGATATTTTCACAATGTCAAATTGAGTTGATTTGCTATTTTGGTAAGAAAATTTTAGCAGGTGCTATTCTTCAACTATGCCAACAAAAATGTGCTATTTTTGCAAATTTCGTTTGGAAATTGAGCTCTTTTATAGAATGGGTTGATTTTTTTTTTTTTTGACTTTTGTTTGGTCTCAATTCTGATTTTTATCAATTAAACTAACTTAAAACCATAACGGATGGTAATTGGAACAAATTGATTGGCAGTTGGTTGGGTATCAATTATCACTTTCCTCATATGCAAAACTAGTTAATGGAGCCCATATTAATCGATTAACTGGTTGGACTATATGCAACCCTAATAGAAATAGTGATCAAAAGAAAAAATGCAAAGAGCTTGAAATGCAACAAGATTTGATTTTTCCATCTAACAGTGAGTACCATATGAAATAGTTGATGGGAGAAAGAAAAAAAAAAAAGAAACCCTCAAACATTCATGATTGAATTAATGGGCCTAAGCTAATTAAAGCATTTTGGGAGATTGAGAAAGAGAAAGGAGGCAACGAAATTGAAGAGGGTGTGATTATTATCAGAGTAGTTATCACTAATTGTTTAGAAACAAAAATGTGATATTTGAAGTATTAATGACTAATGAAATATAAAGAGAGAGAAACTAAGAAAATAAGAAAACAATAATCATAGTAGAAGTTGGATTTAGAAATTACTATAGCAATCATGGCCCCATAAAAATTTTTCACTTTATCCTTTGAGAAAGAGTTGATTTCATAAAGAAAAGTAATCATTTACAAGGTACAATCTCTAACTTCTAGCTTATCTTAAATTAAATATATTGAGATAATTCTACCTTAACTAGAAAGGCCAAAACTTTCATATAAACAATGTAGCATTAATATGTTTTGCTATTCTTCTACCCTCTTTCTAACAAGACATCAATTTGCCTACAACAAAGGTAGCGACTAAATCCCAAGCATTAAGTATGAAACATAGATAAGAAGTAGAGGACTGAGG
The DNA here is from genome assembly GCA_020080225.1 of Gynochthodes officinalis. Classification (NCBI taxonomy): domain Eukaryota; kingdom Viridiplantae; phylum Streptophyta; class Magnoliopsida; order Gentianales; family Rubiaceae; genus Gynochthodes; species Gynochthodes officinalis. The sequence goes on along the minus strand of JAIQDA010000038.1, from coordinate 234,784 downwards.
TGGAGAATTGTCATGGCCATTGAGACAAACATCTTGAAATCACCGTCGTGTGGCATAATTTCAGTTGGACCAAGTGAAGCAGAGTAACATCGATCGACCTCAATTGCTCATGAACGCAAAGTTTAGGATTACCATGCAACTTCAATTAATTCCCAACTGGGATACAAGCTTTGCAGAAAATGGCATTTCTTGCTCAAATTGTTGTTCTCCAAATTTAGCTCGCTCAGACTCCAATATCCCAAATTCCTCGTAATGTCCCTTCCAACTTGTTATTATCAAGAAACCCAATGCGACCATCATGAAACGACCATGATTGGCTACATGGACATTAGCATGAAAGGTTTCACCTATGATATATTATTATCTTAGCGGACAAGATGTTTTAACCCATAAGAAGTTCTCGAATGCACTGAGTTGATTTCACATTAGAGTATATATTATGTAGTCAATTGGGATGAAGATGAACTAAAGTAACATCTAAATACCTTCTTATTTTCAGTTCTTCATCCGTTAAACAATCCAATTCAATCAACCAAAACTTAGCTGCAAAGTTTAAGACATAAAACTACAACAATATTAATTAATTTAATAATCTGTAGTCAAATCCTTCCATATGCTACTTTCTTTTGAATATGAATTTGAGGTATATTGGTGCAAGTAATCTTGTCTTTTTGTATCTGAATTTGAATCTTCCTACACATAATGTTAGAGCCACAGTTCTAAGGAACAAGGTGGGCAACTTATACTTTGATCATAAGAAGTAGAATTCTTCTATTTTTGAGTGGTATCTCTCATCATCTATTCTAATGTATAAATTGATCAAAATGAAACTCATCATAGTCTCCTTTATTCTACTAGAATAACTACAGACTTTTCAGAGTTTCGTGGTGTCATGAATCAAAACAGCGCTATAACCCACGAAAAATAGCTATATCATTAATAGGTTTTACTTTTACAGTTCACTAGTGTAATTAATTTAGTAATAAAAGGTCAATTTTTAATGTTTAAAAACTTTAAGTCTAATATGCACTCTTGATTGGATAAGATGACTAGATTCTGAGTACTTTTAACTCAATCTATTAATTAATAAATTTTTAGTATGGGGCCACAATGTCAAAATTTAATAAAATACAAATACAGTTATTAGTTAGTATTGGTTCAATGAGGGCATGTGCCCTCAATGCCCTAATGTAAATTCGCCACTGCTAAAGAACATTCTTATAGTGGAGTAGAAATTTATTAAAATAGATTTTAAAAAGAAAAAAAACCAAATCACCTCAAAAGCATGAATAAATACTAACAATCACGCAGATAAAGGATGAATTATGGATTACAATGCTTCAAAGTATTGAATTTCACCCAAAAAGTCACATGGTTCATAAGTTCAACTCTCACTAGTATTTCCCCACTTAAGTGTTTATAAACAACAAATTTAAGATAAATGCAATAGTTACTTGAGAAGCCTAATATCTCAATTTTACTAATACTAGGTCAAGACAAAAGCCAATTATTTTATTGATTACACATCTCCCATCCTTTTAATAATCACCCTTAAGTAAAAAGGATAGCCTCATCACAACTATAAATAAAAATGCCAACTCCTTGCTACTTTTATCCATAACACAAAAATACATCACATGACATATCACAATTTATGCACACTTGATGAGAATCAAATATTCATAAACTTAACTATGTGTTTTCATGCTTTTGCACAGATTTCATTGAAATATGCTATGTTTATGAGATAAATCACAGTATACTTGTTGATTCTCATCTTTTGCTCTTTTGTAGGAAAAGGGAGAAAAATCAGCCATCTTCCTAATTCATAACTCTTGATGAAAATGTCCAAATGAGGTGATTGAAGATGCTATGGAAAGCTGAAAAAGAGAGAAAAACTTTTATGCAGAAATTTTTCTCAAATTCTATAAGCAAAGGGACCAAAACTGGACAAAAGAAGAACAAGACGTAAACCAAAGAAGAGGCGGGAGAATTTCTAGATCAGCTGGCGTGGACACCGCCAGCAGCGACCATTCTTCGCAAATGTGGAGTTTGCACTTCGAGTCCCGCATGTTTTTGAAACTTCACAATTGTTCCCCAATTTCCCTATTTGTATAAATACCCCCTTTTGTGTAGAAAAACGTAGACAATTAGATAGTTAGGGTTGGTTTTAGATATTTTCATATTTTCCCTAACTCAAAAGCGTGAGTTCTTTTGGGGTCTAGGGTTTGGTTCTTGTGGCTGAGAAAACTTCAATCTTTGGAGCTAACCTTACTTATAAAGTGTAGGAATTGGTTGGAATCACCATTCTTGTGATTAAGGGGAGTATTTCTTTCAATTTCTTGTGCTCTCAATGGTTATATCTCCTTGTGGTTGTTGTTTGCTTGAAGCCATAAGTGGCTAAATTGTCTTGGGTGATTCTTGGTGCTTGATGTAAGGGTTAGGTTAATTTTGATTCCTTTTGGATTTTAGAGTGATGGGCTTGCATTAATTAAAGTCTTCCTACTTGTATTAAAAGAATGACATGCATTAAATGTCGCCACATTTAGTGTGTGTTCTTGGTGTTTGTGTGTGTTTTAGGACATGCTTGAATTTAGGCCAAAAGTAGGAAAAATTACCTACCATGCACTAAAATTTAGGTGTTTGAGACAAGAAATAACCACTACATGAGCTTAATTGTGCATTACAATTGTGTGGAAGCCATAGGTTTTAGTGTGCACAAGGTAGAAGTGAGACCGAAAGGAGATCTTCTATCCTTTGATTCCATTGAGACCGAAAGGAGATATGGAGTGAAAAATAGATGGCTTTCTTAGATTAAATACCTAAACTGGGGGATGTGAAGTAGTTGGCTAAAACATCTGGGGCTAAAATTGTGCATTAGAGTTGTGTGGAAGCCATAGGCACTAATGTGCATTAGGTGGGGATGAGACCGAAAGGAGATTCCCCATTCTACAATTCCGATGAGACCAAAAGGAGATTCAGAGCGAATGGATGTAGTCATTTAGTTATGTTGCCCTAAACTCGATTGCCCTTGGGAGTCGAAGTAGCCTACTCTTGCATTGATCCTAAGGATCACCCTCCTTCCTAAATTGTGTGTTTCTCTCCTTGTTTTAGTTGAGTTGTTTAACTTAGCATTTAGATTCTAGTATTCCCATTTATTTGCATGCTTTTCTTCATGCTTCTTAGTTAAATATCACTTTTTATGTCATTGTATTAGGTAACATCGATAGCATTTGATTAATTGCACTTATATTCTTGTTTTGTCCCCTCTCTGTGGAAAATGATCCCTAAACTTTATTACAGTTGATTAAGTGAGGTTTAGGTGTAAATTTGTGTGAGTTTGAGCTATATTTTGACACACTTTTGCACACACCAAATTGCTCACCAACACTATAGCATAAATCATCAATTCAAAACACATTAAAAGCTCCAGTTCCTCAAATTGTTAATCAAACCATAACCCAAACTCAATAACTCATGCTTATAATTAACAATAAAAATGTAAACAATTGAAAACACTGAAAAATATACAAAAGGATATTATTTCTTGGATTGCTCCCGAAGCACCATAGTTTAATGCCATCGACCAAATGTTGTCCTTGCTTGAGTGTCTCAAAGTGTAGATAAGAAAGTAACATAATTTTTCTTCGCAATTGGCTCCTCATCCATCCCAAGTAAAGTTTCAAATAGTGCCTATTGACTTTAAAAGTGTTCCTAGTGTGCTTGTTAAGAAACTTGACATTCCTGTAAAGAAAGACTTTGACCACCTTATAAGGACTATCCATTCGACCTCAATTTTATCGAAACAAGAGCTTCAATCTTCAATTGAAGAGAAATACCTTTGCCCTAATTCAAAATATTTCACCTTGATGTGCTTGTCATGTCAAAGCTTAGTTTGTTCCTTGAAAAGTCTCTCATAAGCATTCATTCAGATCTCCTCAAGCTCATTAATTGAAAAAATGCTTTTTCTTCGTTTAAGTCATATCCATAATAATCTTTTAATGGCCTAATATGCATTACATTCAAGTTCTACTAGAAGATGGCAAGCTTTCCCATAAACCACTTGAAATAGGGTCATACCAAGTGGCGTCTTATAAAAGGTTCTATATGCCCATAAAGCATTATCCAACCTTAATGACCAATCTTTCTAACTTGGATTAACTACTTTATTCAAAATTCTCTTTACCTCTCGATTGGATATTTTGGTTTAGCCACTTGTCTGGGATGGTATCTATGGCCATTCTATAGGTAACACCATATTTGACTAAGAGAGAGTTAACTAACTTGTTGCAAAAATGAGGCCTTGGTCACTTATGACAGGACGTGGGGCACCAAAATGGATGAAAATTTACTTTTTGGAAAATTTAATCACCTCTTTAACATTATTAGAGGGGAGAGCAACCACTTCAACCCATCAAGAAATATAATCTACAGCTAAAAGAATGTAAGAATTCCCACAAGAAGAAACAAATGGTCCCATAAAGTCAATGCCCCAAATATCAAACACTTCAACTTCTAGTACCCTATGTTGTGGCATCTCAACTCTCCAAAAAATATTACCAGTCCTTAGAAATGATCACACTACTCCACCCACTCTTTTCCATCTTTAAACAAGTTAGGCCAAAAGAACCTGGCTTGCAACACTTTAGCCACCATACGTTGTCCCCAAAATGGTCTCCACATGACCCTTCATGAAGACTAGTACAAATTTTAGAGATTTCAGATTCCATGATGCACATTCTCATGACTTGATTTGGACACCTCTTGAAAAACGACAGATCTTTCTACAAGAAAAATTTGACATCATAGAGGAATTTCTTTCCTTAATAAGAATTGAAATCTGAAGGAATGGACCAGGTCACAAGTTAGTTAGCATAATTTTCAAACCAAGAATGAACAACTTGTCTCAAAATAAATAATTGCTCTTTGGAAAAGTTCTCATTAATAAGGAGGTGATCACACTCATTGTTCTCTACCCTTGAAAGGTGGTCAACAACTTGATTCTTTGCTCGTTTTTATCTCTAATTTCTATATTAAATTCTCAAGAGTAACAATACCCAATGGATCAATTTTGGTTTGACTTCCTTTTTCCCCATCAAGTACTTAATAGCCATATAGTTAGTGTATTTCACTTTTGCCCCCAAGAGATAAGACAGGAATTTAGCAAATGTAAACAAAATGGCCAAGCATTCCTTCTCCATAGTGATGTAATCAACTTGAACTCCTTTTAAAGTCTTAATTGTATAATACACAACATGAAACACATTTTCTTTGTGTTGTCCCAACAGTGCTCTTACTATAAAATTATTTGTGTCGCGCATGAGTTGAAAGGAAAAATCCCATGAAAGTGGAACTATGATTAGAGCAGACACTAACTTCTTCTTCAACATTTCAATTGCTTCCAAACATTCATCATCAAATACAGAGGAGACATATTTCTCCAAGAGATTGCACCAGAGTTTAGAGATCTTGGAAAAGTTGTTGATAAATCGTCTATAAAATCCTAAAAAACTCTTAATGCTCCATATCGAAATAGGAAGATTAAATTTTTCTATCACCTCAATCTTAGCCTTGTCAACCTCAATATTTTTTTAAGATATCTTATGCACAAAAACTATCCCCTTTGGTACTATGAAATGTCATTTTTCCCAATTTAGGACAAGATTAATTTCGATACAGCTTTCAAAAACTTTATTCAAGTTTCAAGGTAAGAGTCAAAGGAGTCCCCAAATACCAAAAATTCATTTAAGAAAATTCCAATTCTTTTCTCAACCATATCCAATAATATAGCCATCATACACCATTAAAATGTCATAGGGACTCTACAAAGCCCAAAAAGCATTCGTTTGAAGACAAAAATCCCATAAGAGCATGTAAAGGTTGTTTTCTCTTGATCTTTGGGGGCAATGACAATTTGATTATATCCATAATATCTATCTAGGAAGCAATAAAAGAGAAATATGACCAATCTATCAAGGAGTTGATCAAGAAAAGACAAGGAGAAGTGACCCTCCCTTATGACTTTGTTGAGTTTCTGGTAATTTATATACACCTTCCTTACAGTGATTACTCTAGTAAGAATCAATTCATTGTGCTTATTAACTACCAGGGTCATCTCACTCTTTTTAGTAACATATTGCACAAGGCTCACCTAAGCAGTATCAAAGAAAGGAAATATAATGCCATAATCTAGGAGTTTGGTCACTTCTTGATTGCTTTCTTCATGTTGGGGTTCAATCTTCTTTGATGGTCAATAGATGGTTCATATTATCCTTAAGAAGAATTCAAATTAAATGGCTTATCTTTTTTATATCAGTTGTAATCCATCCAAAAGCTTCCTTGCAAGTCTTTAAAAATATCAATAATTTGTTTTCTTGACTCATGATGAGGGAAAATAAAATTATGACTGGAAAGGTATTGGATTCACCAAGGTACTCTGCATATTTCAAGTGGGTTGAGAGAGCCCTAAGTCAATGAAGGTTTGAACTCCAAGTAACCATCCAAGGGCAAAGGGTTTTACATTTGGAAGTCCACCTAGGTGAGTACTCTAAAAATTGCACTATCCCCTTGACTTCAGACTCATCTCTTCCATGTCATCATTTTCACTATTAAGAGAATCTTTGATGCGCACTTGTTTAAGGGATTTAACCACACTACTCTCAACAACATCCGCACTAGAACAACACTTTGTTTATTGATGATACTTTATAGCTTTAAAAATATTTAATACCACTTGCTCCCCATCAAATCTCGAAGTAACTTTTTCCTGTTGGACTTGAATTATAGCATCCTCTTTAGCAAAGAATGGCCTACCAAGAATGAAAGGAATATCTTTATCTTCATCCATATCAAGGACCACAAAGTCTACCAAGAAGATAAACTTGTCAACTTAACAAGTACATCTTCTATAATCCCCTTAGGGTAAGTTAAAGACCAGTTCGCCAATTAGGGAGTGATGTTGATGAGTTTCATGTCACCTTCTAATCCAAACCCATCAAATATAAAAGGAGCATGAGGTTGATGATAGCACCCAAATCACAAAATGTTCTAACAAATAGCTCCTCACCAATGGTATATTGGATGATGAAGGAACCAAGGTCCTTCGGATGAAAGCATGACACTCCTTTGTTAATGGTATTGTTTTCTAATCTTCAAGCTTTTACCTATTAGAGAGCAACTCCTTTAAAAACTTAGCATATTTTGATATTTGCTTGAACGCTTTCAAAAGGGGTAAGTTGATGTTAATCTTCTTTAAAGCCTCCTTAAAATTAGAGATTTCCTTATCCATCTTCTCCCTTGGAAGTTTTGAAGGGTGGGGTGCTTTAGGAGTATACATGGGTGGTGAAGGTTTCTTAACTACTTTTTTTCTCATTTAAGGAATGAGCATCTTCTCCCTAACCCTTTCACTCTCTTCTTCAATGAAGTCATCACCACTCTTTTTAGTCTCGAAAGTTTTTTCATCACACCACTCATAAGTGATGTCATAGGACTTGCCACTCCTCAAAATCAATGCCTCATATTGCTCTTTTCCTTTATCCTTGGAGTTGAGCACCATATCATTTGGCAATGAGTCCATCGATCTATCTCCTATGGATTTAGCCAATATCCTATATGAATCTCTATGTTTCAAATGGATGCTTCTAAAGAAAGAAATCCTATTTTGGGAAAATTTTTGAAATTCAACCAAAGATTACGCAAATTTAGTTAATTTTTCAAATTCATCTTTCTTCTTCAGTGTTTATGGGGGTTGTTAAAGTAGTCAGAAGGATACATTGACCTTTAAAAATTATATAAGGAATCTTGCTAACTAAATCCAGCCATAAGAAGTTGGGATAATTTTTATATCAAGAATTGTAAGTGTTGATTTTTTCTCCCTTGCCTTACAACGTTTGCCGATTCCGAATTAATAAAACAAGTCTTGGTTAGGTGTTTGCCCTTACACAACTCATAAGCCATAATTGGGAAGATTTTGCCATAGTATCCAATCTTGCATTCATTTTTTATTTCATGTTGGTCAAAACCGCTACTTGAGATTAAAGGTGAGTAGTTGAGTCAACTTCTTATATTTCCATTTTTTAAGGCATTGTTCGGCTTGAGAGCTATTGGTAATCATTTGTCACCATCTCCTCAATGAAATTTGAAGCATTTTCAAAGGACTTCCCCATAATAGCATCTTCCACCACTATCTCAATCATACTCCTATGATGTCTAACTAACCTATTATAAAAGTTGAGACTTAAATCCATTTGAGAATACTGTGTTAAGGACACTTACATAATAACTCTTTATAACACCCAAACTTCACATAGTGTCTCCCCTTTAGTTTGTTAGAAGGTCATGATATCATTCTTCGACTTTACGATTTTGTTGGACATAAATGCTTAGAGAGGAATGCTTGAGAGAGTTACTTTCAACTTGTGATAGAATTTGGCAGAATAAATTTAGCCATGATCGAGCTTTATCCTCAAATTGAAGTGGAAGAGTAAAAGCTCACAACATTAAGAGAAAGTCACATTTTAAATGTCCACACCTCTAAAAAATTTTGTAAGTATTCATTTGAATCCTCATTTGGACCTCCATCAAATTGGCATGTGGATTAAAGCTATTAAATTAACATGGGCTTAACTTCAAAATCCTAAGCCTACACTGCAAGAATCACAACACTTGTTTGCCCTTTATCAAAGTGTGGTGCAAGATAGTTTCGAAAAAGCTTAGGGTGTGATTAATTGTTTTGCCCATCATTTTCTATGTTGTGAGCCATTTGTTCCTCTCTATGATGATTTCTAACTCTTTTTGTCATGCAAAGTTACCTACAAAGCATAAAAGTTCAAATGTTTACTCTATTAAATACAAAAGAAGTTAAATGCCAAGGAATTTTCAAAGGCTTGATCACTACAACCATCATCAAAACCAAAGGTCTTCACAATCAATTTCATAAGATTAAGTAAATATAGTTCAATCAATAAATGATGCGCGATGCTTACTCTTTAATGCATATAAACATTGAGGTAAGCCACTATATAACCGGTAAGCCCTAACATTGCCTTCATCCTACTAGGCTAATAAGCTTAATGGTTCATTACTAAGACATAATACATCTTCTTATTATGCAATTTTGGTTTTGATACGTGTTATTAAGGTTCAACTATGCACTATGATGTGTATAGGATCTTGGCCCATCAGGTGAGGTCTAAAGGTCCAACCCAAAAAGGGTTCTATAGATAACCAAGTATATTCAATTTCAAACTCCTACTATAACACGTTCTTACGATTTTGGACATTAGGTATATGTACTTTATGATGACACCATGTAAAGGGGAGAAAAACCTAACTTTTACATCTTATTGGTCTCGATGACCCAAAAACCATACAATTAATTTAAGTATCAAAGTGTCTACCCTAGGAACCATCCTAGGATTTGTTTTACAAGCTTCCTTTCGATGAGAAAGTCCGAGAACTGTTGACAATGGTTCGGGTGGTGGATATCTCTTTCATCACACCACAACCATAAGAGTCAAATGCTATGCAAGTAGTACAAGGAATTGAATGGCACATGATTGAGAGAAGTCATTAAACATATATACTCTCGAAGTGGGGTGATAAGCAAAAGGTGAAAGAATTTAGTGCTCAAAAATGTCAATTATATAAACATTCAATGAATTGTCATGTAGAAAAACATATACAATGAAGAACCACTCAAACTAGATAAGGAAATGACAAGTAAGTGGTTGAGACATTTCATCAAACACTTGATATGCACACTAGTAAAATATAATTTCTTGTATGTAATATGACCTTTTAACTCACCAATCTTGAATAAGAATGTTAAATGAAAAATACACAAAATTTAAACTACTAAGAATCTAACATTTAACAAGTCTAATCTAACCATGATGCAACTTGAAGTTGAACTCAACTAGACAAGTCACTATGCACTTTGAACACAAAACTAGCAATACAAAAGCAATTTAATAAAGATAAAACACACTATCAACAAAACACAAAGAACTTAAAACACAATTATAAAACACAAGATCAATACAAGAACAAGGATAAGTACTAGATAAGTTACTACTATACCGAAAACAACTAAACAAATCAATTGGAATAAGCTGAAGTCCTTAGCAATCGTGCCAAAAATTTGATGACAATCAACTGCAAGTATACAATGTCGTTCAAGTATTGCGACAAGGACGGGTTGAATCCTGAAGGACTTCAGATCAAACTAAGTTGTTTAAGATATTTAAGGCAAAGTTTGATTGTTTGGATTCTTTTAAACCTCCTTAAACTAAATGTGGAACAAAAAATAGTTGAAAGAGGAGAAACAAATTATAAAGTAACTAAGCATTTAATTATCTAATTTATCACCACCTAAACTTGCTAGGTTGTCAAAACTAAAGTTCAATCCCTAATGTAGGTTAGGCAATTTAAGGTATCATAAAGCCTCTTCCAAGGTCCTTAGGTATCCCAAATCACTTGCTAAAAATCTATGTTCCTATGGTCTAAGAAGGAAAATGGTCATTAGGATTAGTTGGCCATACAAACCTCCCAGAGCTATAAGGTATGTTCCCATCTATTAAGCATTTGAATTCTATCAATTTAGACATTTTACTCTAAGTCATTCCTAAATACCTAGAGTAAGCCCAACATACAACTACTTGGATTCAAAACATTGTATGGCATTAAGCACAATTGGTAGCAACATCAAAACGATAAAGCTTATAGTATAAAACAATACTAGCAAGACATATGGGAGACAATAAATATTCAAATTAAACACTTGACATTAATACTGGCTATCCATGGAGAAGAGTAAATAAACAACTAAGAAATAATCTAGTAACATTGAAAAATAAAGTAAGGAGAGGAGAAAACTTAATTAAAGGACTACAAATCTCCAAGCTTTACATCCAACTCCAAATCTATCTTTAGGAAGATGACATTTTTCATCTTCTTTCTTAGTTTCTCTCCTTAAACCCTACGAAAGAGAGAAAGAGATTAAGAAATAAAGTAGTCTAAACTAAACTTCATTATTAGAATTCTAAAAATATTAGAGCATTTATACATAAGAAAATCAAAAGAGTTTAAAATTAGCATTAGAAAGTAATTAGGATTTAAAATAGCAAATGATAATCAAATTCTCACGCAAGAACTGCCACTGACCGTTGCGATATTGAGCTCAAGGTCAACGGCCTATGACCTTCCGAGATGACCATTGAGCTAATCGCTATGGTGGCGCCGATGGTCAAGACACAAGCAACTCCTGAAGTTGCTTGTGCACCATGGCTAACCTTGGCACGCTATGGCACACAACAACATCCGTGTGTTTATTTCTCGGTTCCTCTTTAGGCCTTTTTGGGCAAGAATTTGACGTTAGTTTTTTCATGAACGCTTTAGCTCTTTCTACCAACTTTCCAATTAATCTTGAATCATCATGATTGTAGTTGTAAATCTCAAGTTTTGAATCCCTTGAAATAGCCTACTCACCACCCTTAACCACAAAACTCTTTTGGTCCTTTTGCTCATCTTCCGCTTATTTTGCACCGCTTTTGACTCTTTCTCGCATAAAATCCATAAAACTCTATAAAAATATAAAATACTTTTAAAACACATTTAAACACACTAAACATTCAATAAATCAGAAACAATTTAGGGTTTAAATGAGTGAAAGTTTAACATTCATTAGAAACTTTATAGTGACTAGTTTAATTTTAACGATAGGACCTATAACCGGGAAATCCTTACAGGGTTTGGTTTTTTCATTAAGAAGTGAAAACCAAAGCTCTTTTATTGTGTGGTTTTCTATGGAGTGGCAAGATCAAAAATAATCAAAGGCCCCTCTCCTAGTCCCGAAAAATATAACAGTGTCCGATGCAACTACTCTAAGTTTGGCGCCTTTTAGAGCATACCACATCTTGTCGTCCTTGTTATGGTCGAATAAGTCCTACTTCCCTAGAAAGTGGGAGGTTGTTCGTAGATTACATACATTAGTATTTTGATTTTTGTCCCTTTCTTTTCATTCGACTTGTGGTCTCTTGCTCTGGTCTTTTTTTTTTTTTTAAGGGATGAATCTTAAGCAATTCATCTTGATCAAGCATTACTTGCCTATGAGATGAGAGCCCTATTTCTTCTCCTACCACAAAGATCACAGTAAATGCGAGTTTGTTTCAACTCTTGGCTCCCTATGGCAGAGGAGACTTCTTTGATGCTCAAAGAGGAGGAGAAAAAGCTGCTCACAAGGAAGTCCACAACGCGCTTTGTCATTCAATGGTCAGTCCATTCAGGGCCCCCTCTTCCTGACTACCTTAGGTGGTGCCTCAGACTCAGCTACCTTAGGAGGTGGTCAGTATCTTCAAAGACTGCTCACATTCAAACTTTTGGAAGCCATTCTAGTATTCTAATTGCCAATTTTTTTTCCTAGAAAGAAAAACATTCTTCCAACCATCAAGTTGTTAGATGTTGGCAAAGGGCGAAGTGGGTGGCAAATGCCGTACTTCTAATAGTGGTCGCTTCTTTAGCCCAAATTTGAGTCCAAACTCCATAACCATATGAATAAATTTGTGACTGATGTCGTATGAATTGCTTTGTTGAATTTCTATTTTTGCTTAGAGGGATGATTCTAAATTTGAGAATTTTTCAGCCGTGTTTTTACAAGTTGTACTCGCTTGTAGAAAGTGAAGAACTGATCTAGAAAAGTCAAGTAGTCCAAAAATGAAAGACACTATAAAGTTGTCCTTAGACATGAAGAAATGTGCATCGAAAGATAAGGATGCACAATCAAGAAATCCAAGGCTTAATACCAAGTTGGTTTGAGTAAAGAGTAAGTAGCGCTTCACAAAAGAAATCAAAAGCGCTCAAGTCCAAAATTGCCGAGAGGACGTGGAACTTAGTAAATAAAAACAAAGTCTAAGAAGAGAGTTTCATACCTAAATGACACCATCGCTGCACTCAACCGATCGTAAGAGATGCAGGTTCCTTGTGACCAAAAGGATCAAGGTCGTTGCAAATAAATTATTTACTACCGATAAGATAGTTTGAAGCTTGGTACCTTGAGTGTAGGAGGCATAGTTTTCAGAACTTTGACCCGATTTCATTGATCTTATGATTTTACAATTTAAATTTACTAAAACGATCTCGATTTTAACTACGATCCAACATTTATTATGTGAATAAAATATAGTTAAATTTACTAAAAAAACTTTCATATCTAAGTAAAATAAAATTTATCATTATAAAAATAACTTAATTAGTTTAATCATACTTTTATTAATTTTTAACAATAAATAAATAAATTGGACATAAATACCTTTTGATTGTGACGGCAACTGAAATATTGAGAAAATCATATAAAATGTTATAAAAAATAAAAATTGAAATAAGATCATTTAATTATAAACTAGACATGAATTTTCTACATATCTATTCATATATTGATTAATAATTCCTTTAAAATAATTCATAAATTATATTTTCTCAATTGTTTTTAGAATATTATGATCTTATGATCTAATTCTACCACCCTAAATTGATTTTATGTAAAATTTCATTCCTATAAACTATGGTAGGAGGTTGGCCACGTAGAGTTGTCAAATTTTGAAAATTATAATTATTTAGTTTGTGACTTTGCATGATATTGTCTTTTCATTTTTGACCCATTCCAAGTAACAAGACAGTAGTATGTGAAAAGCCAAAAATTATGACATTCCAATAGCAAAATTTACTTGTTTTTTTTCGAATATAAAAATACTATTGATCAAACGAGATTTACAGGATCATCGAGCAAACGATACAATAAACCCGATCCATACTAGCAATTGGTCTATATATATACACGCTAACCGCTTACTAGTCATCCTATAAGATTATGACACTTGGGTACAAGGCGTGACCCACCTTGTACACTTGTGTCATGATCCTATGTACAATCTCACGATGAATCGACATGTCCTCAAAATGCATCCGGTTCCGAGCCAACCAAATGTAGTACACATGCATACAAAGGCAATCCTCTTTCTTCGATCGATCCATGTCGTCTCTCGAGTCCTCATTATCCACTTGAGCGCAAATGGTAACATATTCATCTCCTTCTTACCCCACACAAGTCCTTGATTGCGGTCCAGATGGTCAAAAAAGGACATTTAAAAATAAGTGCCCTACTGATTCTACCTCCCCATGACATAAGTCACAAATTGGGTTGATATCCAAAAAACCTAACTGGTCTTTTGTGAGAAGCCTTCCTCTGATAGCCAACCACAAGATGAATGAGTACTTGGGAGGTGTATAGGCATTCCACACTAGCTTCGTCCACATAACTTTCTGTGCTCGGCGCCTAAAGTAGTTATAAGCCAATGGCCCCAATGTATTCCCTCAGCCTCTCCAATTCTATCTATTGCCCCTTGAACCGATCCTTCCTTCTGCACTAAGATATCTCTAATATATAGAAGCCGCTTCATCAATGCAAAAATATCCTTCTTCGGTGTTAAGCTCCAGATAGTCACTCTATAGGATAAGTATGTATGATGAACCCACCTTACCCACAACGAATCTTTTTTACTATGGATGTTCTATAGTACCTTTGCCAAGAGTGCTGCATTCCAAGCTCCAGTATCCCGAAGGCCTAAACCTCCTCTTCTTTGGGCGGGTTAGATCTTTCCATGCCACGAGTGGTTTCCTCTATTCCATAGGAAATTCCTACACGCCTTGTGACCTCTTCTAGGACCGCACTGCACTGGAAGGACTGAGAGCCAAAAGCAGTTAATACCTTGCAGAACCGATATGATGAGCTCTAATCGACCCATATAAGAGAGTGATGAAGCATTCCAAAGCCCAATCTATCCAGCGATCTTTTCCATAAGGGGGGGAGGGGGGCATAATGAGTGACTTTGAGCCTTGCTGAAGCTAGTGGAATCCCTAAATACCAGGCCGGAAACTTCCCTTTAGGGATACCACCCCTAGAATCTCCTCCATTTCCCTGTCATTCACACCCACCATAAAGATACTTGACTTATTGATATTTGTCCTGAGGCCACCATCGCACTCCACGCGAGAATATCATCAAGTCATCCAGATACGCTAAGTGTGTAATCTTTAAAGCAGGACATCGCGGTGATAGTTGAAGCCAGGCTCCATAGTAGCTTTCCTGAGTAGCCGAGACAGGTATTCCAAACAGGTGACAAACAAGTAAGGGGATATTGGATCCCCCTGCCTTAGTCCTTTTCGGCCCTTGAACATGCCGTGAATATCTCCATTTATCTGGATAGAATATGAGGTAGTAGACACACACTCCATGATCCATCTAATAAATCTCATCGAGAACCCAAGACCAATGAGTGTCTTGTGCAAGAACGTCCAACTGACCGAATCATAGGCTTTCTGGAGATCCACCTGATAGAGTTTAAATTGTGCATATTTTTTGTTAATGTTTCCTTAATATTAACTTGAATTTTAGGAGGAATTATTTGGTTTTAATATACTTTTTGTTTTAGGCATGAAAAATGATGAATTGGAGGAAAATTTGATAAAGGAAGAAAAAGAAGGAAAAAAAAAAGATGCCAAACAAAATAACAAATGCAAAAGAAGACAAAGGAAGGAACCAAATACTGCACAAGTCAAAGTTCAATTGGGAAAAGGAAATGGAAGTTCATTCGGCAAAAGAAGAATCAAGAAACAAAGCCACACAACAAGACAAAAGAAAACAAGAAGCATTTAAATTGACTTCACCATAGAGAAAAAGGAAGTAAACAAAAGGAAAACAAGAGAAATAAATGGCCCATTACTTTTACTTCTTGGATACCAATTGCTCTTTGAAGTTTTTGGGAAGCAAACAGACAAGACAAAATACAAAGAAGAATTATTCGGCAAGTCAAAGAGTTGCAAAGAAAAAAACCAAGCAATGCATAAGTTAGAAGACTTTGTTAAGAAGACAACAAAACAAAGAAGAAGCAAGTTGCACAACCAAACATGAAGGAGACTCCTCTAGCCACAAGCAAGAAACAAGAGCCGGCCGCACAACAAGAAAAGATGTGAAGGAAGAATTAGAAAGAAACAAGAAGAATACAACCACAAAATCCAGAAACAAAGAGGAAACAAAAGCTAAGTACAATTGGAAAAGAAACAATTTGAACAATAGTATAAACCAACTACAATAAGATTACTACAAGTCGAGTACAAGAAAGAAGCAACAAGGAGATAGAAGTTGAGCTAAATCAGAAGCAAAAAGAGGACAAGAATCGGGCAATAATGAAGTAGAATATGACTGGGATTGGAACACAAGAAGGAGACAAGAAAGGTGTAGCTTTTGGAGAAAATTATAACAAACCCAAGATAATGAAGTAGTTTTGTGTGGGTAGAAAATTGAAGAGAAGTGGCTATAATTTCAACACAAGATAGAAAAAATCAGCAACAAATAGAAGAAGTTGACTACAACTTGAAGACAAAAGTAAAGAAGGTTTAGGAAAGAAAAAATAAAACCGAGAAAGGACAAGAAGTAGAAGTTGATCAAATCAAGGATTCTAACAACTAAATTTAGAAGAAAGATATGGGACAAGTAAAAAGTGAACTCACACATTCCTTCTTGGCACCTTTGTAGTAGTTGGGATGTACATTTTCTTTTGTTTTAGCAGCCATCTTTGTCCGTAGTCTTCATCTTAATTTCTTTCGTAGGTTAGCTTAGGTGTTTGAATTTTGTCCATTATTTACGTCCTTTATTTTTTTCCTAGAAGAAAGAATTACAATCGCTTTGCTTCAGAAATAAAACAGCCGCCTACGGGTCTTTGTTGTCTTCCTGGAGTTCACTTATTTTCTCTTTTGTTAGGCAGCCGCCAATTTGGTTTTTCCTCTTATACTTTACGTGCTTTGTTTTTCTGTTTTCTGTTGTTCTTTTATGTCCTTAGCTTGTAGAAAAATAGCAGCAGCCATATTTATTCTTCTTGGAACTGTTTTCTTGTTCTTTCCTTGAAAACAAGAGACATTCGGGGAGAAAGATAAAAAGTAGCCGTTGTTGAGTTTTTTTCCTTCGCCTCACGCCCTTCTGGGTTCTCCTAGAAGACAAAAATTGATACGGTTGACTCGGGGAAGGAAACAACAAAGCAGCATCCGCCTCCCTCACTCCAGGAAACTCACATTCTTCACGGTTTTTCATTCTTCTTTCTTTAGTTAGTTTTTCTTAGAAAATTCCAATAGCTTTGTATGCCACCATGAGTGGCTAAATTTTCTTTTCTAATTCAAGGGAAGGATTGATTTCAATTGCAATCACTGTGAGGTTTTGTTCTTAATTTTATTTTCTTGCTTTTAATTCAAATATTTGTTAATTCTTGATTTGATTTTATGAATAATTGATGATTAATTAATCTGACAATTTAATTGTTCATTATTTATTCTATTGCTATCCATAAGTTCAATGATCCGTAATTGTCATGAATAAATGGACCAAGTAGCAACTAAGTTAAAATTGTTTATGTTTGTAAATATGCATGCTTAATTTAGGGGAATTAATAGGACAAGATTAATTCACTGCAGCTATTTCGGTGTTTTAATTTTGGTTTAACTGTTTTCATAAGATCTTAATGCTATCATTAAATTGATATGGAACGCTATCGCATCTACCAATTGATGGTAAGTTTTGATTTAGAGTCTGGACTCACCAATTATTTTAGGAAAACAGGAATTTATTACGGCTATCCTAATAAGTTTCAAGTTAAATGTTTGAATTTACAAGAATTATTTTTTTTGTGACCTATGATCAGTGATGCAATTGAATGATATCGACCCTTGTATTAGAAACTCGCTTAATTGATAATTCTAGTTATTTTCTAATTTTATTGCTTTAATATTTATTTTTATTTATTTTTATAATTTAATTATTATTTAAAAATTCCCATGTTTATTTATTTATAATTTATTGTTCAAGGCTTGGTACTATACTTAGGTTCCATTGGGACTCGAATTTAGTCTGCTACATCGCAAATTTAATTTGTAATTAGAGAAGGACCAATAATTAATTTTGTGGGCTTCAACAAACTCGACACCACCTTGATCACGCATCTGGGTGATACTCTTTCCGGTATATTTATTGAGAAGTTCTTAGGCCATATGGATATTTTCAATCATGCTTCTACCTCCACAAAGGCGAACTAGGCCTTATCTCGTAATCTCCGCATCACTTTGGACATCTTGGCGCTAATATTTTGGTCACCACCTTATAATCACATTACAAAGACACAATTGGTCTATACTCTCCCACATGCTTGAGTGTCTGGCTTTGGAATTAATGTGATAATTGTGTGGTTGAGCTGTTTCAAAAGCTTACCCGTCCTAAAGAATTCATTTACCCCCTCATATAGGTCTTGGCCCACAATGTGCCAAGCCTTTTTGAAGAAGCCAGAGTTGTACCTATCTGGCCCAAGAGCTCTGTCTTGTCCAATGCTAAACATGCCTCCTTAACTTCTTGTTCCATCGGGTCGTTCTAGGTCGAGAAAGCTTGAGCGAGACCTTAGCACCAATATCAAATATTGTACCGCCCACTTCACTGTGCACTTCCCTTCCTAGGAAGTCCCGATAGAATCTTAGGAATTCCGCAACCACTTCCTCCTTCCCCAACGTTATTCTCCGCCGTGACCACGTAAGCAATGAAATTCTTTTGGCGTTACTCTTGACCAAAGCATGGAATAACTTGGTGTTCGGCCACTATTGACTAAATATTGGCACTTGACTTTCCGAGTTAGAAATTTCCTCTCCGCCTCACTTAGCTTCCGTGCTACTCCCGCACTCGGATTCGGTCAGGCACTGCAACAATGGGATTTTGTTGGGCTTCTTGTTGCAATCTCTAGTTTCTCCATTGCCCTCTCCGCCGATTTGAGATGTGAAAATGTTGCTGATTAAGATCCTTGAGTGGCCTTTTCAACATTTTCAGCCGGTGGCATAACTTGTACTACTCAGTTCCATATACATAGGTATCCTACCCTTGCTGAACAATATTTCCAAAATCTTCGTGGTCTACCCACATGTTGAAGAACTTAAACCTTTTCATTGATTGATTAACATGGCGCCCCACGAGAGATGCTCGGTGAATGGTCTAACAAACAACCCGATGGTAAGAAGTTTGTGAGAGTTTCCCAATCATTCATTAGCCATCGCTCATTGACCATTACCCGATCCAACTTAGACCACACTATTCCATTTGTCCATGTAAGGTGGCGCCGATAGAGTTCACATCCGTTAAGCCTATCAACAAGCAAAGAGTCCAAGAGATCTTTGGTCTCATAAGTAGTGACCGGGATCCATTGGATCTTTCTCCATCGCATATAATACTATTAAATTCTCGTAAGACCATCCATGGAAACTCATGGTGAGGAAAATGCTAGTAAATTCTCCCATAGTGGTATTCTAGATATGATAGTATTAAAACCATATACAAAACTTACAAGAAAGGATAAGGATGTTACCTTGCGTGTAAGTGACAAATGGATGGCTTGGGGATGTCTCTTCAATAGTGAAACCGCAACCATAGAAGGGTTCCATAGAATGAGTATGCGACGCACATTGTAGCTGAAAGTTATTGCATTGATTCCATTCAGAAACTTGGTCCCTATTATTCTCAAGTTCCTCTTCCGTAATTTTTGTCTCCGTAAGTCCACAAACATCAACATTTTGGAGTTGCATCAAGCTCTTCACACCTCTTTGTTTCAGGGGTGAAATCCCTTTATATTCCATGCAACAATTCTCATATATGAGGTGCTGCCTCGTTTCCTTTGTCCTTGGCCACTCTTTTCCCTTTCTTCTTCCTTGTATTCTTCTTTGCCGTGGGTCTTTCCTTAATCTCCTCCTCCCCGATTCCATATCGGCAAGGAATCCTTGGAAGTCCAACTCCCCGCTTTGAACCATTCCTCGCACAGTTCTCCCATTCTTGACTGGTTCTCCCGACTCTTATCCCCTTGTAGAGGCGGTTCTTTGCTCACATCGGGTGGCTCTTCTCTGGGAT
The DNA here is from genome assembly GCA_020080225.1 of Gynochthodes officinalis. Taxonomy (NCBI): domain Eukaryota; kingdom Viridiplantae; phylum Streptophyta; class Magnoliopsida; order Gentianales; family Rubiaceae; genus Gynochthodes; species Gynochthodes officinalis. The sequence continues at coordinate 214,806 of JAIQDA010000038.1, read as the reverse complement.
GTTCTACTTGGGTAGTTGCCTCTCCGGAAGGCAAAATTAGGACCACACTAGTTGTCTCTCTTCTATGTTGCATCTCCCGATCAGTCGCCCTTTTTACAAGCCTATCTAGAACCATTGCATCAGTCTCATGAGGTAAGGCGGCTTGTCAAGACTGATCGCTCCACATTCATGGGGTTCTCTCTCCTTCTCCACATTGGTGCACAAACTCTTTGTTGGTCTTCCATCTCTTCGCTACAATCAATAATTTTCTTCTTGTTGATTGTACTGTAAAGCACTTAGCCATTGATTGACACTAGAATTTAAGGTTGTCCACCATGATTTAATGCATATGAAAGCCAATAGTTTCTCCATTCTTGGTGGCTGGCTCTGAAACCCAAAATTACAATACTTAGCATGATCTTTTTCCTTTGATGCAAAATAGGATGCTTTACTAATGGAAAATTGCCCACCATCCCACTAATACATCTTGAAATAATTGTAGCCTAGATACAAACTAAAATACAATCATATCATGCTCAAACACAATTTTGTCCGATGCGGACCTAATATATGTAAACTTAATGTCTCAAATATCTTTATTCAATATTTGCATGCCTAAGGTACATTGGTAGAAAATTTTGTTTGATATGGACTGATGCGTGTAAAGTTAATGTCTCAAGAGAAAATGATAGAAAAGCTTATCCTTGAATTTTGAAAATTTCACTACCACGAATATATAACTATTTTGACTCATATTTTCTTATCTATTTTGTTCAATCATTCATTTCTACATTTTTTAATGTTTCTAGATTGTGATTCTGGATTTTGATCATCGCTTAGTGGCCATGGCTGAACTTTTCTATTTTTCAACAATTTTTCTCGATACGAATGTCGCATGTTGCTTTATGTATGTTATTGGACTATTTTCGTATATGACTACGTTTTTAGCAGGATTCTAGATCGCTATTTAGGCTTGCAATTTTATTTTTTCGGGTTCTTTTGAATTGCTTTATGAATGTTGCTTGCTACAATTTTTTGCCCGCATATTGTAAATTTTTTACAGAATTTTGTAGCTCATTTTGTCTCGTTGGATTACTTGTTAAATTTTGATGAATTTTGCCACAAAATCTAGTCTTTGGACTGATTTTTACAATTTTTGGTCGCTTTGGATGAATTTTGGCGCATGTATGGGTTGTCACTTGTAGGTGATGACTCGCTCATTGACCTATATCCGCATCCGATATGCTCGTAATCCGAGTACCTTACCTACAATTTGGGATCTTAACCTGTTAATACTTTGATACTTAAGTAGTGGTTTAGCAATGATTTTTATATTTTAAATACTATATTCAATAATGCGTACCTTATTTGTGTTATAGAATACGATTATATAACACATTGTCCGAATTTTACTCCAAGTTAGAAATTTTTATAAAATGCATTTATATAACACATTATCTGGAATTTCACCGCCATTAAAAACTTGTTGTAGAGTCCTAGTAGGACTCATAATTGTTGATGATAAATCCCGAATTATCAGGATATGGTATTACTACATCGTGGGGATAATCGATAAGATATTGTCATATCAACTAGCCCTCCAAATTCACATCTTGAAAGATATTGTCATATCAACTAATCCCCAATTCACATCTTGGAACCATCAGTGACTAGTCTAGTGATTCGATGTCGAACTAGCATTTAATGTAGACATATTTAGTGGAGTGCTTGACTCCACAAAATTTAGCATTATTTTATTTTCATAATGTTGAATGTTTCAAAATTTGAAAACATGACTTTTAGTCGTCATAATCTTTTCTCGAGGGCTCCTTCAAATTGAAAATGCTTCTTCTCATTCACACCATTTGACATTTCGCATTCTCCACTTAAGCTTTTTGTGAAATTGACTTTTTAGTCTTGAGCTTTTTATTCTTGTTTCCTGTGTTTCTCAACACTTTGTGCATTTCTTTGTGACATCTTCATTTGCCAACCTTCTTCCGAATCTCACTCATCCACAAAAAATGGCTAGCAGAGGTAAAATCCCAATTCATGCTAAGTTTTCTACTATTTTTCTTCAAATAGCAATTCATTTCGTGCTCTAACCATTTTCCGGTCGAAAATATGCACACGGCATGACCATCGGTTTCATCCGAAACACACTTTCACCTCCAAATGGCCCCGAATATAGGGAACATTGAGAGCTGTTTGAGTGAGAATGACTGAGCCAAATCTAAACTAATTTTGATGTACTTGGCCCTATTGAGATGTACTTTCCTTCTTTTGGGATGATTAGTAACCGTACTACCAACAATAGAGTGGCTATTTACCTTAACCATTTACTTGTCCATCTTCGACTTCCCTACCACAGTTCGTACATGACCGCTTCAATACTATCAGATAGAATTAGGACAACTAACTCCCACTAGATGCCAAGGTCCCCGAAATCCAATAAGCCCTTGAAGTCCAAATGGCCGTGGGTTCAATTCCTAATGACGGTGCCAATTAATGACTTTGTTCACTAGCCGAGATTTGCCTTCGATGTACTCATAATTCAAAACCGACAATATGAGATTTTAACCTTGTTAAACACTCTTATGTTTAACTTAGTAGTGATTTTTATATGTTAAATGCTATATCTAATAATATGTACCTTATGAGATGATTATGGAGTACTTTTATATAATGCATTGTCTAAGATTTTACTCCGTGATGGAGACTTCTTGTAAAATTTTAACAGGACTCTATTTTTTGATGATAAGTCTTGAATTATTGGAATAAGTTATTACTATATCGCTTAGGATAAAATATTGCCATATCATAGGGTGTATATTGAGGTGGCTCTTGGTATAAATTGTGGGTTTAGAAATGAAATGAATTTGATAGAAAGAAAGGTTTAGAATGGGTTTAGAAATGAAATGAATTTGATAGAAAAAGATTTAGAATAGAATGAAAGAATAATAATTTTGTTGGTTGATATTATTTGTAATGGTATAAAATAGATTTTATATTAAAATTAAAATTTAATATTAATATTAATAAATTTTATATTAAAATTTATTATTAATATTATAATAAAGATATTGTTAATTTACATTATATTATATTTAAGAAAATTATATCTTGTTCCAAAAATAGTCAAAATACATGTCCATTTGTAAAGAAAATATTTTCTACAAGTTAGCGAAATTTATTTTTAAAAAATATAAAAATAGGTAAAATGGCCATTGCAAATCGGTGGGGTTTGCAACCACCATGAGACGTGGTGCGCCTAATCAAGAATCGATAGGCACTAATGCGCCTGTTAGTTGTAAACATTTTTTTTTAAAACAACCTCAAAACGATGTCGTTTTGAGTCTGGCTGATTCTATTCCCAACAAAACCCAGGGAGGGTGGGTTTCAACAAAACCCACTCCCAAAGGTTTTATTCCATTCCCGAAACCCAAATCGTAATCAAACAATTATTTTCTTCCCATTCCAATCTATTCCCTCCCAAATCCACCAACCAAACACCACTTGAATATATATTATCTTATAGGGTATGCATTGAATCAGTTGGATTTCTGATTTCGGCTACTTTGGGCTACCTTGGATGAATTTTGGCTGCACTAGGTTGTAGGGTTCTAGACTATTAAATGGGCCTATAATTTTTTTTTCTGATTCTTCTGAATTGCTTTATGAATGTTGTCAGCTTACTGCATGTTTTTTGGGTCCGCACCTGGTAAATTTTTTTCTATAGAATTTTATAGTTCGTTGGATTGCTTGTTGAATTTTTAATGAATTTTGCCATAAAATCTAGGTTCATTTAACTGATTTCCACAGCTTTGGTCTACTTTAGATGAATTTTAGCTACATATTTGGGTTGTCACTTGTTTTGGACTGTTTCTTAAAAATTTGGATTTTTGTTGTTTTGTTTTCGGGGGAAGGGAGTGTGGGTTGGGAGCAATGGACTATCTTCTAGCCTTTTTATTTTGCTTTGGCCTGATTATGCTTTGGAAATTGGGGAATTTGTAAAAATAGCACATTTTCATTGGTATAGTTGAAGAATAGTACCTGCTAAAACTTCATTGCCAAAATAACAAGTTAACTCAGTTTGACCTTGTAAAAAGACCTAAATACCCTCTATTTACAAAACATGAGAACCATCACTCGCTGCTCGTTTCATTCTTCTTCACCGTCTTCATCGATCCAAAGATCCCATTCTTTTTCCTCATTCATCGCTTCGAACATCAATCCAACATATTCCACAGTCGTTTGAAAGTATGGCATCCACATAAGTAGGACTGGGATTGGCATCTTCAAGCAACAAGGTTACGACCAGGAAGAATAAATCGCAAAAACAGATGAAATGGGACAAGGTAAGTGGAAATTTGCTTAGAAATTTACATTTTTATCTTTGTATTTGATATACATGTTGATTTTTTGTTGATATTTTTTCATTTGGTAACTGATTTTGGAAAGAATACAACAAGTTAGGGTTTTGTTTGATTTTGGATGTAAGCGCGATTGTGATTGGTTCAAACACATTAAACTTGTGCATATCATATCCTATCACATAGAGTTTTTTTTTTTGTTTAAATTTGAACTAGGTGTGCATGAGAAGTTGATCGATCACATGCTGAAAATAGTGACGAACTTCTTCAACCTAGTATTGATCTCAATGTCGATCACATGTCGAGCATGATTAAATCTGCGAGGCTAAGAGAGTAGTATTTTTATTTAAATTGCGATGATGTCGAGCACTTGGTCCACAGAGTATATGCGGCGCGATGATGTCGAGCATTTGGTTGAGCCTTTATCGAGCACTAGGTCCATAGAGTTTGTGCAATCGCGGTTGTCGAGTAATTTGTCAAGTCTGTCCCAAGCACTAGGTCCATATAGGATGTGAACTGCGATAATGTTGACCAATTGGTCGATCCTGTCTTGAGCACTTGGTCGTCCGTATAACAATCGTGTGTTTTTGTCTAACACACTTATCATATTTCGAGCCGGATAGACAAATATTTTTATCTGCTTATTTTACGAGCATCGATCCAAAGCATGAATAGAGCATGTTGTGTGTATTTTCTTTCATGTCTTGCAGGAGATATGAGACTACATGGAGCAGTGCATAAGCGGCAAGAAAAGTTTCGTGGAATTGACGAAGACTAAAGAGAAAGTCGAACATATTCTGCGGTGTAGACAAATTGACTAGCACAAAGGGAAGTCCAACAATTCACCGCTTTCGACTTGATGTATTGGAGAAGGTAGTCAAGCATCCGCAAGCTAGTGTCGAAAATCGAGATCGAAAATTTAGCCTTTAGAATATGCCTTAAAGTATGACAGTGAAGAGGATGAATGTAGCGTGATTGAAAATCTTGAAAAAGTCTTTTCAATTTTTGTTTTATTTATTTTATATTTTATATTTTTCTCCATATCATAAGAACATCGTGTTATTCAATATACTCATTGGAATATGTTGAAAATTAAAAATTACGCAATCATTACGACAATAGTGTGTGTTTTATTAATACAATACATCGCATTACAAAATAAAATAAGAATTTTGTCATTAAAATAGGAATTGTAATGAGTGACATAATACTTTATGTGCTCGACAAATGCTCGACGTGTGATCGACATATGATATACATTGTACTCAACTAAATATCGTGAAACTCGAGTAGGTATATGACCTATAAATATCAATAGATGCTCAAACATCTATATGTATGTGCTCGCATTATGTTCGACAATAAGCTCGGCGTATGAAACATTTTAATGCTCAACTTAATATTAACATAATACTTTATGTGCTTGATGTTTGCTCACATTACCTATAATTAGTTTTTAATATTAAAATATCATGCCCCCCAAAAGACGTAAAATCCATGTATTTATAACTACTGAGTTAGAGTTAAAGAAAGCTAAGTTATATTTCACTTTTGCACATCAGAGAGCCAAATTCCCAACAAATTGCCTTGCAAGTGACGAAATTATAAAAAACACTAATCTTGATTTCTGTAAGTAGGGATTGACTAGTTTGGATACTATGTGGTAACCAATATAAACGTGAACTCCATTGCTTTACCTAATTGTTATCCAGGTATTTTTAATTTATATTTGAGTTTTACGAAAGAATTGTTCTTCAACATTCCCACGAATTTCTCATCTTAGACTAATGGGCAATTAATGGGTTATTTATGCATTCATTTTATTGATTGGTCTTGGGCCAATTTCATTGTTTACATATGTGGGGCTTCAGTTGGATTGCCGAGTGGTCTATTGGCCGTCCAAAATGGTTTATGAATGCATTAATTGCATTGTTCATTTATGGGTCTTGACATGTGCTACATTCCTATATACATTTAATTGAACACATCATCGAGTCCCACAACAAACACTAATATATACCGTAGTAGGATCTAAGTCGATCATTCTAGATTCTCGAATATGTGTCGAGCGTGTCTCGAGTTTGATCCAATGACAATTGATGTTCTTATTTGTTTTCCCAGGTTTGGCACACGCCAATGTGTGGTCAATATATGTCTTTTATGGGGGAGAATGGATGATTGACCATATAACAAATGAGCAAAGATTTATGAATTACGAGGATTGAGCCTCTTTTATTCTGAGAAAGACACTAGTTACCGAATTAGTGAATCTCATCATATCCATCATGGACTTAGAGACAAAACTAAAAACTCATCGATTATCGAATACCAACCCAAGTACCTATCAAAAGTGGCCACTCTTCCTATCAAGAATGATTATCGTGTTCGATGCTTTATGAACGAGATTATAAAGCTGTTTAAAAAGCACGAATCCCAATATGTGTTAGTGTCAGAGAGAACGAAGAAGTACATGCTAAAGATAGTGCTAGTAATGAACCAATAAAGCGATTGAGTTACGATAGTCGATTTGGACCAACAATGTTATTCATTCAACCCATTTGGAAGAGAACATATTTAAGAGTAAGGCCGATGGGAATAGAACAAGTGAGAAGGATAGGGATCCGCATAAAGAGCCCCTAATTGTTAACGATGATGCAACATCCGCGAGCAACCTAAATCTGGAGCATATTATGAGAACCTTGAGCGTTCAAGAAAGCGATCGTTCGGATGGACAAAATGACTGGGTTGTCATACAATGCCATACAACAACAAGGTCATGCGGATAGTAAGACTTCTTCGATAGGTTATTCACTATGGTAAACGTTGCGATAAAGGATGTATTTGAAACAAGAGAGCATTTGTATATGAGAATGGGTATGCTAGTCATGAAACATTTCTTCGAGTGGAAGGTTGTCGGGACAAATAGCACGTTATGGTACCTACAATGTAAGGATAACAATTGCAAATGGAAGTGAATGCATCCGCCATTGGGAATTTAGGGGCTTGGAAGATCACTAATTACGAAAACACCGCACGTCGGTCATCATTGGTTGATGTGATATCGACAAATGAGCAACAAAGTAATTGGGTGATGAATTTGATGCTAGTACTAGAATGCATGTCGTTCATATAGACCGACGAAATAATGTCAAATATTCGTCAGGAGTTGAGGGTAAACATAACGTATAATGAGCCTTGGGGATCACGGGAGTCTGCATTGGATGAAGTGAGGGGTAGATTTGAGGATTCATATAGGATACTCTTATCTTACTTGCAACAAATAAACGCATTAAACTCGGGTACTTTTCTTGACCAAGCAATAGAAAAAGATAGAAGTTTTAAGTATCTTTTTTCTCTTTTGGAGCATCATCATGGGGATTTCGCATGCATATTTGACCAGTCCTTGCCGTTGATTCTTGCTTCTTGAAACGAATATATTCTAAGCCATTACTTGTTGCCACTTGCATGGATGGTAATAACTAAGTATATCCTATTGAATGGGAGTGGTGGATTCAAAAATGATGCGTCGTGGGAATAATAATTTCAAAAGCTAAAGGTTGCAATGATATTGATGAATTGGTGTTTGTGCACAAAAGCATTGCAAAATGTGTAGTAAATGTTTTCCCAAATTCCTTCCATGGAGTTTGTATTTATCATTTCAAGAACGCACTGTGAGCAAAATTCAAGTAGGAAGCCATTCTCCCAAAGATACTTTAAAGGCTGCAAATGCTTACACTATTTCTAAATTTAATGAGATGTTTTCAATTCTTTCGATGCAAAATTCAAGGGTAAGCGATTATTTAAGAGAAGTTCGAATTGAACATTGGTCAATGGCATATTACAGTAGGAGACGGTATACTATAATGACCATCAATATTGTAAAATGTGTCAATACATTATTGAATGATGCATGGGAATTGCCTATTCATTTTTGGTGGAATACATTGAGCATGCTCCAAAGATGGTGTTACGAAGGTGTACTGACTACCAAAAAATGAATACAATGACAGTGCATACATTGAAAAACTAATGTCATCTAGGATGAGAGATGCACAATCCTATGTTGTTGAGCAGTCGATATACATTGATTATGTGTACAAGACATTACAAACCATCTTCTCTGATCAATTTGCAGCAAAAAAACTTGCAAGTGTCGCTGTTTGAAATATATCAACTCCTTTGTGTTCATGCATTAGCTCTGACTGTTCTTAATTGACCATTACACCTTATGATCGCCATTGTATCACACTTGATGCACTTTTGGATGCTTATGCAAATTCTATTATGCCGATTGGTAAAGCTAAAAATGGATTGTCTTTGAAGAGATTTTATCCATTCAACTAGCACCGGAACCAAGGGCTAAAAGTGGAAGGCACAAGAAAAAGAAAATTCTTTCAACAGTGAATAAAAGTTTCAAAGAAATGTAGTCAATGCAAAAAAGTGGACACATCCGACAAACTTGTACTAATACATTTGCTGCTAGAGCAGAAAAGTGATTTCATTACTATTTTTTATACAATAAATTTTTTTTAACAATAATTTGTATAATTTCATAGGAACATTGTTTTATTCTAGATGATAGTTGGTATATTGATACAACTTATTCACTTTAATAACAAAATGCAAATCAATTTATAAGTGATGTCATCTTACTCAATTTCATACCAATACATGATGTTTTATTCATACAGTATAACACATTACAATACAATCAATATGCGATCGAGTAGCACTCGACTAAGAACTCAACAAATACTTGACACATGCTCGACTTCGTACTCGACTAAGTACTCACCTAAGTGCTCGACTAAGTGCAAATGCTAGGTGCCATTATTACGTATGTGCTCTCTGTTTCATCATCTATTCATGCTCGTCTGAGACCCGTTGAACAAACATTATCTGTACACTTGGTAATGAAATATCCATCATGATCAAACTCACAATCATATACCCAAGAAAGTGAGCCCATTGCTTAAAGCCAATCAATTTGCTTTAGAGGATGCTGTTGATGCATTCTTCAACAAATTCTGCTGGTGGGAACTTTTTGTTCGTCATGAGTTTGTCCACAAACTCTAGAGCATTCTTCCCTACTAATCTTCCATGCTTATTACAGAAATCGCAATTCAACTGACAAAAATGGCAATATTTTATCACGTTTTTCGAGCAAGTAGCCTTTTTTCCTTATATCCATCAGTCAAATATTGTTGATACATTCTAATCTTCCGCATATTTGCTTCATAATAGTAATACTGAGAAAATTGGGCGTTAAAAACATCACACTGAATGACCATTTGATCATTGAGAAGGTCCTGCATGAAATAAAGCAAATTAGTATTGTGCTCGATGTAACATTTAAATGCTCGACAAATGATCGACATAGTACTTGACAAGTGATAGACATAGTGCCTAACATGTGCTCGACCACAACTAATCGCCGAGTGATCGAGCAAGTGCTCAACAAGTATTCATCATTCAATCGCACTTGATTGTTTTGAATTCATGCTCGACATCGCTCGAGATAAGATGAAACATTTTTACAATAATTTGATATATGCTTGACCAATTTCTCAAGCGAACCCAGTTCAATTATAAATAAAAAAACTCTTAGATGTTGGATATGACCATTTTCAATGTGTTCAAACCGTAATCGCATATACATCCAAAAACACAAAAACCCTACCGCATAAAGCCCATCGCAACCATATTTATGCTAAAACCCACAATCAACATGCTAATCGAGAAAACAAAGAATGAATTATGTATATCATGTTTATGCCCACCGCCGCTTATAGCAAATATGAAGAAAAATTTCTAGTCAAATTCCAATTGATCTTGTTCTCATCCGTCGGCTTTTGCGTTTTCTTCTCTATAGTGGCGGACATTTTGCTCGTAGACACGAGAGATCCTCGTGTGTGTACCATTGGTGCAAACGACGGATGATAGACGATAATGGAATGTGTGAAATGGGATGTGGAAGCGATGAATGAGGAAGAAGATTGGGATCTTTGGATCGATGAAGAGAGTGAAGAAAAATAAAATGAGCAGTGAGCGATTGTTCTCATGTTTTGTAAATAGAAGGGCATTTAGATATTTTCACAATGTCAAATTGAGTTGATTTGCTATTTTGGTAAGAAAATTTTAGCAGGTGCTATTCTTCAACTATGCCAACAAAAATGTGCTATTTTTGCAAATTTCGTTTGGAAATTGAGCTCTTTTATAGAATGGGTTGATTTTTTTTTTTTTGACTTTTGTTTGGTCTCAATTCTGATTTTTATCAATTAAACTAACTTAAAACCATAACGGATGGTAATTGGAACAAATTGATTGGCCAGTTGGTTGGGTATCAATTATCACTTTCCTCATATGCAAAACTAGTTAATGGAGCCCATATTAATCAGTTAACTGGTTGGACTATATGCAACCCTAATAGAAATAGTGATCAAAAGAAAAAATGCAAAGAGCTTGAAATGCAACAAGATTTGATTTTTCCATCTAACAGTGAGTACCATATGAAATAGTTGATGGGAGAAAGAAAAAAAAAAAAAAGAAACCCTCAAACATTCACAGATTGAATTAATGGGCCTAAGCTAATTAAAGCATTTTGGGAGATTGAGAAAGAGAAAGGGAGGCAACGAAATTGAAGAGGGTGTGATTATTATCAGGAGTAGTTATCACTAATTGTTTAGAAAGAAAAATGTGATATTTGAAGTATTAATGACTAATGAAATATAAAGAGAGAGAAACTAAGAAAATAAGAAACCAATAATCATAGTAGAAGTTGGATTTAGAAATTACTATAGCAATCATGGCCCCCATCAAAAAATTTTCACTTTATCCTTTGAGAAAGAGTTGATTTCATAAAGAAAAGTAATCATTTACAAGGTACAATCTCTAACTTCTAGCTTATCTTAAATTAAATATATTCAGATAATTCTACCTTAACTAGAAAGGCCAAAAACTTTCATATAAACAATGTAGCATTAATATGTTTTGCTATTCTTCTACCCTCTTTCTAACAAGACATCAATTTGCCTACAACAAAGGTAGCAGCTAAATCCCAGCATTAAGTATGAAACATAGATAAGAAGTAGAGGACTGAGGTGGAGAATTGTCATGGCCATTGAGACAAACATCTTGAAATCACTGTCGTGTGGCATAATTTCAGTTGGACCAAGCTGGAAGTAGTAGTAACATCGACAGTCGACCTCAATTGCTCATGAACGCAAAGTTTAGGATTACCATGCAACTTCAATTTATTCCCAATCTGGGCTACAAGCTTTGCAGAAAATGGCATTTTACTGCTCAAATTGTTGTTCTCCAAATTTAGCTCGCTCACAGACTCCAATATCCCAAATTCCTCAGGTAATGTCCCTTCCAACTTCTTATTATCAAGAAACCCAATGCGACCATCATGAAACAGCCACAGATTGGCTACATGGACATTAGCATGAAAGGTTTCACCTATGATATATTATTATCTTAGCCAGCACAAGATGTTTTTAAGCCATAAGAAGTTCTCAGAATGCACAGAGTTGATTTCACATTAGAGTATATATTATGTAGTCAATTGGGATGAAGATGAACTAAAGTAACATCTAAATACCTTCTTATTTTCAGTTCTTCATCCGTTAAACAATCCAATTCAATCAACCAAAACTTAGCTGCAAAGTTTAAGACATAAAACTACAGCAATATTAATTAATTTAATAATCTGTAGTCAAATCCTTCCATATGCTACTTTCTTTTGAATATGAATTTGGAGGTATATTGGTGCAAGCACTGTCTTTTTTATATCTGAATTTGAATCTTCCTACACATAATGTTAGAGCCACAGTTCTAAGGAACAAGGTGGGCAACTTATACTTTGATCATAAGAAGTAGAATTCTTCTATTTTTGAGTGGTATCTCTCATCATCTATTCTGTAATGTATAAATTGATCAAAATGAAACTCATCATAGTCTCCTTTATTCTACTAGAATAACTACAGACTTTTCATAGTTGTGTAGTATTACACAGCAAGTATACCACTTAAGGCAATTTACACTTCAACAGCCTCAGATTCACAGCCACTGACAAAGAGATATACATGATCATTTCTCAAGTAAGATTGGAATTTAACCAAGCTGAGCTCAAAAGTTTTCAGAATCACCAAAATATCAATAAGCTTTATCTAGGATTTATCCTCTTAATCTTGATAACCATTTACCAGTACTATTTTCTTCGGAAAAGGACGTGCCAAATGCTCATTATAAAATTTCTTCCTAATCAGAATGTCTAATTTATATACATTAATGAATGAATGAATGAATGCCTAAAAAGTTATCTTGGTAGCATTCCCCAAAAGAAGTAGCAGCTCTGGATTAGTCCATTTGGAAAAGAAAGCAATGTCCCAATCGTTGTTTATTTGCCTTAAAAAAGATGGGCAAACCTCTAGGTGATTGATATTTCCATTATGTGCCTAATTTTTCCTCAAGAGGCAACAATCTAATCTAATTTATTCCACAACTTTACGTGCCAAAATGCCTTAACACAACTTTATTGTACTAGAAAAGTGCCCCTCCACAACGGGACATGCATCTTGGGTTGCAGACTTAGTTTTCTATATCATTATCTTCATGATAACATTGAAGTTAGATTCATGTTAGACCCATATTCACTAAACTACCACCAAACAACCACAAAATTACGTATAAATGTGAGATGCTCTAGATCCATTGGGTTAACGAAAAAAATCTCAACCCCATTACATAAAATTCACGAATAAATATAGGCATAACAAATAATTCATACAATTAAGCAGAAGAAAACATACCAAGAAATACAGTAAATTGTTATAAATTACCTTCAGGGTCTAACCGTACTGAATTTAGCAAAGGTGGATGGAGCAGCATTTATTTGGTTGGGTCCCTCAGAGAAGAATGAGTGGGTTGGCCGAACTAAACATGAGACTTTGATCGATGAGATGAAAATTGAAAGGGGAAAACAAGTGATAATGGAGTTCAAAGAAGAAGAAGGACTAGGGATTCAGAAAAGAGAGATTGACGACGAATGGTGACGAGAAAACAGAGGGACAACGAGCGCAACAACAAAAAGAGGGTCAACAAGCGGCGGTAGGGAAAAGGAAGACAAGGTTAGTATGCAAAAACTATGAGGGCTAATCAATTCATTCAAACCAGATCACATCACTTCTGTTCGATTCGATCCAATATATTAAAAATTAAACTAATTCAATCCGAACTTCGAATCAGCGGATTGATTTGAACTGTGATCAATTTTGAACAATTGTAACCAAAAGCACACAATTTTTAAAACCATTTAGCTATGGCATTAATTGAAATGCATACTCTTGTTAGTTATGACCATTACAGGTTTCAAAAGAAAATGGAGATTGAAAGCATACAAAAAGGGCACACTGCAAAGTGATATGGTTACGTGGTAGATGTGAGACCCATTCTTCTCGTGTACCAATTCTTGTCCAAGATTCCTGCTTATTTAGTTAAAGCTGTTATGATCCTGAGCCTAAATTTTAGGCCATTTTGTAACTAAATTGCTCTTTATATACAGCTATTAATCGAGCAATAAAGGCACATTTAAATCCAATTTGAACTCTTGTGATTTAAGGAGACTTGCCATCTTGAATTAGGCTACTAAAATCTCAATATGAAACTATCATTTTGGTATTAGAGCGATCGTTCTCATCATAACAAACCATAACCATATTATCCTATTTTTATACAACACTCCATGGTTGAAAATCCAAACCCCAAGTTACGTGATGTTGCTGAGATGGTCCATCTGCAAAAGAAGCATTATCCTAGCATGATCATCGTTCATCCAACCTAGAAGCACTTGTCCAAAACAACCATGAAGCTTTAAGCCATGAAATACACAACATAGCCAGCCAAATACATGAATTAACCTTTACCTGACTTAATAGCTCTTTAAACAGAAATCCACAAACCTCTACCTCCAACACTTGCAACCAAACTGATTTCTCTATTCCTCAAAAAACCCCTAAAGTTGATCTTCTAAAGTATGATGAAAATGAAGATCCAACGGGGTGGATACTCCAAGCCAAACAGGATTTTCTACTATATGATATACCACATTTTCAACGCCTACTATATGCTTCTTTTTCCCTTAAAGAAAACCCTTCAGCATTATAAGTATTTACAGAATTCTGGATTGTTGAGCAACTAGCCTTCTTTTACTAAATCACTTGACAAGCGATTTGGACCCGCTAAATTTGAAGATCCAGAAAGGGCCTTATCCAAGCTCCAACAAACTTCTACTGTGGCTGCATATATTGAAAAATTTAAAACTTTTTCTAATCGTGTCCCTAGTTTACTAGAGAGTTTCTTGTTAAGCAACTTCATCAGTGGACTTAAAGATGATCTACAAGACACACTTCGTCTCTTAAGGCCTATATCAATACAAGAAGCAATAGGCTTCACACATCCAATCCTGAAGCAAACGAAATAACTTCCCCACAAAAGCAACCCCTACAACTCCAACTATAGTAATAAGAAAAGTATCTCTTGTTCTCAAAAATTAACTCTTGCTAAAATGAAGAAAAAAGAGACAAAGGGTTGTGCTACAATTGCGATGACAAATTCATTCCTGGACATCGCTACAAACAATAAACATTATTTATGCTAGAAGTGCAAGAAGGCAGCTTAGAGAATATAGACATGGAGTTGGGAAGAAGTGACACCAAATTGGATCAACCAACTGTTTCTCTTCATGCCATTGCTGGAGACCAAGTGAGTTTAACCATGAAGTTAAATCCAAATTGGGGCAGCATGATATTATTATCCTTGTTGACAGTGGGAACACTCACAATTTCTTGGACCCTAATGTTGCAAGCAAGTCTGGCATGGCATTTCAACAATCTCCCTTATTTAATGTAATGGTGGCTAACGGTGATTCAATGACCAGCCAAGAATAGTGCAAAGACATTACATTAAACTTGCAAGGTACACATATTAATGTTGATTTTTATTTGTTGCCACTTATGGGTTGTGATGTCGTTCTAAGGACACAATGATTGCACACACTTGGACCAATTGTTTGGGATTTTCAGAATTTAAGGATGGAGCTTACGATTAAGAGGCACAAAATTATTCTTCATGCATGAAACCACTCAAAACAGTGTGCCTTCCTGCATTTACCTCCATTTGACCATAATACTCCTTTTTCTAATTACTCCAAGAAAACCCCACTCCCACAAATCCTGATTTACCACCTAAAGTCCAACATTTATTCCAAAAGTATACTGATGTGTTTAACACTCCAAAACGATTGCGACCCATTTGAACCCATGACCACCAAATAAACACAAAGAACAACCAACCCATTAATGTGAGGCCTTACCGTTACCCCTATATGCAAAAGAATGAGATTGAAAAACAAGTACAACAAATGTTGAGTGAAGGAATAATCCAGCCAAGCCAAAGTCCTTATTCCTCACCAATTATTTTGGTAAAAAAGAAGGATAGCACTTGGAGACTATGTGTTGATTATAAAACTTTAAATGCTAATATCACCAAAGATCGATATTCCATTCCAGTTATTGAAGATTTATTTGATGAGCATAAACATTGAAAGTTTTTTTTCAAAATTGAATCTTCAATCGAGCTACCACCAAATCCAAGTTGCTCTAAAAGATGTACCAAAAATGGCTTTTCGCACTCATGATGGCCGTTATGAATTCTTGGTAATGCCTTCAGTCTCACTAATGCTCCATCTACTTTTCAATCTTTGATGAATGATGCATTTTGTAGTTGTTTAAGGAAACTTGTTTTAGTATTTTTTGATGACATTCATGTATATAGTAGTAGCTTGGAAGATCATTTGCAACATTTGATGTTGGTATTTAAATTCTTGAGAAAAATCAGTTGTATGCCAAATACTCTAAATGTAAGTTTGCAATTCAAGAAGTCGAGTATCTAGAGCATGTCATTTCAAGTGAAGGATTGGCAATTGACAGAGACAAAATTGTTGGATTATACCCTAAGGACCAATCGTATGATGATGGTTTAGGCATATATTGTATCATAACGCTTTTTATTTATGGCAATTTATTATTATGTTTAATTCTACATCTGCATTTTGTGAATAAATGTAATAATGTCCGAAAAATATATTTATTCTAAAATTATCCCTAGTCAATTATTATCATTAAGGGGACAATGATAATGCATTAAGACTAGTATGTGTAGTGATTGATAAAATGTGTCATGATATGAGCTATCAAGTCAACACATGGGTACATGTTAAAGAACTATGTACTGGATTGACGTGCCATAATAACTGCTACATGGATTATTGTCATAAGTATGTATCATAGTGATGATGATGTATGTGATCCTTAGACTTGAGACCATCAGAGATCCCAACATGAAGAATTACATGTTTTGATGCTACCAAACTTTACCCGTAACAGGGTAAACTATAAAAGTAGTAATTGGATATGCAATAAACCATGTAGTGGGATATTGATTGATTAAGATGGGACTTGCCCTCCTATATAATGGTAGTGATATCTATGGGCCCCTTAATTAAATGAGACCATAAAATACATGGTTGTACTCAAATGAGTCGATATGTGATATCGAGCTCATTTGCTTAAATGTGTCTACTCAGAAATTAAGAAACACAAAAATTGAACTATGCAAGCATGACACACTCAATGACTTATGTTCAATCAAGATATTTAAGGCAAAGGGATTTAATTACATTGTAACATCTATCACAAGAAAAGTAATGTCGAATTACTAACATTCTCATAACTTGGGTAGTTTTGATGTGTTGTTAGACACTGCTCATTGCTTATGTCATAAAATAGATTTTATGTCATGGCCAATGTTATGAGAATCTATTAGGTCGCACACTTGGATCGAATATAAAAAGAGTGTAAAATTCATATGAGGAATTTTAGTTAATTTAAGAATCCTATTGCGAATAGAACTCTATAAGGTTTTCCGGTTTAAGCGATATTCAGATTTAAGGTTAAATGATTTTGGTTTTAGTGTTAATAAATCCAAAATAGTTTTGGTTATATTAATTAAGCAATAACTGAGATTTAGAAAGTTAAATTTGAATGGGTATTTGTTTTTAGCACTACCAAAATTATGAATCCAAATTAGATTAGAATTTGTAGTTCAAGTAAAATTCTTTCAAAGAAATTTTACCCTACTACTACATTCTATATCTATATATGTGGGATTATAATTTCAGCAGCCACACCTCAACGTGACAAACAGAACCCAAGTTTTCTTGTTGCAAAAGAAAGTGAAACTCACTTTCTTTGAAAGAAAATTCTGCAACTTTTCTTTTGAAGAAAAATTGCCACTACATCGATCTTTGTTTCTTATTCGGAAAAAGAATTTCTTGGCTTTATCTTGTGAAGAACTATCCGCCACCTTTTCAAGAACACAAGAAGCTCTTTATCTATTCTTTAGAGAAAAATAGCCACTTTCCTTGTCAAAGAAACAAGAACAAAACCAAACACTCGGGCAAGAAACTTTACAAAATTGGAAGCAAAATCGCTATTAGCACATCGGGTTTCTTTGCTTCTTTCTCCAGTTAATTGTGTGACAATTAACTTAAGGTTTAGAGAAAATCATGTGGATACTATAGAGGCAAGGCTATGTTAGTTTTGCTAGTAATTCGACAAGCAACAATCTTCGCAAGAAAATTATACCACTATCGATAAGGTAAAATCCATTACAACCGATTTGATCTCACTTCGTATGGATTCTTAGAGGAAATTCAAAATTTTAAATTTTTGCTGCATGTTGTATTTGGTTTCCTACAAAAATTGCAAGTATACAAGCTTGGTCTAGGCCACCACAACTGGGTATTGCGAGGATTCCTTGGCTTAGCCAGTATTACAGCGCTTCATTAGAAACTTTGGTACCATAGTCGATCCATTGACTGCATTACTCAAGAAAAACAACTTTCAATGGAGTGATGAAGCTACCTAAGCATTTGAGACATTAAAAGCAGCTATGTCTTCTCCTCCAATGTTGGCCATGCCAGATTTTCAACAACTATTTGTCATAGAGTGTGATGCAATTGGAAATGGGATTGGGGCTGTTCTCATGCAAAATAAACACCCCATCTCATATTTTAGTAAAGCTTTACATGGTAGGAAACTCAATCTTTCAACCTATGAGAAGAAGTTACTTTCGTTAGTCAATGCAATTCAAAGGTGGAGGCTATATCTACTTGGGCAAAAATTTGTGGTAAAAACTGATCACAAGTCACTTAAACACCTGCTTGAACAAAAAGTGGAGACTCCAGCACAACAAAATTGGATGGAAAAGCTATTTGGATATGACTTCATAGTGGAATACAAACAAGGTAGCTCCAACTTGGTGGCAGATGCGTTATCGAGGCAACACATATTTTTACTAACCACCATAATTCCTGCTTGGTTTCATGATATCCAAGAAGCTTATGACCAGGAGAAGGTTCTCAAAAAATTGAAGGTTGAATTCTCACAAGGAAAGCTACCCAAACCCAATGAATCTCACAAGGAAAGCTAACCAAACCCGATTACTATGAGAAGGATGGGGTGCTGTTCTTTAAAGGAAAAATTGTGCTACATCAAAATTCAGATGTCATATCTGAAATCATGGAAGCCATTCATGCAGGATCTCATGGAGGTCATTCAAGTTTCTTGCAAACATACTGTAGAGTTAAGCAAGATTTCTTTTGGAGAGGAATGCGTCAATGCGTACGTGAGTTTTTTCAGAAGTGCGATGTGTGCCAAAGAAATAAACCTGAACTATCAAAGCCATCTGTCTTTTTCAACCCCTTCCAATTCCTTCACCATGTGGGAAGACATTAGTATGGATTTTATAGAAAGATTACCGGTCTTAAGAGGCAAAGACACCATTATGGTGGCGGTGGATCACTTGTCAAAATATGCTCATTTCATTGCCTTGAAACATCCTTATACTCTGCAAGTGTAGCTAAGGCCTTTATGGACAACATTTTCAAGCTACATGGAATTCCAAAGACTATAGTGTCGGATAAGGATAAGATCTTCTAAGTAAGTTTTTGCAAGAATTTTTCAGATTGCAAGGAGTTCATTTACGGTTATCAACAACATACCACTCCCAAATAGACGGCCAATCCGAGGTGGTAAACCCGTGTATCAAGAACTACTTGTGTTGTTTCACCGACAACAACCTTCAAAATGGATTATGTGGTTATCTTTGGCTGAATATTGGCACAACATTAATGTCAATACTTCTATAGGTTTTACTCCTTTTCAAGTTCTTTATGGAAGAGAGCCACCAAAATTCACTTCCTATATATAGGGTTAAGTCAAGAAGAGGAAGTTAACCAAGAGTTGCTTATGAGGGTGATATACTTCATTTGCTCAAGGAAAATTTGCAAGCTTTTCAACACTACATGAAACAATTTGCATATCGTAAAAGGAAGGATCGAGAATTTAAGGTGGGAAACATGGTGTATTTAAGGCTTCAATCTCATTGCTAGGCATCATCCAATTTAGAAGGGTAGCTAAACTTGCTCCATGATTTTATGGCCCTTGTAAAGTTGTAGAAGAGTGGGACAAGTAGCTTATCGATTGCAAATTCCATTGACTGCAAAAATACATCCCGCTTTCATATTTCCTACTTAAGCCTAAATTGGGAATGATGAGGTCCAAATAGGGAGCTACCAGTAGCTAGAGTGATGGAATTCTAGTTCCAGAACTGCAGCAAATATTGGAAGAGAAGTGGAAGGTGTGGAAGCACAAGAGAATTCAGTGGTTGGTAAAGTGGAAAGGTCTATCCAAATGTGAAGCCACTTGGGAAGATAAATGGGAGATCCTGAAAGCTTATCCAAACCTTGAGAACAAGGTTGCAAAAATGAAGGGGTATTGATATGGTTACATAGTATATGTGAGACTCAGTCTTCTAGTGTACCAGTTCTCCAAAATTCCCGCTTATTTAGTTAAAGTTGTTATGATCATGAGCCTAGTTTTTAGCCACTTTGTAACTGAATGGCTCTTAAATATAGCCATTAATCAAGCAATAAAGGTACCTTTGAATCCAATTTGAACTCTCGTGAGTTAAGGAGACTTGCCATCTTGAAATAGGCTACCAAAATCTCAATATGAAACTATCACAAAGCAAGTTAGATTTTGACATATTCATAGAATGAAAATGAGCTCAAACAATCATCAAAGAAAACAGAGTAATTTTTTTTTAGCAAATCAAAGAATTTGGGGCTAGTAGGAATCGATTAGTAGAGCTTTAAATCTCAACCAAGTCTATAAGTACATTAATAAGGCTCAAAGAAAAAGGGAATTCCATGTTAGACATAAAAAATACACTAGCACCTTAATTTCATCAATCATATTCTATTTCGGCCTATTCTAATGTTAAAGCGTGAAACTATATATATAGCATTAAATTTATTCAAGGATAATTTTTGTATTTTTATCATATATTCTACAAGTGTTAAACTTATTAAGTGGGAAACATTGTATCCATAATTCACCATGGCAGAGACTAGATCCAAAAAGTATAAGCAAAATAGGCACCATCAAATACAATATATGAACAATATCATGCTTTCATTGAATTTTTTATTTGAAAAAATAAATTTAAGAAAATTTATAGGAAGGAAGCTTATAAGCACCATTTTGTTGCAAATACTCCATCTCCTTTTTTTCCCAAAATATTTTATCATAAATCTTCAATCTATTTTAATAAGAATTTAACCTCGATTTCCAATTTATAGGAAATAAATCTTCCATTATGAATTGCAATTCTCTCTCTACACTTACTCTAATATAGAACAAGGAAGGGTAGAAAAAAAAACAAAGGCAATGTTGGAGGGCTGACTTTGGTATCAGAATTTAGAAATAAAAAAGGAAAAGTAGATTAAACATGATATGGGAAGTGATGAAGACAGTATCCACCACTCGATTCAAGGTAAGTTGCTCTTGAAGTTTTCAGCCGAAAGGAAGCCTACAAAATAGATCCTATGATGGTTCCTGATGTGGATACTCTGATGTTTAAGTTAGTTGTAGGGTTTTTGGTTAGTTGAAAGCAATAGAATGTAAAAATTACGGTTTTTCCCCTTTACCTAGAGTTACTATAAAGCATATACCCCTTGATTTCCAAGATCATAGGAATGTATTACCATAGGAGTTTCATATCAAGTACACTTCATTGTTTGTAGAATCTTTTCTGGAGTGAACCTCTTGGTTTTTACCTGATGAGCCGAGGTCCTATAACATCATAAACCTACCTCAAAGATGATGAGTTGGTGAGGCCTTACCAATGACGTGGTATTAGGAGGTAGGGTTGCGAGATTAAGACGATGACCTAATTCGTAATGATGGAAAAGGTCTTGTCCGCCACCTATTGGAGTCAACTCGCATTACATAAGGCTAACTATTTGTAATTTCCAAGGTCAAAGCACAAAGACCCAAAAAGAATTTGAAAAGACAAAGGGGAAATGAAAAGAATAAAAAGAATGACCAATCAAACTCATTCCTCATTTGAAAAAGCATTCTTCCACTTCTAGTCAAATAGCAACCAAAGAGAGAAGAGAGAAATCACGGCCACCGACGAAACAGATCTACTAGAGTGACAGATGACAGCATCCCCAAAATAATCTCCCAGATTGCAGTAGTGTTGAGGAAAAACAAATAAATATGTTTTCTTCTGATTTTCTATCTAAGGATTTGTCGAGGTATGAGAATAGATCTAACTAGGTAGCTAGGGAAATGTCTCACGAAATTGTGGGTTTGTCTGTTGGTCAAAAGAGTAGTGGGATGAAAGGAGAAGAAGAAAAATGGGCTAGGACACTAGGTAGGGAAAAGCAAAGGGTAGAAATAGAAATAGAGTGAATTCATAAGGAACTTTCACCAGCAGAAAGCAGACTCACTTCGCCAGTAGCAACAAGTTCCATAGGTGATAGGAAGAGAGAATACCATCCCTAGGCTACTATAAGTGTACCTAGAAAGATTTATCCCCATAATGCTTGAAACCATAGTCTTATCGTTAGGAAACCAAGGTGCAAAACCTTAGAAAGAAATACCACATCCCTAAGGAATACGAAGTGAGAGTTGTGGGTCAAAGTAGAGGGCTTCTTGACCTCCACTAAGTTGTGGGACTATATATAAGGATTAATTAAAAGCATGGTTGAGGTTTCCTTTGACTCCTCATGACCAAGTCTTGAGTTATTAAAATATAGCTTTAACTCAACTTGCTCCCAGTGCATTAGAACCATAATTGGGTTTGAAATCTTATGTCGAGGGCTGAATTCGGTGGGTTATTTCACCTTCTTCTCAAGGTCTAGGAGTAAAGTAGAAAAACCAAGAACCCACCATGATTCAAAATGAAATTTTCTTTTTCAAAAGGGAACCTTGTGGGATTGATATAGATTGGTACTATGTGGAGGCCAATGACACATATAAGAACCTAAAGAGATATAGCTCTGGGCCAAGAATAATTGTGTTCCAAGAGAATAGGGTTAGGAAATTTACAAAATATGAGCTAGTAAGATATAGGCCGAGTCCACTGTAATCGACCTCTGGATCTAATCATAAGAAAAGAAAACAAAGGGTAGGACTACTACACTTGGAAATATTTATCGATCGATATGTGAAGCGAATCGATAAGTACTTTGTTTTGTAGTGGTAAACTTTGTCGCCAACTTAGGCAAAAGAAGATCGCTTTCTGAAAAGAGCTCAAAACCCTTAGAGCTCAAGAAGGGGTCACTTCATTAAGGATGCCACTAGTGACTAAACTAGGCCAAGAAGATGGTCGAAAAGAGGCTGCCTAGGTGAATGAGATAACCCAAAGGGCAAAATGATCAAAATGGTTGGCACCAAACAAAAACTAGTCGAATGTAGAGGTTAGCTCCTCAAAAATATCTTTTACTTCTATTTTCTGGGAGTTCTCACTAAGTGTCGAGGCCTGGGAATGGAAGAGCAAGAAGAGAAGATGGGTGATATGCCTATGTTCAAATTGAACAAAAGCATCGCCTCCTATCCCTCAAGTAAGATAAAGAGTGTTAGAGAAAATGTGGATATTTATTTGTCTACTTATGAATGTTTGCCTTAGGTGTTAGTTAATTAAACCTTTATGGAATCATGACAGGCATTAGCTATGTAGATTGAATATATGCATAGAGCTAATCATCTAAAGCAGGAAGCCGCAAAACATGAGGCTGATATTTCTCGTCTACAAGACTTCAAGGCTCATCTGGTAACTCATTAGTAGCGGCAGAAGAGGCAAAGAAAAATGCAAAGTCTAGGACAAGGTTTTCCAATAACAAATTGGGGTTCTTCAGATTGAAAACCAGAAGGGGATCAATCAAGGCAAGTTCACAAAAACACTGGTGAAGAAACTATTCTACACCAATGCTTCAGCACCTTTGCAGTTGATTTTTGCGATGCAACCGTAGAGGTTAAAAAGCATAAGACTGCCATGAAGATCTAGGGGAAGTTCTCAAATTTGAAGGTAGAAGACTTGCCTGGGTATGATTTTGAGTCCTCTACTAAGGCTAATCAAGCCTATATCGAGGTTGTGAAGGAGTATGATAGTTCCTTCACTTTATTGGAGCACCTCGTATCTCGTGTCTCTCTAATGATCATAGAGGATTTATAAGATTGTGTGGTGGATAAGGATATGGTTCTTAGAACTCCTAAAGAAGAGGAAGATTTGAAAGATCAAGGTCCGAAGCCGAGGCCTTGCCCCTAGGGAAGAGGCTAAAAACTAGTTTTTAAGAGCTCTATTTACCCCTTTCCCTTTTTTTTCTTTACGTGTGTGTGTGTGTGTGTGTAATCGAGCTTGTCTAGTAAGGAAACTCAATTTTCTTTATGTTCTTAGAATTGTGTTTTTCCTATGCATTCTAGAACTAACAACATGGATCATAGAATAAAACCTCTTTAGACCTAAGTGGACTCACTCCATGAGATTATAGATAAATTAAGTCGGGAAAATAGTTAACTTAGAACTCAAATTTCGCACTACAAAGAGCTAACGCAAGCATTGGGAAATGATAAGGCAAGGTAACAAGGGGTAATAGATAATCTTATACAATGCAAAAGAACATTTATTGTATAAACTGAGGCGTATAAGAAAAAGGTGTTAGAGCTTACCTATGAAATTGCTCAACTGACTTAGTCAGAAGACGAGACCAAAATATTCAAGTTTTCAATCAAGAGATAGAAGAAACACAAAATGGGATCCAAGGTCTCCAAGAGTTTATGGACTCACTGAAGAAAAAATCATACGGGCTAAAGTTTGAGTGTAAGATTTGGAAGCAGAAAGTAGAAAAGATGGAAGCTCGTCTGCAGGACAATGATTTGAAATCAACTCCTGAACCTGAAAACCCTGTTGTTAAGATGATAACTGAGCTAGAATCATTACCTCAACAAGGCCACAAGGATAGCAAGCAATATCAAAGAGAAAAAAACCTTGTAAGATATGTATATAAGAGATAGGATTAAATATGTAGAATAGAAAGATAAAAAATGAATGTCAACTTAGACATACAACATGTTGTGTTCTTGAAAGCTAATAAAAAAATAATTTTTATGTGCTTTTATTAAACTCAACACCTCTCCAAATGTATGTAATAAAATAGTTTTCCCGCCCTTTAAAATGTTTGGTATTTCATAATAATTTTGTTTTTCCACATTAAGGATGTTTGGGACTTTGCTACCCTTTAGGATTTTTGCGAATATGCAACTTGGTCATTTCAGATGAGGTTGGCCTGTCTTTGGCACCATCTCCCTAGCCCAGCCCTTTATTATCTGGGTCCAACTAGAAACTTCCTTTCTAAACAAAAACCATCCCATATGGAACCCCAGCCCAAACCAAGAATTAATCTAGACTCATAGCCCAATGGACAATGCCCAACTCTTACTAAATCATCTAACCAGCCAAACCTATTCTTCCAAATTACCTTAGATCTGAACATCAACCCCAATCTAGCCAAGCCTTTCTCCAACTTATTCCAGCAGCCCAAATGAGTAAATCTCTTCTCGAATTCATCACAACTCATACACCTCCTTCAGTTTCTAAATCTTCTAAATCAAATTCTAAGTCTGCAACTTCAGATAAAACATTCAGCTCCCTGGAAATTGATAAAAATATTTCCAACTAAAATTTAAACTATTACAAGCTAAAAAGTCATAAAAATATTTTCCAAATTACAATCCAAACACTAGCATCAAATAAACCGTCAAGAATTACAAACCAAATCTCAAATATCTAAATCCAAAGTCATACAAACCAAAACATCTCCCAAATTATAAACTAAATCTCAAATATCCAAGTCCAAAGTCATACAAACTAAATCTCAAATATCCAAGACGAAAAAATATCTCCCACATTACAAACCAAATCTCAAACATCCAAGACAAAAAAAAATCTCCCGCGTTACAAACGAAATCTCAAATATCCAAGGTGAATTTGCCTTCAAAATATACGATGTTCTTGAATCGGTTCTTAGACTCGCCACTTTCTCAAGATCCTTTAATGCAAGTCAATGGAGGTCGAAATATTAGCAGGAAAGGCAAAACCAGAGACACAAAAATAAAAGCGCTACCCCAACATGGGTTGAAGGATCTATTACTAGTCAATATTCAAACTAATGGAGGTCCTGTTTTTTAGAAATTCGCTAAATCTTGTAAGATTCAACCACAAAAAAATTGTTATAATTGGAATGAACAATAGATACTTGAACGGTCCCAAAATCAGTATAATACTTAGTTAAAAATCCAACCAAACGAATAATGGGCAATTCATTAAAACCATGCAAACAATTTCATAAGTTCTTTACCTGATATAGGCAATGCATCTGTAGCTACGAATAATAGGATCACCAGGTTTGATGCTATTGGCTCTGGAATAACAATTGATTGCCTAAACAAGGAAACAAATTGATCAACAACTACACAAAGTTCTCCAAAATAGTAACATATTACAAAAGTCAAATTACAAAGTCAATTTTTCACGCCAAAAGTAACCAGTCCATTACCAAAAAAAGCAACAGATAAATCTAATACAGCTTCCTTTCAATGCTAAAAATAAGACATTCAAGAATAGCACAATTTTTAATCATAAAACACAATATATATGTGTGTGTGTGTGTGTGTGTGTGTGTGTGTGTGTATAGCTCACTTGGTTTTGTTTCAAGGATTTGAAAATATTCCCAAATTCCATAAGTCAGTCTTTTCTTCCTTTTAGGTGCTTTTTTCCCCTTCTGCATCTTGTTCTACACATTGTGATCGGTTGACTCCCAATGTCTCCTCAATACTATCATTGCCATCATCAATATCAAGTGGATTTTCATTACTTTCCTCCATTTTTCTAGTTATCAAAAAATAACAATATAAGTCAGAATCTAGAATTGTATAAACAACTTAAACTTAATATCATAAATAACATAAAATGAGACCGATGCAAAACAATAATAATGAACATGCATAAGCATGAAGCTTCCAATCATATAGATTCATACAACACTTCTGAATGAAAAAAAAAAACTAGACAAGAAAAATTAATTCATGCCCGCATCTCAATATTTGCAACAGAAAATCACATAGGTCCACTAGCCAAATTCCAAAGAAAAAGCCAAATCATGCATCCTGGTAAAATGTGAACTGTGCAATGTTTGACAAACTAGTCTTAATACTAATGCTGATGAAAAGCTCTTATGCCTCAGAATTATTATTGAGTGAGATGAAGAAATTAAGAAAAAATGGGTTAAAAAATATGAACAGGGTAGCACAAATAGAGGAAATCAAGAAAGATAAGCAATGAATCACAAGCTTACTACCACATCACACAAAATCTGTCGGTTGCAATATATTTCATATTTCATAAGACATCATTCAATAGCAACAAAAATCATATTAGCCTTTCCAAAAGAACATATAAACACCGCATTACACCAAAATATAATTCAAAATAGTACTTCAAATACTAAACAACCTACATATTATATCTCCTAACAACTATTGATTCTTTCTTAATAGCATCCAACACTCATTTGGTGTGATCCACAAACACTTGCAATTTCTTCAACAAGATTTATGTTTCTCCACTTGTAGTTGCTTCCACTTTTCCTCGAACTCCTTTGATGTCTCATTCCTAACTACACTCAAGTTTGCCTTCATGAAACTAACTTGATTAGCTATTATTAGTCCTCCCATACTATTATATGCTTGAATAGTAAATGGATACTTTTTTCCAAAATCACCTCCATCCTTATCATCTTTCGCCTCCTCCTATTTTGAAAAACTTTTTTCCTCAATTTTATCATGCTTTGTGGTTGGATTCTTAACCTCAATTTTCTCATGCTTTTTCATAGAAGCATCCAAGATAAATGCCAAAAAATATGTGTAGAAAAATGCCAAAAAATATGAACAAACAACTTCTTTAGCCCAAAAACCGATTTCCGACTTCCAGCTTCCGACAACTTCTTCAATCCAAAATGAGGTGGCAAATTCGCAACTAGTATTGGCATACCAAACCCGAACAAGTAAGTACAAGAAAGCCCCTTTTATGGTGAATCAACTGATTTTGGTTGAGTTTTGAAGAGATTCGAGAAAAAGTTGTGAAATTTTGTTAGTGGTGAAAATTTGAGAATTGGAGGAAAAGAATGAAGAAGAGTAGCTTTTACAAAATTTTGGTAAGAGTTTTGAAAGAATTTTGGCAAGAGTGAGAGTGAAAGAAGGCTAGAAGAGACACCGAGTGAAAGAAATGGAGAGACGATTGACAATTAGGGTTGTTATAGTATCTTTCAATTTTACAAAATTATCCTAACATAAGTTTTCAAATTACTTTAAATGGGTTAAACAGTTAGGGTCAACTTGAACGAACCTATTTATTTTGCGTGTTATATGGGTCTGACCTAATTTTGATACGAACCTACCAAATAGTATACATGTACCTATTAAATACATGTTAAGTTCTTATCGTGTTTACGTGTAGTGTCACAAATTCCCGTCCCTAATGCAAAGCTCAAGAGGTAGTCACTTTAGCTACCTTGTTCACGAACATTCTGAATTTCATTATGTCTGTAATTTTCATTCATTGTGGTTTTAAATGGTTGAACCAAATCAACCACCCAACCCCAAATAAAGCTTTTATGTTGGAATTGTAGAAGAATGGGTCATTCTTTAACAATTCATGTTTTGAATAAATTGACCCGTACCCACAATCCAAATTTACTTTTCCCAATGGAGACCAAAAGCTCTAATAAGAAGATGAATAAATGGCTATCGGCATCTAAATGTTCAAAATGGGAGCTAGTGGATCCAATAGTTACTAAAGGTGGACTTTGTTTAGCTTGGGAGAATGATACCAATATGGCAGTACTTGAAAAGTCTAACAACTTCCTATTCACATTGATTGAGGTACCAAATGGGCTTGAATGACACTTAATCTTAATCTATGGCCACCCTAATCAAAGCTATAAGCACTTTATTTCAACCGCTTAAGATCCAACACCTAGCTAGGAATATGTCTAATCAGAATTGCTGTGGATTTCAATCAAACCATTAGCCAAAAAGATAACCTTGGGGCAAACCAATTAGAGACTCGAAATCGCCTAGTTAAAAATATCTTGAAAGACTTCAACATGCAAGCCACAACATAAAAGCCTTTGGTACACTTGGACAAATGGCGGACAAGGTGTATATAGAATATAAGAAAGACTTGATAGGGTCTTTGCAAACAAGAACTAGATGACCCTTTTTCATGAGCTAGAATAAGAAATCCACCCCTAATAAAATCTGATCATGGTCCCTTTCTTCTTGATACCATACAAATTGAGTCTATCTCAAAACTCCGAAAGGCATTTCAATCTGAAAGCTTTTGGATAAAGAAAAAGTAGGCAAGGCATATCATTCAATGAAAATGGTCAAAAGATACTTCAATGTCTCTCCAAGTTGTAGGAAAATTGAAAGTAGTTATCAAGGAATTAACATATTAGGGTAACAAAAGTATGGCCAAATGGCAACAACCATACAGGGAAAGTGAAGCAATTGGAAGCTATCCAACAGAGTAGTGACTTGAAATCCAAGGAAAAGATTGAACAATAGGCATTAGAAGAACTGAAAGACCTTTTAGTCATGCAAAAGATTTTTGAGTCAAAACGCCAAATTAAATTAGAGCCTCTATGGCGAGACCAACATGAAGTTCTTCCATCAATGGGCAACTAGGAGAAAAAGTTCAAATAGAATAACTCAACCAATGGATGAGAAAGGAACATGGACCATGGATACAAATGAATGAGGACATTGATGATGAAACACTTGAAGGCAACACTAAGGGATGATTTTGAGATCCCCGAGGCTAGGAAAAGCCTTAATTTGGAAGAATTAAACAATCCCTTTGGCAACCAAATACAAAATGACCAAAAAGATCCTTCTAAGTGATGTCACTAAGGAAGAAATCAAGAAGGCATTTTTAGATGGCCAAGTGGAGCTCCCATGGACTTGAGGAATTCTATCAAGCTTATTAGGACATAGCAGGTTCTCAAGTCCGCAAGGAAATCAGAGAATTCTTCAACTTTAGAATATTGAATCCTCAATGGAAAAGACTTCAATAGTCCTAATCCACAAAATCCCAAATCCATCTAAGTTTTCAAACTTTAGGCCAATAAGTTTGTGCAACGCCCTTTGCAAAGGCATGGCCAAAATCCTAGCAAATAGACTCAAGCTAATCTAGGACGACAATTTCACCCAACCAAATAGCTTTTGTTTCAAGTCACTTGATTAAGGAAATTGTTCTCATAGGACATGAAGTGTTGGAGTCCATTAGGAAGCATAAGAAAAGAAAATCCTACTATGCTACTCTGAAGCTAGACATGAATAAAGCTTCTGACAGAGTCTCCTGATCTTTCCTCCAACAATGTCTAAGAAAGTTTGGGATTCCAAAAAGATTCATAAATTGGATTACTCCAATGTGTAACAACATCTCCTCTTGATCATCTTCAATGGTTGGCATTCTATATTTTTAAACTCTCAAATGGCCTTAGACAAGGATGTCCACTCTCTTTTCTTTTGATCATCTATCAACAAATATTATCCGCAACACTAATCGTGAGCAGAAAGGCCTATATCCAGAATAAGTATAGGAAGGAAAGTTCCTAGGATCTCACATTTAATTTTTGCCAACGATTGCATAATTTTTCTAAATGTCTCTTCTCAATCAATTCAGATGCTTCACACTTTCACCAAATGCTCTGGTCAAAGAATTAACTTTCAAAAATCCTCCATTAGTGTCATCCCAAATATACCTAAGGAGTGGATTCAATTTCTATCCATAACACTCTGTATCCCTCATGTCCCCACTCAAGGTCAGTATTTAGGACACATCATGGACTTTTCTCAGACCAAAGGGAAACTTTTCTATAATTTGATTTCAAAAATCAAAAGGAAAATCGTCACATGGAAAAATACAGTCTTATCAATCATGGGTAGAATAATCTTGGCCAAGCGTGTACTCTCTTCCTTAAGTCAATATGTCATGTTCTTTTTAGAATTCCTATCACAATGGCTGATCAAATAGATAAACTCATAGTCAATTTCATTTGGAATGGAGACAAAGAATTGAAAGGAATTCATTAGAAGCCTTGGAATAAAATCTGCAAATTAAAGTTTGTAGGAGGTTTAAGGATGAGGAATGCACATTATTTAAATTGGTCTCTCCTAGGAAAGATGGCATGGAGAATACATGCTAAACCAGACTCTTTTTTTGCCAAATTCTTCTATTCAAAATACTGTACAAATGAAAGTTTTCTCCAATCCAAACCAAAACAGGGCATCTCATGTGGATGGATAGGTGTCCTACGGAGCAAAGATCTCCTTATCAAAGGTCTCTAATGGAAAGTAGCAGCATGTATGGGATATCCACCTCATAGATGATTAGATTCCAGGTTTTGCCAACCCAACATTTGCAAATCCCCTTATTAGAAAGCAGCTTAATTTAAAAGTGATATACCTTATAGATCGGAATAGAAGTTGAAGACTTCCCTTTCATTGAGTTTAATGCCTAAAGAGGTCATGAAGATTGTGTCCTCCATACACCTTTCAAAATCTTCGAGGCTAGGGAAGGACTTCCAATATGGACTAGGAATGGAAAATGAGTCTTCATTGTGGAATCTACTTATCACCTAGCTCAAGAAATCACAGAAGCAAAACTTCCATCAACATGTGCTTCCTTTCCCAAGCTAACCATGATGACACCTTTCCATGAAAAAGCTATGGAACATTAAAGTTCCACAAAAGGTCATATTTTTCCTTTGGCGTGCTTCTAATGAAAT
The DNA here is from genome assembly GCA_020080225.1 of Gynochthodes officinalis. Lineage (NCBI taxonomy): Eukaryota > Viridiplantae > Streptophyta > Magnoliopsida > Gentianales > Rubiaceae > Gynochthodes > Gynochthodes officinalis. The sequence continues at coordinate 183,135 of JAIQDA010000038.1, read as the reverse complement.
TTGCCTCATCACAGATCGCTTAGCAAAAAGATCTATTCTAACTTTGAGGTTGTGCCTAAGATGTTAGTTGGAAAAGCAAGACATCTCTCATATACTTCTAGACTACATCCACACAAAAAGAACATGGAGGTTTTCAGATTAAGTTTCAATTTTAATAGTGGTCAACGTCAAGTTTAAGAGTTGATTCTTAAAATGGCTACATGAAACTCCTACAAAATGAGATATCCAATTATCATGTTAGAGATTATAGAACATTTGGCTAGTAAGGTGCGAAGCTTCTTTCTTATAAGCTGATCCTAGCCTTATCCAGGTTTTACATTTAGCCTTCAACATGCTAAGAGTATTTCACAAACGCTATCAACAAGAACAATACTAGGACAAAATTCAGCTTAGCAAAGAAGAAGACCACCAAAGGTCAATCAAAGGCACTAAGGTAGCATTAGCAAAATGGAAAAGGAAGTACCAATGGACTTGGCAAACCCACCCAACTCTCCAAAAGTTTGACAGTAAAATTACAACGGATGGCACTTTCAACCAAAAAAGTAACTTGGCCTCTATCGCTTTGATTGCCGAACATGTTGAAGGTCAAATTCTAGTTACCAAAGCCAAAAAAAAAAAAATTCACTAGATCCACTGCAAGCAAAAGTAAGGGCAATTTTAGATGCACTATATGAGGCAAGAAATAGAGGATGACAATTTTTAAGCATCCACACGACTCACTTCTTCTCATACAATATCTTAAAATCCACTAGATTCTCACTTCATCGAGGATCTAATTTTTGACATTCTCAATATTGCGTGGTCCTTGCATCAATGTCAAATAGCGAAAGTCGAAGGATTTAGTAACTAAGGTGCATAATTTAGTGCAAAATGTATTATGTAATTAAAGATTAGCTATAATATTGATGAAGTTTTCTTGTCAAAAAAAAAGTACTTATTACTGTATGACATTCATTTTTTAATCCCAAAATGAAAATTCTTTTATTTTCTTATCATTTTACAGATTTTCTTTTTTACTTAACTTCCAATTGTTATATCTATCCTCTCTTACTCCTTCAAACCCATTTCATTTATAACAAAAGCCTCCCAATTCAAAATATATACCCATTTTTCTATCCACGAGCAAGAACAATTTGACAAAACGCAACAATGCTTAAAATTTCATTCGATGGGGAAGTTGTTAAGATGTGTATGAATTGAATTTTTAAAATATATTTTTGTATTTTTTTAATGTATTTTTGTGCTTTTCATATATATTCTATTTTACTACTACTATTTTAAAAAAACATAAAAATACGATTTAAAGCACAATCCATACATATGCTAAAAATTTACTTTATTACATTTGACTAATGATGCACTATCTCCTAAAAAATAAGCATCATCAAATTGCTCATTTGTGTATAATTCCAATCCAAGAAATAATATTCTTCCCAAGCATTAAAAATAGATCGAGCAGATCGCAAGTCATCCAATCTCATAAATCTCAAGTAGCAAAGCCATTCCAAGTGACAATTCCTCCGAGACATTTCTTCAAAGTATGTATGTAATTTATCCAATTTGTACATAGACATGATTGTCAAACCCAACTGCTACTACAACAATGTAATTGTTCCCTAAATACACATGAGCTAGTTTAGCAACCGCTTTGATGAGGAAAAACAGTAAAGCTATTAAAGAAGGACATTTGATGATAGTGGTATTGAGGTTTTCAAAGAGAAAACAACTTCATGGGATAAAAACCAAGGCATAATGTTAGAGCATAAAGTTCCAAAGCCTTAAAAATTGAAGGGAGTTTTGGGGAAAATAATAGCTCGCAATGGAGTTGTTAAGTGGCTTTTTATTGTTCTAGCATCCATGTTTTCAAGCATGAGCATCGGCAAGTACACATGAGAACGATTGAAATGAAAGAACGAAACAAATGAGAATTTGAAATTGAATGAAACAAAAAAATTGTAAAAGAATAACAAAAAAATGTTTTTCATTTTGGAGAATTAAAAAAACTTAATGACCTTTAACCACTACATTGTTAATAATGACTATCAACCGTGAGTTATAGGTCCAAATTTTATCATTGAGTTGAGGGTGGAGAACTAAAAGTATCGCAATTTAAAGTTTAATATCAATTTGTCATGATCCTAAATGTAGAGGACCAAAGTGAGATTTTTCTCCTAAAAATTTTACCAAACACCCTTATTACTGATTGAATTTTTCAATAGGAATCACAATGAGTTTTATTGAAGTATTCAATCAAAATGGGTATTAATGTGGATTTTGATACTTGGTTCAATTCAATTATGAGAATATAAATTAGTCAAAATTCCAATTTTATTTTCATTGATAAATATAGAGATCATATCAAACATCCTCGAGATTTTATCAAATAACAAATTGGACCTTGAGGCTTGGAAAATAACAAATGCCCCTTGACTTATGGTCAAACTAAGTAATTTATTAGAAAAGCTAAAAGACGAAAAGTCCTCCACAAATCTTCCTTTCCCGATTTCTCTCCTTCGCTTTCTCAGCTGCCTTCGTCCTTTCTTTCTGTCAAATTTTCCTCCCTTTCTGTGCTTCTTTTTTCCTTGAGCAATTTCAGCCAATGCCAGGTCCTCATCCAACACCAAATCCAAATCTAGCCTTTCAGATGACATTGGAACTCCTTTCAACTTTTTTTTGAAAAAAAAAATTTATTCAACCAACATTCTATATCTGTCTCCGTCCAAAACAACTAGAAAGATGCAAACTCCAATCATGGAGAAAATTATGCAAACCGTCCCAAACAACAAGAAAGATTTTTTTTTTTTTATAGAAACTGCATGTTTACTCATTAAATTGAAGGGATTGTATTCCGTAAGAAGCATATCCAAAATCATACGCTGGCCAGTAAAATTAGAACCCTAAATTAGAAAAAAAAATTATCCAACTATTTAATTCCCAATCTAAGAGCTTGTAAACTTGGTCACGGTCTTGGTACCCTCAGAAACAACATATTTGGCCAATTCGCCAGGAAGTACAAGCCTCACAAAGAGTCCGAATCTCCCGAAGTGATGGTACAAGCCTCACAGTGGTCTGAATCTCCCTGGAAGTGATGGTGGGCTTCTTGTTGTACCTTGCAAGCCTGGAAGCCTCCTGGGCCAATTTCTCAAAAATATCGTTGATGAAGCTGTTCATGATGCCCATTGCCTTGCTGTTCATGATGCCAATTTCTCAAATTTTTTTGAAGAAAATTATGCAAAGGAAAATTATGCGAAGGGGGAGGGAGGAGAGGTGAATGAGGAACTAGAAAGGGCAGCCAAGGGAGGGGTGCAGGTAGGGAGGGGATTGACGCAACAGGGTGGCCAAGGAACGGATGGGTGAGGGAGGGAAGAAAAAACATAAACAAAAAAAATTTAGAGGGAGGGAGAGGGGGACAGAGGGAGAGTCGGAACTAGATAAGGGGGGACGGTGGGGAAGGGGAGGTGCAGTAGAGGGTGGGGTGGGGGGATAAGCTTTTACCAACAAATTTGGTGGTGGGTGGGGTGCTGGGTGAGGGGAAATTTGGGAGGGGAGCAAGGAAGTGGCAGGAAAAGAAGAGGGGCGACGGGAGAGGGCTGGGAATGGGGTGGGGGTAGGGGAGGTGAGGGAGGGAGGGATGTGAGGTGGGGGGGGAGAGGGGGGATTGCAAGCAATTTTGGGAGGGGTGGAGCTACGACTGGGAGAGGAAGAAAAATGAGAGAGGGAAGGAAGGAAGGAAGAAGAAAAATGGGGCGAGTAGGGCAATCGAATGACTGAAGAAAATGGCATATTAGTCTACAAAAAAATTTTTTTACTGTTACAAATAAATTGTGTTGATTAACTTATAATCAGGGGGGTTAATGTTATTTTTCTTTTCAGTGAAGGGAGTATTTGTTATTTTCTAAACCTCAGGGTCCGATTTGTTATTTCATAAAACCTCGAGAGGGGTGTTTGATATTATCTCATAAATATATTATAAAAATAACATTATAGGATGATAAAAGTATGGAGAAAGCAAAAATGATAAGATAAAAGTAATATTAGAGATGATGAGAAAGAAATAGAAGTGAAAGGAGAAGAGAGAAAGAAAAACAATAAAGTAATAAAAGAGATTAAAGAGAAAATTGATAAGAGAGACAATAATAGTAGAGAGAAATAAGAGTGAAAGATAGAAAGAAACACTATAGAATGATAAAAAAAAAAGAAAGAGAAAATTGATTAAAGAGAATATAACAAAAGAGAAGGATGAGAGAGAAAGTAGAGTAAAAAATAACAAATAGAAAACAACATGATATATAGGCAGAGAGATGAGAGAATAGCAATTATACAGGAGATAGAAAACTGATAAGAGAGAGATGAGTTAGTGAAAATAGAGAGAAAAAAACATTATAAAGTGATAAGAGAAAGTGGAATAAAAAAAATGATAAGAGAAAATAACAATTGAGAGGGATGAGAGAGAAAGTAAGGTGAAAAAGATATGAGATAGAAAATAACAATGGATAGAGATAAGAGAGAAAATGGAGTGAGAGAAAGTAATAACAGAGAGAGATAAGAGCGAAAGTAGCGTGAAAAAGATGATGAGATGGAAATTAATAGTGGATAGAACTGAGAGGGAAAGTGGGGTAAGAAAATTATGAGAGAATAACTAAAAAGCAAAGAAACATGATAAAAGAATAAGAGAGAAAGTGCAGTGAGAGAAATAATGAAAGATAAAATAATAATGGAAAGAGATGAGAGAGAAAGTACAAAGAAAAATGATAAAAAGAAAATAAGAGTGGAGAGGAATGAGAAAAGAGAAAGTGGAGGGAGAAAAAATGATGAGAGAAAAAAAATAATAGTAAAAAGGCATGAGAGAGAAAGATGAGAAAGGGAAAAAAGAAAAAATAATGTAGAAAGATGAGAAAAAGATTAATGTATAATGGTAGTTGCGTATTATGGATAAAATAAAAATAAAAAATAAAAATGATTATTAAATTTTAAGTAATAAATATAATGGAGTAGATAAATGAATGATTATTCATTTTTTATTATGATTATAGAATTTTTATTTCAATTACTCGATACTAATTAAACATTAAATAACGAAATAAATTCTACTCATTCCATCACAAAAAAAAAAAGTTCACTTTGGGTAATGTATAACTTTTTATTAGTTAATAGAGAAAACTTATTTAATGCACCATTAAATATATAATTTTACATATTTATCCTTATTTTTTTATTTTAAGTATATATAATTATTAATAATAAGAATATTTTAAAATTTTAATTTAAAAGTTAACTTTGTTTTAGATAAAAAAATGTTTTAAAGGGAATTTTTGTTGGGACGAAAGGAGTATTAATTTATTTGATTCCGCAACTAATCATGGTGAAATATGTCACTGTAATTTAGTTGTAAATGAGAAACTAGGGCTGCCTAATGTGGGGGTTTGGAAATGAGGATATGGGAATGAAAGTATTCATTCTGTTTAGTTCTAGTGTTTGATTATCCATAGTGCCTCACTTGATTACCTCATATTGGCTTTTTCTCATACCTCCAATATTGGGTATAGAAGCTAAGGAATGAGATATTTTATTTTTAATTAATATTATAACTAATTAATTAATTAATATTAACTAATTACTTAATATTATTTATTATAATTATTTAAATTAATTTATAATTAACATATTATTATTAAAATAATAATAAATAAATAAATTAAGATTAATTAAATTAATCATTTATTTACTTAATATTGTAAATTAAATAATTAATTACTCTCATTTATTACTATTAATTATTATAATTAATATTAATTAATTAATTAATTGATAATATTAATTGATTTATAATTAATTACTAATTAATACTAACTAATTAATTAATATTAGTTAATTTATAATTAACTTATTATTATTAAGTAATAATAAATTCACTAACTAAGATTAATTTAATAATTATTCATTTACTTAATATTAGTCGGGTTTTGACCAAACGAGCTAGGCACCTCAAAGACTAATTAGTGGGTTTTGATTCTCATTCCAGAGTCTCCAAACCCAAAGCCAATGGTGCTTTGGATTAGGGTGGTCATCGGTTGGTTGGTTATTCGGTTTATTCGGTTTGATATTTTGGAACCCCCTAACCGAAAACCAAATAAAACCGAATAAACCGAATAAACCAAATAAGAATTCGATTCGGTTCGGTTTAAACCGAATAAAACCAAATAAGAATTCGATTCGGTTTATTCGGTTTTATTTGGTTTCACAAACCGAATAAGGAATTTGGTTAACCAAATAAACCGAATTTCTTTTTTTCCTTTTTTTTTCAAAACTTCACAAATAAATTAAATAATTCGGTTTCAAATCAAACATTCACAAATAATTTTTTCAAATTCGGTTTCAAACATGAAACAAACATTCACAAAGCATTACAAATTTACAAACTTCCTTAACTCCTTATGAGTTATGGCTCAGTACTCATCATTCATCAAACCAAAACATTACAAAATACAAACTATAAACAAAATCAAAGCATTAGCTGCATTATATTATCTAAGTTAATGCCTAATTAGTAATTTATTCCTTATTTACTTATCACTTATCAGTGTTAACTAAGTTAGTATTAACTTATGTATATTAAGTATTATTCAACACTAAGTTAGTATTAAATAAGTACTAACTAATTTAGTGCTTAGTTCGTTAGTAAACTTAGTACTCATTATTCATTAATCATTATTAGTTATTAACATATTACTATAGCTAAGTTAGTATTAAGTATTAACTATGTAACATGTTAGTACTTCTTAGTATTATAAGTTTAACTAGGTTAGTATTTAGTTGTAATAATAATTACTTGATCAATAATAACTAATTATAAGTATTAATTATTATGATATTTGACTCGATTTAAATACGTATAATTAATTTGCAAATTATAAATAATTTAGAATTTTGAATAAATAACCGTTAGTAAATATTATATAGTTATAATTGATTACTCAAAACTCAACACTCACCATTTAATAGTTAATACTTAGTAATCACTTAGTTAACATCAATAAGTTATTAATTATTGACTATTATATTGAATAATTGATGATATTATGAATATATGATATTGATTCTAATTAAATATATAAAACATAATAATTGGCTAATCGCATGCTATATAGTTACACGCTAAGACGCTTATATAGTCTACACCTGTGCCTTACACCTTTTAGATGCTTAACATTTTAACAACTTTGTCAACTTATGCATTATTTTATTTTTTTATTTGTAATTTGATATTTCATATTTGTTTAACTTTTAAATAAATTGATAAATTAAAATTAAAGATAAAGTATAAACTAAACTAGTATATAGTTTAGTATATAGTATATAGTATATAGTTTAGTATATAACATATAGTAAAATTGTTTAGTATATAGTATATAGTTATATACTATATTAATAATTTAATATTACTATATATTCATTATACTGTCCATATCTTTATTCATTAATGATAACAATAAATATAGTTCTATACATGATAAATTTTATAATAACAATAAATTAATTATACAAAAATATATATACATAACTACAAAATCTATAATAGTTTTATAAACTATAAACCATAACTATTCTATAAAATAACATATATTTATATTTATACTTATATATGTAAAATATATTTATAAATTTTGAAATTCGGTTTTATTTGGTTTATTCGGTTTATTGATTCGCTTTTATTCGGTTCGGTTCGGTTTTCATTAAACCAAAAACCAACCGAAAATACAACTTATTCGATTCGGTTAAAACCGAATCGAATAAATCAATTTATTTTCGATTTGATTTTTGATTTTATTTTTTAATCGGTTTATCTTGGTTTAACCAAACCATGAACCCTTACTTTGGATGCTTGTCATGCTCCCGAATTTCGAGCTCTCTTTATTTATTCATTCTTACTTGTTGCCAACATCCTTTTCTCGATGGTCTTTTCACTTTTTTTTTCTTGTTTTTTCTTCCTGCATTTGAACAATGATGATGATTGGGCTTCGTCCAGAATCCTCATTCGGTGCTTTCGTCCTTTTCATTTCTCTTTTACTTTCATTTTAAGCCTTTCAAAGCCCTGAGTCTGAGTAGGTCATTTTAGTTTTACTAGCATTTTTGCTGATATTGTGCTCACGTTCTCACCTTTTTTTGTACATATAGCCATGACCCCAGAAACTTTTCTGAGTGGGTTTTTCTTTTCATTTGGTCTTGAAATGTTCCTGAGTTTGATTAAGTAAGCCAAATGGCAATGCATGTAAATTTATTAGTTTGATCTGAACTGTAAAGTGATTTAACATATGGCACTTTTTGCCTTGAGGCATTGCTGTAGGCTTTTTTTGGAGAGTTACCTTTATTAAAGCTTTTCCTTTGGTTTGCGAGCTAACGAAAGATGATGCTTAAGTATATATATATGCAAAATCTTTGTCTTCTTCTGGGTTGTAGAATCTTGAAAATACGGTAAAGTAGCGTTGGAGCAGTAAATGGTGTTGCACATGAGTTATTTGTGGCATTAATTTGTAATATCTGATTGGAAAGATCACCTTTTGGATGCACTAATCTTGGAAGTTGTTTTAGCAAAAACAGTAGGTCTTGTAGGCACTGTATTCGAAAATCGAAAGTTCATTGCGAATTTGGGATTTCATCTTTATCGGTTATTTTGGATTATAGCTGTATTAACTCGTGCTTTGCATAGTTAATTGAGAGAATGGGTTGTGTTTTATCAAGCATTGATAGGGAAGATAGGGTGAGAGTCTGCAAGGAGAGGAAGAGAATATTGAAACAGTTATTGGTTATTCGGAAACAATTTGCTGATTCCCAGTTAGCATACTTAAGGGCACTCAAAAATACGGGAGTGACCCTTCGCCAATTCACTGAATCAGAGTCATTAGAACTTGAGGATGCCGCACCGGGCCATGCATTGTCTCCTCTCCTCCTCCCCTTTGCCGCCTTCCCCTCCCCCACCCCCAAACTTCAGCCCTGATTTAAGATTTCCTGTTAACAAACACCACCTAAAACCGTCTGACGAAGAAATCATAGACATTAATGAGGGTGGTTGTCCCACTCCTCCACCTCCAGTTCTCAATACTTCATGGGATTATTGGGACCCTTTCAGTTCATCATCACTACCACAGTTCGAACAAAAGGGTAAGATGGAGGAGCAGGTTGAGGAGGAGAAATGGGAGGAGGCAAATAGTGAATTTGTGGAAGAAGAACAGGTGGCTGCAGTTGCCGCTAATGATATTGTTGACACAATCCCTGTGAAAAAGCAAACTGTTGACCCGGTTGAAGATAATTCCTCCATGAAGAGCTGGCATACCAAAGATACAACTGATTTGTCAATGGTAATCTGGAGTAAGAAGACTTTGAGTGGTATAGTTAGGGATTTAGATGATTATTTTGTGAAAGCGTCAGCTGGTGTCAAGGATGTAGCTGTTTTCTTGGATATCAACGCCGCAGACAACACTCTATGCCAGAGTATCCAAGAAAACATGAGTAACTATTCCTCCTTTGGTGATTTAGATAATTTCTTTTTATCCCATTTTGCTTCCAACATATAACTGAAGATTTTTCATTTTTTGGTAAGGTATATAACTGATGATTTAACTAATGCTAGAGACTTCTTGGGAGTATCTGCTACTGTTGTTTACTATTTGAGTTTGTGATGGCATATCAAGTTTCCTCTTATATGGGAAAATGCTAGTTTCGCTTATGTTTTGGGTTTATTTGTTTCTTGGGAATATTTGCTACTGTTGTTTGCTATTTGAGTTTGTGATGGCATATCAAGTTTCCTCTTATATGGGAAAATGCTAGTTTCGCTTATGTTTTGGGTTTATTTGTTTCGATTTTTCCATTATCATGGCTTTACTTGATTGCTAAATTGAACATGCTATTTCACTAAATTACTTCCTCTGAATGTTGCAGGCATTACTTGCTTTTACTCTTCCATCATTATGGTCGAGGTTACTCGATCTTAAATTATGTATTAAATATGATTAAGTTACCACCTTAGAGGGCAACGATATTCTTCCATTTGTGTCTCCTTGGTAAGATAAAACTCGATCAGGAGAGAAGCTGGGAAGAGTTAAGGCTGTATTTTAGATAATAACACGTACATCCATGTTGCAAATCAGTTCCTGAAGAAAATCTCAAGCCTTAAAATGTACAGTTGATATCCTTTTGGAATTCTTGGGAACTAATCCTTGTGAACATCATCTCGGCCGTGGACATAGGCTTAAGTTTATGAGCAAACCACATTAATCTTGTGTTTTGATTTATTTTGTGATCATACTTTTTCTGTTCCTGAATAATTCTAGATTTAATCATAAGAATCCTTGTAATGGAATTTTAAAAACTACAGATATTCCATTCCTTCATAAGTTATGCGATGACATCCATAGTGAAAACTTGTCAGGTGTAATGTTCCTCATAAGTTTATGCGACGACATCCATAGATATTCTATTCCCTCTTGTATCTAAATGTCATCTTTACTTCTTGGCTGTATTTTGCTTCTTTATTTTACATTGTTTTAGGTATTTTCCAGAGAAATCTGGTTGTAGTTCTAGATTTAGCATCAATAAGGTTATGAACAAACTGATCTAAACATTATTAATAAAATTATCTGGGCACATAGATTATCTCGATGCCATAGGAAACCTGAAAATGAATTACAAAAATGTAATTGAATAGAAAGAAAGAAGTGTTTGACACAATTCAGTTACTTAGCTGAAAATATTGGACCACATAGTCTCTTCTTTTCCATGTTTTCTTTTGGTGAAAAACATTGCTTCTTGGAGCTTCACTTTTAACTTCTCTTCGCATATACTTGCATGGACATGAAACACATGCTGATAAACAAAATCTTGTGTCCCTGCACTTCATGCCTATTTGTCCTGATATATATTTCTACTTGTGAATAAAGTCGCGGTGTTTAAGTGACCTTAATTGAATTTATGGACGCTTGTCATGATCAGGTAAAAGAGGCAGCTCTGCGAAGGCGTTTTGTGCATGGACATGGAGTTGGTCTTGAAATGCAGGTCAGTCTACCAGGGATGCTGGGGATGCCTGTTGCCTCAGTGAACCCTGTAGGGCAGGAGCTCATGGTGTTACACTCACTAAACTGTATGATGCAGAGCAGAAACTCTATAAGGTTGTGAAGGTAATTAAGTTAACTTCATTTGGGGAACACTGCACCCTATGTATCCAAATCAATGTAAATTCTTCTACTTTATTTCATGGTTTGAAATGGAAATACAAGTTTGTTTCTCCTTTTATCTCTACCCATTTTTATCTGGGTTTTTGATTTTCCATCACCCGATCATTAGTTTGGTTGGTATGTGAATTCTTGCACGTAAACAAACTGTACAAAATTCTTGTGGCTTATTGCTTTGAAAAAGTTTCCTATGATGATAGATTTCTCCATTTGTACGGGTAATTTTGGGGAGAGGAATTGAGATTCTGTTATCTTGTGCTTTGAAGACATTATCTTGTTCATTCTCAGTAATCAGTATCATTTCAGAAGTACAATGTCTGATACATGTATGATAAATCAGTCTACAGTGTATAATCAAGCTATCACTATTATAGAATCAAGATCTCTAAAGTCAGCCATCAATCAAGCCCTACAATAGATAAGAATATTTAGTTACTATTTTTACTGTAGTATCTTTAGTAGTTATATTTCAAACACTCACCTTCAAGATGAAGTACAGATATTAATTGTACCCATCTTACAATAAATAGTCAATCCTAGACTAGTCAAAGCTTTTGGAAGAATATCACCTAAGTTTTGACATAACCTGTAAAGATGGAATTTTCCTGAAGTGTTTTTCACAAATGAAGTGACAACAAATATCAATGAGTTTATTCCTGATGGAAATCTGGATGGATTTGATGCAATGTGAAATTCTGCTTGATTATCAAACCATAACTTCATTGGCATGGACTACCAGAACTAATCTCATTTCATTAATTTATATATCCTTGTAAGCTCACGTGAATATGCCATAAATTTATATTCTAATTTTGCACTAAAAGACACCAAATTTTGCTTTTTCTTTCCAGGATACTAGCTACCTCCAATGAAGACACAATCTCTTCTCGTGAACCTTCTATCTATTTTAGAACCTGCCCAATTTTCATCTGAATACCACTTAACAGGAGAATTACCTTGATTGCTGTCTATATTGTATCTGGGAATTCATCTTAAACCCTAAAGCATGCAGTTGATGCTGCCCATATATATCTGATTGTTGTTTGGGTGACTGAATGTAATTTATTACCATAACTGCAGAATATGTTTTTTGTAGCATATCATGGTGATGTCCATCAATTACATTGCCTAGTAATGAGCTGGGAATTTATATTGTTACAGGATTATTCTTTCTTTTCTCTGACAATATTTCTCTGTTGTTCCCAATTTCTTGGTAAGCTCTCAATGCTATGAGTATGAATTTTGTAGGAGGAAGTGCTTACCAAGTTGGAGCATGAAAGGAAATCTTCAATGCTGCAGAAGCTAGAGGAAGATCATGACTGACAAAGACTAATAAAACCCGCTCAATGGTTGAAAGTTTGCAGTCTGATATTTTATCTCTTCAAGAATCAATTAATATAACTTCTTCAACCATGTTAAGGCTCAGAGAAGATGAACTCCATCCTCAGTTAATTGCACTGACATCTGGGTAAAGCTGGAGCTATCTAACGCTCTTTTTAATTTAATTTTTTTCAATAGATTTTTAATCTGAAATCTTTTGCAAAACACAATTTCTCAGTTTTTATGTTGAGAGAAACTTTGTTAATGTTTTGCACCATTGAATTCAAGTCTAAACCAAAAATGAGCTGAACTGAATGTGAACTCTTATTATTTATCAGTGGCATACTTGTAACTAGACCAAAATAAAATATTCCACATTATTCTTTTGATGTTGAATTTTCTGCTGGAAGTAACCAAGAAAAATTGTTCCAAATATAAAACTCCTCATAAAACTGGTAGTGCATATTTTCCAGTTAGTGTGGAATTCTTGAACCATGGCTTGGGAGACCTGAAGAAGGGGAAAAGGATGGATGGTGAAAGCATAGAAATTTGAAATTAACCTTTGATGCATACCTCATCTTCCAAGTACTTCCTATTTTCATGTTTATTTTACTTTTCATGAAATTAGCATGGAAATCAACAGACAAATGCAAGCAATTGCAGCTAAGCACATGATAATACAATAAGCCCACATATCTTTTTTCTTTGTGCTTACAAGTGACTGCTCATTTGATTCTTTCTAATTTCAGTTCATCCTCTATCTCTCAGGTTAAAGTGTATGTGGCAAAGAATGTATGAGTGCCATCAAGTTCAGAACGATATTGCTCAGCAGCTAAATCATCTTGTAAATCAGCAAAGCATGGAACCTACTACTGAATATCATCGACATGCTGCATCCCAGCTTAAAACTGAGGTTGCCTCCTGGTATACCAGCTTGTGCAAACTTGTCAAATACCAGAGGGAATATGTGCTAGCCCTCGGTAGGTGGATCCAACTCGCTGAGCCACTACTTGTTGGCCAAGTTAGTGTTAGGTCATCTACTGTGCATAAACTTTGTGAACAATGGCTCTTTGCAATTGACAACTTACCAGAAAAGGTAGTCTTTCTTTTTTACTTTTGGTTCTTTTTTTTTTTTGTCATTCTTCTCTGTTATTTTTTTCCCATTGGTGATCTCATTTTTGTTGGTGCGACAAGAATTTTGATGAAAATCGGAGGGGGTGATGATTGCAGCATGATGGCTTAATGCATGTCTGCGTATGTGCAGTCAATATGCGTTTTATTTCTCAAGTCCAGAGAGGACACATAGCTTGCAAGTTTAAATTGATGAGAGCTGCAGCTTGAGACACATGCTTCTGACATTCTTTTAATGTGTGCAAAGGAGAAATATTCTCTAATGCTAGGTTTATATTAGTTCTATTGTCTTGACTTAGAGGTTTGTAGGAGAATCAGATAAAGCCCAGTGTTTTTCCTTGTTACTCGTTTTTTGAATAATCGTATTCTCCCTCCCCTGTCTTAATTTTCACTTCCCACCCATTTTTTAAAAAGAATAATAAAAAAAAATGTTATCTTATTAGTGCATACGGTGTCGAGTGTATTGTAGAGATTTATAATTGCACTAGAAGATCACAACTTGGGCAACTGATCTGATTAGCTGTTTGAGGATACAGTTAAAATCTGAATTTTGAATAAGTTTAAGTATTCAATTTTGTTTGTGGACGGGTAATGTAGCAAAAAATGATAGTATAGAGTAAAAAGAGTTTGAAGGAAATGGTCCAACATACAAACAAGTTGGTGCTATATGGTTACCTTCTGTCATGAAACTTCCAACCTAAAGTGGAAGCACTTTTATCCTGTCACAAATTTTGGTTTCTTGGGTTTCGAAGTGCCGTTGCTGCCTCTTTCATTAATTCCAATTTTTCTTTGGTTCTTTCACCTTGCATATATAATAAAGCTAACATTGTGAGTACTTTTGCTCAGAAGTAAACTGGACTAATCAACACATACTGGTTTCCGTTTTCAGTGTTTCTGTTTATAGTTTTCTGCATACCCTTTGAAGCAAACAGCTTGCTTTTGTCATAGTGATAAAATGGTCCTTGTGATTCAATATTAAATTGGAATGCCAGAACTTTTCAGCCTTAAGGTATTAATACACCTGTTTTCCTCCACATATGGCTCTTGACTTCAATAACAGTCTTTTATCAGCTCTCTACTCAATCATCTCACAACAGGAAGACGAAGTGAGCCTGTATAAAAGATCTGATAAGCTTGAGAGGAGGTTACAGAAGGAATTAGACTTGCTTGTTGAAATGGAGATGAAGTTTGGAGGGAGCTTCAGTAATGAAGAAACACACACTGGTTTAGTCCCAAAGCATCCTTTATCAATAAAGCGCACTAAAATTGAGGTACTGAAGAATCAGGTGGAGGATGAGAAGTCCAAGTATGTAAAGTCTGTTCAAGTCAGTCGAGCCATGATTTTGAACAAATTACAAACCAGTCTCCCCAATGTATTTCGTGCTTTAATGGCATTTTCAAATGCATATTCTCAGAGTCTTGACATGGTGCTTAGCTATGGAAGCCAAGCAGAAACAACATGATTGATCGATAGGTGAATCCCATATATTGAAATGTGGGCAAGTGTAAAGTTGTTCGGTGGTTTCGGATTGAGAGTTTATGGAAGCTCTTCTTCATGCCCATTTGTTTGGCAAAAATGCTATTGTTTTGTGGCACTGACGTTAATATTCAACTAGTATTTTAGGGAGTATGCTTCGTGGAATGAGCCTAATGATAATTTAAATTTTAATAATTATTAATTTTATAGAAAAAGTTTTGTATGCTTTTTTATTTATTTTGTATGCTTCGTTAATTTAATTATTGATGCTGTTGTAGTTTTATGGTCCATAAGGGAAAATTAAAATGCACTTTATAATGGCTATGTTTGGACTTTGATTCCATTTACAAAAAGTTAATTTTTCTCAAATAAAAATAAAATATTTAAATATATTTTTATTTTAAATTTTAAATTTTAAATTTTAAATTTTTCTATTTAAATTTCTTTTATATAATTTTAAAATATTTTCTTTCTTATTTTTCTTTTCAAAATATTTTTTTTAACAAAAATATTTACCAAAATTTTCACGCATTTCAATATAAAATTTCTCAAAAATACTTATGTGTGCTATGTTAATTGTCAGTTTTTACTTGCTTATAGTTTTGGACTTTTTGGACTTTTGTTTTGCTTCGTGGGTAATGCGTCGTTCTGTTTTTACTCATGATATGTTTCTTTAACTAGCAGAAGTTGAACCTTTGTTGTGTCACGTTCTTTAGCTGAAATTGACAGTATTGTTTAGCTTTGCCTGAAGTATATTACAAGACTGGACACGTTGCAGGTGTGAAGAACTTTTTGTTCTCCAACTGCACTTGCTATTTTCAACTGCTGTAGTTTTCTCCAACAGTGGTTACATTATGCGTATTACTCTTAGAATATAAGATTGATATAAATGTGTTTGGATTGATGTATTTGTCTCTTGAATTTTGTTGAATTTTGGAAGTTTATTTACTTATTATTGGTTTTGTTATATGCTTGGAAATTCTGCAAAATTAAAAAGTTTATTAATAGGCTTATCATTGATTTTAGAAGTGTTTGGATTGATGCATTTATCTGATTAATTTTGTTGAACTTTGGAAGTTTGTCTATTTATTATTAACTTTGTTATGTGCTGGGATGTTCTCCAGAATTAAGAAGCCTATTAAAAAGCTTATTATTGATTATGTTACTGCCTATGTGCTCAGTTTCTGTTATATCCATCCTATCAATTTCGCTCAAATTCGTTGTTTGTGGATGTTTAAGAATTTGTTTCTTTATGTGTATATATTAATTTTTTAATATTTTGCTGTTGTACAGGTTTTTTCCTTTTAATGCCTAAGTGTTTTGTGTTTGGTGGAGTTATTTTGCATAATATTTTTAAAAAAATTAAATAAATATTGATAATCAAGGCAAGGTTAAGACATCGTTTCGATATCCAAGATATCGACTTCTTTAATGTAAAATATGTTTTTTTTTTAAGTAATATGATAAGACACAAAATTAGTTTTTGTGCCATTTTATATGAAGAAAAATTAGAAAATAATGAAATTTTGAACAATATTTTGTAGATGATTTTGTGTATTATTACGGATATGCATAGTTTTTGTGATTACGGATTATTTTCATTTATATATTTGGATAGATATGCATAAGAAAATTCTAAATTCAAAAAATATAAAAAAAAATATTTTTTTCATAATAAGATAAATTAATTTTTCGTACATACTTTTTATAATTTTGTTCTTTAATATTATTTAGAATTTAGGATTTACGAGTGTCATGTGCTGCCCATCCTTCCTTCTCCCTATCTCTAATGTATAGCTATTCGAAATGTCATATTTAGGAAATCGACTCCTTATGGCAATTAAGATTGGATTATCTGTCACTAACTTCCCAGTGTTGGCATTTTTAAGAGAGATCGAAATAAAAAGAGGTTGAAGGATACTTCAAAAGATGTATATTTGAATATTTATCGAATTATATGATTGCATTTAACTTGAATCGTATTGTTGCAAAGTGCTATAGTAGAAATTTGAAATCTTCCATTGCATTGTTGGTACTTATTATTAATGTCTCTTTTAGTTTTGTTAGTAATAGAATCAGACCTAATAAAGCTAGCTAGCTAAGTTTTCTTTCATTTTGAAGGATGCTATTATGTGATAAATGTAATCCGTTCAATTAAAAATAAAGTTTTTTCTCATTATCGTATAGTTATTATTAACGTTGCTGTAAAAATATAATACTACATTACTAAAACAACATCATGTTATAATTTCAGGGTAGCAAAACAACTTCATGTCAGAAATATAAGATAATGTGAGATAATCTGATTTGAATTGCCATATTTAGGAAATCAACTTTGATAATTGAATAAGAAGTTAAATGTGCGAATGTTGTAAGAAAACAAGCTGAAAGAGAAAAAAGTTCTAAGTTTGCACAAGTTAAAAAATTTAAATAAAAAATCGCTACACAAATAAGTCGTCTAATATTCCTACGTGGCTGCCACCTAGGGGGTTGGAGTTGGGGTTGTGAGTTTAGATCAAAAGAAATGGATTGATCAATATGCGATTGTGGACGAAGACGCCTTCGACGCTCATAGACCAAATTATATGGAGGCATTTGAGATGACGTGCTAGTGTGGCCTTGCGATGAATGTTCCATCTCAAGTGTCTCCTCATATGGTTCACCGGATTGATGAAAAACATACCAGTATTAAATATCCGATCATCATCATCAACATTACGATCGCGGGAAGTAGATGAACCACCGGACGTAGATGGACGATCGGAAGGAGACGGACGACACGAGATGACGCACCATGCGATTGTTGGAAGTCACCTTGGTCTTCAAAATTTGAACATGTCATTTGCATCCGCGACTCTCCTAACCATCGCCAATGCATGAGAAGAAATGTCATGTACGCTTGATAATCGAGCTCTCGATCTATCTCTAAATTGGTCAAAGTATCGCGTGTCAAATCATACACTTGCTTCCAACATTTACCTTGCATATAAAAAAACTTTCATCAGTTGATGTATTTTCTATACTATGCTAAATATTGGAAATTTAAAAGTCATATACATACCCAATACTCGACAACCGATGCAGTTGGGCGGATACCCTAGGCAGGACGATACACGGGATTACCTATCAGAATCCGAGTAATCTGACGATACCAAATTATGTATTCGGAGAAATACTGCATAAGGCCACTTGAAGGCAAGCCATTCACAATTCTCTCCCTTCGGCTGTTCCACCCTTCAACGTAAAGTGCATGCCGCGTTATCTAATTTACTCCCTTTCTACCCCTCCGATCCAGTTGATGCAACTTCAAATCCATGCCAACGGCATCAGGAATCGTCTGAATATAGCCAAACTGCCACATAACTCGCTCAGGTAAATGTAGTTCAACAACATCAAAGATGAGTAGAGGCACGGATGCACACCAAATATCATGGTCTCGTAAGCAATAATCTGGTAAATTGTACAAATCTTTCACTACATACGGTTGCAAGATAAACTGTGAAATAAAGAAAGTTAACAATCATTAGTGTTTGAACTAAATTTAGTTTTAACGAGCCAAAAAATACTGAACATTAATTATGTATTACTTACATCATCATCGGATATATAATCAAAACGATCCCGATATATACGCAATACATGACAACTGACATTTGTGAAACTTAAACCCATGTTCCACCTGCGATGATTATAATATGACTATATAGAAGATTGGACACAATTGAGGATAAATCAAACATGCCATTAAAAAGATAAATAGGAAACACGTACATGCATGCTCGAGACCCGCTAGGCATGCTGGGGTAGCCCAAGATAGGTTCTTCTCTCACATTACAGTGTTGCGGACTAATTCTTGGTAGTCTCTCCCACGCCCACACCTGTAATAAACTTAGTGGTCCACATATGTCGGTCGTATCTCTTATTGTCGCCCAACATAGTACCCTATAAACGATGCTAGAACTGCGCTATCCCAATTATATCTCGATGCCGTTGCTACATCTCTCAGTATAAGTAGGTACATCAATTTGATTTTTGTACCTGACTTGTCCTTCATAATTGATAACTCTATTTTATATAGGGTTTTCTTATTAATTTTGGTTAGAAATTGGCTTGTGTTTTAATTTGTTTTTACATATTTTGGCCAAATTATCCTTTGATTTTATGATTTCTAAGTTTTCTAATATTTCTAGAACTTTTTGAGCTTAATCTTGAATTTTACTTCTAAATTGAGAACAAAGGACTAACCAATTATTTTGTTACTTTATAGCCAAGAAAGCTTATCAAAGCTTGACCAAATTACCTCAACAAAAAGACAAAGAAGATTTTTGTTGGCTGCAACAAAGAAACACAGCCGAGAGAGAGACAAGAAAGGAGAAGAAAACAGCTACAAATCGGGAAAAAGAAATAAGAAGAACCAAGCTGAGGTGAACACTAATTTGGATATTACTGGAATTTGGAAACAAAAGTCTACTGGGATTTGAAACAAAAAGGGACTGATTTCAAGTTGAAGACAAAGAGCAAAACAAAGAAGGATTTGGATTTGTAGAATTTAGAAATAAACAACCAATCTTTTGCTCTACATAAAGCACACAACCGAGAGGAGCAAAGGCAGCAACCAACTCTTCGGTCCTTTGTTTTTCTTTTCTTTTCATTAGTTTAGGAGTAGTAGTAGAACGCATCCATTCTTTTCTTCTTCTTTTAGTTTCGGTTTTGCAAATCACGTCGTTTTCTTTTCTGTTAATGGTTTAGAAGCAGCCTTCGTTCTTTTGTTTTCTTTTCTTTTCAGTAGTTTAGTAAGGTTCAGCAGCTTCCTCTCGGTTTTCTTCAGTACAATTTGTCTTCTTATCCTCGGTTTTTCTCAGTAACTTCCAGTCGCTGCTCACGATTTTTCTCACAGTAACTTCACCATCCTTTGGTTCTTCGTGTTTCGCTTCTCTTCGTATTCCAACACGCCACGATTTGTCTTCAAAGAAAATCACTGGCCGATCGTCTTTTGGTTCCTGGAATTCACACTTCCGTTTCTTTCTTTGTTTATTCTGTTTTTGTTTGTCTTAGGAAGAATAGAGACTACAGCCGCCAAGCTTGACTCTCAAAGAAGCAGTAAATAATTGTTTGGTTTGTTCTCTTTGAAAGCTACGGGTGTTGAACAAAAAGCTTACAGAATTTTATTTGTTGTTGACTTCAAGTCTTAGTTTTGTTTTTGTCTTTTCTTGTTTTCTTTAGTTTAATAAATTTAGTTTTCTTTCTTTGTTTTTTTTTTCCTTAAGTTTAATTTAGCAACTTTAGTAATTTAATTTCTTGTGCTTTGTTATGAAATTTCTAGTTGTGTTTTATTTTCAAGTGGTAATATGTTTATAGCTTTCTTATAATTATTTTAATTTTCATAATTTGTTTTAATTTTAATTTTAATTATGTCTATTTTTATTTTTGTTGTTAGTTTAAATTTCATTATGTTCTAAATTCTTTTGTTAGAGATTAGATGGATCTTAATCATGAATAATTAATTCTTAAGACTTGTTCATGCAACCTATATTTCAATTATGAGTTTAATATCATGTTCTTAATGCTTTTAGGTGATTGATCACCACTTAATTGATTTTTGATGCTTGTTTGATACCGTGTGGAGATGACATGCATGTGCTCGTGTGATATTAAACCGTGAATTCAATTTAGACCGTAATAATCTAGATTGTTCATGTGGTTTCGGTAGTAGAACTAAGTCGTGGCTACTTAGATTGAATCCGGGAATTTCCATAGTTCTTAATGCATTTAGAAATCTAAATTCACCTAGACCAAGTGTGAGTTGATTTTAATCTAAATAGGGTTATTAGACCGATGTCGGCTATTAATTTACATTAGGGAAATTTCACTATCATAATTTGGAATTTAATTTAATTGCATGACAAGTCAAGAGAGTTAATTAGGATTGATTAAGTGAAGTCGAAATCTCTAACATCTTATTTGTTGTTTTTATCAAGTGTTATTAATTTTTCCTTCTTTAGTTTAATTCACCATAAAACAATTTAATTGGCTAGCTTGTTGTTGAATTAATCATATTGGTAAGTAATTGGTTAAATTGAAAACAATCCTCGTGGGAACGATACTCTACTTATCACTTTATTACTTGTTGATATTGTACGCTTGCAATTCACCGAACAATAATAGACCCTATAAATTGCATAATCCAATATCTAGCATGCTGTAACACCTCATCATCGGTGGACTCGAACAGTAGAGGATGCGCCTGCAGATGCATGGAGATACTTCTCAATTTCAATCGATCTCCATCAAAATGATTAGGGGCCTACATGAAACCCAACAGCTCATGGCATATATTCTGCAACTCCTCAACCGAATGACTTAGATCTGGACCAACCACCGCATCTTTGTAAACCGGTAAACCCCAAAGTACCGCGACATCTTGTAATGTCATCGTAGCTTTGCCGACTGGAAAGTAGAATGTGTGCATCTCTTGTCGTAATCTCTCAACTAGTATTGTGATCAAGGAATGATTTACTTATATACATCCTACCATGTATACTAAAAGTTGACATCTGACCTATACACTTTCAAGAGCTCAATTTTAGGGTCGTCTCAAATTAGTTCCGATCGATGACTGGCCTGTAATGTGAGTACAATCGTCTGCCTTGGGTCTGGAGTTAAATTTGCAAACCCTGACAAGATTCCTTCTGACTCTATAACCTGAATATATTTATTAAATACAAATTTACTATATTATTTTCAAATACAATTTTGATTGCATAAAGTACTAGCCAAAACAAACGTTGAGTCCCTTTTGCACATGAAAAATCACCATTCAATAAGCATACAAACTGTTCAGACGTGATATCAAATATTACATATACTAAATACCAACATGCGAGATACAAATATTACAACTACCTCTGCAATGTTATATTACATAAAACAATAGCATATAATAATACTATCCATATATCTCTCCATATTGGCCTTTACAGATGCATGGTTGCCCTATCTCTAAGTCTCTCCATGTTAGGGCATGATTTCCTATTATGTCCAATTGCTCCACATGTCTTGCACTTCTGCCGTAATGCTCGATTAATTTCATTTCTTATACGGGTAGATCTTGAACAGCTCGGCCGATCATTGACCCTTGCACTATTGGCCACTAGGTGAAAATGTGCAGGGGGTTAATAGTTCTCGTGTGACAAGGGGTAAAAAATGGTTTGAATATGTTTTTACCATTTTTTAGATTGTATGCCCCATCTACTAGGGCCAAAGCGACCCGTCTCATTTGTGCACAAACCTTTTGAGCGTGGGAGTAAGGAATCTTGTAAATTTTAAACTTCCCACAAGTACATGTACAGTTGTTAATATGGACGGTATGCATGTTGCCTCATTTGTCACCATGGACCCCTGTGGTCACTTGATATAATCCTTCTTCCTGCACAAAGGTCGTGTCCTGGTGATATTTTGACCTGTGCTCATTCTTAAGGAACATTTTGAGCACGTTTGGTGGCCATAGATTTTGATCAGCAACATGTTTGTGGGTTTTTGTGAGGTGAAATCAAAATATTTCACCTGCCGATAAAAAGTCGCACGCACACAAGCTGTTATCGACAACTTCCTCGCACCTTTCAACACCCTGTTGAATGATTCAGAGTTATTCGTTGTCATTATGTCATATCGGATTCCACTATCAAAGCACAATGCCCATTTTTCGAGAGGGATATCCATCAATCATTTATGGGCATCTTCATCTATTTCTTGGATTTTTTTATTATTTGAGCAAATTTCTGCTGCTGATGTGAGCAAACAGCGCAATGCATTAATTCCGTCAAGACATTATTTTTGAAGCAGCCACTAAAATTAGCTTTAACATGGCGCACACAATATCTGTAGTGAACGCTCGATGGTTGTAATATAGGGTTGTTCTTAACCGCTCGCAATATTCTCCTCGCTCGATTAGATATCAAACAAATGCCTTGCCAGCCACAAATCACATGACGAGATAAGTTATACCAAAACCAGGACTAATTAGCCAAACTTTCCTCGTCAACAATGGCAAAAGCTAGGAAAGAATATGCCCACCGCATCAAAGACCGATCGCAATCAGGATTTTTTCCTTGTATTTCCTATATTGAAATGTTCCATCGACACTAATTACGGGACAACAATATTGAAAACCATCAATACAAGGTCGAAATGCCCAAAATATAGAATTGAAGATGTTGTAATCTCCAATACTATCTTCGATGTGATGCCATTCAACAATTGTATCGGGATTACAAGATTGAATGGTAAGTAAGAACTTCGGTAATATGGTATACAACAACTCCCAATTACCACAAACTATTTCAATAGCTTTTCTTCTGTCCAACTATGCCTTCTTATATGATATATTCACCCCAACAGAACGGACATCTTCAACTATATCGAGGACTTTGTATGAAGTATTTTCCTTAATATTGTTTCGAATCATCCGTTCAACCATCCCATGATCTAAATTCGGGTGGTCCTCTGGCGATATCTCAGGGAAGCATGTGTATTTCATATGCATTTTTGTGATCTCCCAAAATTTATGTTTCTTTCTCAACTTCGCTTGAACCCTCCATAAACAATTCTTGTCCACATAATAAAGACAGCGGACAAACCAATTAGTAAGAGTACTTTCATGCACTTTGAAGTACTTGTGCTCAAGAATGGACCAACATTTAACTGCATATTGCATCCCTTCTTTGGTCTGAAATACCATTCCAACTTCTAACTCCGAAGTTCGATCATCAACCCAAACGGGTCATTATAGTCATCGAACTTGTCTATCATAGAAAACTTTGTATCACCAATGTTCGAATAAAAGGGAATATCAGCGACAACATTATCCACAGTAGCATCAACCGGTGGATTCGAAGTCTCCCCTTCATGTTGGCCACGACCCTCGTCCTCTTCTTTTTCACTGCTCTCGGATAATTCTTTCCCACCATTATCTACCTAATAATCTAGGGGATCACCGCGATTGCTTACATCTTGACTTGTGCTCCCACGTGTCAACCTATTTACTGCTTGGCCAATTGGCTTGGGAGTAAGAAGTTCCCCGTCTAGGGTTGCACGACTTGGCCCTTCACTAAAATTGTCACCACTTGGTCCCTTATTAAAAGGGGAACGACTTGGCCCTTCATTAAAATTGCCAGCACTTAGTCCCTTATTAAAACGGCCACGACTTGGCCCCTCATGGACAAACTTAGGGTCTGATACTACTATAGTCATTGCAAAGGCACATTATTCGATATGAAAACCCCATAAGAAAATCACTGATCATTAAGAAGCCCCTCTTCCTCTCTACTATATAGAAGTTGTGTGAATGACCCAACACTTGTTTGAGAAACAAATGACATATTGTCCTTAGAAAAAAAGTAATCTACAACGGATTCGTGGCTTATGTATAATTCAACAGCATTAAGAGAAGGACATATCGTTGAAATGAACAAGATCTCCCTCACCGAAGTATCATCATCCACTGAAACATGTATGTATATAATTGAATTACCGGCTATGCTAATAGGATAATGACACATTAGATTTATCTTAGCTTGACTTCCATCCATTCCAGTCACCCGATGCAAAATTCTGAAAAGTTTAGCCAAGCTAATATTATGATTAACAACAATAAACCATTTTGGATTATTATTATATTGGAAGCCGTTCGGACCACTAATTATTTATCCATTCAAGTATAACACAAGCCTCACTTGATCCTTCTCCATTTCTATATTGTATATGATATCAATAATAATATAAAGTAGATATTAATATCGCATCAAAGTTATTAAAATAATGGGGATTTCAAAGTTTATAGAAGCAATGTTTCAAATAACAAAAATAATTAAATTAACATTAAAAATGCATTTAAGTAAACAACTAATATTTTCCCATATATTTATAACCAAACATTTTCCCAACGACATTTACAATTATATTTATCAAATTCGACTACAATTTTTTAATCATCATCATCAACACCACTATTCACAGTTTATTATTCCAATAATAGCAAACGTAGTGAATAGAATTAGTAATCAATCCAAATCAATCCAATTAGTATACTTTATGCACAACAAAATGCCCAACATCAATTCTAATCATTCTATCAATGATATAATATTCACAACGTATTTTCAAATTTAAATAATGACAATTCACAAATCAAATTATATAAATTATTTACCTTTGAATCTTTTGGGTTTTTTTCACTCCTCGAAAATATAGATTTTCTTTGCTCAACGTATTTCTCTTTTGTCGCAAAATACAATCTTTAACAGTATAGGATAACTAATTAACAAATTTCAACAAATAAAAATTAACAAACAAATGTTTTTTTATCCCAAAAGATCGATAATGTTATTAACTCTTGAAAGTTAACATTTACAAGCAATGTCCACCACAATTGGACTCTTCTTTGCTCATAGTACGGCTAAGACTAATTGACTACATGTCAACATACTATTATCCTCCATCCCACAAAAATACAAGACAGGCAAAAGATGGTCGACATTAAACAACCTGTTGACTACAACACTTTCATGTTCCACCTTTTATACACCACCCACACTATTTACACGTCAGCCACTGATCTATCATCCGGTCCTAGCTAACTCCGATTTGCTTATGAAAACTCCAACCAAGTATGCCTCGCCATCGCTACTATTTCCCCTGCCTCCATCCATTCTTGCTAGGAACTCACACATTCTGGCTTTTCCATATCATCCATGTACGTAGGTCAGAATCGAGCCTGCTCTTCCAAGTATCCTCTCTTCGCCTGGAGCATAAATCTTGCCACCATTATTGAAAATTGTCCTGGTGTTGGCCTAGCTTAATCCAGTCTATATTAGCTAACCGCCAAATGGTTTTAGCGCGAGAACAATTGAACACTATATGCTCAATCGTTTCACCCTCTTATCCACACAATGGGCATGATGGCTCCACCTGCATTTTCCTTTGGTACAGCTTAGCATTTAATGGCAAAATATTGTGACAACACCGCATACGAAATGCTTAAATTTACCTATCATCTTCAACTTCTAGGTTGCATTCCACATACCGTGCCTTCTCTCATGCGCATTATTGCGCTCAAGTTGTCGATTTGTATATTTTCTCTCTCGAGGAGACTGAGGGGAGGGTGTATGTCACTAAAAGGGAGTTAGAAGAGGAAATTGTTGGGTACTTTGACAAGTTATATACTTCTAATCAACCAGCTTAGTCTCTTTCTTTGTTGAAAGGGTTACCTCAATCCATCACTCAAGCCATGAATAAAACAATGATGAGATTGGTTGAGGAATCTGAAGTGAAAGCGGCCCGTTCCAAATGAATCCCAATAAAGCTCTTAGACTGGATGGTATGACTCTTTATTTTTCCAAACTTATTGGAATGAGGTTAAATTTGATATTATCAATGCTGTGAAGGGGTTTTTTCATAGTAAAAAAATTGCTTAGGAAATTCAATCATACTTCGATTACATTAATACCTAAAGTCCAATCTCCTGTGTCGGTATCACAATATAGGTCCATTCGTTTGTGCAATGTGGTTTATAAGATTGTGTCTAAGATCTTGGTAGAATGAATTAAGCTGTGCCTCATTAAGTGTATTAGTCAAAATCAGTCCTCATTCTTCCTGGTCGTTAAATTCTTGATAATGTAGTTATAGCTCATGAGTGTTCATACTTTGAATTCGATGAGACAAGGAAAAAAAGGGTATATGGCAGTGAAAATAGATATGGCTAAAGCTTATAATAGAGTAGAGTTGTGTTTTTTGGAGCAGGTTATGAGGAAGATGGGGTTTGTGTAGGGAGTGATTATGTGGATTTGGCAATGCCTTTCTACTAGCATTTTGTCCATTAATATTAATGGTGAGTCCTGTGGGTACATTAGGCCAATTCGAAGTATTCGTCAAGGGGATCCTCTCTCGCCTTATTTGTTTCTTATAATTTTAGAAGGGTTGTCTCATCTTATTACACGGACAAGTGACCATCGGGACTATAAGGGAATGAGGGCTAGTAAAAATGGCTGATCATTACACATTTCCTGTTTGCTGATGATCCGTTGCTATTATGTGAGGCAGAGGTGGGTCGTGCATGTGTGTTGCAGGTGTTTTACATCAAGATAGTCAATGGTCGCCAAGCAATCAATTTGGACAAGTCGTCCATGTTCTTTAGTCATAATGTTTCCAGGGCAGTACAGGCTGAGATTTATCAAATGATGGGAGGAGTAAAGAAACAATCTAATGCTCGCTATCTAGGGTTGCCTATGAGGATTGGCCGCTTGAAAAGAGAGGTGTTTAATTTTATCATTCAGAAAGTGCAGCACCGAATCCATAATTGGAAACTTAGTTCTTGAGCTTGGCAAGGAAATACTCATTAAATTGATGATCAATGCTTTACCAATATATGTGATAGGCTGTTTTGAGCTTTCAGTGGGAGTATGTAGGGAGATTTGTCCGCTTACGGCGAATTTTTGGTGGGGGGTGCATAAAGATGCAAGACAGAAAATCCATTAGAAAATGTGGCAAGAGCTTACTAAGGCAAAGGAGGAGGGAGGATTGGGGTTTTATGATCTTCAACTGTTCAATGATGCTTTGTTGGCTAAACAACTCTTGCGAGTTATATCACAACCATATTTATTGATGAGTAGAGTTATGAAAGCCAAATATTTCCCTAATGATCGCCATAATCACCAGAGGACAAATGCGTCCGTGCTTTCAAAGAAATTGTATGGTTGCATGGTCGGCTTTAGCAATCCCATAGCACCCGAAGAACTGCACTTCTCCTTCTCCTCCAACTACATCAAGCTACCACCAACCAAATCCTTAACCACACCCTCTCCCGCCTGAGCCAATTCTGTACCAACTTCCTTATCCAGTTGCTGCAATCTTTCTTTGCTCCCTGCGAGCGCAGTTAGCTCATGAGGAAACAAAGGATTCGAGAAAGATCCCAAATCATCCTGTATTCCTCCCGGCCTCAAACCTCCTCTCTCACCCCACTAAAAACCCCCCATCACAACCTTCCTATCCACATACAACCCACTCCTTTTCCTTATCATAGCCTTTGTCATAGACTCAATCCCTCCTGACAACCCAACCCCGGCACGAAGCCACGCCCGAAATTGGCCAACATAATGATGATTACTCCTTTCATCCTCCTCTCTCTGCACTCACAAATGTTGCACATGCCCCACCCTCCCACAGTAAACACAAAATGCAGGAAGATATTCATATTGGAACAACAACCAACTAGAAAAATTCTAAAAAAAAACCTTAGTACTTCGAAGAAGTGGCTGCTGCAAATCAACGGAAACCAGAAGTTTCAAGTGCTGGCCATGCACACTACCCCCTTTAGGAATAAACACCTCATGTAACTAAGGAAATAGCCTCCCACCCGAGTCCTGTCTCAGATTTATCTAATGGTGAGGCAAATTCTAAACTCGCACTCCAAATATGCACCCTCAAGAATTCAGGATCAAGACTAGTAACCATTGGTGCCCACTCCCTCAACACCAAGTATTGTCGGTTATATGTCTACCATCTTCCCACCAAAACCTTTCTCTTATCTTCCAAGGTATGGAAAATGAACTGGAAGAAGTTAACTCCCAGCTCCCGAACTTGAAACGGATGACTCACTAGCCAAATTGCCTTCATCATACTCCTCAGTCCCAGCAAATTTACTAGTTTGTCCCCCAAAAATCCTTCCCAACAAGCTACTCCGACCCTTCTCTTGTCTAGATTGTACATCAGCCTCCACCAACGCAACCCCTCCCCTTTCCACCATAGACAACTGAAGCTACTGCACCAGCTGTGACACCTCTAGCTCCCAAACTTCAGACTCCCCCGTAGCCATCACCTCACGCACAACACAACCTCCACCACAACAACCTTGTACCAACAAAGAATGAAGTTCTGAAGCCAAAGACGAACTCAAGACTCACCTACCACGACTCGCACACATAGTCGCACTGTAAATCACACGTTGAAAATGAGAGCGTTTTCACGTGCACCTTACTAGGGAATTTAATAGAATTTACTTAACAAACAAACAAATGTTATCAATCTAAAAATTAACAAATTTAAAAATTTTTTAAAATAAAAATTAATTCACATTTGAAAAAAAATTTCTACACTCCCAAGCAAGGGGGTTATAAAAAACTCTTTTTTTTTTAGGTGTATGGACTGGAAATGGGGTTAGCAGGGGGGTGTTATATAAAAAAAAAACTAAAGATCTTTTTTTTTTTGGGTGGAGGTGGGACTAGGGGGGGAGGGTTGCAGGACAAGGAGGGGGTGTTGCAGGATGGGGAGGGAGGCAGCCGTGGGATGCGGTGGGTGGAGTGGGAGGGGGCGAGAATGGGGGCGGGAAATGGGGAAGCAAGGGTGGGGAAAAGAGGGAGGTTGGCGGCTGGGAGAAATGGAAGACAAGAAGAAAAAAAAGGGGCATACAAGGAAGAAAATGATTAAAATGGAGAGGAAGGAAGCAAAACTCGGACTTAGGTTGAGATTTTTTTTTAACGTTTTAACTGAAGTCGATATCTCAGATATTGACTTCAAAGTCGCTATTCGAAATAGCGACTTTAGAGTTGATATTCAGAATATCGACTTCCATAAAAATGTAAGAAAATTTTTACGTTAATATTAATTTAATAAGTATTTTTTTATCAATTTTTTTTTGAAAAAAACTCGTGTTTGGTGCCTATGGAGTATAGAATAAGCCAATGATATGATCAATCCTATACAGTGGATGTCTTGATAAAGTTAGTTGTATTTTTTATGTGATTTCTTTAGTGTCTAAAGGTTTGATGTCTTAGTATAATAAGTCTTGGGATAAATTTTGCATGATGATTAAAAAGTAGATGGTGTATAATGAGTTCTAGCATGAAAAGGTTTTTTATAGAAAAATCTTGGGATTAAACGTAAACTTCATTTTTTTTCCTTTGAAAATGTTAGAAATTTTATAGCAATATGCTAAATACAAGACTTAGCCAAAAAGTGACTAATTGATTTTCATGATTGTATAGCTGATAGCTTAACCATGAAAGAAAGTGTACTACTAACAAGTAAAAATAAAAAAGATTGGACAAAAGATTAATGTGGTTATCACACATTAATCGGTATATCAATAGCAATCTAAACTCCTATATAGCCTAACTAGTTGGCTTCGACTAGAGAATCGCAAAAATGTATGTAAACAAAACATCATTGAACAGAACCCCGGTGTACAAACCTCGTCCCTAACGCTCATTCCATGTCTTTCGTGATGTTACCTAATCCGTTCAATAGCTCAACAACCAAGCTAGTGACAAAACACCTCTCCATTGGAGGACAAAAGCCCTAATAAATAGGGAACAAAAGCGTAAAAAAAAATCGCACACACAATCGCACTATAATCACCCACAGTGAGGGGCGATTTGAGCGAGAATGGGCCACTTCCAGCTTGGGTTTTGATTGCTTTGGTTTTGATTTGCTTATGGGAAGTTATTTGACAATATTGATTGTTGAACTATTACTATTACACACATAATAACTCATTAATATGTCAATATATATTACTAAATCAATTACAGCCCATAGTAACTCGTAAATTCAGAATCTTTCTACTTTAGTTTATTATTTGTGTTGATCATGGATGTGTAAACTTTTTAATGTATGAAATGAGTTCATGCAAAAGAGTTGACAGTATTGATTGTGGAACCGTTGCTGTTGTACATGTACTGACTCACTAAGATGTATATATATACTGCTCAACTAACTACAATCCAATAAATCCTTAAATTTAGAATCTTTTTGCTTTACTTTATTCTTCATGTTGATCATAGATGCATGAATCTTGAATTGAAATGAGGAAAATAATTTTGGTTTGAGTAATTTATGGTTATATTGTTTTGATTGAAGTGAATGAGTCTGACTGTATGTTTTTTTGTAAAATGTATTTGTTAATGAACTTGCAAAGAACAGGGAGTTTTTAAAGGGTTGTTGCCTCTCTTTATTTTTTGCTCGTGATTTCTGGACCAAAATATGAACAACTCTTTGTTTATAAAAAAAGAGGAGCAAACGTATACCATTCATATAATTTAAGAGGGAGTTGATCCTGAAGTGTGCCTATGTAACTACAGTTTCATAATGGCTTATTCTGAAACTAAACTTAAGGGCATGCTAGATTACTTGTAGTCTATAAAGACCCTTAAATTGAGAATATTTTTGTTTTATTTCATTCTTTTTGTTTATTAAGGATGTATAATTTTTTTTAGTGTATAAAATGAGTTCATGTAAACGAGTTGTTTTGTTAGCAATGATGGCAGATCTTGTTTTTTGAGTTTTGATATTGGTATGGAGCTAATTAGACTTGTAGCTTGGCTAGGCAACCCTGATGACAAGTGAACTAAAATAGGGATTTTTTCTTGTTTATGTTTGTGTTTGCAATTGGGAATTTGGGGTTGTGGCGATGTTTATTTCCTTTTTGTCTCATTTCGTTATGGATCTGAGCTTGACTTTATAGTTGAAGTTATGGTATCTTATTTGGTTATCCCAAAAAATAGTAAGTTTGTTCTTTGTGCAATTTTTTTTTCTTTAGAGTAAATATGTTTCTACACATTTATTAATTTCTTATCTGCACATTAATGTAAATGAATTGTTTTGTCGATTATGATGATAGAATTTATTTCTTTGGTTTTGACAATCATATGGAGCTAATCGGACCTATAGTTTAGATGGACAACTCTGATTGCAAGTGAATTGAAAGGAGGATTTTTTATCGTTTTTGTTCGCATTTGCAGCTGAAAATTTCAATCTATTTCTTCAGTTTTGATGGTGCCATGGATCAAATCAAACTTGTAGCTTGGCTAAGCAACCCTGATGGTAACTGAATTGAAATGGGGAAATAATTTCTATTTGAGTGATTTTGGTTATACTATTTTAGTTGAAATGAATAAAAATAATTGTATATTTTTTATATGACTTATTTGTTAATGAGACTATGGAGAGTAGGAGAGTTTTTAAAGGGTTGTTGCTTCTCCCTATTTTTGCCTATGATTTCTTAACCAAAATATAAACAACTCTTTGTTTACAAAGAAAAGAAACAAGCATATATATGTATAAGTGTGTGTGTGTGTGTGTGTTGAGATGGAAAAATCCTTAAGGAATTGTTTTTTAATGGCTTGTTTTGAACATGATACCTTGTAGAATACTAAACTAATTGTGGTCCATACTGACCTTTAAATTGATAACCTTTTTGCTTAATTTTATTTTTCTCGTTGATCATTCATGTATAAATTTGTTCAACGTGTGAAATGGGTTGATGTAAATGAGTTGTTTTGTTGGCAATGATGACAGAATTTGTTTGTTGGGTTTTGATGGTGGCATGAAGTTAGTTAGATCAAGAGATTGGTTGGGCAACCCTAATGGAAAGTGAACCATGGGGTTTTTCCTTATTCTTATTTGTATTTGCAGCTGGGAATATGCAACCCTAATGATAAAACTTTTAATATGTATAGCAAGGCTGCACAGGTATTAGGATTAATGAAACAAGATGATACTAGCAAAATGTGTTTCCAAGAAACTTTTGCTTATTTAATCCCTGCTGCTTTACAATAATTATTCGCTACTATATTGATTTATTGTAATCCAAAAAGTTCTAAAAACTCATGGTTAGAATTTGAATATTTTCTTTTAGATGATTTTAAACAAGATAAATCTATTACTACTAATGTCATTAGACATAAAGTTTTAGATATTCTTGCATATTATTTACACTTAATGGGAACAAATTTCAGTATTTTTTCCCGATTGATAATGATATACAAATTAATTTCCATAATAGTTTAACAAAAGAATTACAAACTGAACAAAGAATAAATGTATCTAATTAAGATTTTTTAGCTATTCAATAACTAAACGAAGCACAAAGATTTGCTTATATCAAATATTGTACCATGTTGACAATAATTTACCAAGAATTTTATTCGTAGATGGACCTAGAGGCAGTGAAAAAACCTTTTTATATAAATCACTTCTTGCTACAATAAAATCTGTTGGTCATATTGCACTTGCAATAGCCACTTCAGGTGTAGTAGCATCTTTACTTCTAGGGGAACATACTTCACATTTGAGATTTAAAATTCCTTTAGATTAAAATGAATATAACCGTTGTAGTATTAGAAAATAGGCACATTAGCTTCTTTACAAGAATGAAAAAATCAACTATTTGGAATGAAGCTATAATGGCAAAACATAGTGTTATTAAAAGGTTTGACCAAATGCTAAAAGATATAATGAACTATAATGAAATTTTTTGGGGGTAAAGTTATAATGTTTGGTGGTGATTTTCGTGAAACATTACTAGTGATTCTTAAAAGAACAAAAGATGATATTATAAAGAGATAACTCCCAAAATAGTCCTTCACATTTTGGCGAATGAGCTTTTTAGTCCCTTCCTTTTAAAACGAGAAAAAATAGTTCATCACATTTCATAAATGTACTCTTTTGGTTCTTCACATTATTTTGTTGGTTTTTCTATCAAATGAGCCCTCGTAAAACAAATAGAATAGTGATAGAAAAACAAACGGAATAGTGACGGATGACCAAAAGAATGCATTCATGAAATGTGATGGACTAAAAAGTGAGGGACTAAAAAACTTATTTGCTAAAATGTGAGGGACTATTTTGGAAGTTATCTCTATTATAAATGTTTCCATTGTCATGTCGCCTTTATGGAATCAGTTTGAAAAATTAAAACTTCAACAAAATATGAGCATTGTTGATCCTAATTTTTCAACGTATTTGTTATGAATTGGTGATGGAATTGAAAATACTAACGAGAAAGATAAAGTTGAAATACCATTAAAGGCAAATACAAATTTTATAGATGATACTACATCATTACATACATTAATTGATGTAGTATTTCCAAATATTTCTAATTATAATTTCAATACATCTTTATTTGTAAAGAGAACTATACTTATTACAAGAAATGAATTTATTCATGAGATCAATGATGCTTTAATTGATAAATTTCCAGGTGAAAAATTATACATTTGAGTTGTGATAAATATATCAATACTTCTTCAATACTAGATCAACAAGAATTGTTACATTCTTTAATTCCTCAAGGGATTCCTCCTTATAACTTGATTCTTAAAAAAAATGCAACTACCATATTATTTAGAAATATTTATCCTAGTGAAGGATTGTCAATGTTACACATTTAGTTCATAAAAATTTTGATGAAATGTTAGTCATGATGAAATTTCAATTGGTAGATATATAGGAAATTTGTATTTATTCCTCGTTTAACATTAGAGACTCCATAAAATCATTTTTCATCTATTCCATTTAAAAGAAACAATTTCCAGTACATTTATGTTTTGCTATGATAATTAATAAAGAACAATGTCAAACTTTGAATTTTGTTGGCATTTATATGAAGAACTAGTATTTTTACATGATTAGTACTATGTTGCATTATCAAGAGTTCAAACTATAAATCAATTAAAAGTACTTGTTAGACCATCAACCCCATTAATCAAAAGTACTATTTTCACTAAAAATGTTGTATACTACGAAGTTTTAATGGCTATAGATAATACTTGAATCCTATTTTTAAAAATTATTATGAGTTATTTACACATTAAATGTTTCTGTACGTTTATCACTATTAGTTAATTATAGTTTAACTTTTGGAGACTTATAGAATCGACCATACAATTTCACTTGTGTGAACCACTATTGCATCCAATAATGAAACAGTATGTTTTATAAATCATTTTAATTATTTGTGTTCTTTTATTTGCAATTTAATATTTATATCTTTTGTTTTTTCTAATATCTCTTTCAATATTTTCAT
This sequence comes from Gynochthodes officinalis, assembly GCA_020080225.1. Lineage (NCBI taxonomy): Eukaryota > Viridiplantae > Streptophyta > Magnoliopsida > Gentianales > Rubiaceae > Gynochthodes > Gynochthodes officinalis. The sequence goes on along the minus strand of JAIQDA010000038.1, from coordinate 148,124 downwards.
TGTATCTTTCTATTACTTACAAACTAAAACAACTAGATGCTAAAACTTTTTACAAATCTGTCTTTCGCAGTCATGATTGTTTATTATTTTTATCTTGCTGGATTGTGAGTATAGATATCTTTTTGATGTTTTGTGTCCAATCTATGTTATTGAGAGTTAACGATACTTCATTTCTTTTTGGTATTAATTTGATCTTTAATTAATTATTGTAATGGCTCTTGCTTAGAATCTTGAAGTGCGTGTTGATATATATCATCTACGTCTTATGTTCATTATCCTTTATGACATCTTTTTGGTGAACAGTAATGAATTAACATGAATAGAATAATTTTTGACTGTCAAACCTCTTAACGATCTTGTTTTACATGTCTTAAATAATTGTTTTTGTCTACCAAAATTAGAAACTAAGTAACAAAAAAAAAGAGGGGAATGCTTAGGGTTTGATTAAGCTAAAACGTTTTGTATCTATTTGCCATGGTTTGTTCTGTAAGATTAGGCTAAAGATGTGGCATAATTTTATCAACTTTTCTATGGTGCATTTTTTTTATTAATTTGAATTAATTGTTTAAATAATTTATTTTTTTTCACTTTGTTTAATATTTTTCCAATTAAATGATTTTTATTATAGATAATTTTGCTTTGCTATTAAAACACGAAGTAATATTTTTTAGTAGTATAAAAATTTCCTATAACATTACTTCATATCTACTCAAATTTTCACTTGGTTAAGTTTTCTTGCTTTTACAATTGTTGTGTTTAAGGTAGGGGTGGCAATTTCGGGTTCGCAACACTTTTAAGGTATAACTACATAAGGTACAATTTATTTAGTTATAATTAGTTTTTTAGACCATATAATCTTTTTGTAATGTTTTAAAAATTGATCAAACAATAAATTTCACCTTCTTCATGTTCCTTATTCTTGCTATAATAAATTTAATTAGATCGTCAACATGTGAGTATATAATATGAGTTATTCATGTATGATCTTATTCTAGCATTCTCCCTTTGATTTTCTATTTTATAGGTCAATGGAAGATAGATGGACAACATTAGGAAAATTAACACCAAGTGTTGAAAACTGGTTTGTAAAAGTGTTGGTGATGGAAAAAACTCCCATTCAATTGTTGAACTGGGGAAACACACAGCAAAAACTTGTATTTCATGACAAAGGGGTATAATCAATTTAATTTATAAAACAAAATTGGTAATACTCTCTTTAACATGAGTTTTACTAAAAGTTTTTCATTTATTAACAGTACGAAGTAATGCAATGTATCATTTATCATGATGATGTTCAATAATTAGTTAAAGTACTACAGATATACCATACTTATTACATTGAAAATGGGAAGATCAAAGAAGTAAACAAAAATTGACCAATGCTAGCAGACTCAAAATACCAAATGATATTAAATAAAAATACTTACAGTAGACCAACAAGTGAACAAAATCATTACTCTTGGAGGACGTTTATTAGCTCACTCCATTTAAGCAATGTTTCCAAGTTCATAGATGATACCAACAATCAAATCAGTTAAGTATCAATTTTTTTTTCTTGATTATAATATCTATTTGTTATGAATTTTGTGTTTAATAACATTTAAGTATTTCTTAGATTTGTTATGCAGCATAATACATGCCTTCCATCATGCAGTACAAAAACTGGAAAGAATCTACAAGAATTCATAATCATCAATGAAGAGTAATTTATAGCAATATCATATCTTTGTGGTACTCAAAATATAATTAAATTGTATATTTTATCGATACAAAATTGTTTAAATGGATTAATTGTTGGATTATTTTTATAGTCTGGTGATTTATCTATATCACTTATCTGAATGCTTCGTTTGGAAGCATTTTGATATATTGAAATTGAAAAGATGTTTCTTTATAATACATAACTCTTTACACTGTTGCAACTTCCTTTTAATGTGCTTCAGTTTTATCCTCAATGAGATATTTATATTTTTTTTTATCAATTTTATGCTCACAAGTAGCTTCCAATTTTACAAAATTGACAAAATGAACTGTCCATTGATATTCTTTAAAGTTGACTGTTAATCTATGTATATTGTACACATTAAATTTCCTATTTGAAAGCAATTTCTCCATGAAATATACTTGAAATCCAAACACAAAATGATATTATTTTAAAATGTTATATTATTTTTATCTTTTTTTGTCCTTGTATTCATTGATAAATACTTTATAGTTCAAAAAATATTTTTTTTAATGATACACAACTTTTTTCTCCTGTCACATCTATTATCTATTTTTCTATTTTTTTTTGCATACATTTCTATATGACAATGGTTTAACCACATTCTAAATTTCTAATATTTTTACATGTGATTAATTTAAGCAAAAAAGGTTTTTATAATTACCAAACAAATATCAATTTTGTGGTTCCTCTCATATAAATAATAAGCAATATAATTTGAATTTCTTTATAATGTATATATTGAATGTATTTATAGGTGTAGACCCATAATTCTCACTTTGTGGAAAGACTTTTTATAATCCGAGGTGCCTTATTTAACTAACAATGTTCATAACATGCCCATAGTCTTAGGGATATGAGGTTATCAGTCAAATCCTTCCATGGTGAGTATAGTTATCTTCTATTTTTAATAACAAGGTCTCATTATATTTAACTACTGTCTTTAATTATATTTATTTCTTAATTAATAACATTAACAACTATATTTTATGAGAGGAATATCAATTGGAACAACACCTAACAGTATAATTTTTTTTTATCCTCCAATACCACAAATTAAGCAATTACAATCATAGTAATGAAATACTTTCCTACTTTGTATTTTATATATCTATATATATATATATATATATATATATATATATATATATATATATATATATATATATATATATATATTATACAAAAAGCTATTTATTATTATTAAACAAAAGGATACTTATTTATCCCACTTTAAATGCGTGTTAAAGGCCAACAAAGAATATATAGAAAATGTTATTGCCCAGAAACTTTATGAAAAGGAAAATCAAATTATAGACTAACCAGCAATTTCTCAAATTTGAAAAATTAGCCAAGTAATAAGTTTAATTCAAATGGTAATATTCTTCTTATCCATGCTTCATTATTGTGTTACTGTTCATTTAAAATAAGATAATATAATAATGCTACTATATTTTATGTTCAGGTTAAATTCTTTTGCATTAAATCTGAATTAAAAATCACAAACTTGACATAGCGTTTTGATGAGAATCAAATATTCATAAACTTAACTATGTGTTTTTCATGCTTTTGCACAGATTTCATTGAGATATGCTATGTTTATGAGAGAAATCACAGTATACTTGTTTATTCTCATCTTTTGCTCTTTTTGTAGGAAAAAGGGGAGAAAAATCAGCCATCTTCCGGAATTCATAACTCTTGATGCAAATGTCCAAATGAGATGATTGAAGATGCTATGGAAAGCTGAAAAAGAGAGCAAAAATTTTTATGAAGAAAGTTTTCTCAAATTCCGGAAGCAAAATGACCAAAACCGGACAAAAGCATAACAAGGCGCGAACAAAAGAAGAGAGGACAGAAATTTTGAACCGCCACGGCGGTCAGCCTGCGACTGCAAATGTGGAGTTTGCACTTCGAGTGCCGCATGTTTTTGAAGCTTCACAATTGTTCCTCAATTTTCCTACTTGTATAAATACCCCATTTTGTGTAGAAAAACGAGAGAAGGAGATAGTTAGGGTTAGTTTTAGATTTTTTCATATTTTCCCCAACTCAAAAACGTGAGTTCTTTTGGGGTCTAGGGTTTGGCTCTTGTGGCTGAGAAAACTTCAATCTTTGGAGCTAACCTTGCTTGAAAAGTGTAGAAATTGGCTGGAATCACTGTTTTTTTTATTAAGGGGAGTATTTCTTTCAATTCCTTGTGCTCTCAATGGTTATATCTCCTTGTGGTTGTTGTTTGCTTGAAGCCATGAGTGGCTAAATTGTCTTGGGTGATTCTTGGTGCTTGATATAAGGGTTAGGTTTATTTTGATTCCTTGTGGGTTGTAGAGTGACGGGCTTGCACTAATTAAAGTCTTCCTACTTGTATTAAATGAATGACATGCATTGAATGTGGCCACATTTAGTGTGTGTTCTTGGTGTTTGTGTGTGTTTTAGGACATTCATGAATTTAGGCCAAAAGTAGGAAGAACTACCTAGCATTCACTAAAATTTAGGTGTTTGAGACAAGAAATAGCCACCACATGAGCTTAATTGTGCATTAAAATTGTGTGGAAGCCATAGGTTTTAGTGTGCACAAGGTAGAAGTGAGACCGAAAGGAGATCTTCTATCCTTCAATTCCATTGAGACCGAAAAGAGATATGGAGTGAAAAATAGGTGGCTTTCTTAGATTAAATACTTAAAATAGGGAATGTGGAGTAGTTGGCTAAAACATCTAGGGCTAAAATTGTGCATTAGAGTTGTGTGGAAGCCATAGGTGCTAATGTGCACTAGGTGGGGATGAGACCGAAAGGAGATTCGGAGCGAACGGATGCAGTCACTTAGTTATGTTGCCTTAAACTCGGTTGCCCTTGGGAGTCGAAGTAACCTACTCTTGCATTGATCCCAAGGATCACCCTTCTTCATAAATTGTGTGTTTCTCTCCTTGTTTTAGTTGAGTTATTTAACTTAGCATTTAGATTCTAGTATTCCCATTTATTTGCATACTTTTCTTCATGCTTATTAGTTAACTATCACTCTTTATATCATTGTATTAGGTAACATAGACAGCACATAATTAATTGCCCTTAAATTCTTGTTTTGTCCCCTTCCCTGTGGAAAATGATCCCTAAACTTTATTACAATTGATTAAGTGAGGTTTAGGTGTAAATTTGTGTGAGTTTGAGCTATATTTTGACACACTTTTGCACACACCAAATTGCTCACCAAATTTTGGTGCCGTTGTCGGGGAAGGGCAACGGAACTAAGTTTTTAAGTGTTCTAATTGTTTGTTAGTTTTGTGTTTTTGTATATATTTAGAAAAGACCTGTTTGTGTTTGTGTATATTTTCGTTTTTAGCTTTCTTTTTTTGTGTAGGTACGTGATTCCTTATTTTGTGGTGCATGCCCCACACTCGATCTCAAGGACGTTCGGTATTCACCATTGATTTGGAACTCGAGAATACCTTGAGAAGAGAACGAAAAAGAGTGGAACTGAACACAATGGCTGAACAGGGACAACAAGGAGGACGGTTGTTTGGGGAGTTCTTTGAGCCGAGGTTCAACAACCGTGTAGGTGCTTGCCCGGTTGAAGCTGAGAGCTACCAAATTCCGCCCCAACTCATTAGTTTGATTCAGCAAGGAGCGATATTTTAGGGATTGGAGAATGAGGACCCCAATGCACACATCAAGGCTTTCCTCACCCTATACAACACCTTTAAGCTGAATAATGTGCCGCAAGATGCCATCTGGCGGATCCTATTCCCATTCTCTCTCCGCAGTCACGCCATGTCATGGTATGATGCAGTTGGTGGTGACCAAATTGAGATTTTTAAGGAGCTGTGCAAGAAGTTTATCACGAAATATTTTCCTCCCTCGAAGATGGACCGGTTGAGAATGGCCATCCACCAGTTTCAGCTGTTTGAAAGAGAAAGCTTCGGTGAAGCATGGAAAGGTTTCAAGAAATGCTAAGAAGGTGCCCAATCCATATGATGAAGGAGGGATACGAATTGCAGCTATTCTATAATGGGCTTACCGTGGAATCAAGAAGCAATGTGAATGCTAGCGTCGGGGGTTCGTTGAGGGATAAGTCGGTCCAAGGCGCATTTAGATTTGTCCCAAATGATAGCTGACAACGGTTGCTTAGGGTCGACCACTAGAGAGTTGCCACCAAAGAGACAAGGGGGATTCCTAGAGATGGATGCCGGCACAAACATTGGTGCTCAATTGGCTGCACTAACCAACAAGATTAATTCATGGGAGGTGAGGATGAACGGGAAGCCGGCCTCAATGTGTGGACTTTGCCAAGGAGACCACCATATGGATCAATGTGACTTGGTCAGGACTGAACCCGTCAACTTCATGAAGAATTTTGGGCAGCAAGGAAATTTCAACCAAAATTGGGGCAACAAGGGTAGCTATCAAGTAGGAAATCAAGGTTAGAACAACCAATGAGGTGGCTAGAATTGGAGCAATCAAGGCAATCAAAGTTGGGGCAATTCGGGGCCATCGTCTTCTAACGCATCAAGGCAACCTCTAGGTTTTGGGAATCAATTGAATAATCCCACGGACAGAAAATCAAATTTTGAGGAAATCATGATGAAGAAGCTTGAAGAAATCCAACTTGATGTGAGGAGTTCCACGTGGAGGACGGAGAAGACTTTAGAGGACCATTCAATGAGGTTGAACTTGCATGAAACCACAATGAAGAATATTGAGATGAAGCTGGGGTAGCTGGCTAATGACATTCACCATAGACCCATGGGCGCGCTTCCAAGTGATACCGAAGTTAACCTCAAGGGCAATGAGCAGTGCAAGGCGGTAACCCTTAGAAGTGGACGAAAATTCGCGTCAGAAGGAAGTGATGTTAAAGAGAATGAAATGGCCCATGAAGAAGCTGAGATGGAAGGGGCAGTTTTAGAGGAAAATCAAGAAGGTGAAGTTGTGCCAAGAGGAGAGAAAAGTAAGGGAGGTTGGGACAAAGGAAGAAAAGGGCCACCTAGCCCTTACAATTTTGAAGACATACCACCACCACCACCACCACCTCCTTTCCACGAGACCAAGGAAGAAAGTGGAAGCAAGCAAGCATTTCGAGAAGTTCATTGAAGTGATGAAGAAAATCTATGTGAACATATCCTTGGTAGACCTGCCACCAACATTCCTAAATACTCCAAGTTTCTTAAGGAGTTGATCTCGAACAAGGAGAAGCTAGAAGACGAAGGGGTGATCACCTTGAGTGAAAAGTGCAGTTGCATCATTCGCAAGGATTTGCTTATTCCTAGGAAGATGAAAGACCTCGGAAGCTGCACCATCCTATGTGACATAGGAGCAAGGCATTTCTCAAAAGCTTTGTGTGACTTAGGCTCGGGAGTGAGTCTAATGCCGCTCTCTACAGTTCATAATATTGGCATGGGGGATGAAATGAAGGAGACCCACATCACTTTTCAACTAGCGGATAAATCTTTGGTGAAGCCTAATGGTATTCTTGAAGACGTGTTGGTGAGGGTGGATAAGTTCATGTTTCCGGTGGACTTCATAGTGTTGGATATAGAGGAGGACGAGGAGGTGCCCCTAATCTTTGGACGACCATTCCTAGCGACTAGAGATGCAATCATTGGGGTGAAGGACAAAACTATCACTTTCCGGGTCAACGGAGAAGAGGTCGTATTCGATGTGAACTACGTCATGAAATATCCAATGGGGAATCTAGACTGTTTCCGGGTAGATGTGGTCGATGAATGTGTTGGTGAAACTTTGAAGGAGGGGTGGTGTCATGACTCTCAAGCAATGGGGGTAATTATTCCCTCTAATGTTCCCCTTGAGTTTGATGAAGAAGATAAAAGAATAGATGGACAGCTTTGTGAGATGGTTGAGAATTGTTTTGTAGATGAGTCCATTTATGAAATAGTGGAGGAAGAACCTGAAGTTGTTGAAGGTCGACCAAGTGTTGTCGGTGGCCAGTGGTAAGGATAAGCTGAAACCATTCGTCGATGAGCCGCCCAAGCTTGAGTTGAAGCCCATACCCTCTTATCTGAAATATGCGTTTTTGGAAGAACATGAAACGTTGCCCGTGGTGATATCATCATCTTTGGAACCTGAACAGGAAAGAAAGCTTTTGGAGGTGTTGAGCACTTTCAAGGAGGCCATTGGGTGGACCATTGCGGATATTAAGAGTACCAGTCCCTCGATTTGCATGCATAAAATTTTGTTGGAAGAGGATGTCAAACCTGTGAGGGAAAGACAAAGGAGGCTGAATCCGTTGATGATGGAAGTTGTGAAGAAAGAAGTGGTAAAGCTGTTGGACTTCGGGATAATTTTTCCTATTTCAGATAGCGAGTGGGTAAGCCTAGTCCAATGTGTTCCGAAAAAGGGTGGAATGACTATGATCATGAATGGGAACCAAGAACTGATTGCCACAAGAATCGTGAATGCTTGGAGGGTTTGCATAGACTACCGAAAATTGAACAAAGTCACAAGAAAGGACCACTTCCCCCTGCCGTATCTTGATCAACTCCTCGATCGATTGGCCGGATGTCTCTTCTATTGTTTCCTAGACGGTTATTCCGAGTATAACCAGATTTCCATAGCCCCAGAAGATCAGGAGAAAACCACTTACCTGCCCGTTTGGTACTTTTGCTTTTAAGAGGATGCCTTTCAGGTTATGCAATGCCCCCGCCACCTTTCAACGATGTATGGCAGCCATTTTTTCTGATATGGTGGAAGATATCATAGAAATCTTCATGGATGACTTCTTAGTTTTTGGGGATTCTTTTGATGTTTGCCTCAATAATCTCAAGCGGTGCTACAAAGGTGTGTTGATACGAACTTGGTGTTAAACTGGGAAAAATGTCAATTTATGGTGCAAGAGGGAATCGTGTTGGGTCACAAAATTTCTTCCAAAGGCATGGAAGTGGATCAAGCAAAAATTGAGGTGATATAAAAGTTGAGCTCTCCAATTTCAGTTCGGGGAATTAGAAGTTTTCTTGGCCACGCGGGCTTTTATAGAAGATTCATCAAGGACTTCTCCAAGGTAGTCAAGCTGTTGTGCAATTTGTTGGAGAAGGACGTGGTTTTTGATTTCACTGAAGAGTGTATGAAAGCGTTTGCAACGCTGAAAATGAAGCTTGTGCATGCCCCCGTTATTGTCACGCCAGATTGGACTCAACCCTTTGAAATTATGTGTGACACAAGTGACCTAGCTGTGGGGGCAGTCCTGGGCCAGAGAAGGGAACGGCTTTTCCATGCTATATATTATGCTAGCAAGTTGTTAAATGGGGCTAAATGCAATTATACAACTATTGAGAAAGAAATGCTAGCGGTGGTGTTTGCATTGGATAAATTCAGGCCATACATATTGGGGGCTAAGGTAGTGGTGTATACTAACCATTCTGCACTCAAGTACCTTATGCACAAGAAGGAGGCAAAACCCAGGCTTATCCATTGGGTGCTTTTACTACAAGAGTTTGATTTGGAGATCAAAGATAGGAAAGGGACTGAAAATCAAGTGGCGGATCACCTCTCTAGAATTGAAGATTCTAAATTGGGTGAAAAAGATGCTTATGTATTGATCAAGGACTCTTTTCCAGATGAGCAGGTGTTCTTGATAAAAGCATGTGGCTTGAGCTTAGAAGACTTCGAGGTATTAACCCAAGTGTTCGAGGTGAATGAATCCATGGCACGACCTTGGTACGTCAACATCGCCAATTATGTGGTTTCAAGGAAAATGCCCCCAGATTTTTCTCAATAGGAAAGGAAAAGATTAATGCATGATGCCTCATTGTATTTATGGGATGATCCCTTCTTGTTTAAGATGTGCCCAGACCAACTCATTAGAAGGTGTGTGCCGGAAGTGGAGCAAGAGCCTATATTGGAGAAATGACATGAGTCCTCGTATGGAGGCCATTTCAATGGAAAGAAGACAGCTTTGAAGGTTTTGCAAAGTGGTTTTTATTAGCCATCGCTCTTCAAAGACGCTCATATATGGTGCAAGAAATGTGATAGGTGTCAAAGGATGGGTAATCTTTCGTGGAGGAATGAAATGCCCCGTAATAATATGATTGAAGTTGAAATCTTTGATGTTTGGGGAATCGATTTCATTGGACCTTTCCTGTCATCTTTTGGCAACTCCTACATTCTAGTGGTCGTGGACTATGTGTCGAAATGGATAGAGGCCGTGGCATTACTCCATGACGATAGCAAGAGTGTAATGAATTTCATGAAGCAGAACATTTTTACTCGTTTTGGGGTGCCAAAAGCAATTGTAAGTGACGTGGGAACGCATTTCTGCAACAAGGCATTTAATAGTCTTTTGGAAAATTATGGAATTTATCACAAGGTTGTCACTACCTACCATCCTTAGACCAACAGTCAAGCCGAAGTATCCAATTGGGAAATCAAGTGCATTCTCAAAAGGGTGGTGAATACTTCATGGAAGAATTGGGCCAGAAAACTGGATGATGCCTTGTGGGCTTACCGGACAGCTTTTAAAACTCCAATTGGCGCATCTCCGTATCGGTTATTGTTTGGCAAAGCATGCCATCTTCCGCTTGAGTTAGAGCATAAAGCATTTTGGGCCCTTAAGTCTTTAAATTTGGATTATTAGAGCGGAACTGAAAAAAGGCTTATGGACATCAATGAGTTGGAGGAATTCCAATTGGAGGCGTACACCAATGCATGCATTCACAAGGAAAAGGCAAAGCAATGGCATGACAAGAGGATCCTTCCTAAAGAATTTCATCCTGGCCAACAAGTGCTCCTTTTCAACTCTAAATTGAAGATATTCGCAGGAAAGTTGAAGGTAAGATGGGGAGGCCCGTATGAGGTAGTGCAGATGTATCCGTACGGAGTGGTAGAATTGAAGGAGTAAGGTGCTAATAACAGTTTCAAGGTAAACGGACATAGGGTGAAAGCATACTTGGGGGATGGAATTGACAAAAGCAAGGAATGGATATCCACCATCTACTTGAATTGAAATGTGGGGCAATGCATTGAGTCGAGCCGGCGACGTTAAAACCAAGCGCTTCTTGGGAGGCAACCCAAGCATATCCTTTTGTTTTTAGTTTATTCCACTTTGTTTGTTTTGTTTTGTTGGTTAATTGAGTTTTACATGTTCTTTTTGGGTGTAAATGTTGATGCATGTAGTTTGCATTTAGGAAAGGTGTTGTAGTTTCCATGTACTAGGACAAAGGAGGAAATTTTTGGAATATATATATGTCGGCAGAACTTTTGGACCGCCGCGGCAGTCAGGACCGACGGGTAAAAATGTGCAGGACCGACGGGCTTGCACTAATTAAAGTCTTCCTACTTGTATTAAATGAATGACATGCATTGAATGTGGCCACATTTAGTGTGTGTTCTTGGTGTTTGTGTGTGTTTTAGGACATTCATGAATTTAGGCCAAAAGTAGGAAAAACTACCTATCATTCACTAAAATTTAGGTGTTTGAGACAAGAAATAACCACCACATGAGCTTAATTGTGCATTAAAATTGTGTGGAAGCCATAGGTTTTAGTGTGCACAAGGTAGAAGTGAGACTGAAAGGAGATCTTCTATCCTTTAATTCGATTGAGACCAAAAGGAGATATGGAGTGAAAAATAGGTTCTTAGATTAAATACTTAAACTAGGGAATGTGGAGTAGTTGGCTAAAACATCTAGGGCTAAAATTGTACATTAGAGTTGTGTGGAAACCATAGGCGCTAATGTGCACTAAGTGGGAATGAGACCGAAAGGAGATTCCCCATTCTACAATTCCGATGAGACCGAAAGGAGATTCGGAGCGAACGGATGTAGTCACTTAGTTATGTTGCCCTAAACTCGGTTGCCTTTGGGAGTCGAAGTAACCTACTTTTGTATTGATCCCAAGGATCACCCTCCTTCCTAAATTGTGTGTTTCTCTCCTTGTTTTAGTTGAGTTGTTTAATTTAGCATTTAGATTCTAGTATTCCCATTTATTTTCATACTTTTTTTCATGCTTCTTAATTAAATATCACTCTTTATGTCATTGCATTAGGTAACATAGATAGCACACAATTAATTGCACATAAATTCTTGTTTTGTCTCATTCCCTGTGGAAAATGATCCCTAAACTTTATTACAATTGATTAAGTGAGGTTTAGGTGTAAATTTGTGTGAGTTTGAGCTATATTTTGACACACGTTTGCACACACCAAATTGCTCCCCACGTTTCTACTCCCTTATTTGTCCAGATTGTTCAAAAACTTATGGAGCAGCCTATAGAAATAAATTCACGTATTTTTATTGTGGCAATGGTTTTCCAACTCCAAAACCATCATAAACTATCTCTCTAGTTAAAATCCCAAATATCATACCAAGTATAATTATTATTATTTCTATCATTCTACATTGAATTTACAAAATAATATTTTCTATACAGGTTGCTGTTTAAGATACAATTATCTGACGAAATTGGACATCACAAGCCAATATACTTTTCTCTCATGACTTTCTTCGTTCATGATTCGATATTCTGGTGTCCTAGGCGTAGAGGAACCATACCAACCCATCCCGAACTTGGTGGTTAAACTCTACTGCAATGACGATACTGTAGAAGAGGTCCTACAGAAAAATAGCTCGACGCTAGGATGATAAAAAGCTTAAGACCTCTCATTCTTATTACCTTTTCAATATATGAAAACGAAAAAATAAAAAATCCAAAGGTCGTCTTATTCAAAACCCCAATTATGACATCCCCTCTCTCCCACTTCACACCCTGAACGCACCATTCTTATAGAGATAAACGCGCTTTCACATCTTCTTAACCCGAAACAACTAGGCAGAGGAAAGGGTCCTTTTTTTTTAGGGTACTCCGGCGAACAGATCCAGTGGAGACGCGGTGGGCCCTATAGCTCAGAGGATTAGAGTACGTGGCTGCGAACCAACGTATTTTTATTGTGGCAATGGTTTTCCGACTCCAAAACCATCATAAACTATCTCTCTAGTTAAAATCCAAAATATCATACCAAGTATAATTATTATTATTTCTATCATATTACATTGAATTTACAAAATAATATTATCCATACAAGTTGCTGTTTAAGATACAATTATCTGACGAAATTGGACATTTGAATGTAATTATACAACAAAGAGAAACTGAATTCTTATTGAACTTTTATTGACAAGGGAACCCGCAACCGCTACCCACAAAAGAAGTAAACCGCACTGGGCAAGCCCTGTGCGATGGGTTCAACCAAGAAAGTGTTAGTAGGGGGATTCGAACTTGTGACATTACGGTTACGCGCTCACCTGCACACCAACTTGGCTACCCCCAAGGGGGCAATATATGTTAAATTCTTATTTGTTCATTATGTATAACAAAAAGAAAAAGTTGACCTTGATATCGTAAATGAAAAATTCAAAGACGTACAATTGTTATTCTACATTAAAGCATTCAACAATTTCATAGGTGATAAAACAATTGTCTGATACACAGTAATGCCCTGCCTTCCAATATTTGGAACAACTACAAGCATGCAAAATCTTGAACAAGAACCCTCGTCTTCTAATATCCCAAAGAAGATGGCTTTAAATGCTCCAATGGTTGAATATGAAGAAAGCACGTTCGCAGCACAACAAAAAATCTATCATCCTATGGATCATCTAAGCTCGACTGATAAGAGAATTTTTGAGGCAACAACTTATCCACTTGATGAGAGTATCAAACATGCAAAACAAGAATAGGGACTTATAATAATGGTATGTTGTTAAATACTTTAGAATGTAGTTTTTAGTTTTGTATCATGTATGTAATCGTTTTGAACTTGGTTTATATACTTCGACAAAGGCTATCATTCTATGCTAAATCCTTAGATAGTGAACTAGAATGACTATAGTGTTATCATTGTGTGCCGTGCATGTACTAAAGTATATGTTCATACGGAAATAATATGCATATATATGTTTTATGCAATCTACTTTGTCCATGTATTTGTAAATTTAAGTGAAACAACTTCAAAAATTATTTTATTGTATTTTCTATAATTAAATATACTTAACAAACTATATTAAGTTTATTAATTTGATTTGTTTTATACTAGAGAAAACTTCTACTTAGATTTCATTTCTTGTCTACATGTGTATAAATATAATTTAATTTAATTTACATTAAATTTACTTTCTTAACCGTAAGATCTCACTTATATACAATATACACATGCCATTCAATGAATCTCAAAAATTCTTAATGGTTGTCGTCTAGTCCAGGAGGGACGTCTAGGCATATTTAAGTTTATCTGTTCATTCTAATATTGTAAAGCTCCCGAGGTACACGTGGTATCAGAGCCAGGTGGCGTTTTTCCAAAACGCAAGACTATATATTTTACATAGGTTTATCATGTACTTGACAGGAATGATTAGAAGTCCAACTCAAACTCATGGAAGACCAAGATCTCAGTTCCATTTCTCATCTCTCTAATGTAGCCACAACCTTATCTTTACCTCGTCTTTCAACCAGTAAGATTGAAAACCTTATAGAATATTCAACTATCCTAAATGATGCTATTGTAGAACAAGCAGTTCCTCCTCTTATAAGCCCCTATAATATTTACTGTAAAAAGCCCAGATTCATCAGATCTCTTATTTCTACTACTCGTCCATCTGTTAAAGAATTTGTCCAGTCCTCTAAGCTAGATAATTGTGATTTGGCTTTCTCTAAAAGTGAACAGTATGTTACCCTTACAATCCCTCTAGAGTTAATCAACTCTTGGAAGGTTTCAGGATACACTCATCTCCATTTTGGAGCCATAAGGCTTGTCCTTTCATACCATGGAAGGAGAGGTCTTCCTGTTACGGCTAGACTCACTTTAATAGATTCTAGGCACCTAGATTACAAAAATGTTATTATTGGAACTATTCTGACTACACTCAACTCTGGGAGTGTGGTATTAACCTTTTTCCCAAACTACTCAGTCTCACTAAAAGATCCAAATCTGTCAACAACACTAAAGGTCCAAGTCCAGCTCCATGATGCAGATCTTGTCCTCTCGGCAGTTATGGCCACCTTACATCATCAGCTGGTGTACAGATTGCAGAATCATGCCATAGATCTACAAGAATATGGCACCTCAGATGCACTAATGGTTCTTGCAGATTCTGGAGATAAGATTCCAACTGTTGTACAAACTCCTTGGCAAATTGATAGATCTGAACTTGAAAAGCATATGCCTCGAGAATGGATCACCAACTATGAGACTCTGCAGAAATTTCCAACAACTCGTCTGTGCCACCCATCGACTTCAAAAGACTTCCAGATGGAAGAGTTAAAACACTTTTTGACATTCAGAAAGGAGAGAGTTCTTCTCAGCCCATCTTCAAATAGCTCATGATGACTCTTGTTTTGCAAGACCTTGATCCAGACATTCCCATTTACTCTTTTGATCCCATCGGAGGGTGGATGTATACTGACAAAATCAATGGTCATTTCATATGAGATACTGATCTATCTATGTGCGATCCAGATTGTTCTTGTGATGAGTATGATCCAGATGAAGATGAGGAGGACATAAGGAGAAGAAAAATGAAAGAAAGAAGGAGAATACGAAAGGAAACGGCAGCTTTTAGATGTCAATACTTCAAACCTCTTGATCCCGATAATGATTTCCCACCTTTCACCCTAACTCCTCACCCAGAACTCCTCAGAATACCTGTCAAATAGAAGCTTTTAGAACTATCCAACCTCAACCTTTATCCAATCCTTTCCCCTGTTGCATGATGTTCCAACCTGACAATGGTTTTCCGCCTCTTGAAAGAAAGATTGATGAGTCCTCAAAAATCCCTTATAGGCCCTTTGTCCAACCAGCAATTGACAACACTGGTAAACCTACCCAGCTTACTCAGGCTGAAGAGGTTATGAATTGGCAAACCCAAAATGATCGGGCCCAAAATAGGGTCTTAATCAGGATTGAATCACAGGTTACCAGAGTCCCTAAACGAGTGAATAAGTTAGAATCTTCTGATGATATTCTAACCAAAATATATCAGGAAATGAAACAGAAAATTGTTGATCTAGACAGGGATCTCAGAACAATGATTGACCAAAGACATACTGGGAGACAGTTTGATGCCAAGGAAGCCGAGATCAGGCGATTGAAAAGAGAGGTCGAATAGATTGAAAAAGAAAGGTGAGCACAAGGATTAGTTGTTGACTATCCTTTTGGAGTGAGTCGCAAAACACCTGTTTATACTGCTCCTAGGAGCTATTCTCCACCATCCTCTCCCCCTGACATACTATATTTCCAACCTATGCAACACATACCAGGCCTCCAAGTCCTCAAAGACCTATTGTTCGTCGATCCTCAAATCTTGTTATCAGAGATAAACCAGCTCAGACTCATACACCTACAAATCCCAAACCTTCTCTTGAAAAAATGAAACAACCACAGACACATCCTACGTAAATACAAAACCCGTTAGCCCTAAACCTCTTTCTTCATATAACCTTTGGCCTCGTTCTTGGGCACAATTATTTGTTGAAGTTGACCAAACCAACTTGCCACAACCTGATCCTGTTTTTCTTAATGAGGTCTATCATAGTGATGGGGACACCTCTGATATTTCTTCAGAACAGTCTTTCCAACAAATGACTGATACTGAAGATGAGGAATATGCTGATCTTACACAAGTACTCATGGCAAATGAAGCAGGACCTAGTAATCCCAATAATCAACCACCTCAGGAACCTCCAATTGTGACAGAACTTGACCCTGAGCTAATGGTGGTTGACCCTCCACCGGTTTCTAAACCTTCCAATGGTCCGTATTTCACTTTCGATGATGTACCTCCTAGCAAATGGCGAAGTAGAATTATGGATTTTGCAGCATGGTTAGAAGTGTAGCAGATTAAGCCTGGTTCTTCCCTTAGAGATATTCTCAAGGAATTTGCTGCCAGATTCACTGGTTCTCTCAAAGAATGGTTCATGGCTCTAGGAGAATATCGCCAGCAGAATTTCTACAATCTCACTACTGTGCCCCTTGCTCTCGAACAAATTCACCACGAATTCCTTGGTGATCAGAAGGCCATCCAGACTGAAAGGAAGAATGAATTCTATGATCATAAATACTGCTCCCTCAAGCAAAAAGATCTGGACTTTCATTACAAAGAGATGACTAAAATATTCCATGAGATCGGAGGCACTAATCTTCCTGAACTAAAAAATGTATATGCAGCATCCTTGCCTGAGGAAATACAACCTAAACTCTACAAACTAATCCAAGCTAGTGGTAAGAGCGTGGAGAACCATATCCTTGGTGAAATCCAACAGAAGGCCATGACAGCTTTGTCAAAGCTTTGTGAGAAACAAGACCTTTTCCAACAGTTCATGCATAACCAGAAGAAGTTTCAAAAAGCTTGTTCTAGGAAGCATTTGGAGATAAAGTGCCAGGACAAAAAATGCCATTGTGACCGAAAGACCAAAGGCTCCAAGGACAAATTTCATAAAAAATCCCACAAGAAGTTCCTGAAAGACAAACCCCTTCGCTTTTTCAGAAAAAAGAAGGGAAAAAGGGGAAAATCTAATAGATGTTTTGTCTGTGGAAAGAAAGGGTATTTTGCAAAAAATTGTCCTAACAAAAAGGAAAAAGCTGCCAAGCTAGTATCTCAATGCCAACTCGCTAAGTATGATTCGGACATAGAATCCTTATATTCCGAACAAAGTGAACAAGACCAAGAGACTGTCTTTGCTATTCAAGATTCAAGTTCCAGTGAGTCTCAATCAGATTCAAAAGGCTATTCTTCTGAACCCGATGATGAATTCCCCGTTTATATGATGAAAGCCCAGCCTATTGAAAGAACCCATATTGCACCAAATGTGAGGATCAAGATACTATCTTCAAAGTATGCAAAGCCTATTCCAGCAATTGGTTTCATAGACATTGGTGCCTTTAGGTCTATGATGAAGCTCTCAGTCCTACCTCCTGAATTCTGGGCTCCTCACCCTGAAAAGTTCAAAGCCGCAGATGGACAAGTCTTCCATACCCAATGGATTACAAAGAAAGAAATTGGAGTGCAGTTCTTCCCTGAATGCTTAGTAAAGATCAAAATCCTAGGATGCGATCTTCCTGATAAAGATCTTCTTATTGGTTTTGATCTATACTCTAAAGCTCAACACTTACGAGCTTTACCCGAAGGAATTAGATGGAAAAGAAACTTTAGACCTTACACTAAGTTTGAAAAGTTATTTTCTATCTCTAATGCCCCTCTAGAACTGAAAGACATTGCGGAAAGTCTTAAGCAATGCTGTGCTAATTCTCATGCTGATTTCCACAATCCTTCTTCATTATGGAAGAATTCTGATTTCTTTATCCAACTGCCCTCCAAACTCAATGAAGATGTCAATCCTACCAGAGCTACTCACCTAAGGATGACCCCTAGTGATCTTGCTTTAGCCCAGAAAGAATGCAATCAGCTGCTCGAACTCGGATTAATAGAGCCCACTAAGTCTAGTTAGGCCTGCCAAGCCTTCTATGTCAACAAAAGATCTGAACAAGTTCGTGGAAAGAAAAGGCTGGTCATTGACTATAAACCTCTTAATAGATTTCTTCAAGATGACAAATTTCCTTTGCCTAGAACCCAGGTCTTATTTTCCCAAATAGCTAAGGCCAAATGGTTTTCTAAGTTCGACTTGAAAGCTGGATTTTGGTAGTTGGGTATTGATCCGCAAGATCGATACAAAACTGCTTTCTGTATCCCTACAGCCCAATATCAGTGGACCGTTATGCCTTTTGGGCTCAAAGTTGCTCTTTCTATCTTCCGGAGGTCCATGATCAAAATCTTCGAGCCTATCCTGTACAGTGCTGTTATCTATATTGACGATGTCCTACTATTTTCTAAAGACCAACAAGCCCATCGCCAATTACTAAATATGGTGTCATGCTATCCGAAAAGAAAGGATTTCTGCTTTAGCCCAAGATTGAATTCTTAGGAATGAAGTTTTCTCAAGGTCGCTATCAGCCTGGAACCCATATTACACAAGAGCTCTTAAAATTTCTGGATGAAAATCTTTCTGTTAAGGAAATACAACAATTTCTAGGGTTTGTTAATTATATCAAAGATTTTCTTCGTCAATGTTCTGATATACTAGCCAGCTATTTAAGCTACTCAAGAAGAATCCTCCCCCTTGGGAAAAGGAACAAACAGATGCGGTCAAAAAATTAAAGGAGATCTGTCAATCACCACCTCCTTTGCAGATACTCAAAGACAAAGTTACTGGATTCTTCAGATGCAAGAAGTGACGAATTTTGGGCAGCTGTCTTGATCGAAGAGGTTGATAAAAAGCAACACTACTGTGGCCATTCTAGTGGACAATTTAAAGACTCTGAAAAGCATTATCACACAGTCATCAAAGAGATTCTAGCCATTAAAAATGGAATCAAAAAGTTTGAATTTCATTTAATAGGACATCACTTCATGGTAAAGATGGATAACTCTTCTTTCCCAAAGATAATGGATTTTCAGAACAAGATGATTCTTGAACCACAACTTTTGAGATTAAAGGACTGGTTCTCCAAATACCAGTTCGATGTGGTGCATATAAAAAGAGCAAGCAACCTCATTCCGGATTTTCTCACTAGTCCAAAACCTTCTTCAGTTCATTTGATCTCAGCCTATCAATCCATCCCCTTAATCTTAATGGCTTCACCCACGACTCCTCTGAAATCATAAACCTTTTCTCATTCTCCTCCTTCACCTGTTAGTGAAGAAGGCATTAATGCCATTCACCATCGTGACCTTCCTATTACTAGCCCTCCTTTGTCCAGCCTTGCAGAAGTTCAAAATTGGGCACGAAACCATCTGTTTGCCTTTCGTCTTAGTTGCTTATTCTGAGCAACTTCTCCTATGACCCGATAAACTTTGCCCCCGACTTTCCCTTTGGAAATCTAGTTACTGTTCTCCCTCATAGCCCTTTTCCTGAAGAGCTGCTTTGGTACTTTTGGTGTCTTGGCACCCTTCACTATTTTGTTGTCCGATTCCCTATGGATCAACTCCTGCAATTCCTTACCAACAAAGATAATGTCTCATTTTTCCTCTGGACATTCTTGGAGTGGTATTATCCCATTGGAAAATGGATGGATTTTTGTCTTGAGACCATCCTTGAAGAGACGTATAACAGGAAGGATGATAAGGTCTACACTATATTTTTTTCTCCATAGGCCTTATGTTCAGACAAGTCCCAATTCCTTTACCCCCAAATCCACTTGCTATGTGTGGAGATTTTACCTCACAGGCTTCCTAGAATCCGACAGAGATAAACAGGCTCTCTGAGCACACCTATTGTCTATCAACAATATGACTGAAGGAACTTTTAACCGGGGAATTTCTTCCACTTTTATGGGTGCTCCAAAAAGAGATACAGGTACTCAGACCACAGCACCACTAGAAGAATCAACATCCAAGCCTGATAAATGAAAGAGACCCTGGGAGTCTTCTCCATCAAACTAGGATTCTGACATAGGGATGTATGCCATATTGCAAGACCTTAACACTGAGCCTCCTTTTGAAGAACCTGTTTTTGAAGAGCCTGTTTTTGAAGAGCCCACTTTCGAAAATTACAGTCAAGATGCACAAGACCCTTGGGAAGATCCTCCGGAAATAAATTGGGAAGGATATGGCATGAATTGGTATATCCCTTTGTCTAAGGAATATTATGATTTTTATAATTTTCCTTAAAATATGCCAATCTAAGCCAAGCCAAGCCAAGCCAAGCCAAGCCAAGTCAAGCCAGGCCAAGACAAGCTGATTGAATGTTTTGTCTTTAATATTTGTTGTATCAAGGGAATATATTCTAGAGAATATATTCTTACTATTTACTTTTTAAAAGATGGGAATCTAGTCCCACCAATGTTTCCTTCTTTCTTTGTTTGTATTCCACCGAACCTCTATAAAATAAGGTTCCATCTATGATGTAAATTAAGTTTGAAAGAGAATAAAAAACTTGGCTTCTTTATTCCATGGCTTTCCAAACAGTTTCTTTCTTCGAAAGTTTCTGAAGAGTCCTGATAAATTTGTTTAAGATATGTATTCCATTGAAGCATAAAGTATGTTCTATATTTGCCTCATATGAGGATCCTGTACATCAGAAATATGTTGCTTGGTTAATTAGTTTGCTACGGTCCTTGCTGTTAGTTTGAGCCAATAATTTTTAATGGTTGTCATCTAGTCCAGGAGGGACGTCTAGGCATATTTAAGTTTATCTATCATTCTAATATTGTAAGGCTCCTGAGGTACAAGTGGTATCAGAGCCAGGCAGCGTTTTTTCAAAACGTAAGACTATATATTTTAGATAGGTTTATCAGGTACTTGACAGGAATGACACAAAAGATGATGATTCCATTCACTTACATCCAGTACTTTACACGTGTCATTTCCAATACATTATATAGAAATAACACAAATGATGATAATTCATTCACTTCTGTTTAGCACCTTACATGTATAATTTTGAATCACACGTGGCGTGCAAAAGGTGAATAAATATTACTCCTCTCTCTATATATATACATATATATTATACCAAATATATATATCATACCAAATATACCAAATATATATATATATATATATATATCATATCAAATTTTTTCCAAACTATTTATTGATAACATCATTTCCTTTCCTTTCCTTTCCACACCTTTATATCTATATAAAAAACACTTGATTTTTTTCCCCGAATTTAATGAACATCAATTGCTACTATACTTGTTTGGACCGAGGTCAATGCTACTATAACTATATGTTCCAAAAGGAAGTTGAAAAACTATTTAAATAGTTTTTCTCCAATCTAGCATGGATTTTTACTTTACGTGAAGTACTAGCGACGAAATAAGAGTTCAACATTTTGTTAGACTATGCTCGATAAGAGTTCAACATTGAGGCAAATACGGACTACTAAAAATAATAACTTTTTACTCGGTATGTATATTTGGGGTTCTGCTCGATTTTTAGGTCTCTTATATTATATCTATTGTTTTATATTAATTAGCAAGTAGAATCTTATGATTTAATATATCAACTATTATAATAGTGTTATAATAGTTCTCAATTTTTTAATACATTTTTTTGGTTAAATATGTCAATCAAAAAAAAGATTACGGCTTAATGATACTTTTTAATACGGTGATGTACAATCTCTCTGTTTCATTCCCTTTTTAGAGCATACAATTGTTATTATAATTAATTAGTGATAACATCAAAAGTGTTTCAAATTTTACACAAGCTTCTATCCTAATTGTGTGTGCATATGTAAGTATGTAACTATTAGGATCAAGGTTATTAAAAACGCATTTTTACGTAAAATCGAAAGAGGGTCCACAAAATCGAATCGTAAAATCGTAAAGTTTACAAATTATAAAAATAATATAAAAATATATTATATATAATATATATAATATGTTAAATTTATAAATTATAAACCTAGTCAAATTTATAAAAGTACACAATTTTCAAAAAAAAAATATTATCAATCACACCTAAAAATTAATAATAATCATAATTCATTAACAACCATACATAATAAAAGTTACAACTTAGTGCTTACAAAAGTAAATTATCAATATTCCAAATTGGCAAATACAATACTATAATAATCAATAAAGATCATCAACATAAATATTTAAATCCGTATCCAAACTCAAATCATCCTCATTGTCTTCATCTTCATTTTCTTCAATATCATCATCACCAAATAAATCATTGTTACCTTCCTCCATTTCTTTTGAAAGATCTAAGGGTTCATTCGAAGTTTAGGCGTTCCAACTAGTTACATGCATGTAAAAACATAAGAAATCCATCAAAAAAGCTAGTAAAATCCAGCAAATGTAAACACTAAACAGAGCAAAAATCCAGCAAAAGAAAAGCTACTAAAATCCAGCAAAAATCCATCAAACGGAATTCAGAATTCCATCAAATCCAAGCCAACAAAATCCAGCAAATGTAAACACTAAACAGAGCAAAAATCCAACAAAAATCCAGCAAATGTACACACTAAACAGAGCAAAAATCCAACAAAAATCCACCAAAATAAAAGCTACTAAAATCCAACAAAAATCCACCAAAATAAAAGCTACTAAAATCCAGCAAAAATCCATCAAACGGAATTCAGAATTCCATCAAATCCAAGCCAACAAAATCCAGCAAATGTACATACTAAACAGAGCAAAAATCCAACAAAAATCCACCAAAATAAAAGCTACTAAAATCCAGCAAAAATCCATCAAACGGAATTCAGAATTCCATCAAATCCAAGCCAACAAAATCCAGCAAATGTAAACACTAAACAGAGCAAAAATCCAACAAAAATCCAGCAAAAGAAAAGCTACTAAAATCCAAAGAAAATCCATCAAACGGAATTCGAATTCCATCAAATCCAAGCCAACAAAACCCAAGAAATGCAAATGTAAACACTAAACAGCAAAAATCCAAAAATTGAAGGGCGGAGGGTGTGGAGGAAGCGGGAGAGGTAATAAATGTAGGACCAGAAGAAGACCCGGCCTGAAGGACGTGCCGAGGGGAAAACAGAGGAGCCATTGGAATTGGGTGGTTTTGGAGCGCGCCGTAACCAACGGGTGTCGCGCGGCTCTCGGCCATGCGAGAGTAGAATGCCGAGAAGATTGTGGCGGAGATGAGGCCATGGAGAGGAATGGAAGGCGGGATAGGACCCAAGGGAAGGGGCGGTGGTTACGCTCAAGAGGAGAAGGTTGAGGAAGAGGTGGAGGAAAAGGGAGAGAACGACGTAAGCGGCGATAGAGGTGATGACTGATGAGAAATGAGTCAAATGACCATGTGGAACCGTACAATTCGGTGTTGCTCAAATGAACTGACAATCGACGGATGTTCAATCTTCCGATAAGTAATACCTAGCGACGGGCGCTTTGAATCAATCATCATCGCCGCCGATGACGACTCAAGCCGACGCTGCTCACCCTCCTCGCCCTCTCGCCCTCTCCCCGCTTGCAATCGCATTGGTTTTCTGCTGAATCGTTTCTTCTCCTTCTTGGCAAAAAACAAGAAGAAAGAAAATCCTCGGCAGCCTATGTATAATAGATTTGGCCAAAAATTGAGATTTAGTGAAATCGTTAATAACGCACGATTTTACTGATTTTACGAGCCAAATCGCGTTTTTAGTCCGATTTTGACATTTTTCGATTTTACACACGTGTTGACTCGGACTCTTGATTTTTGCTCGTAAAATCGTAAAAACGTACAAGTAAAAACGCGTTTTTAATAACCATGATTAGGATACTAAAAAAAACATAAAATAGGGAAAAGCAAAAAAGAAAAAGGAAAACTATTGTGAATCCATGATGTATACAATTATATATAAAACATAATTTCTTATCCAAACTTTAAAATAACTACCATCCGAAAAAAATATATTAAAAATATAAAACTTAAACTTTAATTACAATTAAACTCTAATAATGTACAATAAAAACACGCTATATAAAGTTCGTTAAATTTTAAGTTTTACATAAAAAAATGTACAATTTAAATCTATTAAACAAAATATACTAAAATACAACTTTATTTAGGGAAATTTGCATATATGGCATTTCTGTAAACTCAGTTTGCATATATAGCACAAGAAGCAAAACCCTTGCAAATATAACACTTTTCCTAACGAAAAGACGCCAATGCCCCTTCATGTGGAGTACTTCATCGTTCATCCTTCTTTTCATCCTTCCTCCGTCTTTGAATCCTTCACTTTCTTTGAATGAACAACCCCTTCATAGAGTGAAGTCATTGTTGTCTCACAGCTTTAACCCATGCGACGAGAAAAATTTATGAATGGATCGATGACTAAAAATAACAAAGTGTATGCCGAATCGATGAACTGGACTGGATATATATCCTTCATATTTAACTACAAATGAGGAAGAAATGAGGGATATTTAACTACAAACTGTCGCCAAATATGTCGACATATATGTCAGCATATCTGTCGACATATATGCCGACATTTATTTTCCTTGCGAAAAGACCCCAATGCCCCTATATTTGAAAAACGCGCCTGAACGAAGCAACTTCTTTCGCAACTCTTCAGCTCATAACCGTATCAAATTTGTCGAGACTTGCAAAAAACCTCGTCACTACGCTACATCTCACTGAGGGTTCGTTCATCTTGCAAAAAGCTACCTCAATTCGTCAGAGAAGACAACACCCACTTCAAACAACCTTTCAGCACTTCATCCATAACATCATCAATGACGAAAACTCGAGGTGGAACCTCAAGCTGTGGCAGAATGAGGGTCGATGATCATAAATCTCACACGGCGCCCGAGAAGACTAAGAAGGTTTGTTCCTTTTACAGCAAAATATTCCATTTTTTTTGACGCACAGATGTTAGAATATGTTAGACAAATTAGACAAGTTAGGCTTTTGCCATGTAGGAATTGGTTCGAAATGCATACAAATTAAGATTTTTGCACTATGTTTGGTCGACACGATCAATCGTTAATGGGTGAAAATGTCGGCTGCACTGTGGAGTTTCATCTAAATATATCGGCAAAATATGTCGGCATATATCTCGCCAAAAATGTCGATGAGATATGCTCAGAAAAACGGTTTTTGCCTAACATCCATAATGGGTGGAAATGTCGACAAAATTGAGAATTGCCGGCAAATATGTCGCCACAAATGTCAAGAGATATGTCGGCAAAAACGATTTTTGACGAACATACATATGTCAACGTCCATGCCGACATTTGTGTTTAAAGATAACGATCTTCTTACAATACCAAACCTCATGTCGGCAATTTTACATCACAACACGCCATAAATTACATCGACAAATAAGACTACCTATTAGTCTAGACTAAAATGTCGCCAAATATGTCGACTCTTATGTGGACAACTATATCGACCACAAATTAGACAAGTTAGGGTTTTAGGGTACAATGTGTTTAGGATTTAGGCAAAATGAAGAGAACTTTTCCACCCTTTCAATTTCTAACCGCTTTTTCGCAAGGTGAACTTCTCACGGCTGAAATGGTAATTCAAGGGAGTTTTTCTTAGCTCAGTTTCACAAGATCGCTACTACGGCCAATATGCAGAATCCATTAAATTGACCGAAACGCAACAATAATCGCCCAAGCGAAAGTCGGCTAGCAAACATTGTTCTTGCCTATGAGCATCCTTTTTGGTGCAAACAAATTATCCATTCCGTGTTGTTGAGGCAACTTAAGCCGGACGAGGAGTCCAAGATTGATAACAAAGATTGCTTTCAACTTTGGTAAGAAACATAGAATTCCGCCAATAGGTGCGAAAAGAAAAGTCAACAAAGAGTGGTAGGTGAAAGAAACATAGAATTCCACAACATGGGAGAAAAAGTCACAAAGAAATGTGGTCTGCAAGGAGAGATCAACCACAACCAGCAAACTTGCTCTAATGCATTCGTTTGTAGGGATGGATAAAATGTACTAAGATTTTGTGATAATCATTATTCAATATTATATATTATAGTTATTCATTTCTATAATTTACATTAAATTATGCCCCCATTAACAAGGTAACATAATTATGCAACCAAATCAACCATTTACAAACAACGCAAGTGATGATAATACAAACAACATATGGAGTGGTCAAATCCCAAATTTATAAATAATTCAGTTGTCGACGTATTTGACGACATATTTGTCGACATACACATATGTTGGCACTTTATGTCGACATATATTCCGTCATATATGCCAACATATGTGTCGATAGATATGCCGACATATATGTCGACAGATATATATATCCGCATATATGTCGACAGATATACCGACATAAATGTTGACATATTTGGCAACAGTTTTTCTTTTACAGGACATATGTATGACGATATATTTATCAAAAAATTTTCCCTCATTTTCTCCCTCATTTGTAGTTAAATATCAAGGATATATGTCTAGTCCAGTTCATCCAGTTCGGGCATACCGCCTGTTATTCTTTGTTATTTTTTGGTCCGTCCAATCCGTTCATAAATTTTTCTCGTCGCATGGGTTAAAGTTGTGAGACGACAATGACTTCACTCTATGAAGGGGTTGTTCAATCAAAGAAGGTGAATGATTCAAAGACGGAGGAAAGATACAGAGAAGGATGAAGAGAAAGATGAACGATGAAATACTCCACATGAAGGGGCATTGGCGTCTTTTCGCTAGGAAAAGTGCTATATTTGCAAGGGTTTTGCTTCTTGTGCTATATATGCAAACTGAGTTTACAGAAATGCTATATATGCAAATTTCTCCTTTATTTATTACTTAATATTTATTAATACATAACCATGAAAAACAAAAATACAAAATTATTTCTTAATCAATATCGTCCACTTCTTGGCAACTCTTGACCTCTCAACATAATCTACTATTTATTCTAATTTTGCCAACTCTTGTTCACTTCTTAATGCTTCACGTAGAATCAAAATCCATTCCCTTATGTAAAAAAGTAAATAAATAAATAATTGATATATTTTTTATTGCATACCTCTATATCTTCTAACCAATCTCTGATGAACCTCAAAACTTCTTAATCTTGTACTAACACAATCATCTCCAACCAATATATATTGATTCGGAATAATAAAATTCATAATTTATTTATTTATAATATTTTAAGTATTGCAATCATCATTAAAATACTCTATTTATATAAATTAATTGAATAATAAATACTCATACTTTTGCTAATTTTCATCTATCCCATTTTCATACATCGATTGATTAGAATCCATCACATAATACTTAATAAAAATCTAAACAGTTTTATTTATGTACAAAAATCCAAAACACTTTATTTCTTTAAAAACAAAAAATTTAACACGCGTATAAATAGTTCATTAAACTTCCTTTAACCAATAACGCATGTCCTCAATCAAGGCGCGCGTCTTCACTAAAATAACAAAAAGATATTGACTCATCAATACATTTGCTGTATTAAAATATTTAATACTAAAGGAATTATTATAGATAATTTATGTACGTGTTATACATGGCTTGTATATGTTATTTCAAATTATACACGGCTTATAAAAACTACATTAGCATAACTTACAAATATATCAACTATTATTATTATTAAATGTTAAACAAAATAAAAAATTAATAAATAATCATCACATTTAACATCCTTATA
Source organism: Gynochthodes officinalis (assembly GCA_020080225.1). Lineage (NCBI taxonomy): Eukaryota > Viridiplantae > Streptophyta > Magnoliopsida > Gentianales > Rubiaceae > Gynochthodes > Gynochthodes officinalis. The sequence goes on along the minus strand of JAIQDA010000038.1, from coordinate 120,303 downwards.
TCACATAAAAGTCTTATATCGTTTAATATAATTTTTTAACTATAGTTATTTATATATTTTTATTTATACGTACATATATATCATACTATTTTTTAAATCATCTATTGACAACACAATTTTCTATTTTATTAACGTTCATTATATTTACTTAATAATATAGCAAATTCATATTATTTATCACATTTTTCTCCTATAATTAATACATAGACTAAAAAAACAAAATACATGTTAAAATTACATTAAAACTATTAAAATAAAAAAATAAAAATGAATAGATAAATATATCTCTTCAATCTCACCTTGAATTTCTTACCAAATAAAAGATAATTTTTTTATAAAAAAATTATCTAATTTACGCTTTAATTAAACTGGCTACCACTACTCTTGAACCGTACAACTTCCGGTCCATCTTGCCTAGTATTCTATGAAAAATGCAAATCGGAGAAGTCTTTCTCCTAGGCTTTCAAGTCCAGGTAAGAACAAATCAAGTAGTTCCTAGACCAAGAAAGGAAAATAAAGAATCTTTTAATTTCTGGTAGAAACCATCTAGAAGCCTCTGCAGCAGAGTTCATGATACATTTCCTTTGCCATATTAATGATAATCATTGGTTTCTACTCTCAGGTAGCATGCACGAGGAACATGCTTAAATTGATAGAGTAAAATGGCTCTTCTACTACCCACATCTTAGAGTGTTGCCCTGAATCTTGGTGTCTACACTTCAAGGTGTTCCCAATCTTCGGATGTGTCTTCAAAAGCATTTTCAAATTGCTGAATCCCAGTACGTGCCAACCTGTTAATTACTGCGAGCCCTGGACAAAACGAACCGACTGCAAGATCAGCAATGGAATATGGCAGTAGAACAATCAAACAAGCAAAATCATTTAATGGTGAAGACTAACAGATCTTCAGTTAAAATTTCTTTTTCCTGTAAGCCAAAAGTGGGAGGAAAGATACTAAAATGGCAACGTAGCCACATAGGAAAAGTCAAATGAGTTGGTTTTTACGTCAGAAGCTGTTATTATGGATTATGTTGGCCTCTGAAGTTTCAAAGAATCATATTGTGAAGGTGCAAGTTAAAATGACCTGTCATGTAGTGAGGAATTATGACCACATCATTCATGCAGAATATTTCGTTTGAACGTTAAGAGCATTGGTAATTCCTCTTCTCCATAGCAAATGTATTCACTAAGAAATGTCTCAGCTAGGATTAGCTGAAAATAGTTGCAGTGAGACAGTACCTTCTATAACTCTATAGAGGGCTGCCCACCATCTTTCTTTAGGAACTGCATAATGATCCAGCTTTTCTTGAATTTGTTCATCATGTTTTCCCTCCAATACCTCCTGCAAAGTTACAATTGCATCCCTGGTTTCATTTAAGATGCTTGAATCTTCAAAGTCTGCAACTTGCAGATCCCTTAGTGAAGAAGAAAGATTAAGAGCAACTGCAAATCGTGCGCCAGCAGTCCAATATGAAGATGCCTGCCACTTCCTGCATTTCCCTGGCTCTGGTATGAATTTTTTCTCCCCTTCCTTTTCAAGAACTAAGCTTCGTAAGTACTGAGCATTTGCGGTCCCTGTACTTTGTACCATCCTTGAGAAAGCACTACCTTCATTTAGTAGAAGCTTCTCTGGTGTATTGTATTCCAGTACCTGCAGAACATGCAAGGCCTTATGGGAAGTGCGCAAATAATGTACTTTTCAGTGCAGTTGATTATACTTAAATCAGTATTACGTCATTTTATTTAAATCACACATCAAGAATTACTTTGAATGAATACAATGAATCTACTGAATTATACCTGACCCGCTTCAAGCACTAAGATCTGGTCACTGTCAATGATAGTATTTAGCCTGTGAGCTATAGTAAGCATTGTGCATGATTTGAATTCTTCTCGAATAGTTTTTTGTATTAATGCATCAGTTCTAACATCAACAGCTGCAGTTGCTTCATCAAGCACAAGAATTTTCGATCTCCTAAGTAGAGATCGGGCAAGACTGAGTAACTGCCTTTGTCCAACACTGAAGTTCTCTCCTCCTTCTGAAACCTAGAAGCAGCTCCAAAACTTGTAAGCTTTCAAAGAATGTGCATATGCAGTATGGAAAAGGGAAGATCTAATAAATAATTTACAGGTCTCTTGCATTGAACTTTGTTTGGAGAAGATTCTGGGTATCAGTATGAAAAGCAAGCTTAAAAGTTTCACAGAAAATATTGATTGCATCAGATTCTGCAGGTTAAAGGAACACTGAAGCATACATTGAAGGATGTTTATGTTTTTTGTCATTGTTTGCTGTGAAAAAGATGATCAATGGGTGAAGTTCTTTTTAGCGAGAAAGAGCTCAAGGAATTTGGATGCCCACAAACAAAATGGAACATAGAACCTATAACAAGAATTTTGGCTTTTGGTACTGATGCAAGAACTTTTCAGCATTCTGACATAGGTCTCTGTATACCGTTTTCAGTTTTAATGAAATTTCTAACTGTTTGTTATTGATATATTCTCTAGTTAATGAAGATTCATGCGTCTTCTGGTGCTTTACAAAGTGGATTCCGTCCACCTTATTGCTATATAACCAATTCTCTAGTTAGCGAAGATTCATTGGTCTTCTGGTGCTTTACAATGTGGATTCCGTCCACTTTATTGCCATATAACCAACAGCCACAATTTCATGTTACTGCCAGTTTTCTATTGATATCCATTTAAAAAACCATAATTTCTCAGAATAGGGAATTACAAGCACTATTGGCCCTACAGGAGACCGGGAGAACAGTAGAAGAACTATTCCATTTTGAGTCATTGCTACAGAAGATCATCGTGGCAGTATCCCGGTTTTTTTTAATTTCTATTAGTCTCAGTGTCCTCTACCAAGAATATATGGTTAAAAAGTTCAAGTTGTACCTCAGCATCCAGACCAAAAGCATTTCTTCCGATGACATCCCTTAAGTGTGCACGCTCTAATGCCTCCCAGAGGTCAGGATCACTGTGTTCACTGAAGGGATCAAGGTTAAACCGCACAGTCCCTGGACAAAGGAACAATCATGCTATATTAACTTAACCAACTGACAGTTTAACTTAACCAACTAATGGCAATAATTTATGGTTTTAGAGTCCTTTAAACAGTTGGTAGTTATACTGATACAATGGCTTGTGTTCCATAGACATCTACAAGCGGAACATTTATATTTCTATCTCATTTTCAAGGTCCTTGATATGTAAATCTTTACGTATCCATATGCATAGATGATACCAGACTGCTTCTCCACATGGCCCTGGATTAGTGCAGTAATCTCCACTGATTAAATGAGGAAATTTATAAAAAAAATGCAAATTGAAACAAGAATGACATATCGAGGGACCTGGGCCAGGGTTTAATTTCTGATTAAAACAAATAAAAGGAACAAATACGATAACTAAACCTTTATTCCACCATATAGGATCGGTTATATGGATCATATCTAGCTATTGCTTTCTATTAAAACACATATTTTCATTTAAATTTAGATACTTTATGTCGTTTTTAATAGTTTCTTTCCAAGTTAGGCCTTCTTCTTCCTTTTTTAGTTTGAGTTAATTTTCTAGTTTTTAGACGTCGTACTAGTGTATAATTTCTTTCCAAATCTTTTTAGATCTTCTTTTTATCCATTTAGTTTGAGTAAATAATTCTCTAATCTCTAGATGCTATATTGGTACATTTAAGGGTCTCCTGTGCACATGTCCAAACCACTTTAAATATGTTTTTTCTTCATTTTCTCATCTATTGGGACTATTCCTATTTTCTTCGTAATACATTCATTACTTATTCTAACCTAAACTAGTATATTTGTACATCCATCTTACCATTCCCATTTTCATTACTCTCATTCTCTATTCATATTTATAGTTAGTGCTCTAACATATCTTTATCAACTCTCCAATTGTTTTAGAGTATAGATCCTAAATATTTGTGACTTTTAAACATATTTAATTCATGCTAGAAAATTTTCACACTTAAATACTAAACCCTAGACCTTAAAGAAGGAACAAACAAGGGGCCAAAATATGACCAAGTTCATGGTCACATAACCTTCAAGGTTATCTTCAGCCCTTTTCCGGTCTGGCATGTTCTGAAATTAACATCATAGCATACTATAAATACAATATTCACATAAGCTTCTCATATTTGCGCTCTTAGCCTAAACGATTAAATGCCAGGTTTGACCTAATCATAGTGTGTAACCTGAAGCAGAAGTTATTGTGGCTATTATACTAGTAAGTTCAATGGATTTTTTCTTACTTCTTTGGACGTTATCAGAAGAAAATGTCTAGTCAAGCTTGACTACCAAATGACATACTGAAAGTCCAACCTCCCAGCTAAGCATTCACATATTAAGACAAAAAAATTCCAGCTACCTGAGTTTCTCATCAATGATACCTTCTAGATATGGAAAAGCTTTCAAGTGTGAAGACAATTGTACAAACACAAGTCACTTGCATAGAGAAAATTAACAAAAATGTAACAGAAATAGGAATCCATTAATTTGTAGCAAATTTGGAGTTAACGTACCGGAGAAAAGAACAGGTGACTGTGGTATGATACTAAGAACTCTGCGAAGGTCAGTCAGTCCAAATTTTGAAATATCATAGCCATCAATCAAGATTCTCCCTCTTTCGAGTTCTACAATCCGAAATAAAGCATTGAGCATGCTGGATTTCCCTGCACCAGTTCTTCCAACTATGCCAACCTTCATACTTGGAGAGATCATGAAGGACAAACCACGTAGGACAGGAGGCAATCCAGGCCTGTAACGAAGGACAACATCTTCAAATTTGATTAATCCTGCCGAAGGCCATCCAGGGAGAGGATGATTATTTTCAATAATGTCTGGAGCCTCAGATGGTAAATCAATATATGTTCCCACACGTTCCACAGCATTTAGACTATTTTCAGCCCTACTTGCTTGTCTTAAAACATTACTCAACAAATTTGTGATATTTAGAGAATAGCTAAGTAGTAGACCCATTGTCGATGCAAATGCAACATGGTTTCCTGCTTTTCCATTCTGCATAACGGCAAAGGTAGCAGTCAACCAGATCATTATACCACCAAGTGTTTCAAGCCGGACGGTTAGCCAGCGATTTGAACTTATATTAACTAGAGTGAATCTGAGATTATTGTCCATAGCTTTCCCATTGATGATTTCCATCCGGTCATGTGCTTTATATGCACGAATGGTTGATAAACCATTTAATGCTTCTCCAAATTGTGCATAAACTGGAGACCTGGTAATGGAATCTAGACGTTTCACTTCCCGTGCCGTACTCTGTGAGAAATCAGTGATTGCAAAAGTTCTAAGGTCTCGTAATGGAAAAGGCATAAGATTAATAATGAATCTTGAATATCAAAACTACAAAAAGAAAAATGATTATACAATCTATTGCTTTTTTCTTATATAAGACGCCATAATAAATAGTTGAGATTAATCATGAGGACTTTGGTTCGGAATATAGTCATGTAAACAACCTATAAAATTCATTAATATTCTAATGAAACAACTGTCTGTGCATTCAGAATAAAATTTCTTTCCATCACATACTATTAGTTTTTAACAAGACACTGGCTGTATTTTTAGAATAACCTTCACATATTTTACTTTCAGTGATGGATAACAATATATTAGTATCTACTTCCCAATTTCATACAAACAGCATTTCAATTTTTTTTCCTTTTTTCATTCTTTAATGTTTTTACAACTGAACCCTATATCCAAAGAGATTCAGACATTTCTTGTAAATGTAGTTAATTCCAGGTCTCTAATCCAACCCCACCAACTTGCATCAACTCCTATACTGCAAATTGTTCAAGAGCTTAAATCCATAATCACATTTCTATACAATGCATAGGACCTCATACAACTTCTGCCTTTTATACCCTAAGGGCTCATTTGGTTTGAAGACTGCATTAGGAAGGATGAAGCATCCCTGGATTAGTCATCCAGGAATGATTTATCTGAGGATTTCTCTTCGTGCTTGAAATAGTTACATGTGGTGAGTGGGGACTGTTAGAGATCCTAAAAAGGATCCAATCTTATATTTGGTAGTCACAACTGTATATCTTTAGTTCTTAAACAAGTTCCAAAACAGTTAAAAAAAGGTACTACTTCTGTGCTGAAAAATTCTGTTTCTTTTTCAGCAATCCAATATTTTATCAACAATGTCCAATTTTTTGGGAGGGAAGTAGGTTCTGATTTCACACCTTTTTCTTCGATGACATAATGCATCGACTAATACATGTAAATACAAGTCCTGTAGGGATTAAGAAAGAAGTCTAGTGGTTCCATTTCAAGATGATAGTAAATGAAAACATAAGGCTCTTAGAGAATACGTGACACCCTCAGACCTACACGTTCGGTCACATGTCTTACAAGCACGCATCTCTTCTGTCAAGCTGAAGATTTTTTAGTAGGACCTATGATCATTCTGCATATTATTAATTCAACAGGTAAGGTTACGTTGGAACACCAAAAAGGGAAAGGAATGTGACAACAATAATCCCATGTTCTTGTGAGATCCTGGGATAATTTTAGGAGGATTTATCCCATGTTCTTGCATTAACTTTTCAGAAGGGATCAGTCCTTCTGTGTCTAAAAACAAGCAAGACATTTTTGGATGGATCAATAGGCCAATATGACAAAGACACAACTAACCTGAGCCAACAAGAAAGACAAAGAACATCAAACTACACGAAGACATGTAAACTTCCTGAAGGAATAATGGGGAAAGGAGAGAAGAAGTTCACCAACCTGATAATATAAATAGGCTGCATAAAATGCAATCAAAAGGGGCATTATGGCCCAGAGAGATATAGTACTCACAAAACCTATGAGTACAAACGTTGAAAGAAGCTGCCACAGTTGAGTAAGAAACATATTTGCTGCATTGGCAACATTGCGATCAATATCGCCAATATCCTTTGAGAATCTATTAATGATTCTTCCAGTTGGATTGGTGTGGAAGAATACCATGGGAGCCTTGAGTATAGAATGTAACATGGAATCATGAAGTTTTTTGGCTGCATTGAGACTTGAAGTGATCAACCAAAATGAGTTTACCAGAGTCACCAACACCTGCATATGGTAAACAGTAGATAAGCTTCCTAAAATTACATATGAACCATCACCTTCCTTGATACACCTTGATTTTAATTCTTTGAAGTAAATCAACGAGCCAAAAAAGGTAGAAATAAAGAAACAAGCTATAGGATATTTTCTTTCCACTTTCGTTGAAAAATTTTAGAAATAATTTTTGTCAAACTGAAATTTCAAGAGCTTAAAGAAAACTATACATAATTTCATACAATAGGCCCTTCAAGCTATTAGAGGTTCCAACCAAAATTTATTGAGACTAAATAGGAAGCATTTTGGATGCGCAGAAGACAGAAGTTTTTAGTACTGTAGAAAAGAAAGGAAAGAAGAAAATTCTTCATAATGTTATAAAGGACAATCATTAAAACAACTGAAGGATGATTCCCGAATTTTACAAACTGATGCGTCAATGACGCAAATAACCCATGACAGGCATACCTGAGCAGAAGACAAAATTGCATATACTAGGAGGTAAAATCCAGGTCCATAGCTCATCGAAGAACTTTGCTTTGTCCATATACTTAACCATGTGCTACTTTGAATTCAAGAATTTCTGTGGATGTATAGCAGATGAACAGTATCATGATAACCCACAAGCCTCCTAAAGCATCTTTGTACCTGTTGATAAACCAAATTACAACTTATATGCGCCAAAATTTTAAAACATATACAGCATAACTAGCTGCTCAAAGTTTAGGTAAAGGAACTTTCAGTAGAATCTTTGACGCCACAAGTTCAACTTTCACACCTACAGACCCAAGAATGGCTGTATTTATTCCAAGAACTGGTATCTGCAACTTAAACTAATATTACCTAAACCTTCTTAGTTTCGGTTGGTTCTCTGTAGAAAGAAATTCATGTATGTAAGGTCCTTCTACAATGGTGACAACATATCTACATCAACAATGAAATGTTGTGTTTTATTTCTCTTGTCTATTAATGACAGGATGACATGAATATCTACATAAAATTAAGAACATTAATTTTCATACTAAATCTGCTGAAACTTCACATTAAAGAACATACTGAAAGTGCAAACGAATATTTAGATTCCTTTCTCAGTTTACCACCTTTCTGCATGGTGACACCCAAAAACTATGCTAGTCTAGTCTGCTTTGTTTCAGAGGAGATGCTTGCATGATTTAAGATGTTCATAATCCTGGCTTTGTAGCGTACAGCCACCATATATAATTGTCCATTTTCTCTTAGTGTCTTATAGCTTCTTTTTTCAAAGACACTGAAATCATCAAATTTATATTGAAAAGAGATTTAAATATTATTTGTGAAATTTTGTTACCATATTAGCTGATCTAGTGAATGAAGATGTATTTGCATATTTGAAATTGTTTCAATTTTATGGTTACTTATGTTCCATAAGAACTACTCCTTCATTGCTGGTGTATAGAATCTAGTTCCATATTAGCTCATCTGATGAATGAAGATGGATTTGCATAGTTGAAATTGTTTCAATTTTATGGTTACTTGTTCCTGATAAAACTTAAAACTACACATTCACAACTGGCATACAATTTACTGTTTTTCCTGATGAATTTAAGTTCACCATAGATTAGGCATTAAAAGATGCAGGAAACAACATAATTGAAAGATATAATTTGAATCAAAGAGTTGCTATTGCTACCTCATTAAAACATTCCAGCTGACTACTCCTGTTTCCGCTCTTCTTGCTTGATGAGAATTGATTTAGCTTCCTTCCTTTACTTATGGAGTTAGTCTCCTTTGGCTGCTCATGAAGTTTTCCATAAGATTTTGAAGATTCACCAATATCTGTCACATCTCCACTTTGTTCAACATGTTCTTCCATTTTCCCTGCATTTTCCATCAGCTTTTGGAAAAGCATACAATCTCTTGAAAGCTCCTCAAATGTGCCCTGCTCTTTCAGTCTACCTTCTGACACCAGAATAATTTTATCCACCTGGGGAAGAAAGTGTAGCTGGTTTGTCACGAGCACCCTTGTTTTCCCTTGCAATTCTTCCTTGATGCATTTGATGAAAACCTGGAAGTTGATCAAACAGTAAATTATTTGTGAAGATCTGAAATTCAAAATGGGTTAAGTGTTGGGCATAAACGGCAGGAAACTAGTAAGTGTGATTCAAAATATAGCTATCATGATACTTTATCAATGGACACTAAGAATGCAAAAATAATGTAGATGTAACTCCTAGAATTTCTGATGCAATAATTTCAACTAAGGAGCAGATGTTATGACATTGTGCATGATATATATCTACTTAATGATCAATTGGAGCAACTGATGAAAAAGGAACTAAGAAAGTTTCAATCCAAAAAGACAAAGAAAGAGTTTAACAAATAAATTGTACCTAAAAGAACTAGTATTTGGATATGTCATCAGCTCATGGAGTAGAGAGGGAACATGCAAAACTACGGAAATTTCTAGCTCTACATGTTGAGAGAAGAATAGTGGACAAAAATAGCTGTAGGCATTGGTTAGTCAAAATCATGCCTTGTGACCATACTGATGATTACCCCTTTTTTTTTCCGCCTTTTTAGTAGTTCTACTCTTGAAAATGAGCTGATTAGAAATGAGAATTACCTGTCTTGCCACATCTGCATCCAGAGCACTCAAGGGGTCATCAAATATGTAGATATCTGAATTTGAATAGACAGCCCTTGCCATAGAGACTCTCTGCTTTTGTCCTCCACTAATATTTACTCCTCTTTCACCAATCTCAGTAAGATCATGACCCTGAAAAAGCAGTTAATAATCATGACATAGATGCAATGTCAGAACCATAGCTAAGTCTATTATATGACTCTGAGAAACTCAACTAGAAGTAAGTCAAGATCATGCTGCAAGGCTGTGACATCTATAGCTTTCCAATATTGTGCAGGTTGAAAGCTTGATCCAAACAATATGTTCTCACGCACCTACATAAAAGATTATGAGAAGAAATATTGGAAGAAATATTTAACGAATCTTTAATTTGCTTATTAAAGGTTTATATCTATCTTCTGTGTTACAAAATGCTCATCAAAGTCCAGAGAAATTGGTAGGAGCAAATATTTCAGGATAAATATATGCTGAAGCTCACTGTGGCATTGAAGATCCAAGAAATTTGAGGAACGTAAGCAACAGTTCCTCTAGTTACAACACTTGTATCTCCTAAAGCAGGAATCTCTCTGAGCATCGCTGAGATGAGAGATGTCTTTCCTTCTCCAGTGCCACCAACAATTGCAACTAGGCTGCCCACTTGTATGTCCAAATTTACATTTGATAACGTGGACTTTTCAGCCTGTGATGTGAGTGAAATTTCAGAATACGAAATCTTATGAGATAAAAATATTTTCAACTTCAAAAGATTTCTAAAACATGAATTGGGGATAGCCAGTGTCTAACACAACCAAACAACCACAACAACAATAACTAAACCTTTATCCCACTATGTGGGGTCGGCTATATGGATCATATCTCATTATCATTTTCTATTAAAATTCATATTTTTGTTTAAATTTAGATAATCCATATCATTTTCAATAGTTTCTTTCTAAGCCTTTTTAGGTCTTCCCTTTATCCTTTTAGTTTGAGGTAATAATTTTCTAATCTGTAGACGCCATATTGGTGCACCTAAAGGTCTCCTACGCACATTTCCAAACCACCATAAACGTGTTTCTGTTATTTCTCATCTATTAGAGTTACTCCTACTTTCTTTCTAGTATATTCATTACTTATTCTATCAAGTATAGTTTGTCCAAACATCCATCTTAATATTCTCATTTCTGCTACTCTCATTTTGTATTCATGTTCATAGTTAGCGCTCCAACACTTGATTCACAAAGCATCGGTGGTCTTATGGCTATTTTATAAAATTTTCTTTCAATTTCAACAGTATTTTATAATCACAAAATATAGAGGATGCACTTCTCCATTTACTCCAACCTCACTGAATTTTATGTGTAACATCTTTATCAATTTCTCTCTTTTCTTGGAGTATAGTTACTAAATATCTAAAGATTTTAGATATTTCTAATTTGTGCTCACTAATTTTCACATTTATCCCACTGCTTTTTTAAGGATTACTAAAGTGACACTTTATATATTCAGTCTTAACTTTACTTATTAAAACCTTTCGACTCTAATGCCTCTCCCAAGTTTCTAATTTGGTACTCACTCTTTCTCTCATCTAATTAATCAAAACTATATCATATGCAAATAATATGCATTCAAGAATTGTTGTTTGCATATTTAGTAAGTTTGTCTATTACTAAGGTAAAGAGACATAAACTCAAAGAGGATCCTTGATACAAACCTATAAAAATTCACTTGATATCCCTACTGGTGTTCTTACGCATTATTATGTCTTTATACATATATTTTATCAGTTCTATAGAAGCTACTCTAACTCCTTTCTTTTTTAATACTTGCCACATTATATCACAATTAACTCTATTATATGCCTTTTTAATATCAATAAATACTAATGTAAATCTTATTTTCTCTCCCTATAATGCTCACATAGTTTTCTTATTAGATATATGGCTTTCATTGTACACCTTCTTGGTATAAAACTAAATTGATTTTCTAACACAACAGTCTTATTTCTTAATCTGCTTTTTATTACTATTTCCCACAATTTCAAGTATAACTTATTAATTTAATACCTCTATAATTTGTACAAATTTGTATATCTCCCTTATTTTTATACAAAGATACTAATTCACTTTTTCTCCATTAATTAGGTATTTCCTTAGTTTTCATAATTAAATTAAGAGTAATGATATTCATAATTTCTTTTCATAGTGATTGATGTGGCAAGTATGAAAAGACAAAATCATCCCTTATTATTTTGCATTTTATAAGGAGGGTGATGAGTGAATTTTGTCTTTTTATTCTTGCCACATCAATCACTATGATTAGTTACTAAGAGTATCATTCCTCTTAAATTAAATAAATTTGTGAGCCATGTGATGCCAACTTTTCCAAGCCACTTTAATGTCTCAATTGAGATATTGTTAGGACCCACTGTTTTACTATTTTTCATTATTTGTAGTGTTTTTATCTACCTCCAAATATTAGATTTTTTGATAATATGTAAAATTTCTTTTTAGTTCATATTGTTCCAAATCACCTTGTATTACTTCATTTCTATTCACTTTATTAAGGCTCCATTTGGAGTGTGATGTATTTGAAAAAAGTTGTATTGGAATGTGTGAAAATTTTTGTGGGTAATTTTTGATAGAAAAAGTATTTTAGAGGGAAAAATGAGAGGGGAAAATTTTTCAAATTATGTGAGAGGAATTTGAGTGGGAAAATTTAAATTTTAAATTTTGAAATAAAAATTTGTTTGGAGTGTGATGTTTTTATTTAAGAAAAGGGCCTACTTTTTCTATTTGAGAATAGAAATGGATTGTCCAAATGAAGCCTAAATAACTTATAAAAGTATTTCTTCCATCGATCTTTTATTAGTTTATCATCAATTAAAACATTTTCAATTTTGTCTTTGCCTCATTGATTACTTTTTTCACCTCATTCTTAGAAATACCATCTTTCAATATTTTTATTATTTCAACAAGTATATAAAGTTTTATAACTTGCCCTTTTACTTTCACTTTTATTGGATTTCTTGATTCCACTACCATGATTCTTTATTTCATACATAGCCTTTTGACTCTCACAATACTCTTTTGTGATTGCTTTTATTTGATTAGTTATTTTTTCCATGTACTCTACTTCCTCTTCTACATTCTAATTGATGGCGTCTAACAAAGTTTTTATAAAAATATAAAATATCCCTTTTGTTCTTACTTTTTAAGTCTCACCACTTAATTTTAGAGATATTGGGTAAAAAATAATTAAGCTATGTTGGATAGTGAGACTTTTTTCATGTATTACCTTAAAATCTTTACGTAATTTTCTGCCACTATTTCTAATTAGAAAATAATCAATTTGTGATCTATTAGAACTACTCTTAAATGTAACTAAGTGCTTTTCCTCTTTTAAAAAGTATTACATATGACCAAATTATAAACTAGTGCAAAATTTAAAATGGTTTTACCTTCATTTTTTATAACCCATAACTATAGTACCCATGCACCCTATTCTACTCCTCATGGCTCTCCCCCACATGCCCATTTAAATCCCCACTAATGATCATTTTTTCATTTTGAGGAATTGTCTATACTAAACTTTCTAAGTCTTTCCAAAATTTAATTTTAATAATTCATTTAAACCCATTTAAAGTGCATTTACACTAACAATATTTATAGATTCAATTCTTATAATAATCTTAAAAGTTATAATTCTATCCCCTTTTCTAACTATTCCCACCGCTTGTTCTATGAATATTAAATCCACAATAATATCTATCCCAATTCTAGTTCAATCTTTCCACAATACCAAAGTTTATATCCTAAAATATTTAAAATCTTCGCTTTCTCACCAACTCATATTGTTTCTTAAAGGCACATAACATTTATATCTCTCCTCCTCCTCATAGTATCTATCGTCTTTATCACTTTATCTATCAAAGTTCCAATATTCCAACTACCAATTCTAATAGTTTTGTTCTTTCTACATTTTTCTTTCTTATCCCTTTTATTAGTGTGATAACTCTTTCACATTTTGCGCTGCATTCAAGCCCTTATAGAGGTGCAGTGATCCTTTCCAAAATAGCGCAGTTGGACCCTGTGATGCACTCCTTAAAGTGGGGAGTTTCTTAACCTTTACGCGATTTAAAATATAATCTATATCATTAAGTTTGATAGCTTTAAGTTAACTATTGACCTAATACAACCCTCTTTCTTTATCTGGATCAATGACCAACCATATTAAAAAATTTTAACATATAAACATGTAAAATATTTAAAAATATGTATAAATATGTTTAGCAAAATCACACATTCCAAGAAAATGTAATTTATATCTTTTTAACTTGCACAGTACAGGAAGAATCACCCAGTAAAATCAGAGGTTTGCCATAAAGCAACTATTTTTCCTCATAGAAAAAGTTATTTTGGCCACTTAAAACACTCAATAAGCCACTGTTTGAAAGTCATGCCCATTTAGTAATGTAGATATTTAGTTCCGTTTTTTTCTTTTTCTTTTTTTCTCATGAATTTGGCCTGATGAGTAGAGAGCAGCATATGGTTTTCTCCTGTCTCCTTATATCTATATGTATCATTTTCACCAAGAGTATTTGAGAGCAAAAAGATTGTAATGCATAAAAATATTACAGAGAAAAACATCAATTTATGGGCACAAACATTCCAGACAAACATCTATTTTAAGTGTCTGCTTGAAATTGATTGTTTAGACCTCACTCAAGATGATTATCTCACCAGATTGTTTATGATGCCATTTAACACTAGCATGTGAACATGAAAAGGACAAGAAGGCTCTGGATTAGGAACTCATAAAACAGAACAAATCTTGATTATGTATTCAAATTTTAATTTAGATGGAATTTAATGGATGACAGAAGCTGTGACCAAAGGCACCTGAAAAGTTGCATAGCTTGCTTTCTCCATGTCCAGTACGAATCCAGATATAAAATGAACCATGTGCATATAAATAGATGCAGAAAACAGAAAAGAAGTTAGACCTTAGAATCCCATGAAAAGTATCCATCCTTGATCGAAATGGCAGGAACTCCAGGTTCACTTGGTGGATTAGGTGAAAGGGTTCTTTCTTCAGCTATAAACAGTTCTTCCAGTCGTTGCAATGATACATTTGCATTTACAACCTTACAAAGTAGATTAACGTTAGGATCCTAAAAAAGATATTTAGATATTCTAACAAAATAAGTTAGCTATCTAGAAGGTAGTTTGGCTTAAATATCCGGAAACAATGGTTGACAAAGAGAATCATAATCAACCAAATCAAAAGAAACATGGAATGCTTTGACAAAATCTTGTGACAACATTTCAAAGTATCAAATGCAGAAAAAAGAACGTTAGGGGCAAGAGAAGATGAGAAACAAGACCAAAAATAGTTTCACTAAAAACCATTTGTTTTCTTTCAAATGTTAATACTCATTTGTGTCTCCTAATTACCTTGTTAACTAGAATTTTTTCTTCAAGAATTAATAAGGAATAATCTAACACACACCAGAAATGTAAATTACTTAAAGTTTCTATTTTCAGTGACAGTGAGCAAAATTTTTTGCTTGTTACATACCTTGAATATCTTGGCACTCTTGGCTATCTTGACCAAATGGAAAGAAGTTTATCATAATTAAAAAGTTAATCATTATTTGTTGCGATTGGTTTCTTTAGAGTTGAAAGTGGAAAGGAAGCTACTACCACTTCTTCTCAAGCACCCCAGCAAACACTTTGATTGCAAAAACTCTACAGTTGCAAATGCCTGCTATGAACAATATCTTCATTGTCTTTTTATGCAGTTGATTTTTGTCTAATGTATCCAGTGAGGTATCTTTTATGAAAATGTGTTCTTCCCTGAAGAGTACTGTTGATTGATAAATCTATATCATAGCCTGTTCCTCATGGAAGGCCATAGAATAGCTCAAAATTGAGTTAAGCATTTTGTCTGTCAGCATTTTCTTGACTCCCGGTACTAGCAGTATTGCATTATCAGAAAAGCTTGGCACCATGATATTATAAGTTATCTCTCTTACGATGATGGTTACTCTATTTTCTTTCAAATGAAAACTACCATAAACCATCATCACAGTGCACAAGGTTTTAGAAACTACAATAAGTGCTTCTCCGCATAACCAGTCAACCTTAACCTTTTATAAAAGAGAACACTATTTACAATTTCCTGCTCCTATTACTCATTTTTTTTGAGGATGCATAAAGTCAAAGGACCAACTTAGTGTGATCCGTGTCGGAGGATATGTGCTTCTCAGATCTAAGCTTAGGATGTGGACAAAATTTATGATAGTAAGAACATACAGTAACTCAATGTGTAAAAAGAAGAATTAATAGGACTTTTAGTTCTCATACACAAAGAAGGACAACCTGAGTTATCAAATTGGGGAACATGTTTAAGGGAAACCGCAGTACTGCAAACAGAGATAAGGAGGTAAAAGCTCGTGCAGGTGTCAAATCTCCACCAAGCAATGTGAACATTCCAAATGAAACCACAGTCACAAGGACTGGGATGCTGTTTAATATGAAGGTGTTGCACTGCGAACAGGATACATGTAGAGATAATAAGATCATGGATAACAAAATCAACATCTAAAAGAACCATTCAAGTTTTTTGTTAAGAAATTTCATCGCAGACGAAACCACAATCACAAGGACTGGGATGCTGTTTAGTATGAAGCTGTTGCACTGAAAACAGGATACACGTAGAGACAGTGAGGTTGATAACAAAATCAACATCTAAGAGAACCATTCAAGTTTTTCATTAAGAAATTTCATCACTGATATAACAGCACGTGTTCTACAACTTCTACAGTCCAATAAGCTAATAGAGATTGAAAACTGTATTTCCATCTTTTCACACTAAATTCAAAATCCTTCAATAATCAGCTTATTCTAAATTGTGAATGCATCAATTTTCTTGAATTAGAGGCTCAACATGAATAGAATGGAATAAACACAGAGGCAAAACAAAGGATAGAAGGTTTTTTCATATATATATATATTCTTTTCTCAGTACTAAATACCCTTATATAGGGTGGAAAAACAGACTTTAAGGACTGCCTTAAATTAGGAAAAGCCCTAAATTAAGGAGTAGGAAATGCCCTAAATTAAGGAGTAAATTTAGGCTGAATTCACCACAATCTAATAAAGAAAAGCCTTAAATTAAGCTAATCCTGTCTAGATACAACAAGACCTTCAACACTCCCCTCAAGTTGGTGCAAAGATATCTATCATTCCCAACTTGGAAACATGTTGATCAAATGTTGGCTTCAATAGTCCCTTGGTCGAACATCCGCTACTTGCAGTCTTGATGGCAAGTATGGAATGCATTGTTCCTTCTCAATCTTCTCTTTTATGAAGTGTTCACAATTTCAACATGCTTAGTTCTATCATGTTGAACAGATTCTCAGATATTTTTATGGCTGCCTTATTATCACAAAGAGAGCTTCATAGGTCCTATGTTCTCAAACCTTAAGTCCTGCAATAATTTTTCCAGCCACAATACTTCACATATTCCATGAGCCATTGCTCTAAACTCGCCTCAGCAGCACTCCAGCCACCACACTTTGTTTCTTGCTCTTCCAAGTTACCAAGTTGCCCTGCATAATGGTGCAAGACTCGAGGTAGATCTCTCATCCACAAGGGATCCAGCCTAATCAGATCTCAGATAGGCCATAATTCCTCTATCCTCCGATTTCTTGAAGTGTAGCCCTTTCCTGGTGTACTTTTTAGGTACCTAAGGATCCTATACACAGATCCATATGATCATTCCTGGAGAGTGCATGAATCGACTCACTAGACTGATTGCAAATGCAATGTCGCCTTGTATGAGCTAGATAAATCGGTTTCCCAACTAATCTTTGATATCTCCCTTTGTCTGCTGTAGGTTCTCCTTCCTTAAGAGCTTCCAACTTCAGATTAAACTCCACAGAGTTTCTCAGTTTGACCACTCATCCTGTCTCTTTGAGTAAATCCAGATGTATTTCCTTTGGGACAATACAATTCTCGCTTTAGATCCGCCACTTCCATCCCTAGAAAGTATCTTAGCTCACCTAAATCCTTGATCTCAAATTCTGTGCTAATCTCTTCTTTAATTTCTGCGTTTCCAAATCATCATTCCTGTGAGAATAATATCATCAACGAGACAATTAAAACAGAAATTTTATTTCTGCGATGTACTTTACAAAGAGAGTGTGATCTGAGTGACCGTGAGTAACCCAAACTCTTAATGCATTTGGTAAACCTATCAAACCATGCTCTAGGACTGCTTTAGTACATAAAGTGACTTCATCAACTTGAACACCTGTGATCCAAATACCTTAGAAAAACCAGGAGGTGAGTTCATATAGACTTCTTCTAACAAATCACCATGAAGAAAGGCATTTTTTACATCCATCTGAAATAAGGGCCAGTTTAGATTTACAGCAATAGATAGTAAGACCCTAATGGTGTTCAGTTTTGCCACAGGCGAAAAAGTTTCTAAATAATCTATCCCATAAGTTTGGGTAAAACCTTTGGCCACCAGCCTGGCCTTCCTCCTTTCAAGTGATCCATCTGAGTTGTATTTAACATTAAATACCCATTTGCATCCTACTAACTTCTTACCAGGAGGTAAAGACAGTTTCCCAAGTAGCATTCTTTTCTAAAGCTTTCATCTCTTCTAGAACAGCAAGCCTCCATTCAGGAACAGCTAGAGCATCTTCTATAGTTTTTGGAATGTAAACATCAGAACTTTGTGAGATAAAGGCACAATAAGAAGGAGAAATACCTTGATATGAAACAAAATTGGCCATTGGATATTGTGCATGTGCTCTAGTTCCTTTTCTCAAAGCTATAGGAAGGAAGTACTCTTTGCTAGATTGAGGAAGGTCAGAGGTTAGGATCATTAGAAATAGAGTTACCTTCGAGTTAGTCTTGTATAATTGACTCTCCCGAGTTGGATCCTCGGGACTGCCAATGTAAGGTACTTTGGTCCTTTTAGTTCGGAATATACAACCCCAAACCTTCCTTGATTCTTATTCATAGGAGAGTTGGTTTCAGATTGGAGGTTGAAGCATTACAAGAGATTCTTCCTGCTCAGAAGATTTTGCCATTACAGGAGGTTCTTCCTGCTCGCAAGAGATTACGAACCCCTAAAATTGACATCAATAGGTTTTACTGACCTCTCCTAGTTGATACCCATGTTCATTGGTAAAATACTCCCGAACATGAGTGTCATAATAGGATTTGCCTTCATGAAAGGTAACATCCATTGATACAATTGTTTTGTTGAGATCAGAATATAACATTTAAACCCCTTCCGATTTCAATACCCAAGAAAGAAACCTTTAAGTGACTTAGGATCAAGTTTGGACTTATTTGACCGTGATTATGAACAAACACAACACTCCCAAATATTTTTAAAGGTAAGTTACTAAACAATTTTGACCAGAAACCGAGAGTGCAGACCAGAATGGAGTTTTAAACTTTAAAACTTTAGAAGGAGTCTGTTAATGAGGTAAGTTGCATGGAGGACAAAGATCACCCCGAACCTCTTAGGCACTTTAGTTGTAAACATCAAAGCTCTAGTCATCTCTAAAAGATGTCTGCTTTTTCTCTCAGCAAGACCATTCTCACTGAGGAGTGTAAGAACAGGAGCTTTGATGTACTATCCCTTTTCTTTGAAAAATCTCCTAGAGTCCGATTAATGAATTCCCTACCATTGTCACTCCTAAAATTTCAATTTTTGATCAAATTGAGTTTCAACCATATTGAAAAATTTTTGAACACTTCAGAACCTCGATTTTTCTTTTATCAAAAAATCCATGTTACTCTTGAATGGTCATCAATAAAAACTACAAACCATTTTTTCCAAAGTAGGGGTAGGAATCCTAGAAGGTCCCCACACATCACTATGAATTAAATGAAAGCTTTTTGAGGGTTTATATCCTTGTATAGGAAACCTTTCTCTGGTTTGATTAGCAAACTCACACATTTCACACATAAAATCAGAATTTTTTTTCAGAGAAACATTAGGAACTACATGTTTCATGTACCCTAAACTAGGATGACCTAATCTAGAGTGCCAAAGCATTAGTTCTTTATTCTCTGGATGACTACGTAATCAATTATCAAAGAACTGCAGCTTGTTATTATTTATTACAGGGCTTGATTCGAACATATAGACCATCTTGTTCTCTAGCACCCCAATCATCTTCCCCGAGTTCTTGTCCCGAAAAATGCAGTCAAATTCAAGAAAGATAACTATACACTTATGATCTCTAGCCATTTTTTTATCGATATGAGATTATAGGTCAAAACAGAACATGAAGAACATCTTTAAGTGTGATATAAGGAGTTAAGACTCATCGTCTTTTCCCGCAATCGAGGCATATGAGCCATCACCCGCTTTAACTCTTAGATTTTCGTGCAAAGTGCATAAGTGGAGAAAACTTTAGAGTTACGGACATGTGGTCTGTAGCACTGCAGTCGGATGCCCGGATATCATAGTTTTTAGTCAAAATGAGAGCTAATTTTGAGGAAGTACTGCTGGACAAGGTTTATCAAGGATTAGAGGTAGTTTGAGAGTTAAACCACTTATAAAGTTGCTCCACCTGTTCCTTAATGAAGCAAGATCATCCGCATTTGATTTACGCTTGATCGTAAATACTTACCAAAAGCATGTGAATCGCCCCTTAAAACCCCTGATTTCTTCTTAAGGTGAGTAGGTTTACCATGAATCACCAAAGAAGTATCTATAACATGGCCTGGTTTTTGCGGTGTTCACACGGGCCTGTTTTTCCTTTTTTCCACATTATTTCTTCCTTGAGTAACTAGAGCTGAAGTTTCGGTTCATCCCGCTAGGTTCGGACTCACCAAGCATCACCTTCCTCCTTCCCTCTTCCTTCTTACTCGCAAACACTTCCTTGAGAGAGGGAAATGGTTTTATGCTAAGAACTCGCCCCTAACTTCATCCAATTCCTTGTTCAAACCAGAAGGAACAAAAACTCTACTGCTCTGTAAGTTTCTTGTATTCTGCATCGATTGGACAATTCCAGTGCTCCATCATAAACAAGTCTAATTCACCGCCACAAAGCCATCAATTCATTGTAGTATGAAGTGACATTTTGAAACCTTGTTGTGTTTTCCAGATTCTTGAGTTCAACTCAAAGAGTTGAGAGTGGTTTTCCAAGTCGAATAAGTTTCCGATCGCCTCCCATACATCTTTGGTGTAGGAAGAAACATATATGTCCTCCCAATCTCCGATCCATAGAATTGATTAGCCAGAAATAACCATGGAATTTTCAATTCCATTGATTGAACTTTGGATCATTGATTGCGGAGCTTCTTACGCACTGATTATATATCCAAACTTTCCTTTTCCAACAATGGCTAGTTTTCTGATTGGGACCATGTAAGATAATTGGTACCATTTAGTTTATGATTTGTGATTTGAAGGGTTTGAGAAGATCCTTCACCATGGACGCCGAGGAAAAAAGTTTCCTCTAGATTGATCCGCTCTTGAAGAGCTTTCGAGGATGTAAGTTGACTTGGAGATGATGAGACAAGACCAACCATTATCAGCCTTATAATTCATGATCGAGCCTAATGCTCGATACCATCTTGAATTAGAGGCTCAACATGAATAGAATGGAATAAACACAGAGGGCAAAACAAAGGATAGAAGGTTTTTCATATATATATATATTCTTTTCTCAACTAAATACCCCTTATATAGGGTGGAAAACAGACTTTAAGGACTGCCTTAAATTAGGGAAAAGCCCTAAATTAAGGAGTAGGAAATGCCCTAAATTAAGGAGTAAATTTAGGCTGAATTCTGACCACAATCTAATAAAGAAAAGCCTTAAATTAAGCTAATCCTGTCTAGATACAGTCAGCACCTTCAACAAATTTAAATGTGAATTTCATGTTTCCACACTAGCAGCTAAAGAAAGATGAAATATTATGAATGATTACTCTGCTTGGAAGCATGGTGGTTTTGATTACTGCTCCCATCCAAAAGTATCCAATTTTAGATTCATCCGAGAAAGCATACACTAAACTATTCTGCAATAACCTAAGATTTTTAAATGCATATTTCACAATGCAAAAGGTCACGGCTGAACAGGCTCCAAAAAAGTTAGTTATAGTTCCTATTTAGTCCTCAAGATTCAATTCCTAACATCTGATCATTTTCTGCAAAATATAGGTCTTCCATATGAACAAAAATAAAACAAAGTAGATAAATATCACAATATTGATATCTTGTTTAGGCTCATTCAAAGTGTAGATTTAGCAAGATTAGCAAACAGATCATTGAATACCGCTGATAGCAACTGTGCTTTCTTGAACCATGAGAGTTCATCATTCCTCATGTTGTGGATTTTAGATTGAAAACTTTTCTCCCAAGCGTAGCATCTGAGTTGTGGTTTGCATAAAAATGGAAACATCATCATCAACTACCTTAGACAACAAACTTAAAAAAGGGGTTGCCTGTATTACATTGCGCCTTACTTCACAGTGTCCATAGCTCCCAAAATTTCATTCATCAGTCCAACTCTCTTGTCTGTGCGTTGTAAACCAGCCTTGGATAGCTTTCTCATCTTACTTATTATGAAAGTCTGTTTAAAAACCAAATTAGATGATCCTTTTGATCAAACAAGAACAAATAATTATATGTAAGAGAAAACAGAAAATAAATGTATATGACTATCTCGGAAGATAACATTATAAGCAGTAATAAACAAAAGAAAAATAGTAAGGACTCCAGGCTACCTGTCTTTGTAGGATATTTTCCTAACCTGAAACCTTGGGAATATCCATCAATCTAAATTCTACTTTTAAGTGAGTGAAAAGGAGACACATCTGAGACCAGTGAGGACAAATTCCTTGAAACAATATTTTATAAAAGCACTGAATTTTAGCCTAGGATAGGCTCAGAATCTATATGAAGTAAAGAAACAATAGAACTACTATAAGAAAGTAAAGCAAAACATGGATAAATTATTTTCTTGAATTTATCAGTCATTATTCTGAAGGTTAAACATATAATGATGATCATTACAATTCTGAAGCAGAAAAATTTAAGTTTGTTTCTTTAGTCTGTGGTTATATGCAATTCAAGCTTCAGAAGAACTAAAATTACCAATTAGGTCAAACTCGAAAATGTAACTCTGGAAGCAAATACATGGTAAAGATAATGTAAAGATGCATCCAAGATATCCTCCATAAAATCACAGAACTAGGAAGGAAAAATAATGGTGGTCTTATTACATGAGTAAGCAAGCTATTTCGTTACTAGATAAGAATTGGAAAAGGCCATTTAACAGGAATCAAATGATGAGACTGAAACAGTCTTTCAAATCTAACCAAGTCAACTACATTACACCAATCTCACACATTTACTGGAAAAGCCATGTTTCTGCAACAAGTGCAACATAGTAAAGAATAACAAGATGGTGGCAACAGGTGCTTGAGGATAAGAATGTAGAAGTTAAGCTTCCTAGAGAAGAAGGCCTGGGTCAGGATAGAAATGCATACAGTCAACTCAAAGTTACAGTGACAGTTGATAGTTTAACATATCTGATTGGATGTGAACCTAATATTCTAGAAAAGATTTTGTTTCATGATTTTTCATAGAAGAGCTTTATGTTTCTTCCACATGAGCAAGAACATTTTTTTCCCCTTTTAAGCTGAGTAGAAAGGAAACAATATTATATAAAACTTTCTCTCAACACCCAAGGCACTTCAGATTCAAATGGTCTTAATCACAGTTCAATTATCTGAAATAAGACACGTGTGTGCTTCTGAATTCAGGGAGCCATTCTTAAAGACTTTTAGTTGCTTGGGTTGCAGAAAAATTTCTCGGTGATTCTTTCTTACGGAAAAAACTTGAATATGTTCACCAGGCAAAAACAAAGGACATCAGTTGTAGTGAGATTGTAATTGACTTCCCAATTACTAATTTATCGGTGGAGTTCTCTATGTTATACCAACCGGTGTGCAAATAATCAAAGAAGCACTTGGAAAACAATCTCAAAAAAAACATATTAGAAGAGTGAATGTAGTCATAGTCCAGGTGAAGAGCAAAGGACAAGCAAAATGTGGAATGCTGCGTTAACAATTTATTTACCTGAATAGGGAACATCAGAACTAGCATAAGAGAACCGAGAAGTGATGCCACCCCTAATTGCTGGTATAGAAGAGCGATGGCAAACGTAACCGGGAATGGATCCGACCATAAGCCATGAAGTAGTTGGCTTATTTGCTAAGGAATAATGTTATATCAGTTAGGCTAAGCAGATATGTGCAAATTAATGAAAAATGGTAATTCTTGCAAACCAAAGTGTATATATATATATATAGAAAACAAAAGGAATCCATGAATCTTTAACTTAGATGTTTCTCGATTAATCTCATCTCTACTATTTATCTACTTAACCAAATTCATGAACTTGGATCTGGTGATGGGTTGGAAACCAATGAACCAAAATTATACCCTTTTATTACACATTTTTGCAATTCTTATTCACAATTTTAAGTGACAATGTTATTCAGTCAGGGATGCATGCTTTAAATATCAAAAATCAAATACTTTACCTGAAAGGCCAATTGAGATCAATAACAAAAATTGGAGAATACTTAGACTGTCTCTATGATGGTATTCCAAACTCTCTATGTTGCATTGGTAATTATTAAGCCATAATTGCTTTGATGGATGCAACGGAATTAGTAATAGTAATGCAGGGTTCGAATTTCTTATAGCTGGGATAAGCTAAACAGGGAATTGTTTTTCTTGGGTGCGTCATTTAACAAGTTACGTCCACTACATCTAAAACCAATCTCACTGACAGAACAAGTTCTACATGATCCCTACCAGATAACTCAAAAAACAAATGGTAACTGACATGAAAATTTGATAAGCATTACTGCATGGAATACCTACAACAGCATAGAAGCATATACGTCAATGCAATTGCAAAGCAGAGCATTTATACTTTCATCTGTGATGGATATTACAAACTCATGGAACATAGTTAAACATATTGTTCCAGTATACATCAGATTTGATGACCAAAAAATTTTATCAAGGTTTTCTCTAAGATGGTATATAATTTCAGCAATATTCAGTATTCTTCATACCTGAAGTGCATTAGCATCTGTTGTTATCATATTCGTTATTCTTCCAGATGGAAACTTCTTGCGACTCTCATGTGTAAGCCTCAAAGATTTCCGGTATATGGCAGCCACCTACATTTGCCATTGGTAACACTATCAAATTCAACATCAGAAAGTAGGACTATTAACCACAGCTATCATACTAACATATTGTGCTGATACGAAATAGACTTCATTATGACAATCATCCTAGGCCTCAAAAATTTGGATTTCTAAAACCCACTGTGCAGGATAGAATAACTAGATACTTTGTTTGAGAAGGATGTGAAAATTTATGATAAAGTAACAAAGTTTTTCTCCACTTTCATCTGCAAAATACAAAAGAAAGCATATTTTCACTTTCAGATCCACACTTTAACGTAATAGATAGTCTTGAACATGCTAAATTAGTTAGAGACTGAAATCATATGAGCCAGTTGTTGTAATGCACTCTATCTACTGTTAATGATTGACTGTTAATAATTAAACAACTTTATATCATACCTTAAAATTTAAGTAAATAACTGAATTAAGTATAGTGGGAGGATGAGATGCAGCATTTCTGATTAAAGTGTACTTGAACTTGAAAATAACACTTCTGCAAACATACTGACAACAAATGGTTTGATGAAGTACTTGTAAATGAAAGGTTATTAAAGAAAACTGAAATACAATGGAGGTGGAACCTGATGTGTGAGGAAATGTAGACTGCCATTGTCTCAATTGCCAGGATTACTAGGTTCACAATTTACTGGAGTTTAACTTCATTCGTTAGACTAAATCTCTCCAGGTAAACCTACCAACACTAGCCACAGGTCTTGTAAATCATGCCAATTGTCCCCAACAGCCAATGAGGAAGCCCAGAACTGCCCAGACATTGTCACCATTTACAAATTTGATTTAGCCCAGAACTGCCTTGGTATAAGACTACATGGTACCTCTTGTATTGCAACCAGGTCTTATTATTTTGAAAGAGGTCAAAAAATGTTTTTGAACAATGTACAATTTTTATGTATTCATGAAGGCCACTTACATTTGCTTTTCTCTGAGATATTAGTAGTTTAGTGATAACCACTTGCTATTTCATTTACTTTCTTTTCTGTTCCCCCAGCCTGCACCTTGGGATGCAGGTAGAGCTATACCATTACCTTAAATGTTTACACATGTTAGTGGTTTATGGCAATTAGATCATTAATTTTTAAAATAAACAAATTCTAGCCACCATGCAGTAAACATTTGATTGCATGCACAATTATGTAGAAAAAATAATTACCAAGGTGGATCTTAGCCTGAAACCAACACGCATGACATTCTGAAAGTACTGAGCTTCACAGAGAACTCCAACTGACTGAATCAATAGAAAATGGGTTAAATTATTATAAGTTAAACTTTAAATATCTTCAGCGAACAGCTTGAATTTACACTAAACCGTGGAGGAACATGCACGTGCATGAAGAATGAAGTAAGGCTTCAAAATTGTTACTGTAACATGAAATAAAGATGGATAAATCTAAAAATGCTGGCAGAAAATTTTCAGACCTTATTGGGCACAAGCTCTTCCATTCATGCACAAGACGGAGATTGATATTTCCATATGTTAAGATGTGTCATCAAAATATTTCTAAACATCTTTCAAGCAAAAATGTGCAACATTCCCTTGGGAGAGTAGAAAATTGAACAAAAAAGAAAAGAAAAAAATTCATTTCAGGCAAATTGGAGGCCTTTAATTATTCTTCAACTTTCTCAAGGGTACAAGTCCTTTCTCAGCCACTGTCATTAGTTCTTGGCAATTTACCCAAGGCACAAAACATTAACTTACATTCAAGGTTGACTATAAATAAATCTCAACCTTTTTTTCCCCAACACTGGGCCTCACATAAGTCAAGCCAGTAGATGATAAACTGTGGATTTTGCAAGCCCTTTCCCCATATTTGCTCTTTTCCTACTTGATATATTCTAAAGGCTTAAGGAGTTAACTCCTATTTGAAGAAAAAAAAAAGAAAAGAAAAATAATCCAACTGCTTTCCAACTATAAACATTTTCAGTTGAGAGAAATAGATAGCAAAAAAACAAAAGATTAGAAGGAGAATTACACATGATTAGAGTTGCATAAACAAACATAAGGAACACGTTATTTAATGCAGAATACGTGCATATACACATGGGATCATCAAAACAGAAGAAATGTTTGAAACTGCAGTTGTGTAGGATAGAATTAGTATAGGTTGTGCCTTAGATAAAGGCATCTC
This sequence comes from Gynochthodes officinalis, assembly GCA_020080225.1. Taxonomy (NCBI): domain Eukaryota; kingdom Viridiplantae; phylum Streptophyta; class Magnoliopsida; order Gentianales; family Rubiaceae; genus Gynochthodes; species Gynochthodes officinalis. The sequence continues at coordinate 93,209 of JAIQDA010000038.1, read as the reverse complement.
CTTCCGGTTAGAAGCATGAGAGGGTGTTAATACACTAAGCAAAGTCAGAGGCAATTGTACTCTTTAAATGTTTAAGACTTATCAACACTGAGTCAGGATAAATTACATGCATATGCTCTACTGAAAGGAAAATCATGTAGGAAGAACAAGGATGTTGTTTAGTCATACCACTCCAACGAAAATTGAGAAAGCATACACATATCCAACCCAAGCCGGATCTCCTCGTTCTAAAGACTGTAAAAAGCATCAAGTCAATCTACAGAATCATGTGCTGAAAATGTAACTATCATTCCCAAAACTATGGATTATCATCCATGCAAAGTTAACCAAAACAGAGCAGATTCCAAGTTATGTAATATCATTGTTCAGACATGCCAGAATATACATTTTGCTCTCAGTGGTTACGTGGATAACATTGGTACTGACTATGATATAGTAAATTAAAGGCTCTCATTCTATTTTATCGGACCCCCCATTCTTTTCATTTGCTTGTAATTAACATTATCCAAAAGCTCATTTCTACATACTCATTTCATTCGTCCTCTCAACTGATAGTAGAAGTACTTTTAAATTTTCAATATTAAAGCGTAAGTCAATACCATACAAACACTTAATGCCAAATGACGAAGATTTATGCTTAGTAGCATAGGACATTTGTTAGTATTTTCAGTCTAAGATAAACATAACAATTTGGTTATTCCATCAATTTATTCACTACCAAAGTAAGGCAGAGACATCTTTCCCACCAAAGTAGTTATATCTTGCTCTTACCATAATACGAAGGTGTCTTTCAGATGCCCAATAAAATTGGCATCATAGCAAGCCATAATGTTTCAAGAATGGTGAAGTATTTTGTGAAGGCCGAATCTATGCCAAATTTTAGAATTGCCATGGCTTCACTAATTTTTTTATTTTTTATTATTTTTTTTTTTTTGCATGGCTTCATTGATTTTATTTTGAACCCAAGTTTTATTTTAAGTTTTCACCAGAAAAGAATATTCAAAATTGTAAAAGACTTAACTTTAACAAAGTTAAGTTTATTTATAAAATTATTTTGCTTTTGAATATAATACAGACAAGGGCAGATACCAGAAGCATCAAACACCATTTGTTTCAAAAAACTAAAACTTTACCTTTAAGAGATGATTCAGTATAACAGGTCCTACAAACTGGGAAAGATCACTTCCAATCTACAAGATGGCGAAAATGATTAAATCAGTATCAGAAATTAGAATTTCGTATGTTTCACTGCTTCATTTCCAAGCACAATTAAACTCGTAAAAAAAGTAGAATATTTTTCAAATTCAGAATGAAATAAAATTGCAGTTAAATGCAAGCTTATTGATGTCATAGATAAAAACCAGAGAAAGACATGATGGATTGAAAGAGAGATGTCATCTGGCTTCTAGACTCCAACAATTATGATGCTTATACAATATAGGCCAAAGCAATAATCAGTAATCCAAATCCCTGCCTATATAGAACTGTGTAGATTCATACAACCAGTAAGTATGTGTTCTATTGAATGAAGTAATATTTGTTGGAAAATTTAGCAGTTTTGAAGCCTAACTTACCTTGAAGAAGCCTCCATACCAAAACCTGTAAAAATGAAAAAGATATGTTTGTAAAGTGAAAAGGAAGAAACCCATTAACACTGGTGTCTTCTAAACAAGATGACAAAATTGTTACCTGCCTCCAAGGCTACAGTTCAGAGCACGTAGAAGCCATGGTTTTGATCTTTGAGATTCTACAGCCCAACATTTTTGGAATCTAGTGCAGTCATATAAAAAGGAATTATGTGCTCTTTAACTTTTTAATACAGTTAGTGAAGGTATAAGAGAAACAAGGTAGCATACTTTTCATTAAGTATCTCAGTTTGATCCCAAGAGTCCAACTTCCACACATCCTTATCAGTTATTGGTTTTTTGTAGCCTTGTTTCATGAGGGGTGTCATCCATCCAAAATAGATTCCTGACACAAGATGGAAGACAATTATAGTTTTATGGTTGAAACAAGTCAGATGACATCATCAGGTGTCTTTGAGACTTCTGGTTTTCATCCTTTCTTAAACACCAGCTAATTTCTCGTAAAAGTAGAGAAGCTATTTGATACAAGAGTAATTCTTCAGGAAATTCTTTTCTGACAGGCTGTCACTAAGTGAGTGAATTCACAAAGAAAGCACTACTTTAGCCTATTTATTGTAACCTGCATTTGGGAATTCCTATTGGTTCTTCTTATTAATTGTTGTGGAGAAACCAAGGAAGAAGAAGAAAGCATATATGTATGTTCCTGTACTAGAGAATACAACAATAAACTACTTACTAGAAAATATGTTGGCATATCTCTCAGGACAAATGTCTCCTCCAAGAAACATTTCATGTTTATGTTCACCAATGGATTCAGCAGACAGCGGGATGTAGCCAGGGTACGCCTCCAGATGAGGAACATAAACAAGAAGCAGCAGTCCAAACAAAATCTACAGCAAAAAGAAAAGAAGACAACTCATACATCTCAATCTTGTTTATGACTAAAGAGCATATACCTAAGTCATTCTTTCATGAGAATTATGCTTTCATATGAGAAAAGGCATCATCCCTGAAATAAAAATGGTCTTCACTAGTGAAATGACTTCAAAAGGTAGCAATGCCTGTCCTTGTCTAGACATGAGGAGACAGCCAAGAAAACAACAATACCCAGCAGAACTCATGCATTTTACTTTTTCACTTATCCTCTAAAGATGACCCAACTATATATGTACAAAGAGTTGAATTTCATAACTCCAAGAACATTAGCAGTGAAGCTGGTTTCAGCCCAGACTTCCTATGTGATTGTTAGTGAGGGTTGCAGTTAATTTCCTATGATGGGCAACCACAATTTGGAATGCAAGAGGAATGAACCCCATAAGCCAAATTAGAGAAGGGAAGAGATGTATACAGCACGTACCTGGCAGACAAGTGAAGAGCAATATAGATATAGTACTGACCTGCGCAATATAACAACTCATGAATGTATGCTGCTCAGCATAACTGTCAGATATGATCGGGTTTACATTATGAGTCTTATGACATAGGAAGAGTAAAATCTCCTCAAATATGCATTCAATTATTTGTTGTACACAATTATATGGCGTCCTTAACCAGCAAAATATATATTCTGGACTCTCTGAGGATGAACTTTAGCATAATTTTGTCACCTTTTTGCATCTCATTAGTGGAGAAATGAAAGTGTACTTTTCATTTTGGAATATTGTTCATGACCTATAGAAAATAGTTAAAAATGTTCTATCTTGTTTACCATTTCCCATTTGTCCATCTGTTGTCATTAGTATTACCCATTTTATGCTGCATAAGTTTCATGCAACCATAAATGCATTTCATCTTAATTAAACAATAAGTGATTCTGTTTATTTTGAATTGCAGAAACACATTGTGTCTTTTAATAAGGGCACGTATATATCGAAGAATCCAGAATTCCAGCTGCCAAAATGATGAATAAAAAAAATGGAATCTACCACTTTCCTAATGACCTCTATTTGCCCCTAACTTGATCAATATTTTTCAACTATTACTGATCATAGGTGTTACATGATAATCAAACTAACAATTTAAACTCTAGGATTTCTCCATTTAGCAAACGACTAACAGTATTTACGGCAATAGTTCAGTCCGAAACTTTACTTTGGTAAGAAGAGTTGGGAGCCTATTATAGTAATATATAAGTTTCCTTATATCCATAAGATTTTAACTGCAGTGAGGCTACATACTCTTTGTTTAACAGCAGAACATAAACCACGCTGGAAACAGTGGAACTTAGTTAACTTGATTGAACATTTCATAAAAAACATAGAACTTTAAAGAACATTTTAGTTCTCTCAACTATACTATACTATACAAGGATTTGGACCTAGTAAAAGCCCCTATAAAAAGCATGCCCACTTTGGCACTACTCTTACGTCACAGTTTGTGTGTATATCAAAGGTCAAATCTGTTCTTAGTGGGCACTGAGCTCCTCATAGCATTTCTACTTCTCCAAAATTGGTTCCTCCAACACTACTCCAATGCAGCCAAATTATAGACAATGTCGTTTACTCTCCCTTATCCTGGATTTCCAGGAATCATCATCATTAACACCCAATTTATGAAAATAAAACGTCCAATAAAGGCATTGCCCTATCAAAATACTCTAGTCTTCTGGCCACACTATGAAAGAATTTTAACAAAATACTTATTTAATTCGGTTAGTAGATAATATCTGACCTTGTGTAAAATTCTCTCAGGGAAAGAATTAAGTTGAACATCACAGCATCTCCCACTAGAAGATAAATTACTCCAAATCGAACAAACCACCGAAATTCTGTAACATAAATTTTTGTCTCCAACACAAGCATAAGAACTAAAGAACACCAAGCAACCATCTGGAGACCCATTGAAAGCATCTGCATAAAAGATATGCCTAATGTCAAATTACTTATTGAAGTGCTATCACGCAGATAAATTATAATGCATCATAAAGTTTAATTAGCAATTGTGTGTGTCACCAAGCACAACAACCAGATTACTTTCATAATATAAAACTACTTAATTGATCCACGGACGAGAGACAGAAAACTGGTTTTAATGTTGAAAGTTTATGAGATGATATGTCTTCAATGCAGAAAATAACAGTGTCTTAAAACTGCAAGCTCCCTAAGTTGAAAAATATATATATATCTATATATATAGAGAGAGAGAGAGATAATATGCCAAACGTACCCACCTAGTGCAAACAATCATATGATTAGCAGGATGGAGATCATCGTATAGTCAAACAGATTTCTAATCAAATCAGAACGTCCACTGAAACGAGTGAGCACATTACACAATCTAAAATTTCTTGCTAATGACAAATTGATCTCACAAAATGGGTAGGTCTCTTAAAGAGTTGAAAGGAAGTTTCAAAGGGTTAAAGAAGAGAAGAAACCAGTACAAAAGAAAAATTTGCGGAGAAACACACCTCAAATGGAGCAAATCCGTTTTGTTCATCCAAATTGAAAAATGAAATCCCCATAGTTAATCTGAATAAGGGCTCAGCAGCACAATAACCTGCCAAGAATCCCAGCAAACAATTGAAAAATTTTGACCTCAGTTTATACCTCTTGATTCTGGAGTCCATCTTAATCAACCATATTCTGTATATACACAATCCCAGAACAACCAAATGAGACAGACAGCCCACAACAGAATCTAAGACACAGGGTGTATATCCTCCAAAACCACTCTCTGTTTCGCGCCCAAACTCCATTCTCCACTGGCCTGCAATACCAAATTAGTGGCTTGAAGGCCATCCTTGCTTCACCACTTATATCACAATCCCCCTGCTTTGCACAAAGTTGTTGGGATTACATAGAAATTCAAGCACGTTGCTAACTCCTTATCAATCCTGGTACACACACTCCTTCATTCATGCAGCCCTGTAACAAAGTCAAACCAAGTCAGACGGGATCGGAGGCAGAACATTAACACATTCCATTCCAGTAAACTTCAAACTACGCCGAATATTTATTTCAACTATGCTCATTAAGTACATAAGAAACGTATAAAATAGTATCAGATCAAGAATACAACTTCTCTGTCCTTTGAAACGCAGTCAAACTTCCGGTAGAATCCAAATGGAAAAGGCTGAGGAACTGAAGGTAATAAAATATGAACATCAAATATGGAAGAGTTTGTGGTCTTATTGCTAGTATTACCCAGTTCCCCATTCTCCTTCTACCGAAAACTCCCAAAAAGTTGTCCAATTCCCATATCAAAAAGATGAAACCACAAACACTCTCAATTGCACTAACAGTCTGCACATTACAACATACGAACTGGCAAGCAAGCAAAAAGCAACTTCAACACAACTAATGCCAACAAAATCCCAGTTCAAAGCACCAGTTCAGTTCAGTTCAGTTCAGTGTTGAACATGGAATTTTTTTTCTATATGAGTTAGTTAACCATTTACCCAAAAAACAAGGGAAGTGAGAGCAAGAGTGGCAGTGGCTGATGGACCCACTATGTTGAAATGTCAGAAATGCATCACATCGAACATGCAATAACTGAAATTAAGTCAACTGAGGAGGAACCGGTAGATGGAAGCATGATCTAAGGTATCGATTTTTTTTACGTACATTATCATACAGCTCCTTGTCTTCAGTCTTAATCATTCAACTGCCCTTGGTAGCATGATATTCGCACACTTTGCTTGCTAATTCCCAAAACAGCGAGAACAGTTGTACATGAACGATTGGTATTTCCCTGTTAATACTATATCCTGACTAGTGAACCAAGCCAACTCGGCTACTCTGACTATGCTGCCAGCGGAGGAGTAGAGCAGCGAACTGGTGATTGACTTTTTGTTCTGGCTGGAACTGCCAGTCTGCAAGTACAGTGCCGCATACGAACAATTTATCATTGCAAAAGTAATGACATTCACGTCAAGTCATCAAACGGAGAAAATAGTGCAAATTCGAACCGTCCTGTTTAATTATATAAGTAATATAACTTAAATAAGATTTAATACAAACTGTTTAATTATACGGGTCAAATAATATAATTTAAATATAATTTATTTATTTTATAAATAACAAATATGATATGAAAATAATAAAAAATATATATATATATAATTTAAGAAAATTTAATTATTTATTTATTTTATGATAACATAACATAAAAAAATACTTATATATTTATAAAAAAATAAAATATAAAAATATCTAAAAATATATTTTATACAATATCTTTTAATTTTTATTACATAATTTTTAAATTATCTAAACACGTAAAATAGATTGACTTGTGAATTGATATGATTGAAAATATTTATTTTTTGTATTATACGAGTTCGATTTGATTTTGATCTGAACTCATAAAGGGATATATCTATACTTACTAAATACATGTTAAGTTCATGTCATATTTTCATGTCCTCATCCCTACCTGAAGCCCGTGGCATTTATTTACTTGTCTTTAAAATTTAATTCATATTGAGTTGACTTTCACTACTAATCACAAATTAAAATTTTAATTCATATTAAGTTGTCTTTCACTAGTAAACTCACAGATTTTACCAATAATTTTATTCCAATAACTAACTTGGCAAATTTTAATAGATCTTTAATGAATGAATATTTGGAATCAAAAGAATTATGTATTCATATTTAACCATCTCATACAAACTTGATAATTACAAGTTCCTTTGCATAGCTTGTTTGTTTCGATAATTAGGTAAGAAGTCATTTTCTTCAATTTCTTCTTGTTGTTTCTTGGAAACTCTTATATAAACCAAACCAATTGGTTTTCCTTATCTTAGGATGGAGTTGTGGATTAAAAATATTGGTAATAACTAAATAAGGGACATATATTGACTGGCAGATGTACACGAGATATTGGTAATAACTAAATAAGGGACATATATTGACTGGCAGATGTACACGAGATTATGTCATGTAACTTAGCAGCTACTTCTTTTTCTTTTACGAAAATGGCTTGAATTCAAACATTTTAGTACATCATCATTTACTTCCCATTCAACTAAATAAGGGACATATATTGACTGGCAGATGTACACGAGATAATGTCATGCAACTTAGCAGCTACTTCTTTTTCTTTTACGAAAATGGCTTCAATTCAAACATTTTAGTACATCATCATTTACTTCCCAACCATGAGTTATTTCCCTAAATATTTATTCAAAAAAAAATTAAATAAATATTTTTTTTTTTTTTACTTTTGTGCTGAAGTCAGTTTTTAAAAAACCGACTTTGAAGTCGGTTTTTGAAAAACTAACTTTAAAGTCGGGTTTTAAAAACCCGACTTCAAAGTCAATTTTTCAAAAATCGACTTCAGTACAAATCGGCCAGCCCCGCTTTCTCCTTTCTTTTCTTCCTTCTTTTCTTCCTCCTTCCCTCTTTTCTTCCTTCTTCTTTCTTTTCTTCCCATTTCCGGCGCCAAACTTCCTCTTCTGCTTTCTGCACTCAATTTTTTTCTTTGTTTTCCTATATCTACCTCCTCCTCCCTCCCCCACCTCAAATCCAGCCCCCTTGCACTCTCCCCTCCTTGGAGCCTCCAACGAAAATATATATATATATATATATATATATATATATATATATATATATATATATATATATACAACACTCAAGTTCTTGCCCCATTTTTTTGTTAGAAGGTGAATTGCCATTTATTTTTTACAATTTCTATGTTAAATTTGATATTAAATTATTATGTTTTTTATATGTTAAAATTTGATGTTAAATTTGTATGTGGCTTTATATGTTAAATTTTGTGTTACATTTGTATGTTATTTTATATGTTATATGTTAAAATTTATTTTATATGTTAAATTTTATGTTAAATTTGTATGTTAAATTTAATGTTTAATTTTATGTTAAATTTGGATGTTAAATTTGTATGTTCAATTTGTATGTTTAATTTGTTTGTTAAATTTGTATGTTATTTTATATGTTAAATTTTATGTTCAATTGTTTTTTATATTTTAAATTTGATGTTACATTTGTAAGTTAAATTAGATTTTATATGTTTAATTTTTATGTTTAATTTGTATGTTAAATTTGTATGTTCAATTTTACGTTTAAATTGTTTGTTAAATTTGTATGTTATTTTATATGTGAAATTTTATGTTCAATTGTTTTTTATATTTTAAATTTTATGTTACATTTGTAAGTTAAATTATATTTTATATGTTAAATTTTATGTTTAATTTGTGTGTTTAATTTGTATGTTTAATTTTATGTTAAATTTGTATGTTAAATTTTATGTTTAATTTGTTTGTTAAATTTGTATGTTATTTTATATGTTCAATTTTTTTTATATTTCAAATTATGTTACATTTGTAAGTTAAATTATATTTTATATGTTAAATTTTATGTTTAATTTGTATGTTTACTTTTATGTTAAATTTGTATGTTCAATTTTATGACTTAAAATCTGTTAATTAGTTATCCTATATTGATAAAAACTTTATTTGTAGTGAAAAGGAAAATAAGTTGAGCGAAGAATATTTTCGAGGATCGAAGTAACCAACGAAGGTACACAATTTATATATTATGATTGTGATTTGACGTTAATTTTGTTTCAAAAGTTGTTAATTATTGATAAAATTATTTGAATTGATGTTGGAAATTTCGTTGTGAATAAAGTATGGTGATTTTTTATTTGGAATGTTGGGATTGATTATTAATTTCATTAACTGAATTGTCGATTATTGGAATAGTAAGTGTTGAATAGTGGAGTTGATGCTGTAAGTTAAAGAATGGTGGTCGGATTTGATGAATATAATGCTTTATGTTGTTGGGAAAATATTAGGTTATGAATGTATGGAAAAATATTAGTTGTTTACTTGTGTGAGGTGGTGATTTGGACTGATTTTTATTGAGTTTGCTATTATTAGAATAATACGTTGTGAATAGTACTGCTGATGATGCTGAACAAAGAATTTATATTAGATTTGTTGAATATAATTGTGAATGTTGTTTGGACGTACAAACCAAAGAAAATGGTTGGTTGTTTACTTTTGTCTAGGCGTGATTTGGCTTTATTTGGATTGATTTGGAATTTTATTCAATGAGTTTGCTCTTATTGGAATAATTAGTTCCAAATAGTGGTGTTGATGATGATAATGAAAGGATTGTGGTTGGATTTGACGAATATAATGCTTTATGTTGCTGAGAAAATGTTTGGTTATGAATGGATGTGAAAATGTTAGTTGGTTACTCTTGTTGGGTTGTGATTTGGATAATTTTGGATTGTCTTGGATCGTTTTGGATTGTTTTAGACCGTTTTGGATTGTTTTGGATTGTTTTGGATTTTAGCCAATGAGTTTGCTGTTATTGGAAGGATAAGTTGTGAATAGGGGTGTTCATGGTAATGAATAAAGGATTGTGGTTGGATTTGACGAATATAATGCGTTATGTTGTTGGGAAAATGTTTGGTTATGAATAAATGTGAAAATGTTAGTTGGTTACTCTTGTTGGGTTGTGATTTGGATTGTTTTAGATCGTTTTGGATTGTTTTGGATTTATTTGGAATTTTATTTGATTCAATGAGTTTGCTCTTATTAGAATAATAAGTTCCAAATAGTGGTGTTCATGATGACAATGAAAGGATTGTGGTTGGATTTGATGAATATAATGGTTCATGTTGTTAGGAAAATGTTTGGTTATGAATGGATGTGAAATGTTAGTTGGTTATTTTGTCAGGTGATGACTTGGATTGAGTTGGATTGTTTTGGATTGTTTTTCCTTGTTTTGGATTCATGTGGCATTTTAGTCAATGAGTTTGCTATTGTTGGAATGATGAGTTGTGAATAGGGTGTTGTTAATAATGATTAAAGGATTGTGGTTGGATTTGATGAATATAAGGCTTTGTGCTGTTGGGAGAATGTTTGGTTTTGAATGGATGTCAAAATGTTAGTTGGTTAATTTTTTTGTCGTGGGAGTAATTCCATAAATTTTTCTATGCCCATTACTTCAATAACTTTGAGCCCTATATTAATGTAAGTTTTATGTTATTATTGATGGCATACACAATATAGAAATGGGCAAGGATCGAGTGAGGCTTGTGTTATACTGGGATGGAGAAATAGTTAGTGGCCCGAACGACTCCGAATACAGTAATTTGCCAAAACGGTTTATTGCTGTTGATCAAAATATTAGCATGTCCGAACTTTTAAGAAAATTGCATCGTGCTACTGGATTGGATGGAAGCCAAGTTAGGATGAAATTAATGTGCCATTATCCTCTTAGCAGCGCTGGTAATTCAATAACATACATACCAGTTCCAGTGGATGATGATGATACGGTGAGGGAGATGTTGTGCATTCCAACCACATGTTCGAGTCTTAATGTGGTTGAATTGTACATAAGTTACGAATCCGGCCCAAATCCCATTTGTTCTGAGGACAATATGTCAGTGGTTCCCCAAACAAATGTTGGGTCATTCACACAACTTCTACAAAGTAGAGAGGGAGAAGGGCTTCTTAATGATCAATGGTTTACTTATGGTGCTTTCATATTGAATGATGCGCCTTTTCAACAACCTTATTTTGTCCCCGGAGATCCTAGTCGTCGCCAAAAGGGCCAATTTGGAAGAATGTCCAAGTCATGCTATCTTTAATGTTGGACCATTTGGAGGCAATTATAATGAAGGCCCAAGTTGTGGCCAATTTAATGAGGGTACAAGTGGGGGTAATTATAATGAGGGGCCAAGTCGTGCAGCTTTCGTCAGAGAGCTGCCTAAGCCTGAGCCAATTGCCCAAGCAGCTGATACTTTCACACTAGGGACCACATACCAAGATGTAAGCATTCCCTATGATCCCCTACATGTATGGATAGACGGGGGTTCAGAGTCATTGGAAGATAGTGAAGAGGAGAAGGGCGAGGGTGGTGGCCATCAAGAAGGAGAGACTTCGCATCCACCGATTGATGTTTCCCACTTGGATACCATTGTCGATGATGTTCCCTTTTACATGGACATCGGTGATCCAAAGATTTCTATGATCGACCAGTCCAATGACTATCGCTGACCTGTTTGGGTTGATGATCGAACTTCAGAACTAGAGGTTGGAATGGTTTTCCGTACCAAAGAAGGGGTGCAACATGCAATTAAATGTTGGTCCATTCGTGCGCACAGATACTTTAAAGTGTATGAAAGTACTCCTACTAGCTGGTTTGTCCGATGTCTTTATTATGCGGACAAGAATTGTTTATGGAAGGTTCGAGCAACATTGAGAAAGAAACATACATTTTGGGAGATCACAAAGATGCATTTGAAACACACATGCTTCCCCGAGATACAGCCAAAGGACCACCCGAATTTAGATTATGGGATGGTTGGTCGAATGGCTCGGAACAATATTAAGGAAAATGCTTCATACAAGGTCCTCGACATAGTTGAAGATGTGCGCTCATTTGGAGTTAACATTTCATACAAGAAGGCATGGTTGGGGAGAAGGAAAGCCATTGAACTGGTATATGGTAATTGGGAGATGTCGTACACTATATTACCGAAGTTCTTACTTGCCTTTCAGTCTTCTAATCCTAGCACCATTGTTGAATGGCGGCACGCGGAAGATAGTATTGGAGATTACGACATATTTGGTTCGGTATTTTGGGCATTTAAGCCTTGTATTGATAGTTTTTAACACTGTCGTCCCGTAATTAGTATTGATGGCACTTTTCAATACGGGAAATACAAGAAAAAGATCTTTATTGCAATAGGTGCTAATGCAGCTGGCCATATTCTTTCTTTAGCTTTTGCAATTGTTGACGAGGAAAGTTTAGCAAATTGGTCCTGGTTTTTGTATCATTTATCTCGTTACGTAATTCGTGGCCGCAAGGGAATTTGTTTGATTTCGGATCGAGCCCAGGGAATTTTGCGAGCCGTTGAGAACAACCTTGCATTACAACCACTAATTGTTCACCACCGGTTTTGCTCATGCAGATGTCAAAGCTAACTTTAGTCAGCGATTCAAGAATAATGCTTTGACTGAATTGATGCATCGCGCTGCTACTGCACACTAACACGTCAAATTTGCTCAGATAATGGAATCCATGCGGTCATTAGATGAAGACGCCCATAAATGGTTAATGGATATTCCACTCGAGAAATGAACACTATGCTATGATGGTGGTTTCCGATATGGCATAATGACAACGAATAGTTCCAAATCATTCAATGGAGTCTTGAAAGGTGCCAGGAAATTGCCAATAACAGCTTGCGTACGTGCGACTTTTTACCGATTGGTTAAATACTTTGACTCGCACCGCACCGAAGGCCACAAACATGTTGCTGATTAGAATTCGTGGCTGACAAACGTGCAAGAAAAGTTCCTTCGGAGTGAGCACAAGTCCAAATATCACCAGGTGACGGCCTTTGTGAGGGAAGAAGGCTTATACCAAGTCACGACAGGAGTTCATGGTGATAAAGGAGGGAACGTGCATACGATACAACTTAACAACTGATCATGCTCGTGTGGGAAGTTTGAAATTTACAAGATTTCGTGCTCCCACGCACAAAAGGTTTGCGCTCAAATGGGACGGATCACTTTAGCACTTGTGGATGGTGTATATAAAGTGGAGAAAATGGTGCAAACCTATTCAAACTATTTCTACCCCATGCCCCACGAGGACTATTGGCCACCAGCACCTTTTATCTGGTCGCCAATACGGCAAGACTCAATGACCGTCCGGGCTGTCCAAGATCCACCCGTATAAGGAATGAAATGGATCGAGCACAAAATCAGAGGTGTAAGGCATGTGGAGTACTTGGGCATAATAGGAAGGCATGCCCTAACATGGAGAGGCTTAGAGATAGGGCAGCTATAAACCCATAAATGCTGATATGTAATAAAAACTATTTTGTAATATTGGTATATCAATTATTATTATTTAGGTCATTCGGTGTTTCATTTTATCTTTTGGATCATTTTGTGTTTTATGTTGTGTCTGTTTTTACAAAGATACAAAATTGACTCATGAGCTTGTTTTCACATGTGAATTACGTAATTTTCAATATGTGTCCATTGATATTATTAATTCTTTGGGGTGTTTTTTTTACATATGCCAAAGGGACTCACAACGAAACTTTCACATGTTCCATTTGCAATCGTCAATGGATTTTGCAAATAATGTAGTAAAATTGTGAATCATATGTTCAGGTTATAGAGTTTGCGGGCACTTCATCCACATTCGCCGATGTATCTCCTGGGCCACAACGGCGGGATGTTCTCACACTTCAAGTTTGTCATCGATCGGAGCTCGTTTGGAACGATCCAGAAATAGAGCCGTTGAAAGTGTATAAGGCAGATGTAGACGTGTGGAAAGTTGGGCCACTCGATATTAGGGTAGTTGATTTGTTTTACGAAGTGGGTCTTTATGGTGTATACATGGCAGGATGTATACAAGTTGACTGGGCATTGATCACGGCATTGGTGGAGAGATGACGGCAGGAGACGCACACATTCTACCTTCCAGTTAGTGAAACCACCGTGACGTTACAAGATGTCGCGATACTATGGGGTTTACGAATCGAGTGAGAACCAGTGATTGGGGAATATCCGAATCATACGATTGAGGAGTGACAGACTATATGTTATGAGCTGTTGGGTTACATGCCGGCTCCCAACCATTTCGACGGAGATCGGTTGAAATTGAGGAGTATCGCAATGCATATTCGGGTACGTCCTCTACTAGATGAAACCCCATATGAGTAGATGGTACAGCATGCCAGATGCCGGATCATGCAAATGATAGGGTCGATCATGGGGGATAAGTCAGGTACGAAGGTCAAATTGATGTACCTACCTCTACTGAGGGATATAGTGACGGCATCGGGATATAGTTGGGGTAGCGCCGTGCTAGCATCATTATATAGGGCGTTATGTCGGGTGGCAATGGGAGATACGGCCGGCATATGTGGACCCATGGGCTTATTGCAGGTGTGGGCCTGGAAGAGATTACCGCGAATAAGATCCCAACACCAAAATGTCAAAGACCCTCATCGATATGACTGCCTCGGCATACCTTTTGGATCAAGAGCATGCGTGTACGTGTTTACCGGTTTAATTTTTGCCATGACATATTTGATTTATTTTAAATTGTGTCTGATCATCTATATACTCGTATATTGATTCATTGCAGATGGAACACGGATCTGAGTTTTGAAAATGTCGGATGCCATATATTGCGTATGTATCGGATCGGCTGGACTATATGGCCGAGGAGGACGTAAGTAGATAGATAATTACTGTTTCGAAACTATTGGCTCGTTACAACTAAATTTAGTTCAAACATTGATGATTGTTAACCTTCTTTCTTTCACAATTTATCTGGTAACCGTATCAAGATGGTGACGGCCTGTATGAGTTGCCTGAATACTGCTTATTTGGCTATGCTATTTGGTGTGCAGCTGTGCCTCTGCTCAACTTTGATGTAGTTGAATTACATTTACTAGGGCGGGTTATGCGGCAGTTTGGCTATATTCAGACGATCCCTCCGACTGTAGACACGGATATGAGGTTGCATCGAGTGGATCGTCGAGGCAGGAAGGGAGTGAACTGGATGTCTCGGCATGCAGCTTACGTTCATGCGTGGAACAGCCGAATGGACTGGATTGTGACTGGCAGGCCCGCAACTGATCCTATGCATTATTTCTCAGAATACATGATCTGGTATTGACAGATTACTCGGAATCTTATCGGTAATCCCGCGCATCGACCGAACCAGGGTATGCGCCCAACCACATCGATTGTCTCGTATTGGGTATGTATATAAATTTTAAAGTGTTCATATTCACCGATGTATAGAAAATGTTATGGCTAAGCACTTTTTTATATGCAGGGTGAATGTTGGGAGCAAGTGAATGATTTGCCCCGCGATTTCACCAATGTCGAGGTAGATACCAGATCTCGATTGGAAAATGTATATAACGTGTCCAACCGTGCTATGACAATAGTTGGGGAGAATCGCCGCCTGCAGATGCCACGTGCAAGTTTTCAAGGTGAATTTCAACAATCGCAGATGCAGATGCCACGTGCAAGTTTTCAAGGTGAATTTCAACCATCGCACGCTGCCTCTACGCCCGTCCGTCTCACGCTGGCGTGCCATCTACTTCAGGATGTCCATCTACTTCTGGTCATCCATTTATGTTTGAACGTTCGTCTACTTCCCGCCGTCGCAACGTTGAGGAGAATGATCGGATTTTGGCCGCTAGTATGTTTCTTCATCAGCCTGATGAGCAATATGAAGAGACACCTGAGATAGACCTTTTATCGCAAGGCCGCGTTAGTACGTCATCTCAAATGTCTAATTACAATTTGGTCTATGAGCGACGTCGAAGGCGTCCTCGTCTACAATCACATATGGATGAATCAATTCCTTTTGACCTAAAAGCACTGGAGACGGACGACAACCCACAGCCTCAACCCCCTAGGCGACAACCACGTAGGAATATTAGATAGTCTCCCTGTGGGACTTGATTAATTTTTTTTCCTTTTTTGTCACTTGTTGAAACTTAAAAATTTTTCCTATAACTTTATTAATTAAGTGAAATCTCCTCACTCATTCCAAATGTTATTATAGAAAAAAATACATGTTACGGCTTGAGAGGTAATCTAATCTAAATTGCCATAAGAAATTGATTTCCTAAATATGCCATTTGTAATGGTCTAAGGTGGGATCCCAAATATTATTAAACAACAAAATTGTAAAAAGCATATACGAAAATTTTATGTCTTTTTACGAAATAAACAGATATAATTATATTATTTTTAATTTAACATTCTCTTATGCATTTTCAAAAAATATAAATAAAATCATCTGTGCTAATACGAGTGAAATTTTTGAATATTGTTTATTTAAAAAAAATAAATATTGATAATTTGGGAGTTGTTCATAAAATAGTGCAGTTGCTATCATGGATATCGACTTGAAGTAAAAAAAATCAATATTTATTTCATTTTTTATTAAAAAACAATATTATGCAAATGAACTCTATTGCTATCCATATACTTTTACCTATTTTGACTGGTTTTGCTTTTCCATGCAAAGATTCTTCACATCATTTCATATATTAAGCCGTACAAGCATGGGAAAGAGTCAAAACACTAGAGCCTATGAGGCTATGAGCCCCACTTTAAATTCTGAGAGCCAGCCATCACAAGCTTTCCACGACTTGGGCGAAAGCTTCGGCAGTTTCTCGAAAACTCCATTCTTCACTTTTGGAAAAACCTCGTTGTACTGGGAATTATTAATGGAAAAAACTTCATGGATAACTTGACGGAATCCTCGGCCATGCTGTCTTTTGTGTTTACTTTATCATCATTTCCTGCTGCAAATGTAAAGGAATGAGTAGAACTACCAAAAACTAGTTGTAAACCAAAGAGAGATTGTGAAGATGAGATTGAAGCGGTATTTGTGCTATAAGGAAAACAGGCACGATGATCCACCGTGGAAGACTTAAATACCAAAGTGGAGGAGGCGGCGAGTTTAGGGTTTTGGGTTAGGGTTTTTAGGTTTAAAAATTAGGTTTTAGGGTTTAGGGTTGATGGTGAGGTCGAGGTTGAGGTTGAGGGTTGAGAGTTGAGTTTTTAGGGTTTAGAGTTTAGAGGGTTTAGGACTAAGTTTTCTTTTTCATAAATTGTCTGAAGTCAATATCTAGGATTTCAACTTCAAAGTGGTTATCTGGAATAGCAATTTTTAAAGTTGATATCCCTAATATCGATTTTAAAGTCGATATCTCAAAAATCGATTTCTTTAAAAATAAAATAATTTTTCAATAATATGTTAAATTTAATTTATATTTTTTATATAATTTTTTGACAAAAAACTCGTAATAATACACAATAAATTATTGCAAAATTATTGTTCAAAATTATATTATTTTAAAAAAAAATTACTAATATATGGTACAAAAACTAATTAACTAGTAGTTTTAATCAAAAACTTTTAAACAATAATACTAAATTGAAGTAGATACTAAAATATCGATTATGAAGAATTTAAATTAAAAACATTCTTTTCGAATTTGTTAAAATAAAATATGATTCAAAAACTAATTAACTAGTTTTAATCAAAATAAATGTTAAATAAAAATAATTGTAAGGAAATTGATTTTTGAAAAACTGACTTTAAAGCCAATTTATCAAAATCGATTTCCATAAAAATAAAAAGAAAAATTAATATTTATTTATTTTTTTTAAATTAATATTTGGAGAAATAACTCTCCCAACCATAGTACAACTCCAAGCTGGAAATGGACAAAGCAATTTATGAAGTGGCTTTATACGAACGTAGCATGTAAAGAGTCGTCTCAAGAATCTAACTAAAAGCCATTTCTCGATAGAACTTAAAGACAAGGATTGAGCACGTGAGCTCGAGTGACAGCGCAGTCAATAGATTGGGTCAAGACAAAGTTTCTTTTGCTAAAAATGAGTGAAAATCCGACAAGGGTCCCAACCAAAATCATTATATACTGCTAAGCTTGCAAGCGTCATGGCTTACGAAGAACAATGTATGGCCTGTGTGAAGGCTTGGACTGGTATTAACCTTTCTATGGTATTTGGCCTTTTGTGGGGGAAACTTACTTGGGAGTGAGAGATGTATACAAACAATCATTGATAGCATAGACAAATAATTCCTCCTGATTCTTACTGCTATTAACATGGAGTACATGTTACGTGTATAAATTCTATTGGAATTGAATTATTTGTAGTTTGGTTGATGTCAAATTGATTGAAGCTCTTTGTCAGAAATTCATTTTCGAGGAAAAATTTACTTAATCAGTAAGTATGAGTTCGAATTCAATATAAAAGTTTAAGTTAGTATATTTTGAATTCATTTTAATTATTAAATGTTCTATAGTTTGTACTACTATTTGAAACTCATGTCAGATTTTTGAATATTTACTCATGAACTTTAAAAAAATTCCATTTCATGAGTAGTCCTTCATATCAAACCCAAAATTTATCACTATTACTTTTTGCAAATCCACATCTTTTTTTAAAAACTGATCTTTTCCTTACTTTATACAAGTCCACATCTGATATATATGGAACCTCGACCCATAAACTAGTAGTGCGGGAATTCGGACCACCTAAACATTAAGGTAAAGAGGCTCAACCAATGTTTTAGGGTTCCACTACAACACGTTCACAACACAACATGTTCTATGAATTTTAGAGGTTAGATATATATTCACAATTATCCCACTAGGTAAGGGAAGGAATAAAAAACCCTAAGACTGCTATTATGTTATTTTGAACTTGAGTCTCTGACATGAACTCTGCCCAAGCTTCAAGTCCAATTCAATGGAGTGTTGGTCCAATTATAAGAGCACGGGCTAAATTATTTAAGGATGCGATTTATTGACTTATTCAAGAATGTTTTACTCAAGCCACATTAGGCCAAAGTAATGGTCCAAGTTCAAGTGTGCATGTGGTCCAAGTTGAAGCTCAATTCTAGTCCCAGAATTGGTCCAAATGTAGCCCATCAATTGTTCAAGTTTTGGTCTAAATTCAAGTCTTCAAATGTCAAATAGTCAAGTATTGAAAACTTCAAATTCAAGGTTCAATCATCCATTTTGAGGCTTAAGGAGACGAAAATTCAAGGTTGAAAATTCAATCAAAGAAGAATTTATCGAGGTCTTGGCAGCTAGCTCAAGGTGCATGCACTCAACTAGTTGAATTCAAGACTTCCAACTCTTGGTCAAAATGCCATTCCAATCTGCAAATTTTTCAGCCAATATATCATCTAGAATGATGTGTAATTGATGGATTAAAATGCAGATTTTCTTATCTTTTTATTAGTCTTATCAAAGTCTAGTCTAGGAGTTAATGAGTCAAAGTTAATTTATTTCTTCTAGTTTCAAGACAAGATTATTTAGGACTTTTCAAGATTTTTTGTAGCCTATAAATAGGCCTCTTTTGTACTGCTTTCACAAGCTTTGAACAATTAAAATTGTTAGTTTTATCTCATCTTTGGGTTCTTTGAGAACTTTAGAACTTATCAAGTTTTCTTCCAAGCTTGTGGTATTCAAACTAAACTTATCAACCAATTTTGGTGTAGTTGGTTGTGGCGTTTCATACCAAAATTCCTATCTCTTTATAGATAGTGGGTCAAGGTTTACACAAATCCAAACTAGAATTCCCTTAGATATATCTTGGGCAAATTTTCTAAATGTTCCTAATCATTTGGATTGGATCACATCATTTGGTATCAAAGACATTTCTAAGGGTTGCATATCCTTTTGTTTTCCTCTTTTGATTTTATCTTTCTTATTCTTGACTTTCTTGAAAATCAAAGTTCACATTTTTGTTAGTGGGTTTTGTCACAGGTTGGCAAGATTCCTAGCAGTGGGTTTGGAATTTAAGAAGTCACATTCTCATCTCCACTTTTTTTTTTAAAAAAAAAATTATTCATTTAAAAAAATGAAAAAAGAAGAAAAGAGGCCAAAAAAAAAAAGTGGTGGCCAAATATTAAAAAAATAAGAAGAAGAAGAAAAAGAAGTGGACACAAGAAAATTTCATTTCTTGAAGTTGTGATTCTTTTGAGATCTAATATTCTTTTCTCTTTTGATCCAAGTTGACAAAAGATTCATCAACAAAGTTGTTCTCAATCAACCCTAGATAAAATTCTGTTTTTCATCTAGTTCACTGTTCATTTTATCTTTGTCTATCTTTCAAGTTGTTATCTTCTCTTATTCCTTGGTGCATTCAATTTCACAACTTAAAAGAACAAATTGTTTGATGAGTTTTAGTTGTGAAAGTCACATTCTCACTTGATAATTGTTCAAGTAAGTTCAATAAGAACCGTAAGAGGGGTAACGAGTTTAAATCTCGTTTGTGAGAAAATTTGAGTGTGAGTGACCACCAAAAAATAAAATAAAATCTTGAAAGTAAAAACATGTAAGGGAGTGATTACTATTTGTGAGGATTTTTTTTTAACCATTTGATTGCAAGATTTCCAAAATGTCTCACCATTTCAATGAGGAGGAGGATCATCAACAAAACTTACTAAACCTTCAAATTCAAGCCTTGATGGGAGAAATGAGAAAATTGCTACGACAAGAGATTGAATCCTTGCATGAAAGAATTGATCGATTGGAGGCGGAATCTCAAATGGCTTGTTCACACACCACCAACAACACCCAAAGAAGGCGTAGAACACAAAGGGTGGAAGATGAAGAGCTTGATGAAGTTGGTGATGAGTTTGATAGGGAATCTTTTGAGTGCAATAGAAGACCAAATTGGAGGAGACAAAATGAAGACAACAACCTTAGCGCCATCATGATGAAAATCCCACATTTTCAAGGAAGATCCAATCTGAAGGCCTATATTGAATGGGAGAAAAAGATGGAATTTGTGTTTGATTGCCACCACTACTTCGATCTCAAAAAGGTAAAACTTGCCATCATTGAGTTTTCCAATTATGTATTAACATGGTGGGATCAACTTGTAATAAGTAGGAAAAGAAATGGTGAAAGACCCGTGGACACTTGGGAGGAAATGAAAGCAATCATGAGAAAGAGATTTGTCTCAAGAGCTTAAGCCAGGAAGCAAAAGTGTGGAAGATTATTTCAAGAAAATGGAGGTTGCTATGATAAGAGCCAATGTGGAGGAAAATCGAGAAGCAACCATGGCTAGATTTTTGAATGGTTTGAACCGTGACAACCAAGATCAAGTTGAAATGTACCATTATGTGGAGTTGCAAGATATGGTACACATGGCTGTCAAAGTGAAGCAACAAATCAAGAGGGGGGGGGGTAGTACATGTCAAAGTACTTAGAAGACAAGTACTTCAAAGAAGGAGGAGAAACCTACAACTTCCTCAAAACCAGCCAAATTAACCCCAAAATAAGGGATATCAAAAGGTAGCAATGAATCCTCTACCTCTCAAACTCATGACATTAAATGTTTCAAGTGTCAAGGCAGGGGTCATATTACAAGCCAATGTCCAAATAAGGTTGCAATGGTGATAAGGGATGATGGAGAATATGAGACGGAGGACGAGCAAGAATCAGATTTCATGCCATCTCTTGTAGAATCGGATGAGGAGGAGTTACCAGTCCATGGTGAATTGTTGGTCACTAGGTGAATCTTTAATAGCAAGTTAAGGAGGATGACAAGGCACAAAGGGAGAACATTTTCCCCACAAGATGTGATGAGAACCAAGAAGCCAAAAAGCCAACTTGACAAGCATTTAATCCATTAAGGCATATTACGAGGCCGATGACAAGAGCTAGAGTTAAATGAGTTTAAGAAACCTTAAGTGGTTTAGTCCGTGACATTCAAGATCGTCAAGCATGCAGCCAAGACTTGCAAGTCATTAATTTATTGCAAGTCCAAATTGAAGAACACTAATTTTGCCTTGGCCAAATTCTAGTGTAATAATAGGCCAAGTTGTTTAGTTAATTTTTAGCATTATTTTTAGATAAATATTAAAGTTATGTGTGGCTGAATTTAAGTCTTAAAAGGCCACTTTCTTGCTGGATTTATTTTGGTCGATGCTTAATTGTTATGGCAGAAATTATCCTTTTTTTTAGTAGCCAAAATTGTAAGCTTGAACGAAGCCTTAAAGGGCCAAGTTACCAAGTCCAATTGGCTTTAGGGTTTTTGTTTCCTTTTTATTTTTAAGGCTGTTTGGCTGTCCTTTAAGAGTTAGATTAGGATTAAGATTTAGTTGTTTCCGTGTCAAGACAAACTTGTAACTTATTTAAAGAAACCATCGGCCAACCCATGAATGGAACGATTAGAAGAGTTTTGACATTGATGCGCACCTTACGGCTATATGGAGTAGGTAATACGCAACAAGCGAATCGGCAGAAATTTGGACCGATGGATGAAGCGTTGCCACAACCTAGGGTCTACTAGATTGATAAGACTCAAACGTGTCACAAATTGGTCAAGTTTGATAAGCCCATTATTCTTTACAAGAATGAAGAGATTGATTCACTCAAACTCTTGATGTCATACTATCAAAATTCTCAAAATTGTCTTCTCAACGTGTATATTGATGTTTTGACCGATTGGCCTCTTTAAATAGCTACAAGTTTGTCTTAAAAAAGTAACAACTAAAAATCCTAATCCTAATCTAATTTCTAAAGGGCAGGTGGCCAAAACTTAAAACAAAAAGGAAATAAAAACCCTAAAACCAATTGGACTTGGAAGTTTGGCACTTTAAGGCTTCCTTCAAACTTACAAATTTGGCTACTAAAATTACTAAATAATTTCGGCCATAATTACTTAAAAAATTCGGTCATTAAATTATACAAACAATGGCAACTTCTTAAAGCTTAATTTCAGCCCTAGTAATAAAATTTAATGCCAATAAAATAACTAAACAACTTGACCTATTATTACACTAGAATTCGGCTAAGGCAAGACTAGTGTTCTTCAATGCAGACTTGTAATAAATTAATGACTTGCAAGTTTTGGCCACATGCTTGAAGAGCTTGAATGTCTTGAATTAAACCCCTTAATAGTTTCTTGAAGTTGTTTAGCTCTAACTCTCGCCATCCCCATGATATGACTTAATGGATCAAATGCTTGGCAAGTAGGTTGAACGGCTCCTAGACTCCCATCAAGTAGGTTGAACAGCTCCTGGATTCTCATCATTCCCTCTCTCCTCGAAAGGATTCATCCTCGAGTCTTCAACAACATCTTTGGGATGCAATTAATATACTTTTTAGCTCTTCTCGAGACACACTTGTAATAGTGTTTTACCACTAATCTTTGAAGGCTCCAAGTTTGTACTGGAGTGTGGGAAAATTGTCTTTCTCTAAATACAAAATCAAGGTGTGGAAGAGTCAAAAACATCATCAACCAGTTTGGGCTCTTGGTTTTGATGACCCCCATTCAATGGATTTGTCCTAATTGAGGCATCGGGCTTTTCTTTCTCCTCAACCATTTTCTCTTCATTGCTAATCTGGAGTGGAATTTCATAAAATTGTATATGATAGATGTTCTGCCTTTGCTCATCATTCTTCATGGCTGGAGCACTAAGTGATCTCATGAACACTAATGGTTCTTCTCCACTTAAAAACTCTTCATCATTCACCATTGAATGCATAGATTCTAGGGTAGAAATTGTTTCTCCTATGATGGTATCTTCTTCACCCTCATTTTTAGTCAAATGAAGCATAGAATCGTTGTATTTACTGTCAGAAATCACATCCCCATCATCCAAGGCGATCATCACTCATTTATCAGGGCATTGGGCAACTATGTGACATTTGCCTTGACATTTAAGGCAAATGATATCTCAACAGTATTCAGTGACATTTTTTGAATGTTGTTGCAAACTTTGCAACTTTTTGTACAGTTCTCTATCGTAAGATGGAACGAATCTTTTCTCATAGTTGTCTTCATCTCTGCCCAAGAGTAGATATGGCGCTCTCTATTTCTCTTGAGGTAATCCCACCAAAATATTGCATAGTCAGTGAATGCTACAACTACTAGCTTAACCAACCTTACTACCAATCCAATATCCTGAACGATCCTGAGTGATCCTGAGTCAATTTTGTATGGCAGGATCGTAGGATCATGCTATCCTATGATCTGGATCGCGATTTCGATAACTATGTTGCAAGCCGGCTATAAAAAAACTAGCTATCTTTTATGAGATGAACCTACGTGGATATTTCATTGGAGCGTACCCTTCTTAGTGACGTGTTGCATCAGCACCTGAATGTAACGAAAAATGAGCAAAGATCGTTGCACTAAGTTAGGCGGGTGCGAGGGGTAAGGAAGCTAGCCTGGGGCCATCATTCCTGGAGTGATACTTCACATCGGTGCCCGAGTGTAGTGAAAAATGAGCAAGGGCAAGTGTAGGGGAAAAACAAGACTCAGGGGGTAAGGATTCGACTGGGGAATTGGAACATAGGAACTTTAACGGGTAAGTTGAGAGAGTTAGCAAATATGTTAACTCGAAAGAAAATCAATATTGCTTTCCTGCAAGAGACTACATGGGTTGGAGAAAAGGCTAAGGAAGTGGTAAGTACAGGATTCAAGTTGTGGTACACTGGCACAAAAAAGAGTGTGAATGAAGTTGGGATTATGATAGATAAATGTTACAGAGATAAAGTGGTATATGTTAAAAGGTCAGGAGATAGAATTATTTTGGTTAAGCTAATAATGGGAGAGCTGATTTTGAATATTGTTAGTGTGTATGCCCCTCAAGTTGGATTGCAAGTTACAAATGAGGATAAATTTTGAGAAGACCTAGAGGAGATTTTAAAGAGGAAACCACGCGAAGAGACTGTATTTACATAAAGGGACTTAAATGGATATGTTGGGCAACATAGTGAAGGTTTTGATTCATGGAGGTTTTGGTTACAGGACTAGAAATGAGGCGGGTGAGAATATTTTGAATGTGGCTCTAGCCTATTACTTAATGGTGACAAATACCCACTTTAGGAAAAGAGAGTCACATCAAATCACTTTTCGCAGTAGCCCAAATTGTAGTCAAATTGACTTTTTTCTTACTAGAAGGGAGGATAGGACCTCATATGTAGATTGTAGTGTATACCCCAGAGAATGCATAACTACGCAACACAAGTTGGTGGTCCTAGAGATTCGGTATAACAAACTACGCAAAATGCAGAAAGTTATTCAGAACCCAAGAATAAGATGGTGGAAACAAAAAAAGGAAAAACAAATAGCTTTAAAGGAAAGATTGCTACAGGAAGAACCATGGCTATTGGAGGGTGATGTAAATGTGATATGGAATGAGATGGCTGATTGCATTCAGTGAGTGGCAAGAAGCACCTTAGGGGAAAGTAAAGGGAACAGACAACAAACAAAGGAAACTTGGTGGTGGAATGAAAAGGTACAGGAGGCAATTAAACAAAAGAATGAGTGTTCCAGGCATTTATATAAATGTCATAGTAATGAGAATCTGCAAAAGTTTAGACTGGCAAGAACAAATGCTAAGAAAGCTGCGTGAGAGGCTAGAGGCAAGGTTTTTTCAAAGATGTACAAACAATTGGAGAGCAAGGAAGGAGAAAAAGGTATCTATAGGCTTGTAAATATAAGGGGCAGGAAAAGTAAAGACATGACGCAGGTTAGATGCATAAAAGATGAAAAACAAACACTTTTGGTAAGATAAGCAAACGTTGAGAAAATGTGGATGAGCTATTTTTGCAGACTATTTAATGAGGAAAGTGATGGAAGTGGGATAGAGTTGGAGGATGTTTATAATGACTCAAACAAAAGGTTTGTGCGTAGAATTAGAGAGCATGAAATTAAGGAGGCATTGAAGAGGGTGAAGACGGGTAGAGCATTGGGGCCAAATGGGATCCCTAATGAAGTGTGGAGATACTTAGGGGATGTAGCAATACGTTGGTTGACTAACCTTTTTAACAAGATTTTCCAAACAAATAAGATGTCTAAGGAAAGGAAGGAGAGTATGCTTGTGCCTATCTATAAGAATAAGGGGGATATCCATAATTGTGCTAACTATAGAGGCATTAAGCTTATGAGAAATATAATGAAACTGTGGAAGAGAGTTATTGAGCATCATTTGAGAATAGAGACTAACGTATCTGTAAATCAATTTGGATTTATACCGGGAAGATACACCACAGAGGCTATTTTCTTGATACAATAACTGATGGAGAGATATCGAAAAAAGAAAAAGGATCTACAAATAGTAGTTGTTGATCTTGAGAAGGCGTATGATATGGTCCCAAGAAAGGTTCTATGGTGGGTACTTGAGAAGAAGAAAGTTTCCTCAAAGTATGTAGAGGTTATCAAAGATATGTATGATGGTGTTATTACGTATGTGAAGGCTTGTAATGAAAGATCAAACTATTTTCCAATCACAGTGAGCTTATACAAAGGATTTACTCTGAATCCTTACCTTTTTGCCCTAGTTATGGATGAGTTGACAAAGGATATCCAAGATGAGGTGCCATGGTGTATGTTATTCGCAGATGATATTGTGTTTATTGATGAGACAAAGGCGGGAGTAGAAGCTAAATTAGAAATATGGAGAAGCACGTTAGAGTCAAAAAAATTGACGTTAAGTCGAAATAAGACTGAATATATAAAGTGCGAATTTGACACGGCAAGACATGAGGATGAAGATTTCGTCAGTATGCTCAAACAGGAGGTACCCAAGAAAGATGTTTTTAGATATCTGGGATCAATACTGCAAAAATGGGGAGAGATTGATGAAGATGTAAACCATAGAATTAGAGTAGGTTGGATGAAATGACAAAGTACAACAGGTTTTTTGTGTGACCGCAAAATCCCAATTAGGTTAAAAGGGAAATTTTATAAAACAGCTATATGATCAACGATGCTATATGGAGCCGAATGTTGGCCAGTAAAGAGACAACATGAGCATAAATTGGGAGTAACAAAAATAAGGATATTACGGTGGATGTGAGGTAAGACAATGATGGATAAGATAAGAAACGAGGATATTCGACGAAGAATTAGAGTAGCACCGGCGGCAGAAAAGCTGAGAGACATAGATTGAGATAGTTTGCAAGATCAACGTGTTGCTGCCATTAGTATAAAGTTTGTGTTACTTTTAAATTATTTTAACAAAATAATTATATAGTAGAAAGATAAATTAAAAATATTTAAAGTAACAATAATTATATATTTATAAAAATATAAAAAATTACTAAAATTTTTAACTGAGCACTCCCCACTCCTTGAGAGGGGTACTAAAACCTAGTTTAAAAAAAATAGTAAAGTCAACTGGTTCATAAGTATATTTAATTAAATCCTCTTATAATACATATTAGAATAAGATACCATTAACGTGGTTGGAGAAAAAAAAAAGAGGCAAATAATTTCAAGGTTGAGTACTTAAAAATGAGCAAAAATAGATAAATTTAGAACAATTAGAAGCCAAGCGTGGTAAAAGGCTAGCATGATGCAGGAGAACATTAGACCTATATTCACTTTGTAAGACAATACAACAGGATATGTAAATATAAAGAGAAAGGGATACCAAAATAGTCAATAATAAGATGGCCATCAGACCATCGACTAGTGGGTTTCCCAAAAGTTTCACCATAAGGTAGACAGGCAGCAACATACATTGAACCAATACCAGGTACTCTGACTAAATTGCCAGTATCAGAAACGGAATCTCCAAACTGGTAAATGGAGTCCAAATTAGGACATGCCCTTGGCCCTTGGCTTTCATTTTCAAAAGAAACAACCAACATTATGAAAAAGCCTATAGAAAAAGGGTACAAAATCATACCCATGATGATATGTTTACTTATTACAACTACTATATTTGTGATGTATGTGTGTGCCATTTATAGGAGGAAGAATTTAGTAGTAAGTTGTCTATGTTTGGAGTAGCTTAAATGCTTTTTTCATATTTTCTCTTTAAGGTGGGGACAAAATTAGGAACTCATAAATCCAGGCCACACAATTTCTTTAGCCAACTAATAAATGATAGATATGTGACAAACACTAAGCCAAGTTGCTAGTTGGCAAATGTTTATGAGTTGGAAAAACATAACTCATTGGGAACAAAATTAGGAACTCATAAATCTAGACTATACAATTTCTTTAGCTTGGATAATAAATGATAGATATGTGACAAACAATAAGCCAAGTTGCTCATAGGCAAATGTTTATAAGTTTGAAAAATATAACTCATTGGGGACAAAATTAGGAACTCATAAATCCAGGCCGCCCAATTTCTTTAGCCAGCTAATAAATGATAGATATGTGACAAATACTAAGCCAAGTTGCCAGTTGGCAAATGTTTATCAGTTGGAAAAACATAACTCATAGTCACCTTAGTATAACACTTTCTAAAAGTTTTTAATGTTGATCTTGAAATCAATTAAATTCTCAACCGAACTAGGTTTGACAATTTATCCACCTCGGCCAAGTTTTTTTGCCTTCATTGCAGCAGTAACAATGACATTCAGCAACTCAGTTAATTGTAGAATCCCATGATTATTCAAATTTCAAACAAACTAAAGAGGACATAGAATACTGTTAGTAGGAATACATTTTTTACCAAAAAGGGATGCAGGCCAAGAACTGATATGAAACCCCTATAATAATCAGCGTAGAAAGCTAGGCTAACATTTGGGAATTCTCTCCTGACACTACAAGAATTACCCCCTCTTTCTTGATAACAAAAATATCATCAGTAAAAGGCCATTTTTCGTTACCAAAAACCTTTAGTGATGAAAAAACATTCATCACTCGGTCATCAGGAATGCTCCGTCGCTAAAAGGTTTCACGTGACGAAAAAAAAAAGTTATCACTAAAGGGGTGGTTTTAATGACGAACTGAGGAAGTAATGAAATTTAGTGACCAAAAAAAGCCGTCAACAAAAGGGGGAAAATTTTGTCATTAAAAGATAAAAGTTATCACTAATTTGCGAGAAGTTAGTGACAAAAATTAGTGACGACAAATGCTCGTCATTGAAAGTATGCTGTCGTAGGAAGTTATGGCGATTTTTGGTAACAAAAAAATTCGTCACTATAATATGCCTTGACAACAAATGCTTGTCATTGAAAGTATGCCGATCAATGAGAAGTTATGACAATTTTTGGTGACAGAGAAATTTGTCACTATAATATGCCTTCAACACCTTTTTTGACAAGCTAGTGATGACAATTTTCATCCCCAATTGACGCTTTTTCATTAGTGACGAAAAAGTGTTCATCCCCAAAGATTTGTTAGATATGCAATTTGTGATAAAAAAATTTTGACGTCCTTTTCGTTAGTGACGGAAAAAGTCCGTCACCAAAAGTTTATTGGCATATGGAATTAGTGATGGAAAAAAAATTTGTCACTAAATAGTGTTTTTAGTGACAACTTTTAACCAAAGTTGTAACGTGATTTGTTTTACTATCTTAGGACCAATAACATCACTATATTGATCGTCACATTATTTATCCTTATAATGTATACATCATCAAGTCGAAAATGTAATGATGGCATTCATACTAATCATTGAACATTAAAAATATATGAAGAAGGGCATAAAAGTTAAACTTCTACAATGCAAAAGACAACATTTTAATTTCCCATCAAACAAGAAAATAGAAGTCGAATATCCTAGTTGTACCATGAGATGGCTTATTTTCTTAGGAAAACTAATAAAACAAGCCAAAAGAACCTCCACAATGATGTCATAAGTACAGAACTTAATATTCAATCCAATGTCAACCATAATCCAATGTCAATCGTTACGGATTTTACACGCAAGTGCACGTGATCGTTAACAAGTAATAAAGTAAGTATAATTTATCGCTCACAAGGACTAATTAGTTATCAACTATCGAAATTGAGTTAATTCTATCTTTATTTGATTGATAAAAAAATATATTTTTTTATTTCAAGAAACTAAATTAAAACAAAACTTAAAACTATGCTAAACAAATTAACGAATTACTTTTACGAAGTTTTAGATTTCTAAAGTTCTAGGGTTTTCGATTTCACCATAACTAATCCATCTTACTATTAATCTACCTCTATAGTTTAATTTATTTTCTGGTTGATAGTCAAGATTCCTAATTTATTTACTAGTCCTCCGAGATCTAATAAAAATCTCCATAATTGCTAATTCACTATATTCCTATGTGAATTACAACAATTATGAAGTCATTAGTTCCTATGGATTCTCATGTAGCGACTACACAAACCATGCAGGTATATTCCTATCCTACATGCAATTCATGGCATTTATCTCAATGAACTTGACACATAACTCCCCTTCCAGTTCGTTATGATTAACAAATCATCTAATTAGTGATCAAGTAATTAGAAGCATTAAGAACTGAGATAAACACTCAACCAGAGAAAATAAATCTAAACTATATTAATAGAAAAATAATAAAGATTTCATAATTAGGCTACATCGTAGCCCTAGAAAATAAAATTAGCTCATATTAATATAAAAGAAAACAACTAAAGCTTTAGACATAGTTGAAAAAATAAAAAAAACAAAAAAATAAAAGAATAAGTTGAAGTAAGAAAAGTGACGGCTGCCCTCAAGTTTGCTTTCTCGTGGCTTCGGTTGGTTTCCTGGATCTCGTTTGTAGCTCTCTCTCCAGCCCAACTCCAAGGCGGCTGCCCTCAATTCTTCTATACTAATACTCAACTCAACGAAAAGAACGAAAGGAAGAAAAACAAAGAACGTAGGATGAAAAGAAGAAGGTGCATTTGTTCGAATTTTCTCTCCCAAATTCTCAAATGCAGACTCCCATTTTTCTTCCTTGTCGGGTTTTTATAGAGCTAATTTGCTAACTCGAATCCATCTTTCTTTTGCTTTTGTCTTGCATTTGTAATTGGCTTCTACTATCTTGTGTCCAAATCCCAGTGTATTCTATTTGTTTCTTGATTGCAGTAGTCATTCTTCAAATTCTGTGAAGAAATCTTCTTCAAGTTGTGTTGATTTTATTCCTTTATTCATATCCTCAGCGGTTTCTTTCTTGTACTCGGCTTTTGGTCTCTTATTTGCAGATTCAGTCTTACAAATGTAGAAGTTTGTTTCAAATTGTAGTCAAGTTCTATTTCCTTTTGTAGCTAACTTGTCGTCTTCTTATTGTAGCCGAACTTGTACTTCTTTGTTGTTTTGGATTGTGCGGTGTTGTGTTCCTTGTCTTGTTTGCGTTTCTATCTTCATAATATTCAAAAAATTGCACGCTTAGTTTGTCTTCTTGAGTCTGCCCAAGTCCACTTCACAATTATGCTCCAAGTCAACGTGTGGATCCTACTTTCTTGTTTCCTTATTCTTTGTCTTGTTCTTGGCTCCAATTCTTGGTTCCTCAAAGCACAAAGGCAAACCCGAAGCTTCTGCTGTAATTTTTCCTTCTGTGATCTTTATCGGTTCTTGTAAGCTGAAGATGTCTTCTTTGTATTTGGTTGGTTTTGGTCTCCTGAATCTGCCTTCTTTTGTCTCTAAGTTGCAGCACGGCCGCAGTCTTTTGTCTTTGTTGTTTGCTACCTTCGGGCATGTCCATATCATAAGAAGGTGAAGTTCCAGAAGAAGGATGCTGATTATGCAAAGGTACAACCGACCAAGACTAGAAGATATTTGTTGAGTCAAAGCTTGTGGGGATAAGTGTTGAAGTTGTTCTTGCTTTGTCTTTTGTTGTTGTTGGCAGAAAGTGCTAAAAATTCAGCCGCCAATTGAGACTATGACCATGCTACTATTCTTGGTCCTAAATACAATTTATGTAAAGGAAAAAATGCAATTTAACAAGCATTTTAAACATAAAAACACAAGGGAATTGACTAAAAAAATATACAATTTATCATCCTATCAAATTCCCCCACACTTAGGTCAAAGCTTGTCCTCAAGCTTGCATTAGATAAACATCTCTTTTTCTTCATTTTTTTTCTTTTTTCTTTTTTTTCATTTTTTTTCTCTTTTTTTCATTTCTTTTTTTCATCTTTTTTTCATTTCTTTTTTCATTTTTTTTTCCTTTCTTTTCTTTTTTTTTCTTTTTCTTTTTTTTTTTCATTTCTTTCTCTTTTTCTTTCTTTTTTTTTCAAAAAAATAAAAATAATAAGGTAAAAGAACTTGGGTTACCTCCCAATTAGCGCTTGCTTTATAGTCTTCAGCCAGACTATCTCTGTTCGCCTTAATTCGCATCCACCAGAGTAATAGTGGACTTTTGAAATTCCACCCCACCTTCAACATAAGCCTTGAGTCTCTGACCATTTACTTTAAACCTTCTATTTTCGCTTTGAATTTCAATAGCGCCATATGGAAACACTTGCACCGCTGTAAAGGGTCCAGACCACCTCGATCGGAGTTTTCCAGGGAATAATTTCAACCTTGAGTTATATAAGAGTACCTTCTGGCCTGGATAAAATTCTCGATGCAAAATGTGCTTGTCATGCCAAGCCTTTGTTTTCTCCTTATAAATCTTAGCATTCTCATACGCACCTTGACGAAACTCATCCATCTCATTCAATTGAAGTAGTCATTTCTCACCTGAGGCTTTCAAGTCAAAGTTAAGATACTTAACTGCCCAATAAGCACGGTGTTCCAACTCCACAGGTAAGTGGCATGCTTTACCATACACCAGTCGATATGGAGACATACCAATAGGTGTTTTAAAAGCTGTTCTATAGGCCCACAAAGCATCATCAAGCTTCCGAGACCAATCTTTTCTGTTAGAATTCACTGTCTTTTCCAAAATCCGTTTCAACTCCCTATTGGATATTTCCACTTGACCACTAGTTTGAGGATGATAAGCCGTGGCAATTTTATGTTTCACCCCATACTTAGCCAAAAGAGCAGCTAACAATTTATTGCAAAAGTGAGTCCCTTCATCATTAATGATTGCTCTCGGAGTCCCAAAACGAGTGAAAATATTTTTCCTCAAGAAATTGACAACCACTCTTGCATCATTGGTAGGTAAGGCAGTAGCTTCAACCCATTTTGATACATAATCCACAGCCACTAGAATATAGAGATTATTGTAAGAAGGTGGAAATGGTCCCATGAAGTCAATACCCCACACATCAAATAACTCAACTTCCAAAATGTTGGTGAGAGGCATCTCATGTCTTCTTGAAATATTCGCTATTCTCTGGCATCGATCACATGCAATTGCATAAGATTGTGCATCCTTAAATATTGTTGGCCAATAAAAGCCACATTGAAGAATCTTAGCTGCGGTTCTATTGCCTCCAAAATGACCACCATATTCAGAAGAGTGGCAATCTTTGCAAAATGCTTTGTATTTCCTCTTCCGGAATACATCTTCGAATTATTTGATCAGGACATACTTTGTACAAGAAAGGCTCATCCCAGTAATAATTCTTCACATCAGACAAGAATTTTTTTCTCTGTTGGCTAGATAAATCTGGGGGAAGCACATTAGTGGCCAAATAATTTGCAAAATCTGCAAACCAAGGAAATTTCCCCGTAACAATATTGAACAATTGCTCATCTGGGAAAGTCTCATTTATCACCGGTTGGAGTTTCTCATTCTTGGCTTGAGGTTCTAAACGAGATAGGTGATCAGCAACTACATTTTCACTCCCCTTCTTGTCTCTGATCTCCAGATCAAATTCTTGTAACAATAAGACCCATCTGATCAACCTAGGCTTTGCATCTTTCTTTGCTATTAAATACTTAATGGCAGAATGATCAGTATAAACAATAACTTTGGAACCAATTAAGTATGATCTGAATTTATCAAAAGCAAATACTACTGCTAATAACTCTTTTTCAGTGGTAGCATAATTTAATTGTGCTTCATTAAGAGTTTTACTAGCATAGTATATAGCATGAAAGATCTTACCTTTTCGCTGACCCAAAACTGCACCAACTGCATAGTCACTTGCATCACACATCAATTCAAAAGGTAAATGCCAAGATGGAGCAACAATAATGGGGGCAGATACTAATGCAATTTTCAATAAGTTAAAAGCTCTTAGACAATCATCATCAAAATTAAAAGGCACATCTTCTTCAAGAAGATTACACAAAGGTTTGGTCATTTTTGAAAAATCTTTTATGAACCTCCTATAGAATCCTGCATGTCCAAGAAAGCTTCTTACCCCTTTTACAGTAGTAGGTGGTGGTAATTTTTCAATTGTTTCTATTTTAGCTCTATCAACCTCAATCCCTTTTGCAGACACTTTATGACCCAACACTATTCCTTCTTGAACCATAAAATGACATTTTTCCCAATTCAAGACTAGATTAGTGTCTTCACATCGTTTAAGCACAAGTTTAAGGTTAGATAAGCATGTATCAAAAGAAGAGCCAAACACCGAAAAATCATCCATAAATATTTCAATGAAACGTTCCACCATGTCAGAGAAAATTGCCATCATGCATCTTTGAAAAGTAGCAGGTGCATTACACAAACCAAAAGGCATTCTCCTATAAGCAAATGTACCATAGGGGCATGTAAAGGTGGTCTTTTCCTGATCCTCTGGGGCTATAGAAATTTGGTTATACCCTGAATAACCATCTAAGAAACAATAATAAGCGTGACCAGCTAATCTATCAAGCATTTGATCAATAAAAGGCAAAGGAAAGTGGTCTTTCCTAGTGGCTGCATTCAATTTCCTATAATCAATGCAAACTCTCCAGCCAGTGACAGTTCTAGTAGGGATCAATTCATTGTTTTCATTTTCAACTACCGTAATCCCTCCTTTCTTAGGTACTACTTGAACAGGACTAACCCATGCACTATCTGAAATAGGATAAATAATCCCTGCATCCAAAAGTTTTAATACCTCTGCTCTTACTACTTCTTTCATGTTAGGGTTTAATCTACGTTGGTGATCTACAGATGGCCTATAGTTTTCTTCCATCAAAATTTTATGCATGCAAATTGAGGGACTAATCCCCTTGATGTCCGCTATAGTCCATCCTAATGCAAATTTATGTTCCCTCAACACTCTTAGCAATTTATCCTCTTGCTCTTTATTCAAATATGCAGAAATAATAACAGGAAGAGTAGAGGACTCACCTAGGAATGCATACCTTAGATGCTTGGGCAATGGCTTGAGGTCTAACTGTGGAGGCTTCTCAACTGAAGGTAGTGGCTTGGAAACACCTTCTCCAAGGTCTTCAAATGGCCTTTTAATGAACACAGGTGCCAAGACCTCTAGTTGTTTGGAGCATGTATCTACCTCTTGATTTTCAGAATTCTTTATCCCCACAAGACATGCTTCCATAGGGTCTTTTGGATGGCTAGCTTGGAATTTTTCTTTAGTGCACCTATCAATTGTATCCACTTTCATACAATTGTCTCTCTCACTTGGAAATTTCAGTGCTTTAAAGACATTAAACGTGACTTGCTCATCTTGAA
This sequence comes from Gynochthodes officinalis, assembly GCA_020080225.1. Lineage (NCBI taxonomy): Eukaryota > Viridiplantae > Streptophyta > Magnoliopsida > Gentianales > Rubiaceae > Gynochthodes > Gynochthodes officinalis. The sequence goes on along the minus strand of JAIQDA010000038.1, from coordinate 57,891 downwards.
CCCTCATGGTTAATTGCCCTTTTTGCACGTCTATTAGAGTTCTTCCCGTAGCCAAGAAGGGTCTACCAAGAATAATAGGAATTTCTTGGTCTTCTTCCATATCAAGTACAATGAAATCAGCTGGGAAGATAAATTTGTCCACCTTGACAAGCACATCCTCTATAATACCTCTTGGGTATTTGAATGATCTATCTGCCAATTGCAATGTAATCAGTGGGCTTGGCTTCTCCTAAGCCAAGTTTCTTGAACACAGAGAGGCATAAGATTTATACTTGCACCAAGATCACACAAGGCTTTATCAAAATAAGAGTTGCCTATAGTGCAAGGAATAGTAAAACTCCTGGATCCTTAAGCTTTGGAGGAAGCTTTTTCTGTGAGAATGGCCTTTGCACTCTTGATAAGTGCTCTGATCTCATACTCTTCTAGCTTTCTTTTATTGGAGAGGATCTCTTTCATGAATTTCACATAGCTAGGCATCTGTTCCAAAGCATCAGCAAAAGGAATATTAATATGTAATTTCTTAAAGACATCAAGAAATTTAGAAAATTGCTTCTCTTGCTTTTGCTTCTGGAATCGCTGAGGATATGGCATAGGTGGCACATAGGGCAGTGGATTATCTGGAAACAACTTTGATTTGGGTTTCTCAACTTCTTCAGTTTGTTCCTCAGATTTTTGATCGCATTTCTACTACTTCTTGTCCTGACTTTTTCTGTGGCTCAGGTTCAGGTAACTCTTTGCCACTTCTTAGTGTAATTGCCTTCACTTGTTCCTTAGGGTTGATTTCCGTATTACTAGGCAAAGACCCTTGTGGTCTAGAATTTAATGCACTGGCAAGTTGTCCCACTTGAACCTCCAAATTTCGGATAGAGGCTGACTGGTTTTGCAGTGTCGCTTCAGTCTTAGTCATGACCTGAGTCGTGTTCATGCACAATTGAGCAAGAGCATCGTCTAAAGTCACCTTTTGTGCACAGGGTTGAATTTCTTGTGGAGAATTTGAAATCCATAAGGTTTATCATGGTGATTATTTCTCCATGAAAAGTTGGGATGGTCTCTCCATCTGGATTATAAGTGTTGGAATAGGGATTATATTGTCTATTTGAATTCCTATAAACCGAGCTTGTTCTTTCTGAGATGGAACAAAAGGATTTCCCACTTGACAATCAACACTACGATGAGGTCCACCACAAATATCACAAGATTCTGGAGGAATATGGATGGCATTTGCATTGAGTGTACTAAGCTGCTTTGACAATGCAGCAACCTGGGCTGATAGTGTAGTGAGAGCATCAACCTCATGCTTGCCATGATTTTTCTGTAGTGTAGATCTACTTGAAGACCATTGGTAGTCTGTAGATGCCATTTCATCCAAAAGTGCATACGCCGCCTCATATGTCTTCCCCATTAATGAACCTCCCGCTGCAGCATCAACAAGTATCTTGGTTGATCGAGTCAACCCATTATAAAAAGTTTGCAGCTGTAACCAATCTGGGATACCATGATGTGGGCATGCTCGCAACAAATCTTTATACCTCTCCCATGCTTCAGAAAGTGATTCCATCTCATGTTGGGTGAATGTGGTAATCTCATTCCTCATCTTTGCAGTTTTGGTAGGTGGAAAATATTTTGTCAAGAATTTCTGCCTACACATATCCCATGTGGTGATTGCTCCTGCTGGCAAAGAAAGCAACCAACTCTTGGCCTTATCCCTCAGTGAGAATGGGAAAAGCCTCAATCTAATGGCATCATCAGAAACGCCATTTATTTTCAATGTATCACAGATCTCAAGAAAGTTCATTATATGAGCATTAGGATCCTCATGTGCTAACCCAGTGAATTGATTGGCTTGGACCATTTGGATTATGCCTGATTTCAATTCAAAATTATTTGTGGCAACAGGTGGAGGTATAACATTATGGAGATCATATGTGGCAGTAGGCAAAGCATAGTCACGTAATGCTCTAGTGTTTGCATTAACGACAGGAATAACGTTCTCTCCCTCTTCAGTCATAGTGTTATGAGCTAGTGCGAAAGTTTCTCTCTTCTCCTTTCTATTCAAACGACAGGTTTTTTCTATCTCTGGATCAAATGGGAGTAGATTATCACTTCCACACTTTCTCATGCACTACAGAATAATATCTAAAAAGAGAAAAGAACACAAATCAATAAATCAATAAATATAAATAAATATAAAAATAAAAATAAAATAAAATTTCAAATTAAAGCTAGAACTACTTGGTATCGATATTAATAAAATCAAATTAGTCCCAAACGGCGCCAAAACTTGTTACTGATTTTACACGCAAGTGCACGTGATCGTTAACAAGTAATAAAGAGTAAGTATAATTTATCGCTCCCATGAGGACTAATTAGTTATCAACTATCGAAATTGAGTTAATTCTATCTTTATTTGATTGATAAAAAAATATTTTTTTTATTTCAAGAAACTAAATTAAAACAAAACTTAAAACTATGCTAAACAAATTAACGAATTACTTTTACGAAGTTTTAGATTTCTAAAGTTCTAGGGTTTTCGATTTCACCATAACTAATCCATCTTACTATTAATCTACCTCTATAGTTTAATTTATTTTCTGGTTGATAGTCAAGATTCCCTAATTTATTTACTAGTCCCTCCGAGATCTAATAAAAATCTCCATAATTGCTAATTCACTATATTCCTATGTGAATTACAACAATTATGAAGTCATTAGTTCTATGGATTCTCATGTAATGACTACACAAACCATGCGGTATATTCCTATCCTACATGCAATTCATGGCATTTATCTCAATGAACTTGACACATAACTCCCTTCCATTCGTTATGATTAACAAATCATCTAATTAGTGATCAAGTAATTAGAAGCATTAAGAAGCGAGATAAACACTCAACGGAGAAAATAAATCTAAACTATATTAATAGAAAAATAATAAAGATTTCATAATTAGGCTACATCGTAGCCCTAGAAAATAAAATTAGCTCATATTAATATAAAAGAAAACAACTAAAGCTTTAGTCATAGTTGAAAAAATAAAAAAAACAAAAAAATAAAAGAATAAGTTGAAGGAAGAAAAGTGACTTTGCCTCAAGTTTGCTTTCTCGTGGCTTGGTTGGTTTCTGGATCTCGTTTGTAGCTCTCTCTCCATTAACTCCAAGGCTGCCCTCAATTCTTCTATACTAATACTCAACTCAACGAAAAGAACGAAAGGAAGAAAAACAAAGAACGTAGGATGAAAAGAAGAAGGTGGCTGTTTCTGGAATTTTTCTCTCCCAAATTCTGCCGAAGTCTGTACTTCTCCTTTGTCTTCCTTGTCGGGTTTTTATAGAGCCAATTTGCTAACTCCGAATCCATCTTTCTTTTGCTTTTGTCTTGCATTTGTAATTGGCTTCTACTATCTTGTGTCCAAATCCCAGCTGTATTCTATTTGTTTCTTGATTGCAGTAGTCATTCTTCAAGTTCTGTGAAGAAATCTTCTACATGTTGTATTCGGATTTTAGTCCTTCATTCATATCCTCAGATTTCTTTCTTGTACTCGGCTTTTTCTCTTATTTGCGTGATTCGTAGTCTTACAAATGTAGAAGTTTGTTTCCAAATTGTAGTCAAGTTCTATTTCCTTTTTGTAGCTAACTTGTCGTCTTCTTATTGTAGCCGAACTTGTACTTCTTTGTTGTTTTCGGATTGTGCACGGTGTTGTGTTCCTTGTCTTGCTGCGTTTCTATCTTCATAATATTCAAAAAATTATACGCTTAGTTTGTCTTCTTGAGTGCTCAAGTCCACTTCACAATTATGCTCCAAGTCAACGTGTGGATCCTACTTTCTTGTTTCCTTATTCTTTGTCTTGTTCTGGCTCCAATTCTTGGTTCCTCAAAGCACAAAGGCAAACCCGAAGCTAGTTTGTAATTTTTCCTTCTGTGATCTTTGTCGGTTCTTGTAGTGAAGATGTCTTCTTTGTATTTGGTTGGTTTTGGTCTCCGAATGCCTTCTTTTGTCTCTAAGTTGCACGGCCATGATCTTTTGTCTTTGTTGTTTGCTACCTTCGGGCATGTCCATATCATAAGAAGGTGAAGTTCGGAAGAAGGATCTGATTATGCAAAGGTACAACCGACCAAGACTAGAAGATATTTGTTGAGTCAAAGCTTGTGGGGATAAGTGTTGAAGTTGTTCTTGCTTTGTCTTTTGTTGTTGTTGGCGAGAAAGTGCTAAAAATTCAGCCAATTGAGACTATGACCATGCTACTATTCTTGGTCCTAAATACAATTTATGTAAAGGAAAAAATGCAATTTAACAAGCATTTTAAACATAAAAACACAAGGGAATTGACTAAAAATATACAATTTATCATCCTATCATCAACTTAATATTCAATCCAATGTAGCGCTCAATGAATTAAAGCATATGGTAACTAGTGATGACAACCAAAAGAAAAATAAATTTATAAGGCAAACCATGCAAGGGCTAATTGCGGGGAAAACACTCTAGAAAACTCCCCTATTTGTTTGGGCAAATCTCCAACCATAATAAAGTTCCTTTTGCCACCAAAGTCCCATTTTTTGAGCAACCTACAACCACCAAAAAACCAAATCACCAATCATAAGGAGGGTAGAAATCTTGTGAGAGGAAAACTAGCACAACCATATAATTGGCAAACTAATATTTTCTAGCAAATACAAAAAAAAATAAGGTTCAAAGAAAGGGAAACATGAACTCAATATATCATGGTAAAGAAAGCGCTTCTCCACCCTTGAAACCCCATACATCCTAACAGCATTTTTTTTAAATGGACAAAAACAATCATCATCCCAAAAGCCTCCAATATGCTCAAAGAAAAATAATCCAATAAAACAAATAAGTTAAGATGAGAATTCTCTACATTTGTGTTGACAGAGATGGATGCTCAAAGATAGGTTGTGTAATTTGAAAAGGCATAATTCCAAAGCTGTATACATCCGCTTTGAATGTTAAGTAGCCCCATAGAGCATATTCAAGTGCCATGTACCCTCTGCATTGTCAAACACTCTGATTAGTATCCTTTTGCATTATCAAACACTCTGATTAGTATGCCTAGATGTTGAATACATCCAAACTCAACTTCAATATGAAGAGGCCAGCCTTATTTTTTGACCACATAGACATTACTTAACCTATAACCTCATGTTCATTTGCAAAAATAAAATGTATGTCCCTTGTTTCTAACATCTCTAGGATAGGGGCATTACCTAATTTTAAGTAGAGATTCTTTTTGCCCTAAACAAATACCGTAGGAACATATTCCAACCTAAACATGAGAATAGGATTCTAAGGAATCACTTGTGCTAGATCATGTGAATAAAAAAGCAAACTTAAGAATCTTTGTACATAATCTTCATATATCGTGACCATTCCCTATTCCAATAGCTAGCTTTTGCAGAAAGAAGAAGAAAAAGAGGACCCAGACAAAAGCGATGAAACGGAAGAAATACAAGTGAAGGGAAAGGAAAAAACAAAGGATGAATTCCATTTTGGATCAATCTATATTGATTGACTGACTGTATTATATTGTTGCTAGCAAATACTACTATTTTTGGTTGTGAATCTTCCAAAAAGCTTCCTTCATAACCCCCGGAACTTCTTTCTAGTGGCTCCCTTCCATGCCTCATTTTAGAGGGAACCTCAAAGTGGCTCTATTTGCTGGAAGGTCAAGGAAGTTGGTGACCTAATGACAAGGAGACAGTGATCAAAGCCCGTGAGCGGCAGCCGTAACTATAACGCTGCTAAGCTAGCAAAATTCTTTGTCAGGTAAGTTCCTTCATTAGTATCAACTGAACTTATCAATTGTGAGTTTGCACATTTCAGCTTGAAAAGCAACTTGGTTTCAGGTAATGTCCAAATTATATATAGAGAAGAATTAAAAAGAGATGTAGTTCAAATACTTTCTAACAAAAAAATGCTCAACTCCCATAGCAAACAAAAAGCACAAAGATCATAGTTCAAAAAGAAAGCTTACATTGTTCTAGCAACTCTAGTACTAATATGTGTATTCTCCTCTTCATCAAGTTTGGCTAAACCAAAGTCAGAAAATTTTGGATTAAGCTCTTTATCAAGAAGAATATTGTTTGTTTTGATGTCCTGATGCACAATTTTTAGAGTTGACTCATCATGCAGGAAAGCTAAGCCTTTCGAAATTCCAACATAAATTCTTTGTCTGGTTGGCCAGTCCAATTTCAGTTGCAAGTTCTTTGGACCTGCAACATATAGGAAAGTAGCAACTGATATGATTGCATAAACCTTTCGACTACCCCTTCTCTTTTACTTTCCCATTTAGGATGAAGAAAAGGGAACATTTGATTATTACTTAGGTCCTTTTTCAACTCTTAACTTCCTTGTTTAAATAATTTTGTAAAAGAAATCAACCTACCAAAGAGTGCACGCGCCAGGTTGTTGTTCTTCATGTACTCATAAACCAGGAAAAGCTGATTTCCTTCAACACAGCATCCATACAATCTCACTACATTTGGGTGCATCAAACCAGAGATGATGCCTATTTCATTCACAATTTCACAATTCCCTTGTTTTGATTTTTGAGAAAGCTGCTTAACTGCACTTACTGTCCCATCCAATAGTGTACCCTGCAGTGACATAGAATTTTACAATTCAAGTCACCTATTAATAATGCAAATATCATTTAGTTTTTTAATGATAATGTGGTATTAACAATATGAGTAAAAGACACCAAAGAAAAACTCATAAGATAATGCTTCATATCCCCATATTTACCTTCTAAATAGCTGCAAAACCACCTTCTCCAATCTTATTCATGGGGCTGAAATTTTCTGTTGTAGTTTGAAGTTGTCTATAGGAAAAGATACCAGTCTGCAAGTCTCATCCTCTTAGTTCTAGACAAGAATAAAAGTAAAATGTTAAATCCATTTCCATGTCATCTCCTTCCTTCCTTCCATCCCTCCATACCTCTCTATGTTTCTATCTTTGTGTACATAGGTTAATGTTTGTTTTTTTTCTCATTAAAGTGCGGCATTGGCATATCTTTTTATTTTTAGTCATCTGGATGTCTTTACTGAACAGATTTTGATGCTTGTATTCTATTAGAAGATTTTAGGAGTTCTCTTAATAGTGGTAATATTTGTGTATAGTAATGATATCAAATTTTTATGGTTTCATAGCTAGATGCAACAGTTCAGCACTTCAAGAAAATGAAACTTAGAACTACATAAAACAAGGTCGTGATAAATAGCTAAAACAATAAATATAAATCAAAGGTTTATATCCTATATGCATTTTACTACATGGTTCTTCTTCTTCCTGTTCTTCTGGAAGACAAACAAAAATAATGTACCACATGAGCAATGAACAAAAAAGTGAATCAGCCGAGGAATTGGAAACAAATGCATTGATTTGATGATCTTTTCTATTAACCTCAAAGAAAAGTAGCAATGTTATTGAGCTAAAAAACAACTCTTCACAAATCCTTATAATAGGTGGAAAAACATTTTTCCCCATTCAAGCAAAGACTTCTTTCTACATTTCATCTGGTCCCATCTAGAAGAAATTAGTATTGTTGAATTTTGTGTGGACAATTAGAAGAACTTGAATCTATTTCCCTGTTCATGAATTCATCATTCTTACAAACCAGCGATCCCTAATTTGATTAACAGCAACACAAAAGATAGCATTGCTCATAAAACTACATCTAAAACAAGTCAAAGTTATAATATTTTAAATGGAAAAAAAAAAAAACTAAGGCACGTTGTCATAAGGTCATATGTGCATTGTTAAGATAATTTAAATAAATACTATGCATCAAATATTGGTAGAGTTTTCTGTAAGAACCTTTCTCCCTAGAAATTTTGTTCTTTGTGTACCATTTCCTCCATACAATACCAAGAATTGTGAGAATTACACCAAACACAGCAGCCACAGATCCCGCAGCAATGTAAATCATCTTTTTTCCTTTTGAAGGAGGGGCAAGTTCTAAACCAGTAAAATCAAATTATAGAACTAATTTTCAAACTTTAAAGAACAACACACTGCTTTCAATTGATCTTAAACATATTACTCCTCTTTTCATCCATGTGAAGATGATAGAGAAACGGCATCAGATTTTATCATCAAGATGCTTCATCCTAGGGACTGGACTCAATTATGAAACCGATCTAACACAAAAAAAAAAAAAAAAAAAAAAAAAATCAATATAAGGACAAGAATTATAATCCGTTGAAACAACAAAAGTTATATGAGTTCAATCACTAAACAACCAACCTGTCCTTCCATAATCCATGTAGCCCACCAGACATCAAATCATTCATTAGGTCAGACTTTGAAGTCCTAAATATTAAGGATAAAATGGGTATCACACTTTCACCAACACCATACATGTTATAAAGCATTAATGGTACACTCAAAGAGAAGTTTTCAAAAGGAACACCACATTAACAGTTACTAGCAAATGAGGAATCTTAAAACTAAAAAACTTTACTCAAATTTATTGAAACGAGGAATCAAATTTATTGATAATTGATACTAAAAAAGGTTAGTCAAATAACTTCCCAATACAGCACTGCCAGGATCCTAAAATTTATAATATTGGTGAATCTGATGTCTAGACATGTATATGCACCTACATCTACACATAAAAGTCCATGTAACAAATAAATCAAACTTAATACTTCATGTGCAGTTACACAATTATAAAGGCCATCTGCCCCTCAGATAGCTGAGTCAATGATTATATATGACACGAATATCAAAACCCAAGATTCAAAAAGATTCTAGTAATATATAGTATGGCTTACACAAGAACAAAACAGGAAAAATGTCAACCATACCGTACAAAAATCACCAAAAAGGGAAAATAAAGAGGGTTGTAAACCCAACTATGAGCCCCACTACTCTCCGTTTTACCATATACAATGCATGAAATATTGATGCCCCCAAGACGTGAACTTGAACTTGAACATAATTTTAAATAAAGAATACGAGCAACACAAAATGCCCAAAAAATCCCAAAAAACAACATCAATTATAACACAAAATGCCCAAAAAATCAGCAAATGATAACCACATCAATTACAACACAAAATGCCCAAAATTAGCAAATGATAATCACACCAATTACAACAAAATATTCCCATAATCCAGCAAATATTACAACCAAAAAATATCTGTTGTGTATAATGGCTGAACCCGATCGGCAACGGCGCCGCCGTCCTGCCGGAAGCTGATGCTCCGCCTACTTCTACTCCGATCTCAGGAACTCTTCAAATCTCATCATCACTTTCCATGCCTTAATGAACACGAAAAGGTAAACAGCTTTAACAAACCACTGTATGACAACTCGAAAAGAGCTATGGAAAAAAACACTGAGCGCACCCAGAGATATATATAAAACCACCTCACATTCTCCAATTGAAATCATCAACCTCCTTGAAAATCTCTAGTTGCCCAAAAGTTCATTCTCAAATCTCAAACATCGAGAAGTTTATTTCCCCCCAAAATCCAAAAAAAAAAAAAAACTAAAATCCCGTCCAAACCGCTAACAACTCTTAGACTAAGATCCCAAACTATGATCAGCATAGCAAACTAAATTCCTCAAAATATCCTCATTGCATCATAAAGACGCAAACTTTATCATAAAATAAGAGCAGAACTGGAAGATCTTTCACTGCTGGAAGTTCTCGAGCTTGCAGCAATGGAACTCGTAGCTTGTTCTTGCATTTCTTTAACCAACCAAAACAAAGAAAAAAAAAACCCAAAAAGATTTCACAAAGAAAAGAAGAAATTGTATAGTGAAAAGATTTCAAAAAATCTTCACTCTCATAAAGTTTGGCTTGGCCACCGGCTGTGGGCGGTGGCTGTGCTGAGGTCGCTTCGGGCAAATTGACCGACGCGAGGAGATTTTTCCTTCAGCTTCGAGGCTTCCAACGCTGCAGTTGAAGGAGCAATGGTGAGCTTGGGTCGCTTCGGGAAGCTTGGACTCCTAGGTTGTGCTGGCGGCGGCAGACGGAGATGAGGCTAGGCAACTAAGGGAGCTCGGTGGCGCAGCAGTGAGGTGGTGACGGAGAGAGCTCGGCGGCCAGTCAGAGGAGCGGTGGAGGGGGGCTGCCGGTAATGAAATAAGATCTGGAAATGAAAGGTTGGGGAGAGGGAAAAATGGGGAAGGGGACGGCCGATTTATGTGTAAGAATCAAAATAGTAATTATTGAGTTATTTCCCCAATATTGATTAAAAAAAAAATTAAATAAATATTGATTTTTTTTTCATTTTCTATGGAAAATCGATTTCAAAGTTGGTTTTTCAAAAACCGATTTCCTTATAATTATTTTTAATTAACATTTATTTTGATTAATATTAGTTAATTAATTTTTGAACCATATTTTATTTTAACAAATTCGAAAAGAATATTATCAGAAATTTAAATGTTCATAATCGATATTCTGCATATCCACTTCAATTTAGTATTATATTTTAAAAGTTTTTGATTAAAACTACTAGTTAATTAGTTTTTGTACCATATATTAGTAATTTTTTTTAAAATAATGTAACTTTGAATAATAATTTTGCAATAATTTATTGTGTATTATTACGAGTTTTTTCCCAAAAAATTATATAAAAAATATAAATTAAATTTAACATATTATTGAAAAATTATTTTATTTTTAAAGAAATCGATTTTTAGGATATCAATTTTAAAAATTGCTATTAGGATAACTTTGAAGTCGAAGCGCAGATATCGACTTGAATGATTTATGAAAAAGAAAACTTAGTCCTAAACCCTCTAAACTCTAAACCCTAAAAACTTAACTTTCAACCCTCAACCCTCAACCCTCGACCATCAACCCTAAACTCTAAAACCTAATCCTTAAACCTAAAAACCCTAACCCAAAACCCTAAACCTGCAGCCCCTCCCCCTTCACTGGTATTTAAGTCTTTCACTGGTGGATCATCAGGCTCTGTTTTCCCTTATAGCACAGTGTCTGCTTCAATCTCATCTTCACAATCTTTCTTTGGTTCACAACTAGTTTTTAGTAGTTCTGCTCCTTCCTTTACATCTGCAGCAGGAAATGATGATAAAGTAAACACAAAAGACAATATGGCCGAAAATTCCGTCAAGTTATCCATGAAGTTTTTTCCATTAATAATTTCCCAGGGCACACTGGAGGTTTTTCCAAAAGTGAAGAATGGAGTTTTCGAGAAACCGCCGAAGCTTTCGCCCAAGTCGTGGAAAGCTTGTGATGGCTGGCTCTCAGAATTTAAAGTGGGGCTCATAGCCTCATAGGCTCTAGTGTTTCGACTCTTTTTCATGCTTGTACGGCTTACTATATGAAATGATGTGAAGAATCTTTGCATGGAGAAGCAAAATAAGTCAAAATAGGTAAAAGTATATGGATAGCAGTAGAGTTAATTTGCATAATAAATAAAAATGAAATAAATATTGATTTTTTTTTACTTCAAGTCGATATCCATGATAGCAACTGCACTGTTTTATAAACGACTCCCACATTATCAATATTTATTTTTTTTTAATAAACAATAAACAAAAATTTCACTCGTATTAGTCTGGATGATTTTATTTATATTTTTGGAAATGCATAAGAGAATGTTAAATTAAAATAATATAATTATATTTGTTTATTTAAAGAAGACATATAAAATTTTCGTATATGCTTTTTACAATTTTGTTGTTTAATAATATTTGGGATTCCATCTTAGACCATTACAAAGGGCATATTTAGGAAATCAACTTCTTATGGCAATTTAGATTAGATTACCTCTCAAGCCATAACATGTATTTTTTTCTATAATAACATTTGGAATGAGTGGGGAGATTTCACTTAATTAATAAAGTTATAGGAAAAATGTTTAAGTTTCAACAAGTGACAAAAAAGGAAAAAAAATTAATCAAGTCCCATAGGGAGATTGTCTAATATTCCTACGTGGCTGTCGCCTAGGGGGTTGGGGTTAGGATTGGGGCTGTGGGTTGTCGTCCGTCTCCAGTGCGTTTAGGTCAAAAGGAATTGATTCATCCATACGTGATTGTGGACGAGGACGCCTTTGACGTCGCTCATAGACCAAATTGTAATGAGACATTTGAGATGACGTACAAGCGTGGCCTTGCGATAAAAGGTCCATCTCAGGTGTCTCTTCATATGGCTTATCGGGCTAATGAAGAAACATACTAGTGGCCAAAATCCGATCATCCTCATCAACATTGCGACGGCGGGAAATAGATTGACGTTCAGACATAGATGGACAACCAGAAGTAGATGGACATCCGAAGTAGATGGTCGGCGGATGTAGGCGGACAGCGGGCGTGAGGGCGCACATGCAAAGGTTGAAATTTACCTTGAAAACTTGCACGTGGCATCTATAGGCGGCGATCCTCCCCAACCATTGTCATAGCACGGTTGGACACGTCACATACATTTTCCAATCGAGATTTGGTATCTACCTCGACATTGGTGAAATCGCGGGCCAAATCATTCACTTGCTCCCAACATTCACCCTGCATATAAAAAAGTACTTAGCCATAACATTTTCTATACATCGGTGAATATGAACACTTTAAAAGTTATATACATACCCAATACGAGACAATCAATGCGGTTGGGCGCATACCCTGGTTCGGTCGATGCGCGGGATTACCGATAAAATTCCGAGTAATCTGTCGATACCAGATTATATATTCTGAGAAATAATGCATAAGACCAGTTGTAGGCCTGCCAGTCACAATCCGGTCCATTCGACTGTTCCACGCATGAACGTAAGCTGGATGCCGTGACATCCAGTTCACTCCCTTCCTGCCTCAACAATCCACTCGATGCAACCTCATGTCCGTATCTATGATCGGAGAGATCGTCTGAATATAGCCAAAGCGCATAACCGCTTAGTAAATGTAGTTCAACTACATCAAAGTTGAGCGAGAACGCATTGCATACCAAATAGCATGGCCAAATAAGCGATTCGGGCAACTCATACGCCGTGATCACCATCTTGATACGGTTGCGGATAAAGCGTGAAAGAAAGAAGGTTAGCAAACATCAATGTTTGAACTAAACTTAGTTGTAACGAGCCAATAGTTTGAAACAATAATTATTTATCTACTTACGTCCTCGCCGGCCATATAGTCGATCGATTAGATACATCGCAACACATGGCATCAGACATTTCTAAAACTTAGACCGTGTTCCATATGCAATGAATCAATATCTGAGCATATAGAGGATCAGACACAATTTAAAATAAATCAAATATGCCATGGTAAAAATTAAACCGGTAAATACGTACACGCATGCTCTTGGTCCAAAAGGTATGCCGAGATAGCCATATCGATGAGAGTCTCTGACATTTCGGTGTTGGGGTCTTATTCGCGGTAATCTCTCCCAGGTCCACACCTTCAATAAGCCTATGGGTCCACATATACCGGCCCTATCTCCCATTGCTGCCCGACATAACGCCATATATAATGATGCTAACACGGTGCTACCCCAACTATAGCCCGATGCCGTCGCTATATCCCTCAATAGAGGTAGGTACATCAATTTGACCTTCGTACCTGACTTATCCCCCATGATCGACCTTATCATTTGCATGATCCAGCATCTGGCATGCTGTACCATCTGCTCATATGGAGTTTTATCTAGTAGAGGACGTGTCCAGATAAGCATTACGATACTCCTCAATTTCAACTGATCTCCGTCGAAATGGTTAGGGGCCGGCATGTAATCCAACGACTCATAACATATGATGCGCCACTCCTCAATCGTATGATTCGGATCTTCCCCAATCAACGGTTCTCGGTCGATCTATAAACCCTATAGTGCGTGACATCTTGTAACATCACGGTGGCTTCACCAGTGGAAGGTAGAATGTGTGCGTCTCCTGCGCCATCTCTCCACCAATGCCGTAATCAATGCCCGATCAACTTGTATACATCACGCCATGTATACACCATAAAAACCGCCGTAAAACAAATCAACTACTCTAATATCGAGTGGCCCAACTTTCCACACGTCCACATCTGCCTTATACACTTTCAACGGCTCCATTTCTGGATCGTCCCAAATGAGCTCCCATCGATAAGCGGCAGGCGTGAGAACATCCTGCCGTTGTGGCCTAGGAGATACATCAGCGAATGTGGATGAAGTGCCCGCAAATTCCATAACCTGAACATATGATTCACAATTTTACTACATTATTTGCAAAATCCATTGATGATTGCAAATAGAACATGTGAAAGTTTCGTTGTGAGTCCCTTTGGCATATGTAAAAAAAACACCCCAAAGAATTAATAATATCAATGGACACATATTGGAGATTACGTAATTCACATGCGAAAACAAGCTCATGAGTCAATTTTGTATCTTTGTAAAAACAGACACAACATAAAACACAAAATGATCCAAAGGATAAAATGAAACACCGAATGACCTAAATAATAATAATTGATATACCAATATCACAAAATAGTTTTTATTACATATCAGCATTTATGGGTTCATAGCTGCCCTATCTCTAAGCCTCTCCATGTTAGGGCATGCCTTCCTATTATGCCCAAGTACTCCACATGCCTTACACCTCTGATTTTGTGCTCGATCCATTTTATTTCTTATACTGGTGGATCTTGGGCGGTCGGACGGTCATTGAGTCTTCTAGTATTGGCGACGGATGAAAAGGTTACGGTGGCCAATAGCCCTCGTAGGGCATGGGGTAGAAATAGTTTGAATAGGTTTACACCATTTTCTCCACTTTATATACACCATCCACGAGTACCAAAGCGACCCGTCCCATTTGAGGGCAAATCTTTTATGCGTGGGAGCACGAAATCTTGTAAATTTCAAACTTCCCACACGTACATGATCGGTTGTTAAGGTGTACCGTATGCACGTTCCCTCCTTTGTCACCATGAACCCCTGTCGTGACTTGGTATAAGCCTTCCCTCACAAAGGCCGTCACCTGGTGATATTTGGACTTGTGCTCGCTCCGAAGGAACTTTTATTGTACGTTTGTTGGCCAGTTACGATCGGCAACATGTTTGTGGCCTTGATTGTAGTGCGAGTCAAAGTATTTAACCAATCGGTAAAAAGTCATACGTCATAAGCGTTATTGGCAATTTCGGCACGCTTTCAAGACTCCATTGAACGATTCGGAACTGTTTGTTGTCATTATGCCATATCGGAAACCACCATCATAGCATAGTGCCCATTTCTCGAGTGGCATATCCATCAACCATTTATGGCGTCTTCATCCAATGCGGCATGGATTACATTATCACGAGCAAATTTGTGGTGTTGGCGTGCAATAGCAGCGATGCATCAATTCAATCAAAGCATTATTCTTGAATTCTTGACTAAAGTTAACTTTGACATGTCGTGACAAAACTGTGGTGAACCATTGGTGGTTGAAATGCAGGGTTGTTCTCAACGGCTCGCAAAATTTCCCCGGGCTAGATCCGAAATCAAACAAATTCCCTCGTGGCCACGAATCACGTGACGAGATAAATGATACAAAAACCATGACCAATTTGCTAATCTTTTCTCGTCAACAATTGCAAAAGTTAAAGGAAAAATATGGCGGTGCATTGCACCTCTTTGCAATAAGGATATTTTCCTTGTATTTCCGTATTGAAAAGTGCCATCAATACTAATTACGGGACAGCGAGTGTTGAAAACCATCAATACAAGGCCAAAATGCCTAAAACAAGAACCAAATATGTTGTAATCTCAATACTATCTTAGTGTGCCGCCATTCAACAATGGTGCGAGTTAGAAAATGAAGGGCAAGTAAGAACTTGGTAATATGGTGTCTGACGTCTCCCAATTACCATATACGGTTCAATGGCTTTCCTTCTCCCCAACCATGCCTTCTTGTATGAAATGTTAACTCCAAATGGCGCACATCATCAACTATGTCGAGGACCTTGTATGAAACATTTTTCTTAATATTGTTAGAGCCATTCGACCAACCATTCCATAATTTAAATTCGGGTGGTCCTCTAGTTGTATCTCGGGAAGCATGTGTGTTTCAAATGCATCTTTGTGATCTCCCAAAATGTATGTTTCTTTCTCAGCGTTGCTCGAACCTTCCATAAACAATTCTTGTCCGCATAATAAAGACATCGGACAAACCAGCTAGCAGGAGTACTTTCATACACTTTAAAGTATCTGTGCGCACGAATGGACCAACATTTAACTGCATGTTGCACCCGCTTCTTTAGTGCGGAAAACCATTCCAACCTCTAGTTACGAAGTTCGATCATCAACCCAAGCGGGTCGGCGATAGTCATTGGACTGGTCGATCATAGAAATTTTTGGATCACCGATGTCCGTGTCGAAGGGAATATCATCGACAATGGTATCCAAGTGGGAAACATCAATCGGTGGATGCAAAATCTCTCCTTCCTGTTGGCCACCACCCTCGCTCTTCTCCTCTTCAGTATCTTCCAATGACTCTGAACCCCCGTCTATCCATACATGTAGGGGATCATAGGGAATGCTTACATCTTGGCATGTGGTCCCTAGTGTGGACATATCGGCTGCTTGGGCAATTGGCTCGGGCTTAGCGGCTCTACGGAAAGGCTGCACGACTTGGCCCCTCATTATAATTACCCCCACTTGTACCCTCATTAAATTGGCCACAACTTGGGCCTTCATTGTAATTGCCCCCAAATGGTCCAACATTAAAAATAGCATGACTTGGACCTTCTTCCAAATTGGCCCTACTTGGACCCTCGCCAAAAGGGCTACAACTAGGATCCCCGGGGACAAAATAAGGTTGTGGAAAATGCGCATCATTCGATATGAAAGCACCATAAGTAAACCATTGATCATTAAGAAGCCCTTCTCCCTCTCTACTTTGTAGAAGTTGTGTGAATGACCCATCATTTGTTTGGGGAACCAGCGACATATTGTCCTCGAGCGAATGGGATGCATGCTTGGATTCGTAACTTATGTACAATTCAACCGCATTAAGACTTGGTCATGTGGTTGGAATGCATAACATCTCTCTCACCGCATCATCATCATCCACTTTGGCGGTATGTATGTTATTGAATTACAGTATTGCTAAGAGGATAACGGCACATTAATTTCATCTAACTTGGCTTCTATCCAATCCGGTGGCAGATGCAATTTTCTCAAAAGTTCGGACATGCTAATATTTTGATCATGACAATAAGCTGTTTTGGCAAATTACTTTATTCGGAGTCGTTCGGGCCACTAACTATTTCTTCATCCCAGTATAACACAAGCCTCACTCGATCCTTGCCCATTTCTATATTGTATATGCTATCAATAATAACATAAAACTTACATTAATATAGGGTTCAAAGTTATTGAAGTAAGGGGCATAGAAAAATTTATGGAATTACTCACACAAAAAAATTAACCAACTAACATTTTGTCATCCATTCAAAACCAAACATTCTCCCAACAGCACAAAACCTTATATTCATCAAATCCAATCACAATCCTTTAATCATTATCAACAATACCCTTATTCACAACTTATCATTCCAACAATAGCAAACTCATTGACTAAAATGCCACATGAATCCAAAACAAGGCAAAACAATCCAAAACAATCTAACTCAATCCAAGTCATCACCTCACAAAAATAACCAACTAACATTTCACATCCATTCATAACCAAACATTTTTCCAACAACATGAACCATTATATTCATCAAATCCAACCACAATCCTTTCATTGTCATCATGAACACCACTATTTGGAATTTATTATTCCAATAAGAGCAAACTCATTGAATCAAATAAAATTCCAAATAAATCCAAAACAATCCAAAACGATCCAAATCACAACCCAACAAGAGTAACCAACTAACATTTTCACATCCATTCATAACCAAACATTTTCCCAACAACATAACGCATTATATTCGTCAAATCCAACCACAATCCTTTATTCATTACCATGAACACCCCTATTCACCACTTATCCTTCCAATAACAGCAAACTCATTGGCTAAAATCCAAAACAATCCAAAACGGTCTAAAACAATCCAAAACGATCCAAGACAATCCAAAATGATCCAAATCACAACCCAACAAGAGTAACCAACTAACATTTTCACATCCATTCATAACCAAACATTTTCTCAGCAACATAAAGCATTATATTCGTCAAATCCAACCACAATCCTTTCATTATCATCATCAACACCACTATTTGGAACTAATTATTCCAATAAGAGCAAACTCATTGAATAAAATTCCAAATCAATCCAAATAAAGCCAAATCACGCCTAGACAAAAGTAAACAACCAACCATTTCTTTGGTTTATGCGTCCAAACAACATTCACAATTATATTCAACAAATCTAATATAAATTCTTTGTTCGCATCATCGTGTACTATTCACAACGTATTATTCTAATAATAGCAAACTCAATAAAAATCAGTCCAAATCACCACCTCACACAAGTAAACAACTAATATTTTTCCATACATTCATAACCTAATATTTTCCCAACAACATAAAGCATTATATTCATCAAATCCGACCACCATTCTTTAACTGACAGCATCAACTCCATTATTCAACACTTACTATTCCAATAATCAGCAATTCAGTGAATGAAATTAATAATCAATCCCAATCATTTCAAATAAAAAAATCACCATACTTTATTCACAACAAAATTTCCAACATCAATTCAAATAATTCTATCAATAATTAACAACTATTGAAACAAAATTAACGTCAAATCACAATCATAATATATAAATTGTTTACCTTCGTCGGTTACTTCAATCCTCGAAAATGTTCTTCGCTCAACTTATTTTCCTTTTCACTACAAATAAAGTTTTTATCAATATAGAATAACTAATTAAAAGATTTTAAGTCATAAAATTGAACATACAAATTTAACATAAAAGTAAACATACAAATTTAATATAAAATTTAACATATAAAATATAATTTAACTTACAAATGTAACATACAATTTGAAATATAAAAAAAATTTAACATAAAATTTAACATATAAAATAACATACAAATTTAACAAACAAATTAAACATAAAATTTAACATAAAATTAAACACACAAATTAAACATAAAATTTAACATAAAAAATATAATTTAACTTACAAATGTAACATAAAATTTTAAATATAAAAACAATTGAACATAAAATTTCACATATAAAATAACATACAAATTTAACAAACAATTTAAACGTAAAATTGAACATACAAATTTAACATAAAATTAAACATATAAAATCTAATTTAACTTACAAATGTAACATCAAATTTAAAATATAAAAAACAATTGAACATAAAATTTAACATATAAAATAACATGCAAATTTAACAAACAAATTAAACATACAAATTGAACATACAAATTTAACATCCAAATTTAATATAAAATTAAACATTAAATTTAACATACAAATTTAACATCCAAATTTAACATAAAATTTAACATACAAATTTAACATATAACATATAAAATAACATACAAATGTAACACAAAATTTAACATATAAAGCCACATACAAATTTAAACATCAAATTTTAACATATAAAAAACATAATAATTTAATATCAAATTTAACATAGAAATTGTAAAAAATAAATGGTAATTCACCTTCTAACAAAAAAATGGGCAAGAACTTGAGTGTTGTATATATATATATATTTCGGTTGGAGGCTCCAAGGGAGGGGGAAGGCGGCGGCACTTCTTGGAGGGAGGGGGCATCAAGCAGTGGCAAGGGGAGGGTGCAAGGGGGCTGGATTTGGGGTGGAGGAGGGAGGAGGAGGTAGATCTAGGAAAACAAAGAAAAAAATTGAGTGCAGAAAGCGGAAGAGGAAGTCTGGCATCGGAAATGGGAAGAAAAGAGGGAAAGAGGAAGAAAAGTGGGAAGGAGGAAGAAAAGAAGGAAGAAAGCGGGGCTGGTCAATTTGTACTGAAGTCGGTTTTTCAAAAACCGACTTCAACACAAAAGTTAAAAAAAAATCAATATTTATTTAATTTTTTTGAATCAATATTTAGGGAAATAACTCGTAATTATTATAACATTACCCATATTTTCTTTCTATTTGAATTTCAATCGTATAATAAATGTAATTTTATTCAATTACATTTTCAAAATATATTTATTTGTTTCAATTGCACATAATACTTTAATACAAATTGTCAAAACATAACTTTTAGCTTATTAATTAATATGATCAATTAGTAAATTAAAAAATATCTTTAATGCTTTTCATATAGATTAAAAGTCTAACAAAAAATTTTAAAAGGGGTAATACAAAAATATCTTTAATGCACTCGCTGGAACACTCATTGCTATTGCTATGATGTAAAACAAATGTGCCGGGAGACGTGGAAGCTCAATGACCTTACATCTCTACTTTCTACTTTATGGGATGAGATTTATTTATTTTCACCTTTTGTCGCATTTGATTTGTAGCATTTTGCGTTTTTATTTTTATTTTTATTTTAAATTTTTTGGGTATATTTGTGTTGTTACTTTTTATTTCATTTAATATTTGGGGATTTGACTTAGGCCCTACCATTTGTGTTGATTTATTTGGGTGGTACATGACTCTTGTATTAATACTTTCATATTCTTAGATGAGTCCCACGTAAGTAAAATAAATGAATCATTCCAGTTCCTATTCTTTTTATTGAATGATTTCCACATTTTCCCCCCTTTTTTGGGGTAATGCTAGACCAAAATGGGTGGCTTAATGGTCAAAAATATTTATAAGTTGAATCTCTCAAATCAAGATCTCTATTTTTACAAACTCAAATTCATATGTTAGGCATAATTTGTTGGCTTCGAGTCCAAGCTTGAAAATACTAGGTATTCAAGCAATTGTGGATTTTGTGGCCTTGGCCCGATTAGGGCTTGAGGATTAAAGAAGAATTGGGATGGAAGAAAAATTAAGATTTTAGTTTTAATTAAAGATTTGGTGCTTTGGTGGCTTTTTGTAAAGTGATTTTGGTAGAATTGTTTTGCCCTTTATTAAAGTGTCGCGTAGCTCCATGAACTTCACAGACGGATTCCATCCGAAATAACAGATGAATGACCAAAATAATCATATTTGTATTTAATGGGACTAAAAAGGTCATTTTTAAATTTATGGGACTGAATAAGCTAAAGACCTATTTTTGTGAGACTAAATATACAATTTACTCTTATAAAAAACAATGTCCATAGAAATAAGAAATAATATATTTCTGATGTTAAACCATATATAATTTTTCAAATTTATTTTTCTTTTGTTATGTTATCCCACTAAATTTTTAATATGTAGAAATATATTATTTCCCCATTTCATGAATACATGTTAGGTAAACTACGTAAAAGCAAGTTTGGTAACCATAGCTCATATTTAATCTTAATTCTTGTTGGCCATAGGTTAAAACACGTATTTTTCACCCACTTGTGGATTTTAGCATAACGTTGTGAAACCAACCCTACCTAATCAAATGGGTAATCTACTAAATATCATTATTCTTTCTTGCAATGAAGGCCAAAAAACTTGGCAGAGGTGGATAAATTGTCAAATCTAGTTCGGTTGAGAATTTAATTGATTTCAACATCAACATTAAAAACTTTTAGAAAGTGTTATCCTAAGGTGACTATGAGTTATGTTTTTCCAACTCATAAACATTTGCCAACTAGCAACTTGGCTTAGTGTTTGTCACATATCTATCATTTATTAGTTGGATAAGGAAATTGTGGTGCCTACATGTATGAGTTCCTAATTTTGTCCCCAATGAGTTATGTATTTCCAACTCATAAACATTTGCCAACTAGCAGCTTGGCTTAGTGTTTGTCACATATCTATCATTTATTAGCTGGCTAAAGAAATTGTGTGGCCTGGATTTATGAGTTCCTAATTTTGTCCCCAATGAGTTATATTTTTCCAACTCATAAACATTTGCCAACGAGCAACTTGGTTTAGTGTTTGTCACATATCTATCATTTATTAGTTGGCTAAAGAAATTGTGTGGCTTGGATTTTTGAGTTCCTAATTTTGTCCCCAATGAGTTGTGTTTTTCCAACTCATAAACATTTGTCAACTAGCAACTTGGCTTAGTGTTTGTCACATATCTATCATTTATTAGCTGGCTAAAGAAAATGTGTGGCCTGGATTTATGAGTTTCTAATTTTGTTCTCACCCTAAAGGGGAAATATGAAAAAAGCATTTAAGCTATTCCAAACATAGACAACTTACTACTAACTCTTCCTCCTATAAATAGCACACACATACATCACAAATATAGTAGTTGTAATAAGTAAACATATCATCATGGTATGATTTTGTACCCTTTTTCTATAGGCTTTTTCATAATGTTGGTTGTTTCTTTTGCAAATGAAAGCCAAGGGCCAAGGGCATGTCCTAATTTGGACTCCATTTACCAGTTTGGAGATTCCATTTTTGATACTAACAATTTAGTCAGAGTACCTAGTATTGGTCCAATGTATGCTGCTACTTTGTCTACCCTATGGTGAAACTTTTGGCAAACCCACTGGTCGATGGTCTGATGGCCATCTTATTATTGATTATTTTGGTATCCCTTTCTCTCTATATTTACATATTCTATTGTATTGTCTTACAAAGTAAATATAGGTCTAATGTTCTCCTGCATCATGCTAGCCTTTTACCATGCTTGGCTTCTAATTGTTCTAAATTTATCTAGTTTTGCTCATTTTTAAGTACTCAACCTTGAAATTATTTGCCTCTTTTTCTTTCCAACTACGTTAATGGTATCTTATTCTAATATGTATTATAAGAGGATTTAATTGAATACGCATATGAACCAGTTGAGTTTACTATTTTTTTTTAAACTAGGATTTAGTGCCCCGTTCAAGGAGCGGGGATTGCCCAGTTAAAATTAGTAATTTTTTATATTTTTATAAATATATAGTTATTGTAACTTTAAATATTTTTATTTATCTTTCTACTATATAATTATTTTGTTAAAATAATTTAAAAGTAACAAAAACTTAATACTAATGGTGCTAATTGAAATATTGATAAGTTCTTTTTTGAAATTTTTTTTTTTGCTAATGACTAATATATGTAAAAATTAATACCACATAAGAAGATGACTTTTATTGAAACAATTGAATTTAATATGATAGACTATAAAATACTAATAATTGAATATGTTATTAGTTATTATATTTGCATGAATTTAAATGATTTTGAAAGTTCATTTTTAGTTAGTTTTGCAATGATTAGGAATTAATGATGAATGAAAAAATCTCTTGTAATATTTTTAACAATTAATAATAAATAAATAAAGTTAACTAAAATTTAACATTACGTTTTCATAGTGTTTTATTTATATATTAATATATAAAATATCCATGAATAAAAAAAATTAAATTGATATGAATACTTATAAGACAAATACGCAAGTGTATGTATGCCATAAAATTTATAAATTATTTTTAAAATTGAACTATCAATTACATTCTTAATTAAAAGTTAAATAACCAAAAATAATATTTTTTACTTAAAATAATAAAAATAGTGATTTTTTAAATAATAAATTCAAATAAGATTTTAAATAAATAGTTTAAAAAATAATGAAATTAACCTATAAGGAATTCTAATAAATCAATATAATTAATTAAAAAACACAATAAAATTTTTTAAAACATATTAAAATTTAAATTGGTTAATAAAGATTTGAAAATATAAATTAAAAAATAAATTCCCATGCATAACTAAAAAAGGTTTGATTTATTTTACATTGTTACTATTGATCGTATTTGAAAGTAAAATTTTAATAAATACTAATAATTTTAATGTTGAAATAAAGAAAATAATACAAATTTTTTTAAAAAAAATTAAAACTCATAAACTTTTTAAAGAAATAGTCACAAAACTTTACAAAATTACACTTATACTAAAAGCAACTTGCAACCCGGAAAAAATCTATTAACAGTAGTGATACAGGAGTATCCAACCCACCATCATCCAACACTAGATCCAAGTCCAAGGAGGAGGTGGTGAAGGTTCCCACCCAAGCAGAATTTCATGCAATCCAAGATGGCCAAGATGTTAACTCTTTTTGTTTTCAGTCTTTTAATTCTTTTTGTTTTCAGTCTTTTAATTTAAGCCCAGGTACTAGTAATAACTATAAGCCTAAATTGTTATGTTATATGGGCTGGTCATCTTTTACTACTACTATGCTTAGTTATCTTAAATAAGTTATTAGGTTACATCCCTTGTTCCCTATAAATAAGTAATGTTAGGACTTGTTTAAGGAGGCAGAATATTGGAGTAAATAATCCTTTGGTTTCTCTTTTAGTTCTTGTTATTATTTCAGGTTTGTCTTGATTTACATTATGTTTCAATTCAAGTTCATAATTTCCAGCCTTTGGTTTCTTTTGCATCTTTAAATTTCGGCTTTGCTCTTTAATTTCCTGATTGCCTTTGCTTTTGAATCCTAAATATCTTTAGTTGTCTTTTATCGAATTTATGGTCTTCATCTAGTTCTTGCTTAGTTTTCCTTTAATTCTGTGTGCACAATCTTGTTATCAATTTGTTTGGGTTTTCCTTTATTCTTCTGCCTTAAACTACCCCAAAATTCATCCCCGTGACGCATCAATTTTCTCGATGCAAAATTGATAAATCACGGGCTCAATGAGCTTGGGTCACGAGAAAGATGAATTTTGGGGTAGTTAAGGCAAAAGAATAAAGGAAAACAAACAAATTGATAACAGATCATGCACAGAATTAAGAAAACTAAGCAAGCTGGATGAACCATAAATTAAAAGACAACTAAATATTTAGGATTCAAAAGCAAAAGCAATCGGGAGATTAAAGAGCAAAGCGAAAATTTAAAGATGCAAAAAAACCAAAGGCTGAAATATGAACGAATTGAAACATAATGTAAATCAAGACAAACTTTGAAATAAGAACAAGAACTAAAAGAGAAACCAAAGGATTATTTACTCAATATTTTGCCTCTAAACAAGTCTAACATCACCTATTTATAGGGAACGAGATGTAACCTAAAAACTTATTTAAGGTAACTAAGCATAGTAATAAAGATGACGACCCATATAACATAACAATTTGAGCTTATAGTTATTACTAGTACTGAGCTTGATTAAAAGACTAAAAAAGAATTAAAAGACTAAAAAAAGAGTTAACATCTTGGCCATCTTGGATTGCATGAAATCTGCAGTGGAACCTTCACCACCTCCTCCTTGGACTTGGATCTAGTGTTGGATGATGGTGGATTGGATACTCCCGTATCAAGTAGGTCCCCACTAAAGTTTCCCTTTTAGAATATAGATGCTTGTAAATACTGGATTAACAAATTTAATTCTAACACCACACCAGTTGAGTGATATTATCATGTTTTAGTTTGATATCTAGTCATTGGTTTATTTATGTTATAATTCTTAATTTAAAATAATTATACTAGGAAACCTTGAGATTTATAAATTTGTGCACATAAGTTTAATAACTTTAAGCACATGATTTTGTTAGTATTAAAATACACTATTGATTAATGAAAATCAAAAGTTTTGACATTTATTACGAATTACATTTCTTTATCAGAAATTCAAGAATAAAAAATATATAGTTTCAAACTATTTATAGTCACTAATGTAATATTATAATATAAGCAGTGATTAATACATGTACATATATAATTAGATGTACAGTGTGTAACAAAAGTAGTAAATACATATACTCCTTCTGTCCCAAAAAAAGACTTTGGTTTCTCTAATGTACAACTTTTTATTTTTGTTCAACCAAGTGGAGGTACAACTCATTTTATACCACTAATTTTCTAATTAAGGGTATTGTATATCAATACACCCTTTTAATGTATTTTATCTCATTAAGGGTATTTTGAAAATTTTGTTGAAAAATCAGGTTTGACTTTGAAAACTGGCCTCTTTTTTGAGAATAAAAACTTGTTTAGAAACTAAACTCTTTTTTTTTTTTTTTTGAAATAGACACACTCCATCTATTTTTAAAAAAAGAGAGTTTAGTTTCTAAACAAGTTTTTATTCCCAAAAAACAGGCCAGTTTCCAAAGTCAAACATTTTTCAACAAAATTTCAAAATACTTAATGAATAAAATACATTAAAAGGGTGTATTGATATACAATACCCTTAGAAAATTAGTGGTATAAAATGAGTTGTACCTCCACTTGGTTGAACAAAAATAAAAAGTTGTACATTAGAGAAACCAAAGTCTTTTGAGACGAAGTATATGTATTTACTACTTTTGTTATACCTGTGTGCATCTAATTATATATGTACATGTATTAATCCTTATATTATAATATTACATTAGTGACTATAAATAGTTTGAAACTATATATTTTATTCTTGAATTTATATAAAGAAATATAGTTCCTAATAAATGTCAAAACTTTTGATTTTCATTAATCAATAGTGTATTTTAATACTAACAAAATCATGTGCTTAAAGTTATTAAACTTATGTGCAAATTCATAAATCTCATGGTTTCTAGTATAATTATTTTAAATTAAGAATTATAACATAAATAAACCAATGACTAGATATCAAACTAAAACATGATAATATCACTCAGCTGTGGTGTTAGAATTAAATTTGTTAATCGATTTACAAGCATCTATATTCTAAAAGGAAACTTTAGTGAGGACTCTTGTTAATAGATTTCTTCTGGTTGCAAGATTGCTTTAATATAAGTGTAATTTTATAAAGTTGCGGACCGGTGTCATATACTAAATTAAATTACGATGATTTTTAATTTTTAAAAATTAGTGAGCGATAAAAATGAATAGTAATGACGTGAATAGTAAACGTGAATAATAATCATGAATAGTAACTGTGTGAATAGTAATGACGTAAATAGTGAAAATATTGAATATGCTACTCAAAATGATCAGCAAATCGAGATGAATAAAACACTTACTTTATTGAACTTTGATATTGAAATCTGATTACAGAAAAGATCCTTGAAATAAAACCTGAAAAACTGAAAATACAAAAGTTTTAAGGTTTGGAATGGGATTTTGGCTAGTCTGGGATACAAAGAAAGCTTTTGGAATGCTAGGAAATTTTGTTTATAGGAATTGTGTTTGCCGATGGATTTTCTGAATGAAATGAAGCCCTTTTATAGTTGAAATCTTTGAGTCCGTCCAATTCTAGCTTGTTGAATTTTGATAAAGGCTAGTCTTTAGCCTTTTTGACTTTGGTTTTAGGCTTGAAGACTTTTGTGGTTCTTGCAGATTGAATCCCGTAGCTTTTGTTTTCCTTGGCAATCAATTTTGACTTTGGTGACCATTATTTTAACTTTGGCTTTTCCTTTGTGTCTTTGAATCTTTTTGCTTTGACGACCATTTTGTGCTTGTCTTGGCTTCACTTTCTTGTCTTTATCACTTTGAAACTTTGAGTCTGAATCCTTATCTACTTCCGGCTTTTTGTATGAAGACACTGCAGATACTTTTGAGGTGATCTTATCAGCTTGGAATCTTTTGGTGATTTTATCTTCTTTTAAAAAGTTGTTTGTAATTATGTGTCGACACAGGACCTACTCTTCTTTTTGGAAAGCAGAGTTTTCTGACTGTCCCTACTTCACGTGCTTGAATGGCTTTAATCATCTTTCCATTTCCTACTTTTTGAATGAAGACTGTCCTTGATTTCTTCATGGCGAAGGAAGCTGATCTTCAAAGAAGTCGTCATCTGGAATAAAGGTTTTTGAGTAAAATCTATTTTGAAATGCTTCTTGAGATCTTGGAGAAGTTGAATCCACTGGAGTAGCAGAACTTGAGGCTTCTTGTATAATTTTGTCTAAGTGATGATCTTCTTGGGGGGTAAATTGGATGATTAATTATTGATCTGGAATTGATGGTGACTGAGAGTAAACTGGTGGTTCTTCGCTAAGTCTTGGAACCCAGTTTTCCATGAATTCTTGAGTTTCTTGCCATTGATTGTCTTCTTTGATTGCTCTTCTTAGTTTTTGAACATAGTCTCGATTTTGCTTCTTTTGAGATTCGTCACCGAAAGGGTAAATACACTTGGATAAATTGGCCGGTCGAAATGATCCAATCTCTCGATTTTGAATGGTTTGGGCAACATTGTAAATACTTGAAATTCTGGGGACTCTTTCAAGTATTCTAAGCTTTGAATCAGCAGATCCTTCTAAATCTGAATATTCTATGATTTCCCAATATACGTCTGTTTGAGTAACTTTCTTCATTGAATCCTGCAAAACAGAAAATTTGTGAGTTTATATATCAAAGGGGTCTTGAGCTAAGGGATCACCGAATGGATCTGTGGATGATCCTTCCAAGGAGGCCTTGCTATTTATAGACATTGATTTTGCTTTTTCTTTGAATTGCACGAACTGCATGAATTCTTGATATTGTGCCCAGCCCTCAGCAATGTCTTTATCCTTTTGGACTAATTCTGGCACGGATGGAATTTGGCTTTCTGTAATTTTTCCTTTTTTCTTTTCATGTTTTGAATTGTCTCTTTTGCCTTTGCTTGATGAGTGGTACCGCTTGATGGTGGTCCATGAACTTGTTTTGCTTGAGTTGTTGGTGATTGAATCTTTTGTCCTGCCTGTGGAATCTGATGTGTACCAGAAAACTAGGCCGTCACAATTTCTTGAGTAATTGAAACTTGAGTCCACCATTTGATTTTGAATTCCCGAACCAAGGACATGGGATATGGTTTGGGATGGAATGAATGAATTTTGTAACTCCAGCAAAATATCCATGGGACTTTGAACATAATATGAAATTGAATGGGTTGCATATAATCTGGAATTCTTCCTTCAGTTTTTCGAATGAATAATTTGTAGGCCATTTGAGTTTCCGGGGGATAAATATCTTCAGTACATCCAAGATATATCCACCAATTATAAAACCAAATTGGACTAGAAGGTACTTGAGTTGAAAAGGTTTCATGGAAAGTAAAAAACCATGAATGATTGAATGGTCTGAGGTAAAAAGCTTTGTGCCAAGCTTCTAAGTAGTCCTGGTACGTGTATCCTCTAAATTGAGTATCTATTGCAAATGATTTAAGCAGAGAATGACTTCCCCACTCATCAAAAGAACAAATCTTTCTGATAATGGCTTTTGAATAAGCGACTCTATTGGAATCTTTTGGATCTAAAGTATGCTTGATATCTACTGATCCTGAATCAATCAAAACCAGAAGATAGAATGAAATATCTTTTTCAGCATTGAATGGTATCCAATTGCAATCTGGATGAATGGTTTGTTCAATGTATTTTGAAAAGGTTTGGAAATCTGGATTTTGAATAAAACGAGTAAGGTAAAGTGGCTCAATTATTCCTTTAGTAAAATAAGTAAGATTTGAGCTTAGGCGACTTGTGGAGATTGAGTTTGGTAGGGTGGAGTATTCCTTTGAATAGAAGTCTTTTGATAAGGGCTTCTAGAGCTTGAGCAAAATTTAATGGAGGATAATCGAAAGGGATTGAAATCTGTTTGGTGAAGTTAAATGAATAAGTGGAAGTTTTTGGAATCATCTTCTTTCTTGTGAACTCATTTTGAAATTCTGCTAAAATTCACAAGTTTAAAATTAGGCAAACAATTCTCCTCACCTTTTAGATATTCAATAGCAAAATTGAATCTGAGATAGGATAGCTTGCCATCTTGCAAATATTTGTTTTGAAACATCTTTTGCAAAAATATGTAATAGAAATGGTTGATAATATAAATCATGAAATTTTGAAATGCATAAAGCAATGGATAAAATTTCTTTCTGAAACTTAAAGTCTACTGAATGTTCTTCTTCTAAAAATTCTATTTGACTCTTAATATGACTAATATTATTTATTTGTTTAAATATTGAGCACTTTTGAATTAAATCTATTTCTTTCTGTCTTTTGGGAGAAATAAAATTGAATGAAATCTTCCTACCCATGATTTTTGTATGAATACCTTCAGTATCTACTTTGATAGGATTAATCTAATGTAAAAATGGTAAACCTAAAATTAAATCTTGAGTTATATCATCCACTATGTAACATAAGTTTTTAATACAATAATAATCCTTGCATACATTTAATATGACTCTATGGTTGACATGTAATCTACTTGAATTTGCTGCTAATAAACTCTCATTAGTTTTTTGACAATATTTTGTAGGAATTATTCCTGTTTTAATACAATTTGCATCAGCACCACTATCTATCATAGCGTGTACTGTGAGTTTGAAATCATTTATTCCTATGGTAACAAAGCAATACCATTTTTGATACTCTATCTTATTTATCATTTGAATATACATTTTATCTGAAATTTGTTCATTATTTATTTGAATAGAACTTAAGTCTTGAATATCAGTTGCAACTTCTTTTCCTTTTGAAGAATTTTCTGGAGTATTCCCATTTTTTTATTAAACTTATCTTTGTAACTAATTCTAAATCTTTTGTTTTTAATTCTATTAAATCCTTTTGTAATTTTCTAACTTGTTCTTTTAATGTTTTAATAACTTCTTTGACTTAAATCAGCTTTCTAATTCCTAATAATCTTGATTGGGTATTTTTCTAATAATTTTGAAATACTAAATGGTTCTTCAAACTTTTAGGTTTTCTTCTTCTAATATTAAATCTCTTAATTTTTCAAATATTCTTTTCTACATTCTTTATCATCTATTTTTTCTATCATTTCAAATAATGTTTCTTTATTACTTTTTGAAATCACATTAATACACTTACATTTTTTTATGCTTTCTAAACTTGAATCTGAGTCTATGTCATCTTGAATATTATCTTCCTCTATATCTGTTTCTTCTATTAATAAAGCTATCATTTTCTTTTTGAAATCTTCTTCTTGAAATATTTCATTTATCTTTTTCTTCATTTTACATTGATTTGCCTTGTGACCAAAGCGACCACATTTCCAGCAAGTTATTGAATTATTTTCATTAGTATCTTTATTCTTATATCCTTTATATTTCTTCTTTTTATATTTTTTATAATATTGACTATTATCATAATTCTTATGGTTCTTAAATTTTGAATGTCTTTTATATTTTTCTAACTTTCTATTTTGAAATTTGAAGGGGCTTTAATTCCTTTAATACCAAAAACTTCACAAAAGTTTCCTACTTCTTGTTTTTCTCTACCATATTTATTTTGAATCTTTAATTCTGTACATAATTCTAATCCTTCTTTTTTAATAAAAGTAAATAATTGACCAAAAGATATTGTATTGAAATCTATGTAATC
Source organism: Gynochthodes officinalis (assembly GCA_020080225.1). Taxonomy (NCBI): domain Eukaryota; kingdom Viridiplantae; phylum Streptophyta; class Magnoliopsida; order Gentianales; family Rubiaceae; genus Gynochthodes; species Gynochthodes officinalis. Next base: position 26,687 of record JAIQDA010000038.1, on the reverse strand, counting down.
ATTTCCTACCTCTTTTTGTAATTTAGATATTATTCTTTGCGAAAATAAAGTTGGTAATCCTGTAATGAATTTTTCTTTCCAAAAAGGAGAATTAGCATCATTTCTTTTTAATACTTGAGTGAGAAATACATCTTTATACCATCTAAAATCTGACAAAGTTGGACATCTTGAATTACTTAACATAATCTTTGAACTAGCTAAAGTTTCTTTTGGGTTACCTATGAAATGAACTGAAATTGTAACTATCAATTGATCTCACATCGATTGATTTTTATAACAAATGTTTTAGTTCCATCTGCATTTGTTTTCTCTACTTCTATACATTGAATGATTTAATATTTGTTATTTTCCTTCTAAAGTTAACAAATTATCCCACCAATTTTTAATTGTCACGAAAATCCTACTATTAATCTTTGTTGCGATATTAATTTGTTAATCTTAATGTTTTGTAGTAGTCTTAGCCATTCCCATTTCTTGCAATGTATTTAATATTTAATATTTTGATTTTCCATCTATATTCCATTCATAGACAGAATGTCTATCATATGAACTTGTTTTGAATTGTTTTCTTTCTTCATATTGAATATCTGGGGGAGTAGGTCTAGGATAATAATTTCTTGTATTCATTGAATTCCAATTTCTATAATTTTTTTTGTCTTTTTATTCTATTAATTTCTACTTCTGAATTATCTATAAATTCTTGTTCTACATTATTAATCTTTTGTATCTCTAAATTATCTGAATCTTCACTTGAATTATCATCTAATTCTGATTCTGTCATTTTTCTTTCTGTTTCTAAACAATTAATTCTATTTTCTGAAGTACTAGCTTTATCAGCTTGAATACTTTGAGTTATTCTATTTATCAAACTATTTTGCATTTTATTTCTAATTAAATCTTCTTCTAATTCATGAGAAACACTTCTTGTTTTGAAATGAGGACTAGCTATTTTATTTGGAAATATAGGGGTTTCCTTAGGAATTGAATCTATCTTAATAGACAAATGTTCTACTTGATTAGCTATAGTATGTAATATCTGATTTGAATAATTATTTTGTTGATAAAATTTTTTAATATAATCTAATACAACATTTGAATTTCCATCTTCTCTACCTATCTTAAAAGGATTAGCTTCTATTTCCTGTTTATCAACTTGAATTTTTACAAGTTGTAAGGATGGATGGATTGAAGTAATAACTTGACTATCATTAATTTTCCATTTTCTATACAAATTACTTTGAACATTAATATAACTTTCTTTGAAAATATTGGAAATACCTTCATTTCTTGAAAACCAATATTCCAACCATTAAAGTAAAAGAATATTACATTTCATCATTTTCATATAAGAAATCCATTCTTCTTTTAATTTTTCTTGAATAACTTCATTTAATGGTAAAAACCAAAATTTCCTTTTACTATTTTCATTTTCAAAAACCTCATTTAAATGTTCAAAGTTTATTTGAAATTCTTTCTTTTCAAAAGTAATAACATTAATTCCCATTTGTGACCTTGTAGGTGACATAGGGGGTGAAATGACTATTTCTGGAATAGGAGATTTAAAAACATACTTTGAAGGGTTTTCTGATACTATCGATGGTGATGGTTCAGAAAATGATTTTCTAGGTAAATTAAAATTATTTGAAGAACTTGTTCCTTCTCTGAATGAATTAAATCTTAATAAAATTGTTCCATCTTCTTTTTCTATAATATTATTAATTTCTCTTCTAATTATGTTTCTAGAAGGTTGAGCATTTTGAATTTCAAATTGTTCAGGAATTGTAATTTCATTCCATTTTAATCTTTTAGGAATAAAAACTGTTGGATTGTCAGCTTCTACATGTAATAAAACTGTTTCTTCTTTTGAAGTTGGTAACATGTTGAATCTAGTATTTATTTGAGAATTCATTAATCTAAAATAAACTCTGTAAATAATAGCAAAATTTTTGCAAAATTGTTCAAATTCATCACCTTGTAAATGAATATCTAATACTAATGAATCTAGTATTAATGGATCTGTTAAATCTACAGAAAAGTTTGGACAACAATTGAAATATATTGGATCATTACAAACATTAGTTTGAATCATACTTAATAAAGAAGTTTTGTATCTTTTTAATCTTTTATCTCTTAATGCTAAATAAATTGGAGCATCTACACCTATGTGTACTAACGGTTTAATTGCTACTTGAATCATACCATAATGAATATATCTACAACCTTTGTCTATATATTTTTTAATTGAAACTTTATTTAATAAAGGAATTGTTTGAAATTCTTCTTGTAAAGAAATTGTTTCTTCATGAGTTTTAATTGAAAAAGCAGTTTTGAAATCTAAAGAACCTATCTTATAGATGGATTCTATACTTTGTTCTGGAATAGACCAATTTGAGTAATCTAAAGGCATATGCACCTCGACTGCACTTGCGACGTCAGAGTTACCGTTTCTATCTTGAGTATTCAAAAATATTTTTCTAAATCTCGCTGCCATATTTAATATAATATAATCTAATCGTTTACTCTTGATGTCAGACTAAGATCGGGGAACACGGGGAGCACCCTGCCTGGAACACCTCACACTCGGGCTTACCAACGATCTTACTAGGCTCACCAAACCGCTTGCCAAACCTATTTTAATCTTAATCAAAGGTAAAGTCTTAAATTAAGGTTATGCTAAACACTTAAACTTAATTTAAACTAATGTTTTATGAACACCTAAAACAGATGAACAGTATGGCTCTGATACCATAAGGGGGCAGGACCGGTGTCATATACTAAATTAAGCTCTGATGATTTTTAATTTTTAAAAATTAGTGAACAGTAAAAATGAATAGTAATGACGTGAATAGTGAAAAATATTGAATATGGTACTCAAAATGATCAGCAAATCGAGATGAATAAAAACTTACTTTATTGAACTTTGATATTGAATCTGATTACAGAAAAGATCTTTGAAATAAAGTCTGAAAAACTGAAAATACAAAAGTTTTAAGGTTTGGAATGGGATTTTGGCTAGTCTGGGATACAAAGGAAGCTTTTGGAATGCTAGGAAATTTTGTTTATAGGAATTGTGTTTGCCGATAGATTTTCTGAATGAAATGAAACCCTTTTATAGTTGAAATCTTTGAATCCGTCCAATTCTAGCTTGTTGAATTTTGATAAAAGCTAGTCTTTAGCCTTTTTGACTTTGGTTTTAGGCTTGAAGACTTTTGTGGTTCTTGCAGATTGAATCCCGTAGCTTTTGTTTTCCTTGGCAATCAATTTTGACTTTGGTGACCATTATTTTGACTTTGGCTTTTCCTTTGTGTCTTTGAATCTTTTTGCTTTGACGACCATTTTGTGCTTGTCTTGGCTTCACTTTCTTGTCTTTATCACTTTGAAACTTTGAGTCTGAAAGTTGGACATCTTAAATTACTTAACATAATTTTTGAACTAGCTAAAGTCTCTTTTGGGTTACCTATGAAATGAATTGAAATTGTAACTATCAATTGATCTACTGCATCTGATTGATTTTCTATAACAAATGTTTTAGTTCCATCTGCATTTGTTTTCTCTACTTCTACTTCTGTTGAATGATTTAATATTTGTTGTTTTCCTTCTAAAGTTAACAAATTATCCTACCAATTTTTTAATTGTCCTGAAAATCCTACAATTAATGCTGTTGCAGTATTAATCTCTGTTAGTCCTAACATTTTGTAGGCCGTCTTAGCCATTCCCATTTCTTGCAATGTATTTAATATTTCATATTCTGATTTTCCATCTATGTTCCATTCATAGACAGAATGTCCATCATATGAACTTGTTTTAAATTGTTTTCTTTCTTCATATTGAATATCTGGAGGAGTAGGTCTAGAGTAATAATTTCTTGTATTCATTGAATTCTAATTTCTATAATTTTTTTTGTCTTTTTATTCTATTAATTTCTACTTTTGAATTATCTCTAAATTCTTGTTCTACATTATTAATCTTTTGTATCTCTGAATTATCTGAATCTTCACTTGAATTTGAATTATCATCTAATTCTGATTCTGTCATTTTTCTTTCTGTTTCTAAATAATTAATTCTATTTCCTGAAGTACTAGCTTTATCAGCTTGAATGCTTTGAGTTATTCTATTTATCAAACTATTTTGCATTTTATTTCTAATTAAATCTTCTTCTAATTCATGAGAAACACTTCTTGTTTTGAAATGAGGACTAACTATTTCATTTCAAAATTTCAAAGTGATAAAGACAAGAAAGTGAAGCCAAGACAAGCACAAAATAGTCGTCAAAGCAAAAAGATTCAAAGACACAAAGGAAAAGCCAAAGTCAAAATAATGGTCACCAAAGTCAAAATTGATTGCCAAGGAAAACAAAAGCCACGGGATTCAATCTGCAAGAACCACAAAAGTCTTCAAGCCTAAAAGTAAAAGTCAAAAAGGCTAAAGACTAGCCTTTATCAAAATTCAACAAGCTAGAATTGGGCGGACTCAAAGATTTCAACTATAAAAGGGCTTGATTCATTCGGAAAATCCATTGGCAAACACTCGGCAAACACAATTCCTATAAACAAAATTTCCTAACATTCCAAAAGCTTTCCTTGTATTCGGACTAGCCAAAATCCCATTCCAATATTCCAACTTTTGTAATTTTTCAGGTTTTATTTCAAGGATTTTTTCTGTAATCAGATTTCAATATCAAAGTTCAATAAAGTAAGTGTTTTATTTATCTCGATTTGCTCATCATTTTGAGTACCATATTCAATATTTTTCACTATTTACGTCATACTATTCATCGTTACTATTCACGCAGTTACTATTCACGTTTACTATTCACGTCATTACTATTTATTTTTACTGTTCACTAATTTTTAGAAAAATTCATAATCACTGTAGCTTAATTAGTATATGACATCGGTCCTGCTCCCAAATGGTATCAGAGCCATACTGTTCATCTGTTTTAGGTGTTCATAAAACATTAGTTTAAATTAACTTTAAGTGTTTAGCATAATCTTAATTTAAGACTTTACCTTTGATTAAGATTAAAATAGGTTTGGCAAACGGTTTGGTGAGCCTAGTAAAGCGTTAGTGGCAGAGTGTGAGGTGTTCGAGGCGGTGCTCTCGTGTTCCGATCTTAGTCGATATCAGAGTAAGCGATTAGATTATGTTATATTAAACATGGCTTGAGATTTAGAAAAATGTTTTGAATACTCAAGATAGAAATGGTAACTCGACATCGTGCAGTCGGAGAGTGCATATGCCTTTAGATTACTCAAATTGGTCTATTCGAACAAAGTATAGAGTCCATATATAAGATAGGTTCTTTAGATTTCAAAACTACTTTTCAATTAAAACTCATGAAGAAACAATTTCTTTACAAGAAGAATTTCAAACAATTCCTTTATTAAATAAAGTTTCAATTAAAAATATATAGACAAAGGTTATAGATATATTCATTATGGTATGATTCAAGTAGCAATTAAGCAGTTAGTACACATAGGTGTAGATGCTCCAATTTATTTAGCATTAAGAGATAAAAGATTAAAAGATACAAAACTTCTTTATTAAGTATGATTCAAACTAATGTTTGTAATGGTCAATATATTTCAATTGTTGTCCAAACTTTTACATTGATTTAACAAATCCATTAATACTAGATTCATTAGTATTAGATATTCATTTACAAGGTGATGAATTTGAACAATTTTGCAAAAATTTTGCTATTATTCTGAGTTTATTTTAGATTAATGAATTCTCAAATAAATACTAGATTCAACATGTTACCAACTTCAAAAGAAGAAACAGTTTTATTACATGTAGAAGCTCATAATCCAACAGTTTTATTCCTAAAAGATTAAAATGGAATGAAATTACAATTCCTGAACAATTTGAAATTCAAAATGCTCAACCTTCTAGAAACATAATTAGAAGAGAAATTAATAATATTATAGAAAAAGAAGATGGAACAATTTTATTAAAATTTAATTCATTGAGAGAAAGAACAAGTTCTTCAAATAATTTCAATTTACCTAGAAGATCATTTTCTGAACCATCACCATCGATAGTATCAGAAAACCCTTCAAAATATGTTTTCAAATCTCCTATTCCAGAAATAGTCATTTCACCCCCTATGTCACCTACAAGGTCACAAATGGGAATTAATGTTATTACTTTTGAAAGAAAGAATTTCAAATAGATTTTGAATATTTAAATGAGGTTTTGAAAATGAAAATACTAAAAGGAAATTTTGGTTTTAGCATTAAATGAAGTTATTCAAGAAAAATTAAAAGAATGGATTTCTTATATGAAAAAGATGAAATGTAATATTCTTTTACTTTCATGGTTAGAATATTGGTTTTCAAGAAATGAAGGTATTTCCAATGTTTTCAAAGAAAGTTATATTAATGTCCAAAGTAATTTGTATAGAAAATGGAAAATTAATGATAGTCAAGGTATTACTTCAATCCATCCACCCTTACAACCTGTAAAAATTCAAGTTGACCAACAAGAAATAGAAGCTAGTCCTTTTAAGATAGGTAGAGAAGATGGAAATTCAAATGTTGTATTAGATGATATTAAAAAAGTTTATCAACTAAATAATTATTCAAATCAGATACTACATACTATAGCTAATCAAGTAGAACATTTGTCTACTAAGATAGATTCAATTCCTAAGGAAACCCCTAGATTTCCAAATGAAATAGCTAGTCCTCATTTCAAAACAAGAAGTGTTTCTCATGAATTAGAAGAAGATTTAATTAGAAATAAAATGCAAAATAGCTTGATAAATAGAATAACTCAAAGTATTCAAGCTGATAAAGCTAGTACTTCAGAAAATAGAATTAATTGTTTAGAAGCAGAAGAAAAATAGTGAATCGAATTAGATAATTCAAGTGAAGATTGAGATAATTGAGAGATACAAAAGATTAATAATGTAGAACAAGAATTTAGAGATAACTCAGTAGAAATTAATAGAATAAAAATGAGAAAAATTATAGAAATTGGAATTCAATGAATAGAAGAAATTATTATCTAGACCTACTCCTCGGATATTCAATATGAAGAAAGAAAACAATTTAAAACAAGTTCATATGATGGACATTACGTCTATGAATGGAACATAGATGGAAAATCAAAATATGAAATATTAAATACATTGCAAGAGAGATGGGAATGGCTAAGGCGGCCTACAAAACATTAGGATTAAGAAATTATCTTTAGCGACATTAATAGTAGGATTTTAGGGACAATTAAAAAATTGGTGGGATAATTTGCTAACTTTAGAAGGAAAACAACGAATATTAAATCATTTAATAGAAGTAGAGAAAATAAATGCAGATGGAACTAAAACATTTGTTATAGAAAATCAATCAAATGCAGTAGATCAATTGATAGTTATAATTTCAGTTCATTTCATAGGTAACCCAAAAGAAACTTTAGCTAGTTCAAAGATTATGCTAAGTAATTTAAAATGTCCAACTTTGTCAGATTTTAGATGGTATAAAGATGTATTTTTCACTCAAGTATTAAAAAGAAATGATGCTAATTCTCCTTTTGGAAAGAAAAATTCATTCTGAGATTACCAACTTTATTTCGCAAAGAATAATATCTAAATTACAAAAGAGGTAGGAAATGATTACATAGATTTCAATGCAATATCTTTTGGTCAATTATTTGCTTTTATTAAAAGAAGGATTAAATTATGTACAATTAAAGATTCAAAATAAATATGGTAGAAAAACAAGAAGTAGGAAACTTTTGTGAAGTTTTTGGTATTAAGGAATTAAAGCTCCTTGACTCAAAATAGAAAGTTAGAAAAATATAAAGACATTCAAAATTCAGAAACATAAAATTATGATAATAGTCAATATTATAAAAATATAAAAAGAAGAAATATAAAGGATATAAAAATAAAGATCCTAATGAAAATAATTGAGTAACTTGCTGGAAAGGTGGTGGCTTTGGTCACAAGGCAAATCAATGTAAAATGAAGAAAAAGATAAATGAAATATTTCAAGAAGAAGATTTCAAGAAGAAAATGATAGCTTTATTAATAGAAGAAGCAGATATGAAGCGAAGACAATATTCAAGATGACATAGACTCAGATTCAAGTTTAGAAAGCATAGAAAAGTGCAAGTGTATTAATGTGATTTCAAAAAGTAATAAAAAAACATTATTTGAAATGATAGAAAAAATAGATGATAAAGAATGTAGAAAAGAATATTTGAAAAAATTAAGAGATTTAATATTAGAAGAAGAAAAACCTAAAAAGTTTGAAGAACCATTTAGTATTTCAAAATTATTAGAAAAATACCCAATTGAAGGATTATTAGGAATTAGGAAGCCAGATGAAGTTAAAGAAGATAATAAAACATTAAAAGAACAAGTTAGAAAATTACAAAAGGATTTAATAGAATTAAAAAAAAGATTTAGAATTAGATACAAAGATAAGTTTAATAAAGAATGGAATTACTCCAGAAAATTCTTCAAAAGGAAAAGAAGTCATAACTGATATTCAAGACTTAAGTTCTATTCAAATAAATAATGAACGAGTTTCAGATAAAATGTATATTCAAATGATAAATAAGATAGAGTATCAAAAATGGTATTGTTTTGTTATCATAGGAATAAATGATTTCAAACTCACAGTACACGCTATGATAGATAGTGGTGCTGATGCAAACTGTATTAAAATAGGAATAATCCCTACAAAATATTGTCAAAAAACTAATGAGAGTTTATTAGCAGCAAATTCAAGTAGATTGCATGTCAAGCATAGAGTCATATTAAATGTATGCAATGATGATTATTGTATTAAAAATTTATGTTATGTAGTAGACGATATAACTCAAGATTTAATTTTAGGTTTACCATTTTTACATCAAATTAATCCTATCAAAGTAGATACTGAAGGTATTCATACAAAAATCATGGGTAGGAAGATTTCATTCAATTTTATTTCTCCCAAAACACAGAAAGAAATAGATTTAATTCAAAAGTGCTCAATATTTAAGCAAATAAATAATATTAGTCATATTAAGAGTCAAATAAGATTTTTAAAAGAAGAACATTCATCTGATAAAATAAACTCTGAATTTCAGAAAGAAATTTTATCCATTGCTTTATGCATTTCACAATTTCATGATTTATCTTACCAACCATTTCTATTACATATTTTTGCAAAAGATGTTTCAAAGCGATTTTTGCAAGATGGCAACTATCTATCTATATTCAATTTTGCTATTGAATATCTAAAAGGTGAGGAGAATTGTTTGCCTAATTTTAAACTTGTGAATTTTAGCAGGAATTTCAAAATGAGTTCAGTCAAGAAAGAAGGTGATTCCAAAAAACTTCCACTTATTCATTTAACTTCACCAAACAGATTTCAATCCCTTTCTGATTATCCTCCATTAAATTTTGCTCAAGCTCTAGAAGCCCCTTATCAAAAGACTTCTATTCAAAGGAATACTCCACCCAGTCAAACTCAATCTCCACAAGCTGCTTCAAGCTCAAATCTTACTTATTTTACTAAAGGAATAATTGAGCCACTTTACCTTACTCGTTTTATTCAAAATCTAGATTTCCAAACCTTTTCAAAATACATTGAACAAACCATTCATCCAGATTGCAATTGGATACCATTCAATGCTGAAAAAGATATTTCATTCTATCTTCTGGTTTTGATTGATTCGAGATCGATGAGATATCAAGCATACCTTAGATCCAAAAGATTCCAATAGAGTTGTTTATTCAAAAGCCATTATCAGAAAGATTTGTTCTTTTGATGAGTGGGGAAGTCATTCTCTACTTAAATCATTTGCAATAGATACGCAATATAGAGGATACACATACTAGGATTACTTAGAAGCTTGGTACAAAGCTTTTTACTTCAAACCATTCAATCATTCATGGTTTTTGACTTTCCATAAAACCTTTTCAACTCAAGCACCTTCTATTCCAATTTGGTTTTATAATTGGTGGATATATCTTGGATGTACTAAAGATATTTATCCCCCGGAAACTTAAATGGCTTACAAATTATTCATTCGGAAAACTGAAGGAAGAATTCCAAATTACATACAACCCATTCAATTTCATATTATATTCAAAGTCCCATGGATATTTTGTTGGAGTTACAAAATTCATTCATTCCATCCCAAACCATATCCCATGTCCTTGGTTCGGGAATTCAAAATCAAATGGTGGACTCAAGTCTCAATCACTCAAGAAATGGTGGCGGCCCAGTTTTACGTGCGCATCGATTCCTGAGCAGGACAAAGATTCAATCACCAACAACTCAAGCAAAGCAAGTTCATGGACCACCAGCTGGCGTGCCACTTACATTGCAAAAGCAAAGAGACAATTCAAAAACATGAAAAGAAAAAGGAAAAATTACGAAAGCCAAATTCCATCCGTGCAAAATTAGTCCAAAAGGATAAAGACATTCTTGAGAAATTTGGGCACAATATCAAGAATTCATGCAGTTCATGCAATTCAAAGAAAAAGCAAAATCAATGTCTATAAATAGCAAGGCCTCCTCGGAAGGATCATCCACAGATCCATTCGGCGGTCCCTTAGCTCAAGACCCCTTTGATATATAAACTTACAAATTTTCTATTTTGCAGGATTCAATGAAGAAAGTTACTCAAACAGACGTATATTGGGAAATCATAGAATATTCAGATTTAGAAGGATCTGCTGATTCAAAGCTTAGAATACTTGAAAGAGTCCTCAGAATTTCAAGTATTTACAATGTTGCCCAAATCATTCAAAATCGAGAGATTGGATCATTTCGACCGGCCAATTTATCCAAGTGTATTTACCCTTTCGGTGATGAATCTCAAAAGAAGCAAAATCGAGACTATGTTAAAAAACTAAGAAGAGCAATCAAAGAAGACAATCAATGGCAAAAAATTCAAGAATTCATGGAAAACTGGGTTCCAAGGCTTAGCAAAGAACCACCAGTTTACTCTCAATCACCATCAATTCTAGATCAAGAAGATCATCACTCAGACAAAATTATACAAGAAGCCTCAAGTTCTGCTACTCCAGTGGATTCAACTTCTCCAAGATCTCAAGAAGCATTTCAAAATAGATTTTACTCAAAAACCTTTATTCAGAAGACAACTTCTTTGAAGATCGACTTCGCGCCATGAAGCAATCAGGGCGATCTTCATTCAAAAAGTAGAAATGGAAAGATGATTAAAGCCATTCAAGCACGTGAAGTAGGGACAGTCAGAAAACTCTGCTTTCCAGAACATAGAGTAGGTCCCATGTCGGCACGTAACTACAAACAACTTTTCACAAAGAAGATAACATCCGCTCAAAAGTCTCCAAATGGATAAGATCAGCCTCAAAAGTACTCAGACAGGTGTCTTCATTCAAAAAGTCGGAAGTAGATAAGGATTCAGACTCAAAATTTCAAAGTGATAACGACAAGAAAGTGAAGCCAAGACAAGCACAAAATGATCGTCAAAGCAAAAAGGTTCAAAGACAAAGGAAAAGCCAAAGCCAAAATTATGGTCACCAAAGTCAAAATTGATTGCCAAGGAAAACAAAAGCTACGGGATTCAATCTGTAAGACCAATTACTTTCAAAAACCACAAAAGTCTTCAAGCCTCAAAGCAAAAGTCAAAAAGGCTAAAGACTAGCCTTTATCAAAATTCAACAAGCTAGAATTGGATGGACTCAAAGATTTCAACTATAAAAGGGTTTCAGTTCATTCAGAAAATCCATCGGCAAACAACAATCTTTCAAGCCTTTACAATCCTTTCCAAATTCTCCAAGAATTCCAACGTTGTAACCATTCCAAACCTTCAAACCTTCGTAATTTCTATTTTTCAGGTTTTATTTCAAGGATCTTTTCTGTAATCAGATTTCAATATCAAAGTTCAATAAAGTAAGTGTTTTATTCATCTCGATTTGCTGATCATTTTGAGTACCATATTCAATATTTTTCACTATTCACGTTTTACTATTCATTGTTACTATTCACTCAATTACTATTTATATTTACTATTCACGTCATTACTATTCATTTTTACTATTCACTAATTTTCAAAATTAAAAAATCACTGTAGCTTAATTAGTATATGACAGGTCCATCTATTTTAAAAAAAAAAAGAGTTTAGTTTTTAAACAAGTTTTTATTCCCAAAAAAGAGGCCAGTTTCCAAAGTCAAACCTGATTTTTCAACAAAATTTTCAAAATACCCTTAATGAGATAAAATACATTAAAAGGGTGTATTGATATACAATACCCTTAATCAGAAAATTAGTGGTATAGAATGAGTTGTATCTCCACTTGGTTGACCAAAAATAAAAAGTTGTACATTAGAGAAACCAAAGTCTTTTTTTGGGACATAAGAAGTATATGTATTTACTACTTTTGTTATACACTGTACATCTAATTATATATGTACATGTATTAATCACTGCTTATATTATAATATAACATTAGTGACTATAAATAGTTTGAAACTATATATTTTTTATTCTTGAATTTCTTATAAAGAAATATAGTTCCTAATAAATGTCAAAACTTTTGATTCTCATTAATCAATAGTGTATTTTAATACTAACAAAATCATGTGCTTAAAGTTATTAAACTTATGTGCGCAAATTCATAAATCTCAAGGTTTCCTAGTATAATTATTTTAAATTAAGAATTATAACATAAATAAACCAATGACTAGATGTCAAACTAAAACATGATAATATCACTCAACTTGTGTGGTGTTAGAATTAAATTTGTTAATCCAGTATTTACAAGCATCTATATTCTAAAAGGGAAACTTTAGTGGGGACCTACTGTTAATAGATTTCTTTCTGGTTGCAAGTTGCTTTTAGTATAAGTGTAATTTTATAAAGTTTTGTGACTATTTTTTAAAAAAGTTTATGAGTTTTAATTTGTTTTAAAAATTTTTATATTATTTTCTTTATTTCAACATTAAAATTATTAGTATTTATTAAAATTTTACTTTCAAATACAATCAATAGTAACAATGTAAAATAAATCAAACCTTTTTTAGTTATGCATGGGGATTTATTTTTTAATTTATATTTACAAATCTTTATTAACCAATTTAAGTTTTAATTTGTTTTAAAAAATTTTATTGTGTTTTTTAATTAATTATATTGATTTATTAGAATTCCTTATAGGTTAATTTCATTATTTTTTAAACTATTTATTTAAAATCTTATTTGAATTTATTATTTAAAAATCACTATTTTTATTATTTTAAGTAAAAAAATTATTTTTGGTTATTTAACTTTTAATTAAGAATGTAATTGATAGTTCAATTTTAAAAATAATTTATAAATTTTATGGCATACATACACTTGCGTATTTGTCTTATAAGTATTCATATCAATTTAATTTTTTTTATTCATGGATATTTTATATATTAATATATAAAAAAATCACTATGAAAACGTAATATTAAATTTTAGTTAACTTTTTTTTATTTATTATTAATTGTTAAAAATATTACAAGAGATTTTTTCATTCATCATGAATTTCTAATCATTGCAAAACTAACTAAAAATGAACTTTCAAAATCATTTAAATTCATGCAAATATAATAACTAATAACATATTCAATTATTAGTATTTTGTAGTCTATCATATTAAATTCAATTGTTTCAATAAAAGTCATCTTCTTTTGTGGTATTAATTTTTATATACATTAGTCGTTAGCAACAATTTTTTTTTTCAGAAAAGAACAATTTTTTTTCAAAAAAAAAACAAATTTTTGTTACTTTTAAATTATTTTAACAAAATAATTATATAGTAGAAAGATAAATTAAAAATATTTAAAGTTACAATAATTATATATTTATAAAAATATAAAAAATTACTAAAATTTTTAACTGGGCACTCCCCGCTCCTTGAAGGGGTACTAAATCCTAGTTTAAAAAAAAATAGTAAACTCAACTGGTTCATATGTGTATTCAATTAAATCCTTTTATAATACATATTAGAATAAGATAACATTAACGTAGTTGGAAAGAAAAAAGAGGCAAATAATTTCAAGGTTGAGTACTTAAAATGAGCGAAACTAGATAAATTTAGAACAATTAGAAGCCAAGCGGGGTAAAAGGCTAGCATGACGCAGGAGAACATTAGGCCTATATTCACTTTGTAAGACAATACAATAGAATATGTAAATATAGAGAGAAAGGGATACCAAAATAATCAATAATAAGACGGCCTTCAGACCATCGACCAGTGGGTTTGCCAAAAGTTTCACCATAGGGTAGACAAAGCAGCAGCATACATTGGACCAATACTAGGTACTCTGACTAAATTGCTAGTATCATAAATGGAATCTCCAAATTGGTAAATGGAGTCCAAATTAGGACATGCCCTTGGCCCTTGGCTTTCATTTGCAAAAGAAACAACCAACATTATGAAAAAGCCTATAGAAAAAGGGTACAAAATCATACCCATGATGATATGTTTACTTATTACAACTACTATATTTGTGATGTATGTGTGTGCTATTTATAGGAGGAAGAGTTAGTAGTAAGTTGTCTATGTTTGGAATAGCTTAAATGCTTTTTTCATATTTCCCCTTTAGGGTGAGAACAAAATTAGAAACTCATAAATCCAGGCCACACATTTTCTTTAGCCAGCTAATAAATGATAGCTATGTGACAAACACTAAGCCAAGTTGCTAGTTGACAAATGTTTATGAGTTGGAAAAACACAACTCATTAGGGACAAAATTAGGAACTCAAAAATCCAAGCCACACAATTTCTTTAGCCAACTAATAAATGATAGATATGTGACAAACACTAAACCAAGTTGCTCGTTGGCAAATGTTTATGAGTTGGAAAAATATAACTCATTGGGGACGAAATTAGGAACTCATAAATCTAGGCAACACAATTTCTTTAGCCAGCTAATAAATGATAGATATGTGACAAACACTAAGCCAAGTTGCTAGTGTGCAAATGTTTATGAGTTGGAAAAACATAACTCATAGTCACCTTAGGATAACACTTTCTAAAAGTTTTTAATGTTGATGTTGAAATCAATTAAATTCTCAACCGAACTAGGTTTGGCAATTTATCCACCTCTGCCAAGTTTTTTTGCCTTCATTGCAGCAATAACAATGACATTCAGTAGATTACCCATTTGATTAGGTAGGGTTGGTTTCCACAAAGTCATGCTAAAATCCACAAGTGGGTGAAAAATACGTGCTTTAACCTAGAGCCAACAAGAATTAAGATTACATATGAGCTATGGTTACCAAACTTGCTTTTACGTAGTTTACCTAACCTGTATTCATGAAATGGGGAAATAATATATTTCTACATATTAAAAATTTAATAGGGTAACATAACAAAAGAAAAATAAATTTGAAAAATTATATATGGTTTAACACTATAAATATATTATTTCTTATTTCTATGGACAGTGTTTTTTATAAGAGTAAATTGTGTATTTGGTCTCACAAAAATAGGTCTTTAACTTATTCAGTCCCACAAATTTAAAAACGACCTTTTTAGTTCTGTTAAATACAAATATGATTATTTTGGTCATTCATTTGTTATCTCGGACGGAATCCATCTGTGAAGTTCGCGTGGGTGCTGCGCGACACTTTAATAAATGGCAAAACAATCCTACCAAAAATCACTTTACAAAGAAGCCCCAAAAGCACCAAATCTCTAATTAAAACTAAAATCTTAATTTTTCTTCCATCTCAATTCTTCTTTAATCCCTGAAGCCCTAATCAAAGCCAAGGCCACAAAATCCACGATTGCTTGAATACCTAGTATTTTCAAGCTTGGACTCGAAGCCAACAAATTATGCCTAACATATGAATTTGAGAGACTTTGAGTTTGTAAAAATAGAGATCTTGATTTGAGAGATTCAACTTATAAATATTTTTTACCATTGAGCCACCCATTTTGGCCTAGCATTACCCCAAAAAAGGGAAAAAAAATGTGGAAATCATTCAATAAAAAGAATAGGAACTGGAATGATTCATTTATTTCACTTACGTGGGACTCATCTAAGAATATGAAAGTATTAATACAAGAGTCATGTACCACCCAAATAAATCAACACAAATGGTAGGGCCTAAGTCAAATCCCCAAATATTAAATGAAATAAAAAGTAACAACACAAATATACTCGAAAAATTTAAAATAAAAATAAAATTAAAAACGCAAAATGCTACAAATCAAATGCGACAAAAGGTGAAAATAAATAAATCTCAGCCGTCCATAAAGTAGAAAGTACAGATGTAAGGTCAATCAGCCTCCACGTCTCCCGGCACATTTGTTTTACATCAGAGCAATAGCAATAAGTGTTCCAGTGAGTGCAGTCTCACCAATGATGGCCCGGTTGACCTAACCCTGAAGGAAAGAGCCACTTGGTGCGGTGGACCTTCGCAGAGGCTCGAGCGGTGGAGTCGGCCTCGGTAGGTGCGGGTGGGGAAGATGTGGGTTGTGCGTTAGTAAGAGCTGGTGATAGAAGCTACAGTGGAAGTGTGGTTGGGAGACAGAATTGGAGCAGGAGATGGTGTTGGAGAAGACGGATGAATGGCCAATGTTGGGGTTGGGGGTTGCTACGGGGGACACTTTTGGGGGTGATGGGGCTTGAGCCATGCATGAGGTGGCTAAAAAGGCTACAAGCAAGAAAAGCTTAAACCTTGAACCCAAAGTTATTAATTTTGCTTTGGAGAAAAGTTGGAACTTGGAAGCAGGAGGGAAAGCTGAGAAATATGAGGAAGCAAATTACTAATGAGAGTCCAAGCTTGAAAATACTATCAAGCTGAAAATACTGGGTATTCAAGTAATCGTGGATTTTGTGGCTTGGCGTCGATTAGGTCTTCAAGGATTAATGAGGAATTGGGAATGGAAGAAAAATTAAGATTTTAGTTTTAATTAGAGATTTGGTATTTTTGGGGCTTTTTTGTAAAGTGATTTTCGGTAGGACTGTTTTGGCCTTTATTAAAGTGTCGCGTAGCCCGCACAAGAACTTTATCGATGGATTCCATCTAAGATAACAGATGAATTATCAAAATAATCATATTTCCATTTAACGAGACTAAAAAGGTCGTTTTTAAATTTATGGGACTGAATAAGTTAAAGACTTATTTTTGTGGGACCAAATATATGATTTACTCTTTTTATAATATATTATTTATGTTGTTTTGGATCAATGATATTAATCAAGATCTTTAACCTAAGTAATCAAGTATAACTAAGATCAGTCAATTTGTGAAAGGATGCTGGGAATGAGAGCTTGTGAGATGAGACTGTAAGTCTCTCGGGTGAGATGGAGGCCATCCCAGTGTATGTGGCGATTTGGGTATGCGGAGACAAGGACACCTAGAGATCCACAAGATATATTGTTGTTGTGGTTGTATTCGCCTCAATCCCACAATCTTTCAATAATGATCCTCCTCTTTTGTGTAAAATCCTTGACGTACAAACATGCGTGCAAAATTGTTATTCAATTAATTGTAGAATCTCATCATCATTCACATCTCAAACAAACTAAAGATGACTTACAATAGTGTTGGTAGGAGTATATCTATTACCAAGAAGGGATGCACAACCAATAATTGATATGAAAGCCCCATAATAATTAGCGTAGACTAGGCTAACATTTGGGAATTCTCTCTTGCGTAAGGCCAATGCATTTTGTAAATAATTGTTTTGATATGTGGCTAGATCATTGTAACTTTTGGAGTGCCCAAATTGATCAAACTCTTCTGGGCTTGCATTTGCATTAATGACTAGGTGCAAAACCATAGGAAGTAGCAGTGGAAGGTTTCTAGGGATTACTATGCATGTCGCCACAAACTAGTATTAATCAACTTGAAAGTAGTACTTCAAATTGGAATCAATCTTTGATGGACATGTAAATCTTTTCATCCATTTGAAGCAAGATTTTATGTGTTGTTGTATAGCTAAGGAAATTCAAATACTCCCACTCCAATCACGTTAAATTTGTCATAGTTGTCACTTTTTTTCCCCCTAAATTATTTGTTATTTTAGAATAGGTAACTCACTTTTTTCAATAAAATTTTATTTTCACACTTAATGTGGCTCATCACTTGTCCCCATAGTTAATTAATATCAAATAAAAGATAATCCACATGATGGATATAAAAGTATGAAGAATTCTCTTTCCTCTACTAATATCATTATGCATAAATTGCGCATGTTCCAAAAGATGATAAATAATGTAGGATGGAGGGAATAATAGTTTAGGTAAATATCTTTTTTTCTTTTTTAAATAAGGTTGATTCTATTTTTCTCCTATTCCAATTTGCCTCCTTTCCTTTCTTTTCAATTACTTACCTCTCCTTCGAACAATTAAAATTAAGAAAAAAAAATCTAGCTTACTCTTGTGTTATCAATAATTACTTGAGTGATGAATGAGATGTAAGTGCGTATTTGTTCAATGGATTTGCTTTTTGAGTACTCATAATTGATGTCATTCGCTCCAATCTCACCTAGGAAGACAAGAGACCTCGCAAGCTTTTCTGAAGATTCTAACCAACATAAAGAATAATTTTTAAGAATACAGTTAATTGACTACCTACTATAAAGAATAATTTTTAAGAATATAGTTAATTGACTACCTAATATTTGTTTAATTCAATGAAAATTATACAAAAGTTAACTACATGTTAGTTATTGAAGAAATTCACAAAGACTTTTTACAGTGTGTATCATTACTATTAAATGAGTACATACTAGCTGGTGAGTAACATATGGAGCCAAGTTATGGATGAAGGAATGGTAGGCCAACAACCATTGATTTGGATGTGGAGGAGTGATGTTGCAGATTTTACACACGCAAGTGTAAACGTATTTTTTAAAGTCTTTTGTGTTTCATTTATTTGTAATTTTGCTGGATTTTTACCCTATGACCATATGATACTGAAAATCGATTATGAGTATGAATTGTCCACCAATATCATTCGGCCATTTTTGTCATGTATGTCCAGCAACCTTTGTTATGCCATAAACTAAAAAAATTATTAATCTGGTATCCAAAATACAAACTGTTACAACTCAACTAAATCTGAAAAAACTCATTCTTCAGTTTTGCCTATGGTATCTTAAATTTTCCACAAATGGTTCCTATTCATCTTGTAAAACAAAATTAGTTGCTTGTGTTTACAATTCCTATTCTAAGTTATATCTGCTGTTCCCCTTTTCTTTCTCATTTTGTAAATGTTACTCATTTATTTGTAGTCTAATTTATCATCTATTGTCTAGGTATTACTAAAGTTACAATTAAATAATTTATATATCAATATTTTTTTCCAAATAAATAATTTTGATCAATTTTGGTTGTAGGTCATGACAACACCACTTCATCCATTTATAAAATGGTTGGCCAAACACAATGGTTAGAGGCCAAAAAAAAAAATTTTTGTTACTCAATTTAATACACATGTACATGTAGGTACGTTAACATACTTGTAAGACAATCAAATCAATTATCAAATATGCTATAATTTTTTCCTCTCTTATCCAATGATATTTAAATACATTGGATACTCTAGCGTACAATCAAAAAAATCAATTCAAGATTGGATCTAGAATTTGTTATTTGCTACTCCAATGAAACTTCATCAACCAGGTAATTTTATAAGTTTCATTGATAGTATGTTTTCACATAATATTCTTTCTATAATAAATGTTTCTTCACCAAAATTTGTTCCTAAATTTTATACCATATTTTCTAATGATTTTTCTCATATTCCTACGACAAAATTGAAAGGTCATGTTGCTTCTTCTTCAAATCCCTTCGAAGAAAAGACCAAGTTTAATTTACAAATATTTCATTTATTTTTATATTTACTAACACAAATTATTCCTTATTCAATTTCCATTAGTTAAAAAAAAAATCTCTTTTCAGAGAGTACCAATAAATCTTTATGCTATTCAAAATTTTGGCAATGAAGATCAAATCATGCTCCACCAAGGACAAATGCAATGGAAATTAACAATCAATCGACATGTTTTCATATTTGGATGGACTGAATTCTTTGATGATAACTTACTTAATCAAGGTTGTTTAGTCTTACTAAGGTATTGTGGAAATAGTGCATTTGATAGCCTTACATTTGACAATATGAACGGTCAAATAATGCTGCCATGGACGATGCCACTACCTACATTGCCAAAACAAGGTTTGTCCATTTAATGACTTACATATTTTGTTCCCAATGCATCATATGTAAATGTCTTAATAAACTTTATGCATTGGTTTCAACCTTCAAAACAACAAATATCCCACATAGTGTCCTATCATCGGCACTACATCCATTTCAAAGATTTCGTTTAACTGTATATTGTTCTTTCTTCCAACAATTTTTAGTAACAGATACTTATAGACTGGTAAATAGTACAAACTTTTACATATTTCGCAAATTTAGTCTACAAGTTTTTTTTCATCTCTCATTTAAATAATTTCCTGCATTTTCTTCTTCTTTTCACATAGAATATTCCAAAATATTCAAACCTTGACTTGGAAGAGGCGAAACAATGTGAGATTCAATTAAAATTTGGAAACCGAGTATATAACATCACTGTTAGACGTTCTTTCCTCTGTAGAAATTGGCATTAGTTTGTACAAGATCATAACTTGGAAGAAAATGACTATTTAGTTTTCATTCCTCAAACAAACAATTTCTTTTTAGTTATTGTTTTTAACTGTCATGGCATAGAAAAAAATTATCCATGGCAATTTAAATTTACAACAAATTAGATTCTCATTTTTTCCATTGCACTTTTATATTAATAAACACTTATTATATAATTCTTCGTTCCAAAATTTTAAATTCCTCCAATTCTTAATTGTATTATGAATTTATCCCTCCCAAAATATCATTATTATCTTTCCAAATTGTCTATATTTTATACAAAACAGTGCGTATTCAAAAAACTTTGCAGTGCGTAGTTAGTACCTGCTAGTATTAGGAAACATGGTGCACTATCAACATTGTGGATCCCAATTTTTTTTTCTTTGGTTAAAAAAATCTCTAAAATCACTCTTGCCTAGCAAAGAACAAACAAGCAAGCTGCGATAAAGCCCAATTGGCTATGTTTGCATTGTGATGTATTTGATAACTTTGTATTCAAATATATGAAAGTTTTAGTAGAAATTTTTATAATAAAAGTGATTTGTAAAAAGTAGATTGGAGAAATTTTTTTGAAATAATGTGAGAAAAGTTTTGTAAGAATTTAAATTTTAAATTTTGAATTAAAAAATTATTTAAATATTTTATTTTGTAGTTAAAAAATTAATTTTTTGTAAATAAAAATACAAATCAAACACAGTATGTTTCACCATAGACTACACTGGGTCAACTAAAGAGTTTCAATTATGCAACTAAGAGATTAGTCTACACTTATGCTCCACTTGAATAACAAAAGTTGAATCTTTTCACATAATTGTAGCATATCTACCACTCATAAAAAATAATTAGCTCAACAAATCATCCTTCTTTTGTAATTCAACATCAAGGAATCTTAGGCAAGGGCATAACTAGAAAAATCATCTTTTGTTTGAAAAAGAAATTTAGATCCTGTATAATTTTTGATGAATTTTCTTATATTTTTCAATATTTAAAATAGAATATAATTATATTTTATTCATATTTTTTTGAATTAAAATTATGAGGCTGCTTCCGTTTGGTATTGTGAATATTTTGAATGAATTTGAATGTTTTTATCTCTTTTATTTTAAAAAATAAACTAAAAAAAATTTGGTTCAAATTTAAACTAAAAAATTAACAAATTTTTATATAGTTATTCTGTACTTCTATTTTTATTTTTGCAATTTCAATATAATTCTCTATTTTCTATTTTTTCTCCTATTCCCATATCAGTTGTGCAAGTTTTTATTTATTTTTAGTTTGTGGATGAAAATTAAGTTAATTCTCAAAATTTATTACGGGAATAAAAAAATAATTTTATAGTTTTAATGACAAATTTAATTAATATTTTTAAAATTACAGTTGCATATTTAATATTATATCTTAAATTAATTTTTAAAAGGATCAAATTTATTATTTTAATGATTTATATATAACATTTTAAATGAGAAAATAATACATGTTTTATATTTATTGGGGCACCCTCTCACCTCGCGTGGGTCAAAAAAAAAAAAAAAACCTATTGGATATCAAGAGTCTGATTTTCTCTAATTTGAAAACACTCCAAAGCATTTCTCAGTCTAAAAGCCGCAAAATACCAGAAAACGAGAATAAGGGGGCATTTGGTATAAATTGTGAATTTAGGAATGGAATGGATTTGATAAAAAGAAAGGTTTGTAATGGAATGGAATGATAGTAATTATGCTATTTGGTATTATTTATGTTAATGGAATGAATTTGAAAAACGCTGTTTGGTTACAAAAAGAGAATGAAATTAAAATTTTGTGTAAGAATTTAATAGGTAAATTAATAGATTTTAAATTTAATATTAATAGATTTTATATTAATATTAAAATTTAATATTAATATTAATAAATTTATTAATAGATTTTATACTAAAATTTAATATTATAATAAGTATATTATTACATTTATATTTACTAATAAATATATTAATATTAATAAATTTTATATTTATTATATTTATATTGCATTATATATATACCAAACTATTTTACATTATATTATATTTAAGAAAATTATATCTTGTACCAAAAATAGACAAAGTGCATATTCATTTATTAAAAAAAATATTTTTACCCATTAATGAAATTTATTTAAAAAAAAAGTGATGTGACTATTGTAAATCAGTGTTAAATTTACCACGATCTTACACATGACGCGCTCATTGAGCACGCATAAAAATACCTTTAAATAACGTCATTTTAGATTTTTTTACCCCAAACGACACCGTTTTGTATACTGCTCAATACATTTCCGAACAAAACCCACCCCTCCCCCGAATTTCATCAAAACTCAATCCTATGATTTTTGTTCATATAAAATTCAATCCAAACCCATGTATCAAACACTAGTTTTTTTAACAATTCCAATCTATTCCAATCCAAACCCACCACCTAAAAATCCTCATTTCGCACATTCTCAAAACGAAAAATATAACACATTGCATCCTCCGTCGTTGTTCGTTTTTTCCCCCCAGAATTCGTCGTCGTTTCTTTGCTTTTCTCATTAATCTTCAAACACGGTCCACAAAATACGATGAATTTGATTTTCGAAACATCCTCACTCGAATTTTTATTAGTTGTAGGTGGGAATTAACCCATCGGCGTTCCAAACCCTAAACCCATTTTTTCCTACATTGGGGCGAGGTCGAAAGAGCGGGGTTATAGCGTCGGTTGTAGCGCAAAACTCTATTTGGGTGCCTCGATTCACAATTTTTTTTTTCAATTTAAGGTGAGTCAATTTGGATGAATTCTGTTTCAATTTCTGGATGGATTGAAGGGTTTTTATTTTGGATTATTTGAATTCAATTGATAACTTAATTAGGTTTGTATTGGTTCCATTTTCGAAACGACTCATTAAGACTAGGGTTTATGGTCTAGTATATGTCAGGTTACTACACATTGATTGGGATAGAGGATTATCCTCTTCTGGAAGGCCTTATTTTTGCCTCAAATACATATCTATTTACGAAACGACTCATTGATTGTGTTAATCGATCGGTTTGTACCTAGGAAGCAGAATTGTGCGATTGCTTCAACTATTTTGTTTTTTCTGAGGCATACTCATACACGTACGCACACTCATGCACATTGCGCACACTCATATGCACACTCATATGCAAGGCATTGTTGCTTGTGTACAAGTATCAGGAATAGAATATTTTCCCGATATTCTTAGTTTTGTCTGAATCCTCACAATATGATGACTAGATTGTATAAATTTTACTTCGTGCTTTGGGATTTTTAAAAGTCGTGTGTGGGTGGTTCAAGTGATTCTGTTGATTCCCCCTGTTTGATTGAGTATAAAACCTTTTAAAAAGTAGCTCAAGAGTTTATTAGCTACATGCCAAAGAACCAATTTATTTTTGTTCCTTATTCATACTTTGAAAATTTTCTTCAATTTCAGCTGTGTTGTAATAGTATAATAAAGGAATAATGAAGGCATTATAGAGTGATTATGTTATTCCTGGGAGATTGATTTATCTTTGATTATGATAATTGATTAATGATATATGTAGTAATCTAAAATTCTATGTAAACTTAACCTAAATAAGTTTATGATAAGTTAGTAAATCTAAACTTATTCTCATCATTCAGAATTAGTTTTACTGATGGCGAACCGGACGGACCCGTCAGCAAAGAGCATAAGGGGAACAAACCCTCAAAATCTGGTTGAGAAAATTCTTCGGACCAAAATCTACCAGAACACCTACTGGAAGGAGCAATGCTTTGGTCTCACTGCCGAAACCCTAGTTGACAAAGCCATGGAGCTCGACCACGTTGGTGGCACCTTTGGTGGCAACCGCAAGCCTACCCCATTCATGTGTCTTGTCACCAAAATGCTCCAAATTCAACCTGATAAAGAAATTGTTGTTGAATTCATCAAAAATGAAGATTACAAATATGTTCGTGTTCTTGGAGCCTTTTATTTGAGATTAACGGGGACCGATATTGATGTATATCATTATTTGGAGCCCTTGTATAATGATTATAGGAAGCTGAGGAAGAGATTGAACGATGGAAGTAAGAAAAATTTATTTTTTAAGGGTATTATTATTATGTTGTTGTTGTTGTTGTTGTTCAGTTTTGGGATTGTTTAATTTCTCTATTTATGTTTTCTTTTTTCTTTTTCTTTTTTCCAGAATTCGCTCTGACCCATGTTGATGTGTTCATTGATGAACTTTTGACGAAGGATTACTCCTGTGATATTGTCTTACCACATGTTAAGAAACGGTTTGTGCTTTTACGGTTCTTTTTTAGCTAAATTTGTTTTGTGTTTATGTTGTAAATTCTGATGTTTTTTCTTTTCATGTAATTTGATTAGAGGTTCTTTATATTAAATGTGCATGTAGATGAAATAATCAATTAGCAATCTGAGGTTAATGTAGCATGAATATATGAATAATGTCAAAGTCTAAGGGTTTCATTAGATGCAACTAATGCTGTTGAGATCTTCGGTGCACAGTTTGTGCAATCAGCACTTAATACATGTTGAAAAATGTGTTTTGGCCATCTGTTGATACTCATTAAGATGAATGCATGAGTTAATGCAAAGAATTATCCATTAGAGCCACTTGATTAGTGGATAAACATTAATCTAGGCTGATTGGATTTTGTTGAAAAGTACTTTTCTGGTTTTCATACGGTTAGAATTTGTGCTGATGATAATGAACCATTGATAGTGGTCTTACGCCAAAAGATCATCCTGCAATGGATATCTGGTAACTTACTTAAAAAGCATGGTGTGTAGGCTATGAAGAAATATAGAGCTTTTCAGGAAAACATGTGTCAAAACATGTTATTTGGAGCTGTCTCCTAGTTAAGGGTGTGTTTGGCACTTCTTTTTCAAGAAGGGGAGGGGGGTGGTTCCCAGTGATAACAAATGAAGAAATTATGAAATTTGGATGGATCGCGATGTTTCGTTTGCCTAGTCTAATTTAGCCAATGTGTTTTCTTTTCTTTTTTTCTTGATAAGTACATGCTTGTATTACTGGCAGATGGACTCTTGAATCTTTAGGTTCATTAGAACCTAGACGAAGTGCCCTCGAAGATGATTTTGAGGAGGAAGAAGAAAAGGATGAAGATGATCAGCTCTCAAATGGCTTAGATGCTAGGGATCATGATAAGGTCCATTCTTTGACTAAATTGTTGTGAATGAGGAGTACGTTTTTTTTACTTATATCCTAGTTTGTCCCGTAACTTATATGTATTTGTATTTTTGGGGTTCTGAACACAGGAATATTATCATGGGCGTAGTCCAACAAGGGAAAGAGATCGAGATAGAAGACGAGATAGCCATAAATACAGGTGTTCTCATTGTTTATGTTACTGTTATCCCCTTTTTGTCATTATCTTTTAGATGTTTTGATGCCCAAGTCTTTGGCTCCACTAAAACATGGCAGCAAATCCCCTTTTATCATCCTTTGTGGAGATCTTTTCTTTTTGTTATACCAAAGTGTTTGGCTCCATTAAATATGCCCAAAATGTGAGGCATCGGAATCAGTCTCAAGTTTTAAGCTTACCATGTGTCACATCCAACTATAAGATTAGTTTTTCCAACTTAGGCGTGATTTTTAAAATCAATGGTCTATCCAAAAGTGTGCTATTCATGACTTTAAGAGTTGTTTATTCCTTCTTTATTTTTTTGGGGGGAGGGGGGAGTTTGGGGGGTTTGCACATATTTTTGGGTTTTCCATTAGCATTATATGATTACTTCAAGAGTTGGTTATTCATTTTTGTTTGTATGATTGATTATATTGGAAGCTGTACTACAAAGTTACACTCCTCCTAACACGAGCACACATGCACATATTTAAATATTTAAAGAGTGTTGGTAGTGATGTGGCTTTTGGAGCCCCATCAGTGGCTTAAAACAGCTTCCTAAAATAATTTTTCGTGATCCTTCCAGGTTTCTCTGCACTGACAGTGTGCAGTGAGAAGTATGATGGATTATACATTTTTGTGGGAGTATAATTTTTTAAATTTTTTTTGAGATTTTTGTTGCTTTAGTCTTTTCGTTTCTTTGTTCATACAGATATTCTGTTG